>JARQOD010000001.1:95839128-95901264 GCA_033576555.1 Oophaga sylvatica
ACCTCAACAGAAGCTGAAACAAGGAGGATACTGAGAGCTGCTCAGCGAGCTCTGGAGAAAGCTGACATTTCCATCAATGCTACAAGTGCTTATGATAAGAGCAAGAGCAGGGCGAAGGGCGCAGTGGAGAAGAGAAAGAGAAGTGCATCAGGTATTGGACTACCTGCACTAATTCACCGGACACCGGGGTCCGAAGCGTTGCTAGTGCTTCATGCGTAGTAACAAGGTAACCGGAGGCTTTCTGGACTACAGGTCGCAGAGAGCAGCCCTAAGCGCTGATACGTAACCGGAGTCAGGGAGAACAAGGACTTTGAGCAAGGCCATGCAAAAGTAAGGACTTAGTTCTCTCAACATCTGAGAATCAGAGACATAGAAGGCTCCACCACAATGTCAGCCGGGCTTGTCAGCTATTGAGAAAGCTGGAGATTGCAGAGTTAACTTCGCTTCATGCAAGTTTGGACTCACATACATTTGAAGTAAAGGAGGCCTCTAACCTGCTCAGCGGTTATCCCGAATGTGCATTCTCCACCCCGACCAGCTCCCCGGGACCTGCCTGAACCATCTACCAGTAAAGGTATGAAAAGAAGCTGCATTGTGTGTGACTGAATTCTTAACTACACCCTGCATCATCACCATAGACTTCCAGGGACCAGTCTCACCTGTGGGAGACTTACCACCCAGCTGCCCCATAACATCCCCTGTGAAGATCCTTATAGCAGCGCTGGTCCAATTGATCAGATACCACAGGTGGCGTCACGAACTACCTATCCTAATAATCCCCTGTAAATATCCCCCATTGTATGAGCGCCCAGGGCCACGGACCGAGCCCTGCTGCCAGTGACAAATCCCATAGACTTTCATGGGCTCGGTGCCGAGTACCCCATTGCCCTGGTACTTAGTGCGACTCAACCACGATGCTCAGCGCCGGATATCATACATTTGCGTCTCAAAGACCGAATACATGTGGATGCATCATGCACGATCAGGAAGGAGTCTGCCAGCCCGGCCACAAATGACGTTTTGGCAGCCCTAAACAGCCGCCTGGGGGGACCGGCCCAGGGGAAAATGCATCCCAGCCCGCCACTGATACTAATTATATTGCCCAGAGGCTCCAGTTCAAAACCCTAACCATGACATACAAAGCCATCCACAACCTGTCTCCTCCATACATCTGTGACATGGTCTCCCGGTACCTACCCGCACGCAACCTTCGATCCTCTCAAGATCTCCTTCTCTACTCCCCCTCATCTCTTCTTCCCACAACCGCATACAAGACTTCTCCCGTGCTTCCCCCATACTCTGGAACACTCTGCCGCAACACATCAGACTCTCACCAACAACGGAAACCTTCAAGAAGAACCTGAAGACCCACTTGTTCCGACAAGCCTACAACCTGCAATAATCCTCAGTCTACTGAACCACCGCACAACCAGCTCTACCCTCTCCTAGTGTATCCTCACCCATCCCTGTAGACTGTGAGCCCTCGCGGGCAGGGTCCTCTCTCCTTCTGTACTTGTATGTCCCTTGTCTTACACATGTCTATTGTACTTGTCTATATTTCCCCTTTTCACATGTAAAGCGCCATGGAATAAATGGCGCTATATAAATGAATAATAATAATAAGATTTCAACCATTTCAGTATATAAGCTGGCAATCCTACTGATGTCTAAACCAGATGGTCAATTGTCCAGGGAGGGACAATCTTGACACTTCCATTCTAACAAAGGAGCCTTTTGATATTCAAAGATGTGAGTCAACTAATCATAACTTTTCCAGGGATGTTATCCTGTATGTGTTAAGCAAATGTCTCACATAGTGAGATCGCAAGCGAGATCGCTGAAGCGTCACCGATTTTGTGACGCAACAGCGACCTAGCCAGCGATCTCGCTACATGTGACACGCAGCGGCGACCGGCCTCCCTGCTGGATATCGCTGATCGTCCTCGAATGTCCTGGACCATTTTTCATAGTTGGTGACCCGCTGGCAAGCGCGCATTGCTGTGTTTGACCCCGATGAGCAGCCTCGTTGGCGACGCAGAACTCAGGGACGCAGACGGGAATCGTCAGAAAAGCTGCTGTGTAACAAGGAACCAACGACCGCCGAGGTCGTTATACGGATCACCGGATCATTGTTGCATCGCTAAAGAGATCTGCCTGTTTGGCAGCTTACTAGCGACCATTTAGCGACGCAACAGCGATCCTTACCAGGTCGTATCATTGTCTGGATCGCTGGTGCATCGCTAAAGGTACTGCCACACTAAGCAATCCGCTAGCGATCTCGTTAGCGTTGCATACTAATGAGATCGCTAGCGGGATCGTTTCTATATCGCTAAATGCGGCCACATTTAGCGATATAGTTAACGACGCTATCGCCGTTAGCGATCTTCTTAACGACTTTAGCGTACAAAAGTACCGCTAAATCGCTAAGAAAAGGTGCCACACAGCGATAAATACTTACCAGCGGGAGCGCCAGCGATGAAATAGGGTCCGGAACGATTCCGCGACGAGCGAGATCACAGCAGGAAGCTCGTCGCTGGAAGCTGCCGCACTGAACAATATCGCTAACGGGATCGCTAAATAGTGACGTTTTTAGCGATCCCGTTAGCGATATTGTTTAGTGTGGCAACCCTTAGTGAAATGGGACCCTTAATTATATGTTAGAGGCTGTTAAGTCTCCAGTAACATAACATGGCAGATCAAAGCCTTTAGATAAGTTTTAGGGACAGTTTAACATATAAAAGATGACTGGAATCTGGGGAGGAGGGAGAGAAATGGACATAATAAGTAGTGGATGGTAATCCAATTAAGATAGATAGGATAGCTTATTGGAAAAGGAATGTATTAAAACTAATAAACTTTATTGATATATCATACAAACAAAATAACATAGATTCTGCACATTAGGTCTAGTGATCAACTACGAGCCCTGAAAAAGTCCAATCCCCTCTGGTAAAGCAAGTTACAATGTTCCCTAAACCAGATGATTGTGGGTCAAAACAAGTATATGACCTGGGCACTGTCGGACATAGGTAACCTGTGCAGTCCACATAGGCACACAGACTCAAAAGAGAAACTGATTAATTGCTAATCTCGATCCGGGTTGTGCTTATTTCCAGTATTAACACATTTTAAGTAGATTATGCAATTAGTGCCTATAAAGCATTACACAATTTTCACGCATAGGGCTCATACTCACTTGCTGGAAAAAAAACGGTCAGTTTTCAGGATGGTCCGATTATGTGCAATTGTCATGCGATTTGCATGCGATTTTTTTATAGCACCATCATTGCATTAGCGATTATCATTCCAAAATCGCATCAAATCGCAGCATGTTGCAATTTTTTTCTCACACCGATTTTGGCTGAGAAAAAAATTGCAAATGAGATGTCCCCTATTGAATAACATTGGTCCGATTTGAATCAGATTTTTTATCGGCTGAAAATCATCCGTTTTCAGCTCAAGTGAGTATGAACCCATAAAGTAGTAAATCTTCCACATAATGAACACTATATGCTTAATACAGATCAAGTGATACTGCTGTAAAGAACAACAAATTCTGGCATGTCCCTAATCTAGGATCACTGCCCATATCCAGCCAATCACTAGCAGAACATTGGTAAATTATTATGACAAATTCTGATAAAGGGAAGAGTCCCTTGACAACAACAAATCACCGTCCACACATGGTTGCCACCATATCCACTCTATTCCACTATCTCAAAGAAAAAAAACACTATTTGCGACAATGTCAGCGAAAGGAACAGTCTCACCAGATATTGTAGTCTATGGCGGACTCCATTCTTTGTGATGCCTCCCTTCTCCCGATGCGTTTCGTCCTTACTCTTCAAGGGAGTCTCAGGGAATAATGTGCAATCATGTCGCGCTGGATCAAGTTGCCATTCCTGAAGCTGCTCTGCAGTTTATCCTTATAACACCCGCCCTGGTTACCACTTCCAGTTTGCGGCTGGGTGATTTCCTACCTCTAAGCTGCAGGGAACAGGTAGTTCCGATCCATGGACCACAATGGAATGCAAGCGCACCTCTTGCGCATGTGCCTTCCAAAAAAAAGCCATCCTCACTTAGGCTAAGTTCACATTAGCATTTATGTGTGCAGCTTATCTGCATGCGCAAACGCATGTTTATGCAGCGCTTTTATCTGCATCATTTTACGCATGAAGCCAAAAAACGCTGCGGTTGTATGCGCTCTTGCATGCGTTTGCATTGTTTATGCTCATGTGTTCGATATTTCCAGTGCGTTTTCAGTAGGGTTTCCTTGACACCATACACCCAATGGGCATGTCTCATGAGATTTCTATATATAGACACACTGCACTGATGAAATCCTGGTCTTTTGCTGCTGTATCCAGCTGCAAGATGGATCTTCGCATGGAGATCTTCATGATTAATCTTTATTTTCATTGATATTGGCTGTAGCCTTTGCTGTGGCTTGTGAAGAAGAAAGAAGAAGAGAAAGACGGAGAAGACGTTGTCGTCGCTATTGGCAACACCCCATAGTTGAAGTCTGTGAGAGCTGTGGTGCCTACTACTCATTGTGCACAGAGCGTGCACAGAGCTGCGTGATAACCCTGAGAAGTTTTCGAGTACACGAGAATGTCGGAATAGAGCTTCCATGACTTGCTAATATGTGTCCGAGGATCCATCACCAGGCAGGACACACAACTATGTCGAGCAATTCCTGCTGAGTAATGTCTGTTGGTGACCCTGAGGTACATAATTTTGAAAAAGAAACATCTGTCATTAATATGATTGTTCTAAAAGCTATGTGCTGAATTTTTTTTTCCCATTTTCTGATCGGCAGATTCCTGGCTACCGGAGAGACCTTATCATCTCTACATTTTTAATTCCGGATTGGAGTGTCCACGCTTTCTGGGATTGTTGGGAGACACCTGCCGTTCATGTGACGTTCTGTGTGATGAATTCCTCCCCAACCCATAACTGAACTCTGGCTGGAAAATGATGCAAAATTCCAGGACATTTGTTATTTTCCAAACTGTTTGGAGGCTGTGAACGGCAAACACATTCCGATTATGAAACTTGCTTGAAGGGGATCTGAGTATTTCAATTATAAAAAATACCTTTCGATTGTTCTCATGGCGATTGCAGATGCTGACTGTCAATTTGTCGCCGTGGACGTTGGCTCATTTAGACGAGGAAATGACTCACAGACTTTCAAAAACTCTGACATGGGCCAACGTTTGTATGGTACTGTTTCAATTTTCCACAGCCACGACCTCTTCCGAACACTGAAGGACCGCCAATGCCATTTATTGTGGTTGAGGATGAGGCGTTTCAAATGTGTGCCAACCTCATAAAACCGTGAAAAAAAACACGGAGATGGAGGGCACCATCAACCAATATGAATAAATAAATGGGATCAGCCAGAAGCATGTGAAAACATGAAATTCGTAGAACAAGAAAAGAACTTTCTATGGCGGCGATCACCAATAAAATAATATTACCTTGGTGCAAAAGTGCAAATTTTATTGGAATATGCAAAACACACAGCAATTAAAAACATTTAAAAAAAAACATATTAATGCCCAGATGGAAAAGGAAGGTAAGTTATGACCCCTCAGACTTAGATACAAATAATATCACACCAAAAATAGCAGTTTTTTGGCACCTGAAATAACAATAAAAAAGAGAAGGGAAAACCTCTTAATATAGAAAAATAATTATCCCTGGTTAGTGTTGAGCGATACTGCTCGATATCTAAAAATATCGGATCGGAATGGTATCGCCGATATCACTAAATATCGGCGATATCCGATTCCGATACCGGAAGTCCCATGTAAGTCTATGGGAACAAAATATCGCAACTAAAAAAAACCTTTATTTCCTTGTAAACACTAAATATACACACATAGAATACTATATATATATATATATACACACACATGTCATTGTGACATATATATATACTGTGAGACAGTGAGGATATGTGGTGACTGGGGTGTACATTTCACCTAGGTTCTTTGCTAACTATAAGGGAAATATGTGGCTTTGTAGACTTGGTGGTAGAGAGAGGTCACTACACCTTGCATTCATTGCACACTTGCAGCTTAAACCTGAAGCCAATCAGCTGTTAATTAGGAAGCTAGAAATAGGTGTCTGCGGACACAGTCAGAGAGCTAGTTTAGCCTGGACACAGGAAGGTGTCCTGGCACAAGAAACAGTCTCCAAGAGTGTTAGAGCTGTCTTTAGCCTGGACACAGAGAGGTGTCCTGGCACAAGGAAGCAGTCTCCAAGAGTGTTAGAGCTGTCTTTAGCCTGGACACAGAGAGGTGTCCTGGCACAAGGAAGCAGTCTCCAAGAGTGTTAGAGCTGTCTTTAGCCTGGACACAGAGAGGTGTCCTGGCACAAGGAAGCAGTCTCCAAGAGTGTTTGAGCTAGGCGGGTCCAGTCATCTACAAACCCACCCAAGGGGTATGTGTCTAAATACCTAGGATAAAGTTGTATGCAGAGGGGACGGATGGGTAATGCAGCGCTGGCTGGCATCCATTTAATGGATCAGTGTGAAACCCTGCTTAATGGAAAATATAGATGAAGCTAATGATGGTTATACTTCAGGTAAAGATGAAGCTGATGTTGGCTATGACTTGAGCTGTGTTCACTGTCTCTTTAGGTTTGTTGACCAGTCCTCCGGTCTGGATGACCAGCCCTCCGGTCTGGAGAAGAGGGGGGGATATGTGAGACAGTGAGGATATGTGGTGACTGGGGTGTACATTTCACCTAGGTTCTTTGCTAACTATAAGGGAAATATGTGGCTTTGTAGACCTGGTGGTAGAGAGAGGTCACTACACCTTGCATTCATTGCACACTTGCAGCTTAAACCTGAAGCCAATCAGCTGTTAATTAGGAAGCTAGAAATAGGTGTCTGCGGACACAGTCAGAGAGCTAGTTTAGCCTGGACACAGGAAGGTGTCCTGGCACAAGAAACAGTCTCCAAGAGTGTTAGAGCTGTCTTTAGCCTGGACACAGAGAGGTGTCCTGGCACAAGGAAGCAGTCTCCAAGAGTGTTAGAGCTGTCTTTAGCCTGGACACAGAGAGGTGTCCTGGCACAAGGAAGCAGTCTCCAAGAGTGTTTGAGCTATCTCAGTCTGGGTGCAGGAAGGACCCCGGACATAGGAGTAGTCTCAGTGCGAATCCGTGTGAAGAGCGGCTGAATAGGAGTGGATCTCTCTCAAGTCTGGACATGGAAGGTGCCTTCAGACACAAGGAGGAGTATCTGTGAAGCTCCAAACTGGTAACATATGTGATATGTGTTGTTTTGGGCACAGACTGGTAGAGTCTGGGTCCCGGATAGAGAGGGCCATCTATCTAAGTGTAATTAGAGGCTAGACAAGCCCAGGTTTTCTGTTTATGCTTTGTTTTAATCTGTTTGCTGTGGACTTTAATAAAGCTGGTTGCGGCCAGTTTTGCACCAGAACTGCTGTCTGAGTGAACTGTTTTCATGCCATTCTGTCTACCCAGACAGCGATCCTAGAGCTAAACCCCCGGAAATGTTACAATACATATATGTATAGTTTATACACTTCTACATAGTAAAATATCCTCTGATTCAATTGCCGGGTAAAGCCGGCTTCTGTGAAAAGACAGAAGCACCCGACATGAAATGACACTTGGTGTACATAGGGTTAACCATGTCTTTTCATGTCCTTTGCTATCTGATTTGCACAAACAATTACATCAGTCTATGTGTGCAAAATTTCACACCTGTAGGGGTTAATTAAAGGTGTAAATTCGTTGTAAAAAAAACTGACTTTTTTGCTACGAATTTACACCTTTAATTAACCCCTACAAGTGTGAAATTTTGCACACATAGACTGATGTAATTGTTTGTGCAAATCAGATAGCAAAGGACATGAAAAGACATGGTTAACCCTATGTACACCAAGTGTCATTTCATGTCGGGTTCTGCATTTTCACAAAAGCCGGCAATTGAATTAGCGGCTATTATACTATGTAGAAGTGTATGAACTATAAATATAAATATATATATATGTGTCACAAATTCAATGACATGTGTTATATATATATATATATATATATATATATATATATATATATGAGGTGTAAAATTGTTTAAAAAAAATGCGTGGGCTCCCGCCCTATTTTCGCAACCAGACAGACAAAGCCAGCGAATGGGGGCAGATAATAATAGCCCAGAGAGGGACCATTATTTTTGGCCACCCCCTGGCTACTAACATCTGCCCCCAGACACCCCAGAAAAGACAAATCTATAATTAGATTCGCCCTTTCTGGCACTTTGCCCGTCTATTCCAATTGCCCTGTAGCGGTGGCGAATGGGTTAATATGGGGTTAAAGCCACCTTGCAATTGAAAGGTGACCTTAAGCCAGGTTAATAATTGAGAGCTGTCAATTAGACAACTATCAATTATTAATCCTATTGCATGAAATAAAAATAAAACACACACACTTTAATTAAAAATCATTTTAATGAAATAAAGACACATGTTTTTGACTATCTTTTATTTGACTGCAAAAACCATTTCCTGTAATAAAATAAAATAAAAAAGCAAAATTATTCTTACCTTTCCCATGCACAGTCAGGTCCCACGTTGTAATCCTTCAGAAAGGGTTAATGTTTACTGCAGGGACCGCAGCTAATGCTGCAGCCTCACAGTAAACCCCCAAATGAATGAGTTCCTCTCCTGGCTGACAGGAGAGGAAGTGGAAAGCTTAATTGATTGCTTTCACTTTCACTTCAGGTCAGCCAGGGATACAATCAGTGACGTCAGAGGGAACTGATTAACAAATAGGGTTCCCTTCGAATAAAAATGGTGTCGGGTCCCCTATTTTGTTAACCAGCCTGATGAAGCAGACTGCTGAGCAGTGGCGTACGTGAATGAAGCAGACCAAGCAGCTGCTATGGGCCGGACAGGTGAGGGGGCCCTCAAACGGTCGGTAGCTGTGCTGACACAGTACTACCAGGGTCGCGGGGGAGGGGGAGCGCAGCTTTCTATATACTCACCCCTCCTGGTGCGTCTCTGCAGGCCTGCTCTTCTCCCACGGTCTCCGACGCCTGTGTTCAGCGGTCAGTGTGCCGCTCATTACAGTCATGAATACGCACATATTCATGACTTTAATGAGCTGTCCGCGTGACCGCTGAACACTGGCGGCAGAGACCGTGGAGAAGCAGGGGCTGCACAGACCGCGCGGCGGAAGGGTGAGTATAAGGGTATTTACCTGTCCCGTTCCACGTTGCTCGCGTCCTCTTGCTGCAATGTTCAGGTCGAGGGCGCGATGACGTCGTTAGTGCGCGCCGCGCCCTCTGCCTGATCATTCACTGCGGAGGACCCGAAGACAGCGGCACTCAGCAGTGGAGAGAGGACAGGTAAATATCTCAGGTGCCGGGGCCCTGAGCGAGCGGTGACATCGCACCTGGTGTCACACCCCTGCTCAGGACACCGGCACCTGGCCCCAGCGACGAAGGTGAGTATGTCTTTTTTTTTTTTTTTGGTTGCAGCAGCTGCGGCAGCATAAGGGCCTATACTGGAGCATCTATGGGGCACATCTATGGGGCATAATACATTTTTTGTTTAATGTGTCCCTCACTGTGCTGGCACTTTACATTTACATGGCTCTGGGTTTTTTTTGGGGGGGGCCCATTCGACTTTTGCTATGGGGCCCCATGATTTCTATGTACGCCCCTGCTGCTGAGCATGGTATTAAGGCTGTTAAGAGCCAATATCCATGGACCTTGCCAGCCTGATAATACCAGGCACAGCAGTCTGCATATCTTGGCTGATTAACAAAAATAGGGATCCCTCGAAAAATTGCGTGGGTCCCCCCTATTTTGTTAACAGCCAGTGAAGCAGACTGCTGAGGCCTGGTTTTCAGGCTGGTAAGGATCCATATCCATGGACTTGCAAGCTGATAATACCAGGCCACAGCAGTCTGCTTAGCTTGGCTGGTTAACAAAAATAGGGGATACCCTCGAAAAAAAAACGGCGTAGGGGTCCCCCTATTTTTGTTAACCAGCCAAGTAAAATGCAGACTGATGCGGCCTGGTATTAAAAGACTGTCAAGGCCCATGGATTTTGGCCCTCAACAGCCTGATAATACCAGGCTACAGCAGCCCCACATTTGGCGCATCAAAAGATGTGCCAATTGTGGCACTTTACCCAGCTCTTCCCACTGCCCTGTAGCGGTGGCAAGTGGGGTAATAAGGGGTTAATGTCACCGTTGATTGCACGGTGACAATAAGCCCGGTTAATAATGGAGAGGTGTCAATAAGACACCGATCCATTATTAATCCCAAAGTTTTTAAATGTATAAAAAAAAAGACACAGCAAGAAAAAAGTATTTTAATGAAATAAAAGAGACAACACAGTTTTCATTAATTTTATTATACACTCATTCCTGCGACGCCATCGATCTCCTGTAAAAAAAGAAAAAAAAACAAACCAACAGTATACCACCTGTCCGACGCAGTCCATAGTAACGACTGTCCCACGACGATCCAGCTCTGCTACATCGCAATGACAGGCAGAGCCTGTCATTGCGACGCAGCACAGCTGATTACCTGCTTCCCCGGCGGTGACGTCATCGAACTGACTGCTTTACGGCCGGGATTACCCAGCAGTCACTGCAGTTATCGCGAGAAACTGCATGTGACCGCCGGGGAAAGATGATGGCGGCCATCAAGCAGTCCAGCCCGTGACCGCCGGAGATCTTCTGCCAGGTAAGTGCCGCTGACTCCTGACAGACCCGACCGACGGACACTGACAGTGACAGTGACAAATCCGATTCCGGTATCCGATAAGACGAAAATATCGGAACTAAGTATCGAAAGTCCGATAGAGCTAATATCGGCCGATACCCGATACTTGCGGTATCGTATCGCTCAACACTATCCCTGGTACAATGTGACCATTACGGTTAAATGCACGTTTTTAACAAAATATTAAAGGGAATCTGTCACCCCATTTTTGCCCTAAAGCTGCGGCCACCGCCATCAGGGGCTTATCTACAGCATTCTGTAATGCTGTAGATAAGCCCCCGATGTCATCTGAAAGTGAAGGAAAACGAGTTATAAAATACTCACCCAGGGGCGTTCTGCTGTCCGGTCCGGAGTGAGTCGCGGTCTGGTTCGGCGCCTCCCATCTTGTAGCGAAGCCGGCCTCTTCTTTCCGTCCCGTCGCGGCTCCTGTGCAGGCGCACTGCTCTGCCCTGGTGAGGGCAGAGTACTGCAGTGCGTAGGCGCCGGACCTCTCTGACCTTTCCCGGCACTTGCGCACTGCAGTACTCTCACCAGGGCAGAGCAGTCGCGACGGGATGGAAAGAAGAGGCTGGCTTTGCTACAAGATGGGAGGCACCGAACCAGACCGCGACTCCCTCCGGACTGGACCTGACGGCAGAATGCCCCTGGGTGAGTATTTTATAACTAATTTTTCTTCACTTTCAGGTGACATCGGGGGCTTATCTACAGCATTACAGAATGCTGTAGATAAGCCCCTGATGGCGATGGCCGCAGCTTATAGGGCAAAAATGGGGTGACAGATTCCCTTTAAGTATACAGCCACAAAGGGGCCAATGTGCACCTAAATTAAACAGTCTACTTCATAGTCAATAAAGGCACTGTCACACTTAGCGATCGCACCAGCGATCACGACAACGACACGACCTGCGGTCGTTGGGAAAACCTAGTCCTACCTGTGACGCTGGTGAAGTCGTTCATAAAGGGTGTCACACTCAGCGATTCAGGCTCACCAGCGGGACACCAACGACCAAAAAACAGCTCAGAACGTTCATAAGTGATCAGCGACATCTCAGCAGGGGCCACATCGCTGCTACATGTCACACACAGCTGCGTCGCTAACGAGATCACTACTGAGTCATAAAATCGGTGACGCTTTAGCGATCTCGTTAGCGATCTCGTTTAGTGTGACAGTACCTTAACTCTAAAGGTACTGCCACACTAAGTGATCACACTAGCGATCACGACAACGACGCAAGCTAACGAGATCGTTGGTGTGATCGCTTTAAGGTCGCTAGTAGCTTCCAAACAGGACGATCTCATTAACGACGCATCAGTGATCAGCGATCTGTATAACGACTTCGGCGGTCGTTGGGACGTGCCACACAGCATGTATTGTTAAAGATCACGACCTCGATAGGCGTGATTGAGCGCAACCTTTTCCACGCCCCTCATCACAGATTGGTGGTCACTATATATGTCATGACTGTTTGTCACAGCTCTCTCGCTTTGTGATTGGATGACCGCGTCATAAAAGACGACGTATCAGCGCTCCTTTCCATTGCTCTCGAGCAGAAGCGGTTCTTTCAAATCTCCAGCATCGTTCTAGTGCGTCTTGCTAGCCTTCTTTGCAGCTACTGCGATCCAGTTTGTGCCACTATTGCATTTGCTGCTATCCAGTCTGCGCCGTTATTGTTTTTTTTTTCTTTTGCGATCCAGTCTGTGCCTCCATTGCATTTGCTGCGATCCAGTCTGTGCCTCTTGCATTAGCTGCGATCCAGGCCGTGCCGTTATTTTTTTCTGCGATCCAGTTTGTGGCGCTATTACGTTTCCCTTTTTTTATTTTTTTTTTCCAGGATCACAAACAAGTCTTGTAAGGTAGGTATTTTTTTTTTGTCACATATAATTTTTAATTTTTTTTAAATTTTACAGATCCATTTTTAGATCCCAGCTGTTGTTAACCATTGTCGTCCATCAATTTTTTTTTTTTGCCATTGTTTTTTGTTTGCCATTGTTTTGTTCTGGCGCGCCCACCACCACCATTTTATGATCCCTGCTGTTTTTACCGTACTTGTCCATCTATGACTTTTATTTTGGTCTGCCATTGTTTTCTCCTGCTGCGCCCACCACCACCATTTTATGTTTCCTGCTGTGTTCTATGTTGTAGACTATGTAAGCATTTTATTTAACCATTCTGCCGTTCTCACATAATCCTTTTTTTTATTACAGATGGCCGATAAGCATGAATTTCTGCGGGAATTCATCGAGATGTACCGCTCAATGCCTTGCCTGTGGAAAATAAAGTCGGCGGATTACTGCAACAGGCTTAAAAAGGAGGACGCGTACCAAAAACTGGTGGAGCTGAGCAAGAACCGTAAACCCGATGAACCAGCGGATGAGTCATCGGTGAAAAAACGTATTCAGGCCCTCCGCACAGTTTACAAAAAAGAGTTAAATAAAGTCCAAAATTCTACCAAATCTGGAGCCGGGGCCGAAGATGTGTATGTCCCCAAATTGTGGTAATTTGAGCTATTTTCTTTCACAAGGGACCAAGAAGTACCGAGACAAGCGACTTCCATGTTGGATCTAGACCCAGTGATCCAGCCGGACTCCCCTGTCGTACATGTAAGTATCTTTGTATTAAAACACATTTTAATGTGAAATGTAGATAAAATGGCAGAATTAATCCCTTCATGTACTGATAATTTATCTAGCTCAACGGTTGAGGCCTATCCATTTACAAGTGTCATTTTCACATTTTTGCTGTGTTATAGTGTGAAGATAAATTTATTTTTCTTTGTGATTTAACATTTGTTTTTTGTTCATGCAGGACACAGAAGAGGCTGTCTCCACACCTCCGACTGAAGACAGCATGGCGTTGGTCCAAGACGACGAAGCAGTTGAGCCACCATCCTCATCTGTGCGGAGCCGGCTTACATTTTCAGGAAGGAAAAGGAAGGCTCCCACCTCGGCTACTCCAGAATTGGTTGAAATTGCCAAAAAAGTGCTTATGGCGGAAAAAGACCAAACAAAAATAACTGGCTTTGCTTACTACGCTAATGAGAAGCTCCCAACACTGGATCCTATACAGCGGGTTCATGCAGAGAGACTCATGTTTGAGGTCCTGACTCAAGCGTCATTAGGAAACCTTGATAACAGTTATGTTGTCACAGCCAGACCGCACTACCCGGAATACTCATGGCCGCACAATCCTGTGCCGAACCCAATTGGGATAAATCCACCAAACCCAAACGTTGTTGCTCCACCTTATTTTTATACACCGCCGAGGCAACGTGGTAATGGCAACGATCCATCTTACCAGCAGCTGTAGTTTTTAAAATTTTTTACAAAAGTTTTTTGTTGTCTATATTTTTTTTACATTGTTACTTTTTTAATAAAAATCTTATTTATCTAATGAATTGTGGTCTTTTATTCTTATGTGATGTCAACAATTTTGTTGTCAACTATTAAAATGTTGTATTTTTATTCCATCTACTTGTATCTACTTGTCACACACGGGTCATGGGAGTACCAGAAGTCATAGGAGTTCCAGCATAGGTAAAAAAATGAAATGAAAAAAATTTAAAAAATTAACAACATTTCTTTTAAAGGCCCTGCTCACACTAGCGCTAAAACCTTATAATAAAAAATAATACACCACAGCTGCGTATGTAAACTTAAAATATATCATAAATATATTTTTTTGTAATATATATTATTTTCATATATATTATACAAAATTATACAAAAAGAGGAAAAAAACAATACAATAAAAATAAAAAAACAAAAAATGAAGACTGCACCCCGTATGGAGGACAGCCAGCCACCAATAAAAAAAAAAAAAATAAAAAAAAAAACAATAATACAAATAATAATAAAAAAAATTACTGAGGGTCCCGGAGTCCAGCCACTACCCTCTCCAGCATCACCCCGTGGTCATGCAGAACTCCCATGGCGGTGTGCATTGCTGCCACAGCGCTGTTCATTGCCGCCATCAGCCGGCGGTGTGACAGCAACAGGTCTTGGGCAGTGGGGATTTCTGTGGAGGTAAAGGTAACAGTTAATAGTGAATTCTGTTGCAACATCAACATGTACATGTTATGTTAATTAACACTTACGGTTTTCGTCAGACGACTCGCTGACCGCCTACCCAGAACCTGTTGCTCCGCCGGCTAGGGAAACACAGAAAAAAATATATATATCACAACAGCCATTACACATAAGACCTAACAAAGTTCTCAAACTTGTCTGAAGCTTATATTATGTGCGTAAATTACCTGAAGGCGAGCCTGCATCCATGTCATGGGGTGACACTGGAGAGAAGCCATCACCAGGTAAAGGGCTGGAAGACCCCAAATCAGGAGGGGGGTTGCTGCAGGGGAAAGGGTACCCAGGTAAGGAGATGATGGAGGTGGAAGGGTAGCTGGGGATGGTGGAGCAGCTGGAGCTGGTGAAGGTGGTGCTGTAAATAAAATATACAATTCAGTCAAATAATCCTTCTACTAACCCCGTTACTGCCATTACTTCCATAAATGACTGTAACCCCCTCACGACTGGTACTCCCATCACTACTGGTACTCCGTTACTGCCAGTACTTCCATCAATGCCTGTAAACCCCCTCACGACTGGTACTTCCATCACTACTGGTACTCCCGTTACTGCCAGTACTTCCATCAATGCCTGTAAACCCCCTCACGACTGGTACTCCCATCACTACTGGTACTCCCATCACTGCTGGTAAACCCATCACACATGATATAGATAGATAACCGACAAAACATAACCTCTCCAGATACCCTCATCAATACTCAGAGGCCGGCGTAACTGGGCCCGGATGCTGGCGACCCTCTCGCTGGAGCGGTATCGGAGGTCCGCCAGCTTTTTGCGGATCTGTTGTGTGGTCCGCTGCACCCCAAAGCACTTCGCCATGCCCCGCTGAATTTTCCGCAGGCATACCTTTTTGTGGCGCATAGGATGCGCCACAGGTAGCCTGCAGTTGTAATCCCAATGGTCCGTTTTTTTTAATCAAAAAACGGACCTCACCATCACTCCATTTAGCGCCACGCTGTCTCGCCGCCATTGTAACAAACAACAACGCATTGGGGGACACCAGCGCCATGACGTCACAGCGTACGTACGTGCGGCCGCATTTGCGACGCAAGACACTATTGCGATCGCAAAGTGACCGCAGCAGCCATGCGTCCCAGCCACGCACAGATATGAGACGCTGTTGCGATCGCAAGATGATGGTTCCAAGCTAGGCACCCCAGCCTATCGAGGCATGTGCAAGGACGATGCGATTATTGGCAGCATCAGATCTAGTGGGCTACTGACCGCTTACTTTTTTACGATGTTTACAAAAGTTTTCATTCATTGTAATTACTTCATTAATGTTATGAACCGTCACTTTGCGATCGCAATGGCGTCTCATGTCTGTGCGTGGGAGCAACATGCTGATAACCGTCACTTTGCGATCTGTGCATAGCTGGGGCACCATGTGAGAATCGTCACTTGCGATCGCAGTGGCGTCTCATGTCTGTGCATAGATGGGGCACCATGTGAGAATCGTCACCTTGCGATCGCAGTGGCGTCTCATGTCTGTGCAGATGGGGCACCATGTGAGAATCGTCACCTTGCGATCACAGTGGCGTCGCATATCTGTGCATAGCTGGGGCACCATGAGAATCGTCACCTTGCGATCGCAGTGGCGTCTTGCGTTGGATTCGAGAACGCAAGTGTGACACAAAGGATTCCCTGGTGAATGTTGACCTTTACCTCCCAATTTTTTTTTTTTTTTTATCACAATTTTTTATCTCTCATATATGACGAAAAATATATATTATATATTTAAACTTTATATACGCAGAAGGTGTATTATTTGTTTTTATTTTTAATTATAAGGTTTGAACGCTAGTGTGACCATGGGCCTTTAAAATAATTTAAAATTTTTGAAATTTTTTTTCTTTTTTTAACAATGAACTCCTATGACTGCTGGTACTCCCATGACCCCGTGTGTGACAAGTAGATACAATGTAAAAAAAAAATATAGACAACAAAAAACATTAGAAAATATTTTAAAAACTACAGCTGCTGGTAACATGTCTCGTTGCCATCCCCATTACTCCCTCCCCACATCACACATCATTAGCCCTTCTCCCATATTGGTAAAATAATTGAAAAAACACGAAGGCATTTTTAAAATAAACATTTTTATTATTAAAAGATAGTTAAAAAAAGGCAAAAGTAAAACATTCTCAAAAGCAAACTATATCTGCTGCTGCCAACTCACTGCACCAGGCCCATTAAAGTATTGGCAGTACTTGTCTCGGCCGGCCTTCGCATCGTCCTTGCTCCTGCCTTGATTGACAGGTTGAAGGCCTGCAATAGCGGGATCATTGTCACGCCATTCTCCAAGCACCACGTCACCATTGCTGTCCAAGTCCATGAAGCCTGGCGGACTGTAAGTACCAGCATCGAGTTTTCGTAGAAAATTGTGCAGCACACAACAGGCCAACACCACAGAGTCTATCGATTCCAGCTTCATGTTGATTGGAGTGTGGAAAACCCTGAAGCGGTTGGCCATTATGCCGAAGGCATTCTCAACAACGCGCCGTGCCCTAGACAGTCTGTAATTAAAAATATGCCTTTCCCCAGTCAAAGTCTTTTGCGGGTACGGTTTCACAAGATGCTCATGAAGGGGGAAGGCTTCATCGCCCACAAAGTTTAGGTTGGCGGTGGTGTCCATGTTGGTTGGCAAGTTAAGTTTATTATTCAACAACCGTTCACCAAAAGTTGTGTGCTCCAAAACGCCACCGTCACAAACCCTTCCATTAATGCCAACATCAACGTTTATAAATTCATAATTGGCATTAACAAGGGCCATGAGGATTATGCTGAAGTAGCCCTTGTAATTATGAAAAAAGGATCCGCTGTTGGCTGGTTGCGTGATCCGCACATGTTTGCCATCCAAGGCACCACCACAGTTTGGGAACTGCCAAATCCGTTCAAAATCAGAGGTAATAATTTGCCATTCCGCCACTGATTTTGGAAATGGCATGTAGCTCCGTAAACTGCGGACGATGGCGTTGCATGTCTCCGGAATTAGTACTCCAAGCAGCGATCGAGAAATTGCAGCAGAAAATTGCAAATCCTTCATTGAACGTCCGGTTGCCAGAAATCGCAGCGTTACTGCCAAACGTTCCTCTGCTGAAACAGCTGCACGCATCCGTGTATCCTGCCGTTCAATGAGTGGCCTCACACATTCCAGTAGGAGCTTGAATGAATCCTCCGACATCCGTAGATAATTCCGGAAATCCTGCGGATTCTTCTCCTGCAACTCCCTCACTAGATGCATGTGGGTGAATTTGGACCTCTGCTCCAGCCATTCTCTGGTCCACATGCGCTTGGAGCGCCTCTCTTCCACCCGCCCCTCTTCCTGACGATCTGCCTCCATCGCTAATGCAACTGCCACAATCACACGCTCCGCGGTGGACAGGTTCATTATGTGCAACCTGTACGGTAAAGAAGAGAAAAGTTAATTACTATTACTAATGTGTTTAAAAAAAAATAAAATAAAGAATAAAATAAAAAATATAAAAAAAATTTAAAAAATTGTTTATTGTTAACTTTTCAGTTAACATTTAAAAAAGTTTACAAAAGCCTAAAATGGTGGGGGGTGTAAAATAAATAAAGCAAACAAAAATAAAAGGTAAAAAAAACGCATCACACAACATCACAAACAATATGTACCTTGAATCCAAATATCCAGATCAAAATCCAAATGGCAAAAAGATGAAGCGCTCTAGCGACTCAGACAGGATTGCAAAACCCACCTCCTCGCAACAATGCACAAAAGGACACTGTAGCGACTCAAACAGGATCGCAAAACTCCGACACACAATACTATCCTCGCAACAACGCACAAAGCACCGTTGGAGTCATCCACAAAGCACTCTGGAAACAATGGATGGGGGCGCAGTTATTATTGCTAAGGTGATGTTGTGGTCACCAATCGGAGCTGAAGGGCGTTACTAAAGAAAACCCAGTCCCGCCTGCGCCGCTGACTAATGCGTCGTCAACGAGGTCGCACATCGTTCACAAAAGGTGCCAAACACAGCGATTCAGGCTCACCAGCGGGACGCCAACGATCAAAATACGGCCCAAACCGTTCGTGCACGACCAGCGACATCGCAGCGGGGGCCACATCGCCGCTACATGCCACACACAGCGACGTCGCTAACGAAATAGCTAAATGGTGACGTAGTAGCGATCTCATTAGCGATCTTGTTTAGTGTGGCATACCCTTTATTTCAGGGAGTTCAGCAAAAGGTTATTGAAACTTAAATGTTCAACCAGATGGTCAATTGAACAAAGGAATTTAAATGACCTGTCTTTTGTTACAATCTTGACACTTACATTCTAACAAAGGAGCCTTTTGTATATTCAAAGAGGAGAGGTAACTAATTAGAAGGTTCCCAGAGATGTCATCTTGTGAAATCTTATCTGATGGTTTAAGGGGGGTTTCTCCCTGGCATTCCAAGGAGGATCAAAGCTTTTAGCTGAGATACATTTGATGCTTTTAACATATAAAAGAGGACTGGTTTAACAAAGGGGGAAACTTTGTTATGGAAAATTCCTTTGGGAGGCATTAAGGTACTGCCACACTAAACAATCCCGCTAGCGATCACGATAACGACGCATACTAATGCGATCGCTAGCGGGATTGTTTCTATATCGCTAAGTGCGGCCACATTTAGCGATATAGTTAACGACGCTATCGCCGTTAGCGATCTTCTTAACGACTTTAGCGGTACAAAAGTACCGCTAAATCGCTAAGAAAAGGTGCCACACTAGCGATATATACTTACCCAGCGGGAGCGCCGACGAGAAAATAGGGTCCGGAACAATTCCAGCGACGAGCGAGATCACAGCAGGAAGCTCGTCGCTGGCAGCTGCCGCACTGAACAACATCGCTAACGGGATCGCTAAATAGTGACGTTTTTTAGCGATCCCGTTAGCGATATTGTTCAGTGTGGCATACCCTTTAGGCCTCTTTCACACATCCGGCGGGCGCCTTGCGGCGCCCCCGGCATTTTGCCGCAGCGCTGCATCAGAAAACCTGATGCGCCGCCGGCGGCCGCATGCGGTTTTTTGCCGGATGGTTTCTGATGCCTGGAGACATCAGAAACCATCCGGCAAAAACAAAAAACGTTACATGCTGCGTTTTGTCCGGCCGCCGCAATGTACATTTGCGCCGCATCCGGACAAAACCGCATGCAACGCACTGATATGCGGCGCCATCCGGCGCTAATTCATGTCAATGCGAAAAAAGCCGCATGCGGCGCATCAGGTTTTCTGATGCGGCGCTGCGGCAAAATGCCGGGGGCGCCCGCCGGATGTGTGCAAGAGGCCTTACCATTGCCTCATCTTATATTACCTATCTGGGTATCAAAATTGGCAGGACACCTTCATCTTTATATAACTTAAATTATCCCCCCCCAAATGACCAAAATTTCAAACCAATTGAAGATGGAGGAAACCAATTGAAAGCATGGCAAAATCTCCCGATCTTGCTCATGGGAAGAGCTTATCTTATTAAGATTATCAGTGTGGCCAAACTGATGTACCCTCTCCAAACATTGCCCTTCTTGCTCAAACACTCTGATATTAACTTTCTAAGTAGCCAATTTAGCCGGAAAAAATAAATGCTCCAGAATTAGTATATCGAAATTAATGGCCTGTAAAGAGGATGGAGGTATATATTTCCCTAGTATTAGGAATTATAACTTAGCTTGTAATAGGCGCTACATTATCGATTTGGCTGCACAATAGACATTCATATACAGATTCCTCCCTAGAGGCTGATTTTGCGCACCCCCTAAATTTGTCGGCTATTCTGCATACACGCCTCTCTTCCCTACCTCATTATTTAAGACAATCAGTTCTATTTAGGGGCACAATCTCAACCTGGAAAGCGGTGAGGAAAAAGTATAGCCTCTCTTTTAGAATATCCAAGTATTTACCTTTGTGGGCAAACCCCGAATTCCCTCATGGTATAGAAAATTGACTGTTTATTGCCTGGCAACAAAAAGAGATTAACATCTTGCACCTCCTCCACCCGACAGAGGCTAGATTGTTAACGTGTTCCGAAGTACTTGAGAAATATCGTCTGCCGCCCTTTCATTCATTCCAGTATGAACAAATCAAACGTTCAATTATGTCTAATTTACAAGATGTTAAATTCAAATCAAACCATAATATGCTTGACGACTTACTCCAATACCCTACCGGGACCCCTTCCATCTTCGCAATATACTCCATAATGAAACCACATTTATAAGACCCTCATACAAATACTTTTTACAAATATTGGAGACAACAATTAGAGGATGTTGAAACTCCCTCTTTAATTAGAAATGATGGTCTCTTTTCCGGAAACATATAATAAGCGAGACATGGAGAGAGACTCAATTTAAAATCATGCATGGAGCTATCTACATATCTAATATCCATAAACCGGATGATAGGTCCGATAGACTTACAGCTTGGACTAGATGCCAGCGACCCAGCTCTGATTTATTGCATGGACTGTGGTCATGTAGTAACATAATCCCATTCTGGGATTTAGTTTCTGGACTGATTGGTAACTTATGGAGCAACGTAAAGACGCTGTCTCTAACAATGGCGATTTTACACTATTGGGCGAATTTGGAAGGTGGGGATTGCGGAGGGAAGGGCCCGCCAATATTAGTACACACCATATTGATTTTAGCCAAAAAGATAATTTTCAAGCACTGTCTCGATCCTTCTACCCTGCAGCTGCCAGAATTGATAGCTCAACTGCATCACTATATGGAGGTTGAACAAGGAGATGCACTTACAAATAAAGAGGTACAAGCAGGCAAATTTCTTAAAAAATGGAGTCAATTTATTGGAAAATTTTGTAGCATTGATGAAAGGCGGAAAATAATCAGTCCTTTTTACTCCACTAGATGGTATCTTATGGAGAAGCTTAAGAACAACCTTGGTCCACTTCGATTGCCAGATGAATGCACTTAACATAACTGAGGTGGGGTTTTTACTGACTGGATTGGCCATATGAGGCGGCTTGGGAGAAGTTCTTCCCCCTTCCTTTCTGTTTTTGCTATTGTTTGATTTTTGTATTGATGTTAGTGCTATTAGCAATATTTCATAGGATGCACAGTATTTCAAGATCATCTCTTCTACTTTTAGAGAGAGACATTCTTAATCTAAGACTTCAGCCTACAAATGCTGGGATAGCAGTAATTATAATACATGTTTGTCATGAATAATGCTACCTATGTTACCTCCTTTGTTATTACTGAAAATTTTCAATAAAAATTTATATTAAAAAAAAAAAAAGAGGACTGGAACCTTGAATAGGAGGGAGTGAGAGAGATTGGAAAAGGACACAGCCTGATGGATTTCTACCTTGAGAATGTAATGTATGAAAAATTGCTTGTTTTTGATGCACATGTATTTATTTTACTTTATTGCTTTCATTTGTTGTTTTAGTGACTGTTATTATTATATTATTATAGCGCTATTTATTCCAGGGCGCTTTACATGTGAGGAAGGGTATACATAATAAATACAAGTACAGTAATCTTAAACAATACAAGTCACGGCTGGTACAGAATGAGAGGACCCTGCCTGCGAGGGCTCACAATCTTCAATCTGTTTATTTCTTATCTCTTATTAAGTAAATTCAATTTAGTTTAAGCCCCCGTCTCACATAGCGATCTCGCTAGCGAGATCGGTGCTGAGTCACTAGTTTTGTGACGCAGCAGCGATGTCCCCAGCGATATCCCTGTGTGTGACATTCAGCGACGATCAGCCCCCCTGCTGGGTATCGCTAATCGTCGCTGAATGTCCTGGACATTTTTTTGATCGCTGGTCTCCCGCTGACAGGCACGAATCGCTGCGTGTGACAGGCGGGAGACCAGCGATCCGCTGGTAACCAAGGTACACAGCGGGTTTCCAGGCACCGCCTGGAAACCCGCTGTGTACCTTGGTTACCAGCTCCCTGCATCAGGGCGCTGGTATCCAATGTACACTGCGGGTAACTAAGCGATGTTTACCCGCAGTGTCGTTGTGCTGATCGCTGCCTGAGCTGCCTGTTTGGCAGCTCAGCAGCAATCATGTAGCGATACACCAGCGATCCTGATCGTTGTCGGGATCGCTGGTGTATCGTTATGTGAGACCCAGGCTTTACTCAATTCTCGTGTGAACATTTCATATTCATCACAATCATTTGAATCCATTACAAAACAGAGGGAAGCATGAAGTGCTCTAAAATTTCCTGGTAGACGGCTGCGCTGACTTTGGTCTTAATATAAACACAGTGGATCTACACCAGCAGATGACATGGCTCCCCAAACCATCACTGATTGTGGAAACTTCACACTAGATGTCAAGCAGCTTGGATTGTGGCCTCTCCACTCTTCCTCCAGACTCTGGGACATTGATTTCCAAATGAAAAGCAAAATTTTACTTTCATCTGAAAACAACACTTGGACCACTGACAACAGTCCAGTTATTTTTCTCCTTGGCCCAGGTAAGACGCTTCTGACGTTGTCTATTGGTCATGAGTGATAATGTCTGTAAAACGCTGTGGAATTAATGGCGCTATATAAATGATTAAAATAAATAAATGAGTGGCTTGACACAAGGAATGCGACACTTGAAACCCATATACCTCTAGACTCCGGAGAGAGTGGACGTAACCGTCTGCTCTCTACAAGACGGAGGGATAGAGGAGATAATACTGGCGCCGTGCTACTGGCAGCCCATTGCAGCAGCAGCTACTCAATTTGTTTGTTTCTGTTGGACTTTCTTTCTTTTGGACTTTTGGACCCTGGGAACTTTGATGGACCCTAACTTTAACCTTGGATTGATGGATGTTTTACACCCTGTTGATCGCACTGTGGATATTTTACACACTGCGGATCGCACTGTTCCTGCATGACGGACCATTGTGGGAAGGTGCCCTTGGACAAGCAGCTCTGGATCGGCACTCAGATCTGCCACTACTACGTACATCACCCACAGGTACATGCAACTCCTAAATGGATACATGTGATGCTCAGTTATTAGCACCCTTGGACATGTATCTAATGCAGCCTCTGTCAGCTAAAGCTCCGCAACACACACAGCTTCTACCTTGTTGGTTACTGAAGCAGCCATCTGGGTACAGAGGTGGACACTGGACACAGTCAGTCCCGGTGTGGACTGGAGCAAAGGACAGGGTCGCTGATCTGCTGGCAGTCCCTAAGCCCGTCACTAAATGTGTGGTGTATTCAAGAGACCGACTTCTTGCGCTGAGCAGGTTGAAGCCTTCTCCAGCTGTGGCCATACCACAAGTTCCCCGTGAAGTGTGGAGACTAGTGTTGAGCGATACGATACTGCAAATATCGGGTATCGGCCGATATTAGCTGTATCGGCCTTTCGATTCCGAATACCGATATTTTCGTCATATCGAATACCGGAATCGGATTTGTCACTGTCACTGTCTGTGTCCGTCGGTCGGGTCTGTCACTGTCAGTGTCCGTCGGTCGGGTCTGTCAGGAGTCAGCGGCACTTACTTGGCAGAAGATCTCCGGCGGTCACATCCTGGACTGCTTCATGGCCGCCATCCTCTTCTCCCTGGCGGTCACATGCAGTTTCTTGCGATAACTGCAGTGACTGCTGGGTAATCCCGGCCGTAAAGCAGTCAGTCCGATGACGTCACCGCCGGGGAAGCTGGTAAGCAGCTGTGCTGCGCCGGGATGACAGGCTCTGCCTGTCATTGCGATGTAGCAGAGCTGGATCGTCGTGGGACAGTCGTTACTATGGACTGCGTCGGACAGGTGGTATACTGTTGGTTTGTTTTTTTCTTTTTTTTACAGGAGATCGATGGCGTCGCAGGAATGAGAGTACAATAAAAGAAATGAAAACTGTGTTGTCTCTTTTATTTCATTAAAATACTTTTTTCTTGCTGTGTCTTTTTTTTATGCATTTAATAACTTTGGGATTAATAATGGATCGGTGTCTTATTGACGCCTCTCCATTATTAACCGGGCTTATTGTCACCGTGCAATCAACGGTGACATTAACCCCTTATTACCCCGCTTGCCACCGCTACAGGGCAAGTGGGAAGAGCCGGGTAAAGTGCCACAATTGGCACATCTTTTGATGCCCAAATGTGGGGCTGCTGTAGCCTGGTATTATCAGGCTGTTGAGGGCCAAAATCCATGGGCCTTGACAGTCTTTTAATACCAGGCCGCAGCAGTCTGCATTTTACTTGGCTGGTTAACAAAAATAGGGGGACCCCTACGCCGTTTTTTTTTCGAGGGGATCCCCTATTTTTGTTAACCAGCCAAGCTAAGCAGACTGCTGTGGCCTGGTATTATCAGGCTTGCAAGGTCCATGGATATTGGATCCTTACCAGCCTGAAAAACCAGGCCTCAGCGGTCTGCTTCATCTGGCTGGTTAACAAAAATAGGGGGGACCCCACGCCAATTTTTTTCGAGGGGATCCCCTATTTTTGTTAACCAGTTCCCTCTGACGTCACTGATTGTGTCCCTGGCTGACCTGAAGTGAAAGTGGAAAGCAATCAATTAAGCTTTCCACTTCCTCTCCTGTCAGCCAGGAGAGGAGCTCATTCATTTGGGGGTTTACTGTGAGGCTGCAGCATTAGCTGCGGTCCCTGCAGTAAACATTAACCCTTTCTGAAGGATTACACCGTGGGACCTGACTGTACATCGGATTGGTAAGAATAATTTTGCTTTATTATTTTATTTTTATTACAGGAAATGGTTTTAGCAGGAAAATAAAATATGGTCAAAAACTGGTGATTATTTCATTAAACTTTTTTATTAAAGTGTGTGTGTGTTTGATTTTTCTTTCATACAATAGGATTAATAATTGATAGTTGTCTAATTGACAGCTCTCAATTATTAACCTGGCTTAAAGTGACCTTTCAATTGCAAGGTCATTTTAACCCCTTATTAACCCATTCGCCACCGCTACAGGGCAATGGGAATAGACGGGCAAAGTGCCAGAAAGGGCAAATCTAATTAGAGATTTGCCCTTTCTGGGGTGTCTGGGGGCAGATGTTAGTAGCCGGGGGGGGTCCAAAAATAATGGTCCCTCTGGGCTATTATTATCTGCCCCCACTCACTGGCTTTGTCTGTCTGGTTGCGAAAATAGGGCGGGAGCCCACGCATTTTTTTTCAGCAATTTTACACCTCATATATATATATACATGTCATTGATTTGTGACATATATATATATATATATATATATATTTATAGTTCATACACTTCTACATAGTATAATAGCCGCTAATTCAATTGCCGGCTTTTGTGAAAATGCAGAACCCGACATGAATTGACACTTGGTTTACATAGAGTTAACCATGTCTTTTCATGTAGTTTGATATCTGATTTGCACAAACAATTACATGAGTGTAAGTGTGCAAAATTTCACACCTGTAGGGGTTAATTAAAGGTGTAAATTCGTAGCAAAAAAGTCAGTTTTTTTTACAACGAATTTACACCTTTAATTAACCCCTACAGGTGTGAAATTTTGCACACATAGACTGATGTAATTGTTTGTGCAAATCAGATTGCAAACGACATGAAAAGACATGGTTTAAGGGTATGCCACACTAAACAATATCGCTAACGGGATCGCTAAAAAACGTCACTATTTAGCGATCCTGTTAGCGATGTTGTTCAGTGCGGCAGCTTCCAGCGACGAGCTTCCTGCTGTGATCTCGCTCGTCGCTGGAATCGTTCCGGACCCTATTTTCTCGTCGGCGCTCCCGCTGGGTAAGTATCTTATCGCTGTGTGGCACCTTTTCTTAGCGATTTAGCGGTACTTTTGTACCGCTAAAGTCGTTAAGAAGATCGCTAACGGCGATAGCGTCGTTAACTATATCGCTAAATGTGGCCGCATTTAGCGATATAGAAACAATCCCGCTAGCGATCGCATTAGTATGCGTCGTTATCGTGATCGCTAGCGGGATTGTTTAGTGTGGCAGTACCTTAACCCTATGTACACCAAGTGTCATTTCATGTCGGGTGCTTCTGTCTTTTCACAGAAGCCGGCTTTACCCGGCAATTGAATCAGAGGATATTTTACTATGTAGAAGTGTATAAACTATACATATATGTATATATATATATGTCACAATGACATGTATATATATATATATATATATATATATATGTATTCTATGTGTGTATATTTAGTGTTTACAAGGAAATAAAGGTTTTTTTTAGTTGCGATATTTTGTTCCCATAGACTTACATGGGACTTCCGGTATCGGAATCGGATATCGGCGATATTTAGTGATATCGGCGATACCATTCCGATCCGATATTTTTAGATATCGAGCAGTATCGCTCAACACTAGTGGAGACCTTTCAGAGGCTGCAGAGCAGGAAAAAAGTTGAAGTTCAGGAGAAGAAGGTTTAAACCAGCAGTACCATCAATCATCATGGGTAATGTACGCTCGCTGGGAAATAAGACGGATGAACTGTTAGCTCTGTGTAAAACCCAGAAGGAGTTCAAGGAATGCAGTCTTATGTGCTTTACAGAAACCTGGTTACATGGGGATGTTCCTGATTCAAGCGTCTCGATTCCAGGATTTCAAATGGTTCGGGCTGATAGAGACAAGGCTAGGTGTGGTAAGAAGAAGGGTGGTGGGGTGATACTATACATTAACAACAGATGGTGTAATCAGCAGCACATAACTGTTAGGCTAAGTGCACACGATCAGGAATAATTGCGTTTTTTTTCGCGGTTTTTCCGCTATTTTCCGCGGTTAAACCGCGAACAAAACGCAAGCATTAAGCATTCTATACGTTTTAATTGATTCCGCATGTTTTGTACACATGTTGCGTTTTTTTCCGCGAAAAAAACGCTTAGCGGAAAAAAAAGCAACATGTTCATTAATTTAGTGTAACCGCGGTGATTCCGCCGCCATAGGAATGCATTGAACCGCTTACTTTCCGCATGTGGCTATGCCCACTATGCGCAATGTAAGCGGTTCATGTGCGGATGGTACCCAGGGTCTGGAGCAGAGGAGACTCTCCTCCAGGCCCTGGTACCATATCCCTGGTAAAACAATAATTAAAATAATAAATAATGATATTCTCACCTTCCCGCGGCCCCCGCAGCCTTCCCGCCTTCAGCGACGCTCCCGGCAACTTCCGGTCCCAAGAGTCCTTTGCGAGAATCACCCAGATGGCATAGCGGTCTCGCGAGATGCTACGTCATCGGTGTGATTTGTCGCAAAGCACTCCTGGGACCGCGAGTTGCCGGGAGCGTCGCTGAGAGGCGGGAAGGCTGCGGGGGCCGCCGGAAGGTGAGAATATCATTATTTATTATTTTTTTTATTATTTTTACATTAGATCTTTTTACTATTGATGCGGCATAGGCGGCATCAATAGTAAAAAGTTGGTCACACGTGTGAAACACTATGTTTGACTCGTGTGACCAACCTGTCAATCAGTTTTCCAAGCGATGCTACAGATCGCTAGGAAAACGCTAGCATTCTGCAAGCTAATTACGCTTGCAAAACGCTATTATTCTGGGGAATCAGCATAAAAAAACGTGCGTATTTCCTGCGGGAGAAGTGCGGGATTGCCGCGGAAATTTCCGCGGCAATTCCGCAACGTGTGAACTTAGCCTTAAAGAAAATCACTGCTGTCAAAACATTGAACTCTTAGGCTAAGTGCACACGTTTGCAGAATATTCCTGAGCAAAACTGGACTTTTTTCGCGGCAAAAACGCGCGTTTTTTTGCGCGGATTTTGCGCGGTTTTGACGCGTTTTTACCGCGATTTTTTCCTGAACTTTCTAGGTCAATAATAAAGCGGGAAAAACGCTAGAAATCCGCAAAATTAATGGACATACTGCTAGATTTTCCGCGATGCGTTTTTTTGCGGAAAAAAACGCACCATGTGCACAAAATTTGCGGAATTCATTCTAAATGATAGGATGCTTAATACATGCGTTTTTGACGCGTTTTTTCCCGCGAAAAAACGCGAAAAAAACGCAAATATTCCTGAACGTGTGCACTTAGCCTTAAGGTGCTGCCACACTTAGCGATCTCGTTAGCGATCACGATAACGACGCAAGCTAACGAGATCGTTGGTGTGATCGCTTTTAGGTCGCTAGTAGCTGCCAAATAGGAGATCTCATAAACGACACATCAGCGGTCAGCGATCTCTTTAACGACTTTGGCGGTCGTTAGGATGTCATTAACATGTACTGAGCGCTTCTGATTCATAGGAATTTCCAGCATTGCTCCTGCTCTCTGCGTCCTGCTAGCCTGCTTTGCAACTTCTGCGATCCTCTCTGTGATGCAAAAGAGAACTTACAGATATTGCGATCCACTCCGTGACGCTAAAAACCCTAGTCCCGCCTGCGCCGCTGTCATATGCGTCACAAACGAGGTCGCTCGTCGTTCGCAAAAGGTGCCAAACACAGCGATATAGGCTCACCAGCGGGACGCTATCGATCAAAAAACGGTCCAGAACGCTAGTGAACGATCAGCGACATCACAGCAGGGGCCACATCGTTGCTACATGCCACACACAACGAGGTCGCTAACGAGATCGCTAAATAGTGACGTTTTAGCGCTCGTTTAGTGTGGCATACACTTTAGCAGTTGGCCTAAAGGTACTGTCACACTAAGCGAGATCGCTAACGAGATCGCTAAAGCGTCAGCGATTTTATGATGCAGTAATGATCTCGTTAGCGACGCAGCTTTGTGTGACATGTAGCGGTGATGTGGCCCCTGCTGCGATGTCGCTGATCGCTTATGAACATTCTGAGCCGTTTTTTTGGTCGTTGGTGTCCCGCTGGTGAGCCTGAATCGCTGAGTGTGACACCCTTTATGAACGTCTTTACCAGCGACGCAGGCGGGACTAGGTTTTCCCAACGACCGCTGATCTCTGATGAGATCTTTGTGTTTGGAAGCTAACTAGCGACCACATAGCGATCGCACCAACGATCTCGCCAGGTCGTGTCGTTGTCGTGATCGCTGGTGCGATCGCTAAGTGTGACAGTGCCTTTAGGCCTTACTATCTACCTAGAGAATTCTCCATTTGCATTGCAATAGTCATGTATATACCTCCATCTGCTAGCCAAGAGGCAGCTAGGGAAGTGTTGTTGGGGGTGTTGGCTCACCTTCAGACAAAGCACCAAAACTCGTTAACATTAATCTCTGGGGATTTTAACAGAGTCATGATCTCAAAGGCTCTTCCAAAGTTCTATTAATATGTTAAGTGTGCAACAAGAGACAGCAGTATATTGGATCTCCTCTATGCAAAGGTTAAAGACGCCTATTCATTGTCTGCATTGACCCCCTGGGGAAATCTGACCACAACCTCATACTATTGTCTCCATCTTATCAACCTGTTGTCAGTAAACAACCAGCCACAATAAAACTCATCAGGAGGTGGTCTCTTGCAGCTGAAAAAGCTCTGCAAGACTGTTTTGACCTCACAGACTGGGAGGTGATATGCGACAGAGGAGAGCATGATGATGTAAATGATATTGTCGGGAGAGTAACTGATTACATAAATTTTTGTACTGATACTGTAGTACCAGTTAAAAAGATTCGATGTTATGCAAATAACAAGCCTTGGATTACAAAAGAATTGAAATACTTACTAAATGAGAAAAAAATGGCATTTAAAATGAAGGATCTAAGAAACTGAAATTGATACAAAGGGACTTAAAAGGGAAAATTAAGAATGCCCGTGAGGCGTTCCGAATTAAATTAGAAAATAAACTGTCACAACAATTCCAAGGAGATGTGGTCGGCATGAAGCAGTTAACTGGGTTTAAGGCAAGGTCAGAGTGTGGGGAAGTGGATCTGCCCATGGCTAATGAAATGAACGAGTTTTTCAACAGATTTACCAACACGTGCTGCGTCATCAGGAATGAGGGATGGAGCTGAGGAACGATCGGCAGCATTGACTTTGGGTGATGAACTGTCTGCTTTCACTGTCTCCCCAAGGGATGTGAGGAAACAGTTTCGTAAACTAGTCATTGGCAAAGCAGCTGGGCCTGATGGCCTCAGTCCACATGTTCTAAAAGTGTGTGCAAACCAACTGTGTGATGTCTTTCAGCACCTGTTTAACAGTAGCCTACAATCACAGAGAATACCAGTGCTGTGGAAGACCACCTGCCTGGTGCCAGTTCCCAAGATCACCTCTCCAACTTCCCTACACGACTATCGTCCAGTGGCCTTAACATCGCATGCTATGAAATCATTGGAGAGAATAGTACTTGCCTATTTGTGCCCGAGGGTGAGGGCTTACACTGACCCCCTGCAGTTTGCTTACCAGCAGAGATTGGGGTGGATGATGCGGTAGTGTCTCTGCTACATACAATGCATTCGTTCTTTGACAATGATGGAACTGCAGTGCGTGCCATGTTCTTTGAGTTCTCTAGTGCTTTCAGTACCTTACAGCTGCCCTTATTACAAAATAAGTTGACTGCTATGGTGGTAGATGAGGGGATGGTGAACTGGATAAGTGACTACCTGACGGACAGGCCGCAGTTTGTAAGGATGGGGGAGGTGGTATCTGGCAGTGTACGGAGCAGTGTGGTAGCTCCTGAGGGTACAGTGCTGTCGCCCTTCCTCTTCACATTGTATACAGCTGACTTTCAGTATAAATCAGACTTCTGTCACCTGCAAAAATTCTCAGATGACTCAGTGATTGTAGGGGGCATTGTGGGGTACCGGGGGGAGGAAGAATATAGAAGGGTGGTTTCTGACTTTGTGGATTGGTGTCAGACTAACTGTCTAGAACTAAATGTGAAGAAAACCAAGGAGATGGTGGTGAGTTATAGAAGGAAAAAGGATGATTACTTACTAATCATTATTGCTGGCCAGGAGGTGGAGATGGTTGAGAGCTACAAATATTTGAGGGTTCACCTTGACAGCAAACTTGATTGGAGGTGTCATACAGAGAAGGTTCACAAGAAGGGAATGAGCAGACTGTACTTTCTGCGTAAGCTCAGGTCGTTCAATGTGTGCAGCAAAATGCTGGAAATGTTCTACCAGTCCGTTGTAGCAAGCGCCATCTTTTTTGCTATTATTTGCTGGGGCAGTAGTGTGCGAGTAGCTGACGCTAATAAGCTCAACAAACTTATCAAGAAGGCAAGTGCAGCTGTTGGCCTCCATCTTGACTCTTTTGAGGAAGTAGTGGAGGATAGGATTCAAAAGAAGTGCAGGGCTATAATGAACAATAATACACACCCACTATACGAGCTGTTCTTGAAGCAGAAGAGCACATTCAGCAGCCGTCTAATCCTTCCAAGGTGCAAGAAGGAGAAATTCAGGAAATCATTTGTGCCTACCGCTATGGGGATGTATAACAATTCACTAAGGGTGAAAGATGCCCACGACCTAGGACTGGCCCACTAATGGAAATGATTAGAGATTTGTGTACCTTTGTTTGTTACATATTGTGATTAGTCATGTGCAAGATCTGTGTCTAGTAATTACTCTATGTAATGCTGTTTATAATGTTTTGTTTGTAATGCTGTTGTAACGCTGCTGTGATACCATAATTTCCCTCAGGATCAATAAAGTGTATTGTATATCCTGGATATGTCTGTGTGGTGGCGGCTCTTGAAGCAATGACTCCAGCAGCAGTCCATTCCTTGTCAATTTCCCCTAAATTTTTGAATGGCCTTTTCTTAACAATCCTTTCAAGGCTGTTGTTATCCCGGTTGTTTGTGCACCATTTTCTACCACACTTTTTCCTTCCACTCAACTTTCCATTAATATGCTTGGACACTCTGTGAACAGTCAGCTTCTTTAGCAATAATCTTTTGTGGCTTACCCTCCTTGTGGAGTATCAATGACTGCCTTTGGGACATCTGTCAAGTCAGCAGTCTTCACCATGATTGTGGAGCCTACTAAGACTAAGGGACCTTTTTAAGCGCTTAGAAAGCCTTTGAAGGTGTTTTTTGTTAATTATTCTAATTTACTGAGATACTGACTTTTGGGATTTCATTGGCTGTAAGCCATAATCATCAACATTAACAGAAATAAACACTTGAAATAGATCACTCTGTAATGACTTTATATAATATACGAGTTTCATTTTTTGTATTGAAGAACTGAAATAAATGAACTTTTTGATGATATTCTCATTTTGTGAGAAGCACTTTTATGTTCAGTCTTTTCAGGTTCAATTGCTTCAGGTTTCCAACGACGCCAAGTGGTTAAAGGGAACCTGCCAACAGGATTGTGCACAGTAACCTATAGACAGTGTCAGGTCGGCACTGTTATATTGACTAAAATGATACCTTGATTGATGAAATCCGTCTTGTGGTTGTTGTGTAATCTTTATTTTCAGTTTTTAGTAATGATATGCCCGTGCTCCGGGGTGGCCTGTGGGGGGGTTCTTCATGTGATGCTCTGATTAGGTATTCATAATGCAGACAGGTCACTGATCCCTCAGTGACCTGCCCCCTAGTTTGCATAATGAATACCTGTACATATTGAAAAAAAAACCTTTTGCAGGCAGGTACATAATCGCATGTTTAGTGTCCTAGTAATCACTGTTCTTTATGTTATTGAGAAAGTACAAAAAAAAAATCAATTTGAAAATGGTTCCTGCCGCTCCTACACAGTAGCAGCTGTCAGTGTGTATAGAGATCCAATAGCTGCTATTGCGCAAGTGGCAACATCTTGTTGGAGAAGAAAAAAATTTCTTCCTCCAAGATGGCGCCACCCGCACCTGGGCAGTAGAAGCTCTCGGCGATCTCCGCCGGATCACAGGTCCTATTGCGTCCACAGTGCCTCCATCTGCCTCATTATAGGGAATTTTCCGCTGGGGGCTCCGTCTGAATCACGTATTTCAGAGATTTACACGGAAACCCCAGTGTAAGCGCTCAGCGCAGAATAAATATGCGCCCAGCCTTACTGTGATCTTTAGGATGCAGAAAGAACAAATCAACAGCATGTGAAGAATTGGTTTTATTTTATACGCCGTTTCTCGTGCGGTATAAGTGATTAAGCGACTTTATTCTTTGGGTCGGTGCGATTACAGCAATATCAGATTTATATTGGGTTTTTATGTTCGGCTGCTGTCACACACTAAGGCTACTTTCACACTAGCGTTTTATCGCGCAGCGCATAGTGCGCTATCAGTCACAAGCGCAATGTTCCCCTGTCTTTAACATGGCGGGCGCAGGGTCTAGCGCTTGCACGAGTTCATCAGCGTTTGTCGTGCGCTGCGCATTTTCCAGGTGTGCGCCCAGATGCGCTAGACGCTACATGTTGCATTTTTTTTTCCGCCCAACCACTTTAAAAAAGCGCATGCGCACATGTGCGCAAAAAGTCTTAGTTACTTACCGTTAACGGTATTTTTCGAAGTCCATGACAGCAATACAGAGAGAGGGGATCCGCCCCTTAGAAACAGGAAACCTACAGATACAAAAAAGGGCGGCACCTCTCCCACGCATCAGTTGGATTACAGAGCATAAGAGGACTAGCCAGGTTAAATGGTATACAGCAAAAAATGTATGCATCACACAGTAACATTGATCAATTGTTTATTACATGTGGACTATATAAGAGGAAGAAGTGCACATAGAACACGGGTGGGAATCTAAAGGTGCTGTCATGGACTTCGAAAAATACCGTTAACAGTAAGTAGCTAAGACTTTATTCGAACGTCCATGACAGCATTACAGAGAGTAATAACTACTTAGGGAGGGACTACAGCCTGCAGCACCCTTAGTCCGAAAGAAAGGTCTGAGGAAGCACCCAAATCGAACCTATAATGAGTGTAAAACGTGTGTGGAGAAGACCACGTAGCTGCCTTACATATCTGGTCAATGGAGACTTCTGCCCTCTCTGCCCATGAAGTCGCCACAGCTCGGGTGGAATGCGCCCTCAGCCTCTCAGGTGCCGACTTGCCCCTCGAGGTGTATGCCAGAGAAATTGCTTCCCTAATCCATCTGGCCAATGAGCTTTTTGTTATTCTGCGGCCTTTGTTAATTCCCTGAAAAGAGACAAACAATGCATTGTCCCTTTTCCAGGGGTCAGTGACTGCCAAATATTGCAGGAGACATCTTCTAAAGGTACTGCCACACTAAACGCTCCCGCTAACGATCACGATAACGACGCATACTAATGCGATCGTTTTTGTGATCGTTTTAATGTCGCTAGTAGCTGCCAAACTTAACGATCTCGTTAACGACGCATAAGCGGTTAGCGATCTCGTTAACGACTTTGGCGGTCATTGCGATGTAAAAAACAGCGCACATCGTTCAAAAAAGGTGCCAGACACAGCGATATAGCACTCACCAGCGGGACGACAACGATCAAAATACGGTCCAGAACTCTAGTGAACGATCAGCGAGATCACAGCAGGGGCCACGTCGTTGCTACATGCCACACACAACAACGTCACTAACGAGATCGCTAAATAGTGACGTTTTTTAGCGATCTCGTTAGCGTTCTTGTTTAGTGTGGCATACCCTTAACATCTAGAGTATGGAGTTTTATCTCTTTTTGATTAGATGGATTAGGGATGAAAGAAGGTAGAACAATTTCCTGTGTTCTGTGAAAAGCGGAAGACACCTTAGGTAGGTATGCCAGATCAGGTCTAAGTATTTTCCTGTCATTCAGGACCTGAGTGTAAGGAGACAGTCTAGATAGTGCCTGGATGTCACTTACCCTCCTAGCCGAAGTTAATGCTACCAGGAAGGCGGTTTTTAGGGAAAGAATTTTTATTGATGCCGCTGAAATAGGTTCAAAAGGGGGTTCTGTTAAAGCAGTGAGAACAAGGTTCAAATCCCATGGCATGATTCTGTCCTTCACTATGGGTCTCGACCTACCCGCAGCCTTAAATGAATCTACTGACCCAGTAATTATTGGCGATGTTGCAGGAGAGTATTAATTAGATTAGCAGAAAACCCCTTATCTCTCAGCAGCGACCGTTCAAAATCCACGCCGTCAGGTGGAGGCCCGCTACCCGAGGATGGTAGACTGGACCCTGGGAGAGCAGATCGGGAATATCCGGCAGGACCCAAGGGTCGGCTATCGACATGTTCCTGAGACATGAAAACCATGCCCTCCTGGGCTAGAAGGGAGCGACTACTATTACCCTCGCCCTGTCTTTCCTGACCTTCCTCAATACTAGGGGGAGTAAGGACAAGGGAGGGAAGGCGTAGGCTAGATTGAAATCCCACTTTAAGAGCGTCCACTGCCAGAGGGCGTTCTTTGGGATTCAGAGAGCAGAACCGCCTCACTTTCCTGTTGCTTTTGGTAGCAAAGAGATCTATCTCCGGTTGACCCCATTTCTGCACAATCAGGTCGAAGATGGAAGTCTTTAACGACCATTCTCCCTGACTCAGGAGATTGCGGCTTAAGAAGTTCGCCTTGGTATTTTCTTCTCTCCTTATATGTAGAGCCGTTAGAGAAAGAAAATGTCGTTCTGCTATCTGGAGTAGGCGCCTTGCCACTTCCATGAGAGGACCGGAATGAGTACCACCCTGGTGGTTGACGTAAGCGACTGTGACACGATTGTCGGAGAGCACTCGAACGTGGTGACCCTGTAGATAGACAAGGAGCTTTTAATCGCTTGCTCTACCACCGTTAACTCCTTCATATTAGAAGACATTTGTATTTGATCCAGCTCCCATAAGCCCTGAACCATAACATCCCCCATATGAGCCCCCCACCCAGAAGGGCTTGCATCTGTCGTGACTATCCGGGATATTTCATATTCCCAGGGAACCCCCCTAGACAGGTTCGTCTCCTCCTTCCACCAATCCAGGGATATTATAGTAGCCTGGGACAAGGATAGCTGGCCTTCTAGGTAACCACCTAGAAAATTTTGATATAACAAGACCTCAGCTTGTAGCGTCCTTGTGTGAAATTGAGCCCACTGAACCGCGGGGATGCAGGACGAGAGGGAGCCCAAAAGAGACATGGCCTTCCTAAGAGACATGGAGGGGTTATTGGAAGCGTTTAGGACCTGGTAACGTAAGCGAATCAACTTGTCTGACGGTAAACTACAGTTCTGATTCCGTGAATCCAGAATTAGCCCTAAAAACTGCTGAACTCTCATCGGATTCAAACGAGACTTTTTGGTATTTATTAGCCATCCCAGCCGCTCTAAGGTAGATATTGCTCTTTGCAGCTGCTCTAGGCAATGCTCTGCCGTCTTTCCAATGATAAGAAAGTCGTCGAGGTAGGGGACTATGAGCATATTGGATTCACGTAAGTGGGCCATGACTTCCGAAATAACTTTAGTGAACACTCGCGGGGCAACCGCCAAGCCAAAGGGAAGGGCGCTATATTGAAAATGTCGAAGCGATTCCCCCATCTGGACTGCTACTCTGAGGAAACGCTGATGGTCCACATGGATCGGTACGTGGTAATAAGCGTCTTTCAGATCTAACACCACCATAAAGCAATTTTCAAACAGAAGCTTTATTGCTGAGCTGACCGTTTCCATTTTAAATGGGTGAATAACAAGGAATTTATTGAGGGCTCTTAAATTAATAATTGTTCTAAAAGAACCGTCCGGTTTACGGATCAAAAACAGAGGGGAGTAAAACCCTTTACCCCACTCTGCTTCCGGCACCTCCACTAAGACTTTTTTAGCGCAAAGCTCCTGAACTTCCAACTCCAGAGCGGCCTGCTCCGATGGGGATGACCTGAGGGGGGTAATTTTAAAGTTATCCCGAGGTACCGAGGAGAATTCTAACCGCAGCCCTGTAGCTATGAGACTAAGGATCCAGCTACTGCTTGAGATTTCTGACCAGGCCGGGTAGAAGGTCATTAATCTGCCTCCTACCGGTATCGCTAGTCATTGCGAGGGTTTTTTGGTTTCCCTAGGCGGACCCCTAAACATAAACCCTGTACCTCTTCGCCTCCTTTCATCCCATTTGGCTCGCTCCCTGGACGACCTTCTGCGGCTGAACCTCCTTCTGCTGAAAGGTCTCTTGTAGGAAGGAGTCGATAGACTGGGAAACTTTTTCTTGTCTTCCCTGCCTTTTCCAAAAGTTCGTCCAGGACCGGGCCAAAAAGATATTCGCCGTCACATGGAATGGAGCAGAGGCGAGATCTGGCTTGAGTATCGCCTGGCCAACATTTTAGCCACAACGCCCTTCACGCTGCATTAGACAGACCTGCCGCTCTGGCAGCCATTCTTACAGAGTCCGCTGAGGAATCAGCCAGGAAAGCCGCCGTGTTCTGAATTATCGGCAAGGTCTTCCGAATTGACCCCCTAGAGGTTCCATCTGCTAACTGGGACTCTAATTGGTCCAGCCAGACCATCATTGATCTGGCTGTACAAGTGGCTGCAACCGCTGGCCTCAGGGCACCTGCCGACATCTCCCATGTCCCTTTCAAGAAGGAGTCTGCCTTCTTGTCTAGTGGATAATAATAATAATAATAATCTTTATTTATATAGCGCCAACATATTCCGCAGCGCTTTACAGTTTAACAATTTCAAAACACAAGTCATAGGTAACAACGTTAACAATACAATAATTAAAATCTTTCAAAGACCCCATATCATCGAATGGGATGGAGGATGTTTTGGAAGCCTTCCCACTGCTGCATCCAGCTTCGTGGCCTTATCCCATCTACCTGTCAAGGGATATCTCCGTTTAAACGCTTGGGGTAAGGAGCCTCTTTTTTCTGGCTTCTTCCACTCTCTGTCTATAAGGCCTTGGATTCTACTCTTTAGTGGAAAGGATCTGCGTTTTTTTTGGCTCTAGACCACCGAACATCAGATCCTGTACTGAGAGTTCTGGTCTCGCCTCCTCTACCCCCATGGTGGACCTAACTGATTTGACAAGTTTGTCCATCTGGTCCAAGAGAAAACAAAATCGAGTAGCATCTTCTGTAGAAGAGGAAGAAGCCGAAGAGGAAGGCGAAGAGGGTCCTGAAAAAACTTCACCCTTGTCATAGGCGGCGGGTGAATCTGAATCAGATAACACTGGTACAGTCCTACGCCTGGAAGATTCTCTGTGTCTTAAGGACGCCTTCATCTCCGCCCTTATTATCTCCTTCAGGCTTTCAGTGAAATCTGGAGTCTCCTCCGCTATCTAAAAAGGGAAGGGGCAGGGGGGGGGGTTACTATCTCATCCCAGGCCCCTGCCCTTCCCCTTTAATGCCCTACCGTCTGTCGCGTGCACGGCTGGCATAACCTTTTAGGGCAAGCGTCTGGCAGAGGGCAAGCACAAAAGGCACATTCCCTGTGCTTGCTTTTCACCGAACACTTCTTCCCCGAGTAACGGAACACAGAATGGGGGAAAACTGCATTACTGGGTATTCTAAGTCTGACGATCTCTTACCCAGTCCATACAGCAGTAGGTACCGGATCACGGGGAGGGGTCTTTTTCCCAGCTGAGGAACTCCTGCGGCTGGCGCCCCTGGCCATTGAAGAGAAGCGCTCTGTCTGCTGCTGGCTCTCCTGCTGCACCGAGGGAGCTTCTGCAGTGTCCATCGTCAGAAAATGGGGCAGAAGCGCTTTACCTGCTTCATAGGCTCATTATATCCTCCCCGGATATCCGGGTCAGCAGGTGCGGCCAGGGGTCCACCCCCTCCTGCTCCCCGCCCCACAGCCCCCCTGCACCTCCCCGCCGTCCCCACAGCAGGCGCCGCCCGATGTATGATGCAGCCGCCAAAACTTTCAAAAACGCCGGCCGGTGTCCCATTTCCGGTTCCGGCGGTGGAGACTCCGCCCCCTTTCTCAACGCCGACAGGATCAGCGCTCCCACGGGGGATCCCGCAGACCCGGCCGCACCGTCGCAGGTACCCAAGTGAAGTCTCCCGCCGCATCGCCCCCCCGCAGGGACGCGAGCGGGAGATCCAAAAATCCCCCCGCGCGCCCACAGTAGCGATGCACGGCGAAATTTCAAAAGACCCCGCCGCGCTGTCCCGCAGTGACGCGCGGCGGGAATTCAAAAACCCCGCCGCGCCATCCATAGCAGCGACGCGTGGCGGGAAATTCAAAATACCCCCGCCGCGCCGTCCATAGCAGCGACCCGTGGCGGGAAATTCAAAAATTTTATTTTATTTTTTAATATTCCCCACGGCTGCACCACCTTAGCAGGCCCCCACCATGACAGGATCGCAGGAGAAGACAGGGAGCAGGCCACGGGACCAGGGAGAGGGGGGGATACTTACCAACCGGCGCTGGCTGGGAGACAGGGATCCTCTGGATACTGCTCCACCTGCTCCGCACACTGTCGTGGAATCCTACCCAGACCCACCGTGGCGCTTCCAGGGGCTCCGCACCGGTCGAGGTAGGAGATCCCCCCGCTACCTGGGTCGACCGGCCGGCCTGGGTCCTCCTGAAGATCTTCATCTGTAGGAAACCCATCCTTCAGGAACAGGAAACCAACTGATGCATGGGAGAGGTGCCGCCCTTTTTGTATCTGTAGGTTTCCTGTTCCTAAGGGGCGGATCCCCTCTCTCTGTAGTGCTGTCATGGACGTTCGAATAAAAATAACATTACAGGGGCGCTGGTGGGTGCATGGCTGTGCGCTCGTCAGCGCTTTTGTGCGCACGCGATTTTTGAGTAAACAATGTCTAGACACTTGTCTAAACCACCCCTTACACAAGCAACATTGTTTGTGAGGAGTGTAGATAAAAAGAAGGTGTCTGCAGTGCCAGACAGACCACTACTCTCAACTGCCTGGAGACACAGCCTGTAAGAATGTGAATATTCGCAAACCAAATGACTGCCTGTCCTTTCAAATGTAATATGTACTAATGCTTTGTATTATTTTTTTATTACAGAAAGTCATCTTCTGGATCACACTATTCACAATCCCGGCAAGAACTGGCCCAAGCAGAGCGTGATGCGAGTATCTTCCTGCCCCTGGGTAAGTATAGCTGCTACATCTACAAATGTGTAATATTTTTTTTTTCTTTTTCAGACATCATCGTCGGACAAGGAGATTGAGGAGTCTGAACAGCGGGAGCAGTCGCAGCCAAGACAAGTCCCGGTGGTGGGACGGAATGTTAGTATATAGTCTTTGAATGTCTCTTTTTATTTTTAGAATCTCTTTTTATCCAAGATTGTAATTTTTTTTTTTTTTTTCTAGGTTCCACAACGGGACGAGGACCTATGTGGACAAGGAGGCCCTGATCTGCCAGGTCCATGAGCGTGTCCCATTGTGGGACAGCCGTGATCCGCAGTACAAGTACAATGTGGTGAGCCGGCAGCTATGGAACGAGGTGGCCGCAGCGTTGATGGATGGCTGGGACAGCGCCTCTCCAAACACCAAAAAGGTGTTAAGTATTTCCATGCTCTGTAATGCCGCAGTGACTTTTGTTCAGGATGGCACTGTTGGGTTTACTGCTAGATATATTCTAGCGGCAAACCCACCAGTGTCATCTGGTTCAACAGTGACTACCCTGTGTATTGCATTGCTTTTTTATGCTGCATTCACTCTTGTTCCAGATGGCACTTATGGGTTTACTGCTAGATATATTCCAGCGGCAAACCCACCAGTGTCATCTGGTTCAACAGTGCAGCATAAGCATTACAATACACAGGGCAGTCACTGTTGAACCAGATGACACTGGTGGGTTTGCCACTAAGACTATATCTAGCAGTAAACCCATCAGTGCCATCTGGAACAAGAGTGAATGCAGCATAAGCAATACAATACACAGGGCAGTCATTCACTCTTGTTCCACATGGCACTGATGGGTTTACTGCCAGATATATACTAGCAGCAAACCCACCAGTGTCATCTGGTTCAACAGTGACTGCCCTGTGTATTGTATTGCTTTGTAATGCTGCATTGACTGTTTGCCATGTTCACTCATGTGTGTGTGATGAGCCAGATTTTGCCCTGAGTGCATTGTATAATATTTTTTTCCAACAGTGAACAAAGTCCGCACACGTTGGCGCTCGATGAAGGACCGCTTCAACACTGATGTTCGTGCAGAGGGACAGGTTCGCAGTGGTTCAGCGGCAAGGACCAGAAGAAAATATCGTTACTATCGCGAGTTGGCGTTCCTGAGACCGGTCCTTGCCAGCAGAGCGTAAGAATTTTTTTTTTTTTAATCAGTGCTTTTCTATTCCACAGCTGATTCTTCTTGTAAATGCATTATAGTAATGTTTTTCTTTTCTTTCCACAGCAACTGGAGCAGCACCATGCAACCTGTCCCTGAAGCGGTCCTTCATCGGACGACCTCGGACCCGTTCCAGCCATCCGACAGCCTGGAAGCAACTTGCAGGTCAGTAACACGGACAGCTGGTGACCAGGAAGCTGGTCAATCAGGTGTTCCCCTGTCCCAGGTCTCTGCCACTGGTTATGCGGGCACTTCCCGCCAGCGGCAAAGGGCCTTGGACAGGAATGTCTTGCCTGAGTTCATGCACTTGAGCGAGGCCTTTCATGCCAGTATGAAGTCTATGTCCGACAGAATGGAAAGCGTTTTTTCACTCATGGAACGCGGTTTTACCCACATGGAACACTGCTTCCACTCTGTCGACCAGCGGCTTGATCGGCTGGAGGCCGACCTCAACAGACCAGCGCACCATTTTTTCAGTAAAATTGAATGGGGCATGGCGGAACACCTTAGTCCTGAGCAACAGCTGAGTATGTTGCAGGCCTGTAACACTGCTTACTTGCAGGCTATGCAGCAGAATCGGTACGTGCAGCAGTCAGTAGTACCATATCCAACTGTGCCACCACTGACTCGCCACACCTCACTACCGACTTCTGCTGCATACCACTACACGGCCACCTGCATTCCGAGTCACCACTACACCACCACAAGTCCGAGTACTGCTGGACACTCCACCGTCGCCACCACCATGGCAAGCGCAGCTCCTGTCTGGAGCGCCACCACCATAGACACTGGTGCACGCTCTTGGACTACCGCCACCGCAGTACCTGCTTGGGTCACTGCCACCTATTCTCCTCCTAGGACCACCGCCACATCTCCATCTAGGAGTACCGCCACCACTCTGCACCATTTTCGGAGCACAGCCACCACTTCTCCTTCTAGGAGCACCGCCACCACTCCACACCATTTTCGGAGCACAGCCACCACTTCTTCTTCTAGGAGCACTGCCACCACTCCGCACCATTTTAGGAGCACAGCCACCACTTCTCCTCCAAGGACCACCGCCACTTCTCCCCAGAGCACCGTCACCGCAGAGCATGAGACGGGTGACCGACATTTCCTCTTATGTTTCAAGGCCACGGTCCACCAGCTTAAGGCGGTCACACGGAAGTCGGTACATGCAGAGGACTCCTGCCCCAAAGAAGACCAAAAAAAGACTTTGTTTGTCCATCCCCCTCTCCTCCTAATGTCTCAACCTGACTCTACTTTCATCCCTGATCTTCCTTCCTCCACTACTTTTGTCGCCCCTTCCCTAGAACCCCTTCCTCGCTTTCCAGCCGTTCCTCGTCTCTCCACACCCCGAGTATCCAAATCTCCCCCAAAACGTCCTTCTCAATAAAAATCTTTTTTTTTTGTTTTCAAAATAAATGTGCAATTCTGCTTTTAGTAAATACTGTTTGATTAATGTGTCTTTCGCCGCCTATACACACTGCGCCGTACACTTTGCATTTTTCCCTACACATAACTCCAGGAATGACACGTTTCTTGTGTCTTTCCTGGAGATATGTGTAGTCCAAAACACAAATATATGACTTGTATTTTCTCCACCAGTCTCTTCAGTCTGCTGATATTGCACAGACTGAATAGAGGATGGTGTTGAGTGCAAGGCATATCTATTTTACCTTGCCAGGCATCATAAAAAGTTAAATGAGTATGGTGTGTTTTTACCATCATTTAACTTTGTGATACAAGGCCAGGGATTCTAGATATACCTTGTAATTAACCACATCCTCTATTCAGTGTGTGCTGAATAAACTGATGAGATGATGGTGAAAATACACATTATATGTACAATACCCTCACCTTGTATCATTACTATCACACATGGGCAGGTGAATACACATGAGTTTTAACCTGCAGCGTCGCTTCAGTCTGCATATATTTCAAGCATACTGTAGCAATGCTGCAGTTTATAACTCATATGTGTGTTCTCCTGACCATGTGTGATAACATTCTGAAGTGAGGATGCGTTATTTTGGGCGTCCTCACTTCAGCATGACACCAGGCCTGGGGATTGTAGAAGATGTATAAACTTTATTATCTCTCCAGTCTGCGTTCAAAATCAAGTCACAGTAATGATACTACAAATAATATTTATAGTCACATGGTCAGGTATAATAAAGAGTGACAGATGCTAGGGCATCCCCAAATCACTATTTGTAACATCAGGCCAGGTGACACAAATATTAGTTGTTTTATCTCCACCGTCGCTGCAAATTGAACCAGAACTGGAGAGATGATAAAGTTCATACAACTTGTGTGTGTGGATGTATAGTCACCTGGTCAGGATTACTAGTAAATTCATGATGCTCAAAAAAACACAGCATCATGAATTCACTGGTAAACCTGGCCAGTTGATTATTGTATTTGAGTGTAAAAACACAGACTGCACTCGGTACAGGTTATAAAAACAGGTATTTTATTAACATACAGACAAGAAAACTTTTTTACACCATTTGATTTTGCCATTCCACCCGTCCTACATCTGAGATGAAGTAGGCCGCAAATTGGTCCCTCATTTGGCAGACTTCAACAGAAGACTGAGAGGGTGCTGAGTAAATTCAGGCAATGGGTTAGGAGCTGCATCATCGAGTTCAAAGTTTGGGTGCTCTTTAGCCATCACAAAATTATGTCGCAACACACAGGCCTTCACAACTTCATCCACTGTTTCCAGTTTCAGATGAATGGCTGTGCCCAGAATGCGCCATCTGGAAACAAGTATCCCGAAGGCACACTACTGTTCTTCTGGCCCTGGTCAGCCTGTAATTAAATATTTTTTTGTTGTGGTCCAAGTCCCGGCTGGAGTAGGGTTTGAGCAGGTGTTGGCACATCTGGAATGCCTCATCCCCAACCATGACAAATGGCTGTGGCGGACCTTCGGTGTGGGGAAGAGGCTGTGGCATGGGGAAATTAAACTGGTTGCCATACAACCTCCGGCCCATGTCCGAGTTCTTAAAAGCCTGGGAGTCATTCCCACAGCCAAATGCCCCAATGTCCACTGCAACAAACATACAGTCTGCATCCGCAATGGCCATGAGAAACTGTAGAGAAGTACTTTTTGTAGTTGTAGTACTCCGAGTCTGTTCTTTTGGGTTTGATTATCCAGATGTGTTTCCCATCAACCGCTCCCAAACAGTTGGGGAAATTGCAGGTTGTCCAGAATTTTCAGCTATTTCTAGCCACTTTTCGGTGGTGGGCAGGGGCATAAAATCTGGACAAAGAACATTCCACAATGCCCGGCAGGTGTCCACAACAATTCCTGACAAGGTGGAGATACCAATCCGGTACTGGAAGTTGAGTGAAGAGAGGCTCTCTCCAGTAGCCAGGAATCTGAGAAAGAACAAAAAAATATATTATTGTATATGGTTTTTTAAAACATTTAACAAAAATAAAAAAATTCGCACATGGCATAAAAATTATTCAGCAGGTCTTTGTTTACTACATGGCAGAACAATAATTCTGGCAGCTTTGGAATAGTACATGGCAGAACAAATAAAATGATGCAGGCATTGGTTTAGCAATATTACGTACCGTAATGTCACCAGGAGTCTTTCCTCCAGAGGAATCGCCCGACAGAGCTGTGTGTCCTGTCTCCGGATGAATTGTTGGACACGAGCAAGCAAATCCCTGAAGATTTCTTGGGACATCTGGGTATAGTCAGTAAATTTCTCTGGGTTTGCCTGTACAGTCAGGGCCAAAAGTTTTGAGAATGACACAAATAAAATGATATGCTGCCCTCTGGTTTTTATGTGTGTTTGACAGATGTTTTTATCACAGACAGAAATAATAATTGCAAACATATTAGTAACAAAAGCTTATATTGACAGTTAGAATGAGTTAATGCAGCAAGTCAATATTTGCAGTGTTGACCCTTCTTCTTCAGGACCTCTGCAATTCTCCCTGGCATGCTCTCAATCAACTTCTGGACCAAATCCTGACTGATAGCAGTCCATTCTTGCACAATCAATGCTTTCATTTTGTCAGAATTTTTAGGTTTTTGTTTGTCCACCCGTCTCTTGATGATTGACCACAAGTTCTCAATGGGATTAAGATCTGGGGAGTTTCCAGGCCATGGACCCAAAATCTTTATGTTTTGTTCCCTGAGCCATTTAGTTATCACCTTTGCTTTATGGCAAGGTGCTCCATCATGCTGGAAAAGGCATTGTTGATCGCCAAACTGCTCTTGGAGGGTTGGGAGAAGTTGCTCTTGGAGGACATTCTGGTACCATTCTTTATTCATGGCTGTGTTTTTAGGCAAGACTGTGAGAGAGCCGATTCCCTTGGCTGAGAAGCAACCCCTCACATGAATGGTTTCAGGATGCTTAACAGTTGGCATGAGACAAGACTGATGGTAGCGCTCACCTTGTCTTCTCCGAATGAGGCGTTTTCCTGATGTCCCAAACAATCGAAAAGGGGATTCATCAGGGAAAATAACTTTACCCCAGTCCTCAGCAGTCCACTGCCTGTACCTTTTGCAGAATATCAGTCTGTCCATGATGTTTTTTCTGGAGAGAAGTGGCTTCTTTGCTGCCCTCCTTGAGACCAGGCCTTGATCCAAGAGTCTCCGCCTCACAGTGCGTGCAGATGCACTCACACCTGCCTGCTGCCATTCCTGAGCAAGCTCTGCACTGCTGGTAGCCTGATCCCGCAGCTGAAACACTTTTAAGAGACGGTCCTGGCGCTTGCTGGTCTTTATTGGGTGCCCTGAAGCCTTTTTGGCAACAATGGAACCTCTCTCCTTGAAGTTCTTGATGATGCGATAGATTGTTGACTGAGGTGCAATCTTTCTAGCTGCGATACTCTTCCCTGTTAGGCCATTTTTGTGCATTGCAATGATGACTGCACGTGTTTCTTTAGAGATAACCATGGTTAACAGAAGAGAAACAATGATGCCAAGCACCAGCCTCCTTTTAAAGTGTCCAGTGGTGTCATTCTTACTTAATCATGACAGATTGATCTCCAGCCATGTCCTCATCAACACCCACACCTGTGTTAATGGAGCAATCACTGAAAAGAGGTTAGCTGGTCCTTTTAAGGCAGGGCTGCAATGATGTTGAAATGTGTTTTGGGGGATAAAGTTCATTTTCTAGCCAAATATTGACTTTGCAAGTAATTGCTGTTAAGCTGATCACTCTTTATAACATTCTGGAGTATATGCAAATTGCCATTAGAAAAAGTGAAGCAGTAGACTTTGTAAAAATTAATATTTGTGTCATTCTCAAAACTTTTGGCCATGACTGTAGCTCGCTGTAGAGGGTGTGGTATGCTCCACGGCTCTCCCGGAGTTCAACAATTGGATGTACCCACAAACGCCGCCGCTGCCGTCTTCGCTGTCTCTCTCTCTCCCTTTCTTCATGGCAAGCAACTGCATAAGCCTGAGCCATCGCAATGTCCAGATCCAAGCTGAAGTGGAAACTCTTCCAGCGCAGTTCCATGTTCACAAAGGCAAATGCAAGCAAATGTGAAGAATGGCTGTAAACAGGCTCTATATAAAGATTTCCCATAACACACGCCCACTGGTGTCCTATTGGTGGAGTCTGTTGCAAGATATTTTTCAAGGATTTTCCTCCTGTGAAATGCGCCGAAAAAACACAAACGCATGCAAAAACGCTTGAAATCGCATACAATCGCTGCGTTTTTTTGTCGTAATGCGCACACAGATGCGACTAAATATCGCAGCGTTTACAAGCGTTTGCACGCGTTTTTACAATGCGTTTGATGTGCGCTCGAAACGCATCGCAAAAAAACGCAAGTGTGAAAGTAGCCTAAAAGATGCCTTTCATTGCAAAAACTGTTTTTTCCATCCCCATATTTTGAGAGCTATATGGCCATATTTCGACCAAAAGTCACATGAGGTCTTGTTTTTTGCGGGACGAGTCGACATTTTTATTGGCACCATTTTTGCATTTTCGGGCACATGACATTTTTTGATCGCTTTCTATTCTGATATTTGGGAGGAAAAATGAACAAAAACCAGCAATTCAGGAATTTTTTTTTTATACCGTTCCGCGTGTGGTAAAATTGATAAAGCAGCTTTATTCCTCGGGTCAGTACGATTACATCGATACCACATTTATTTATATCTTTTTTTTACATTTTGGCGGTTTTACACAAAAACTTTTATAGGAAAAAAATATTTTTGCATCACTTTATTCTGAGAGCTTTTCATTTTTCTGCTGATGGAGCTGTTTGGCGGCTTGATTTTTGCGGGACAAGATGATGTTTTCAGTGGTACCATGTTTATTTATATCCTCTTTTTGATCGTGCTTTATTATGTTCAGAGGTAAAACATTGTTTTATTGCCTTTTTTTAAGGAGGTAACTGAAGGGGCCAACTATTGGGACAGTTTTACAGAGCAGGTCGTTACGGACGTGGCAATGCCAAATATGTGTACTTTTTCTGTTTTTTTACATTTTGGAAAAAAATATTAGTTTTTTGTTCTTTATTTGGGGACTTGTAAAAAATATTTTTAAACTATAATCATTTTTTTTTTTTTTTTTTACATTGTTCCAGGATGGGACATCGCTGTATAGTATCAGATCAGCATCTGAAAGGCAGGGAAGGAGGTATATCAGAACCTGCTGTTAGGAGGCGCTCACAAGCCACCTTTCCTACATTACCTTGCTGCCATCTTGGGGCCGTGAGTCTCTATAGAGACAAGAATGCGATCACATCACATGGTTCTATAGATGCATGAAGAGAACCCCCTCCCTTGTTTGCGATCCCCTTGATGGCGTTGTCACTGTTGACAGTGGAATCAGTGGGGTTAAAAGCCCACAATCGGTGTTAGGCCGGCGTCACACACGACAAAAAATCGGACCGTTTTAGTCGGTCGATTATCGGACCAAAATGTAATGAACAGACATCCGTCTGGCATCCGATTTTCCTTCAAAGATGAATTTAGTAGCATCTGACCGTAAATGTAACATCCGATTTACATCAGACTTGCGAGATTTTCTCGCAGGCTTGCAAAACCGACATATAATGGATCCAAATGAATAGTATTTAAATCACAAAAGAAAGAATAGATATATACACATAGAACACACACACAAATATATATTATATATATATATATATATATATATATATATATATATATACACACACACACACACGTCATTGTGACATATATATATATATATATACACACATATTTTATAGTTCATACACTTCTACATACTGTAATAGCCGCTAATTCAATTGCCGGCTTTTGTGAAACTACAGACCCGACATGAAATGACACATGGTTTACATACAGTTAACCATGTCATTTCATGTAGTTTGATATATGGTTTTAACTTACAATTACATGAGTGTATGTGTGCAAAATTTCACACATGTAGGGGTTAATTAAAGGTGTAAATTCGTTGAAAAAAAATGCGTGGGCTCCCGCTGTATTTTCTCCACCAGACAGACAAAGTAAGCGAGTGGGGGCAAATAATATTAGCCCAGGGAGGGTGCATTTATTTTGTGCCCCCCCTGGCTACTAACATCTGCCCCCAGCTACCCCAGAAAAGGCAAATCTATAATTAGATTCGCCCTTTCTGGCACTTTGCCTGTCTATTCCCATTGCCCTATAGCGGTGGCGAATGGGTTAATAAGGGGTTAAAGCCACCTTGCAATTGAAAGGTGACTTTAAGCCAGGTTAATAATTGAGAGTTGTCAATTTGACAACTATCAATTATTAATCCTATTGTATGAAAGGAAAAAACACACACATTAATTATTAATCCTTTTAATTAAACTGTATGTAAACCATGTGTCATTTCATGTCGGGTTCTGTAGTTTCACAAAACCCGGCAATTGAATTAGCGGCTATTACAGTATGTAGAAGTGGATGAACTAATAAATATATGTATATATATATATATATGTCACAATGACATATATATATATATGTATATATACATATATATATATATGTATTCTATGTGTGTATATGTATTGATTCTATTCTTTATTAAAGCCGTCAGTGTGATTTACAGTATAGCCGGGGATGAATTGCCGGCTTTTCTAAAGGACACCGGTGCGATTTAATCGCAAGTCACATGTGCGGTCCGTTTGTAATCCGATTTTTCATCGCTCCCATAGACTTGCATTGGCGATAGTCGACCCACAATCGGTGACAATCGCAGCATGCTGCGATTGCACTCGGACGTTTAAAACGGACCACAAAAAATCTGATGCTAGGAGCTGCTCCATAGATTAACATAGATCCGACTTCAATGCGATATTTCATCGCATTGCAGTCGTCTGATTTTGTCGCCAGTGTGACTCGGGCCTTAGCACCGATGTTGGGCGTTGCTGCTGGGTGTCAGCTCTCACACAGAGCTGACACCCGCTCCCAATCACTGTGGTGCTCAGCGTGAGGCCACGAGATCGCGGAGCCGTACATATACTGCAATGTAAGAAAAATTTCAGAACTTTTTCTACGTTTAATGCTATCCATAGTCTATGCAATTCAATTGAAAAATAGACTTTATTTTTCCACCTGAAATAAATTCAAATAAAGAACTAAAATAAAGTGGTCGTATAATCACACACACCCTTAAACTAATGCTGTTTTTGAAGTACCCTTTCAATTTATGACAGCGTTCAGTATTTTTGGTTAGGAGTCTATCAGGTGGCACATCTAGAATTGGCAATCTTTGCCCATTCTTCCTTGCAGTACCGTAGCGCCACATCTGTCAGATTACGAGGGCATCTCCTGAGTACAGCGCCCTCTTCACGTCACCCAGAGATTTCTAATTGGATTCAGGTCTGGACTCTGGCTGGGTCGTTCCAAAACTGTAATCTTTTTCTGGAGAAGCCATTTTTGTTGATTTGGAGGAATGCTCAGCTTCATTTTTCTGAACTTTTTATATCCACTGTAGATGTCATGGTTATTTTGAACCGCTGTATCTAGAGGGTTAAACAGCCAAGGAAAGAGCGGAACATCGGCCCCTGCTTTTGCTTCAGGAGCTCGGCTGTTTGTTAAGCCGAGGTCCCGACAGTGCAGGCAAAGCTCCTGAGCCCACATGATCACCATGGCCTCCCTGTACATCATATTGCAGGAACAACTTCCCCATTATGGCATACATGTACGTGAAAATATTGGGAAGCGGTTAAGTCACCAACAGATTTTACATTTTCAGCATTTAAACTTGATAATTTTATTTCTATAGCGCCATCATATTCAAAGCACTTTACAATTAATGTCCACTTACAATTTAATCTAAATGACTAATATACAAAAAGCAAAGCTTACAACAGTACGGACTCCAGATAATGACCGAGCTTTACAGTAAAAAAAAAAAAAAAAAAAAAAAAAAAACAAAAAACGAGATTATATGCTGCAGTCCCTCAGCTTCTCGTCCGCTTGTTTCACAGAGATCCACTTATTGAGAGTGCAGGAGCGCAGCTTGGACCACAACTGGCAATTACTTAGTCCCAAGATATGAGCAGAAAACTGAGCTGCGGCCTCAGGAGACAGCACCGTGCAAAATCCAAGATCTGGGGGTAAAAAAAGGAGCATTAAATTCAGGCAGAGATAAGCATCACAATGCAGGAAAGAAACTTTCATTCAATATACCTGTGCGGTCTTAAGGGCCCGTCTCACATAGCGATATCGCTAGCGAGATCGCTGCGGAGTCACTAGTTTTGTGACGCAGCACCGAGCTCACCAGCGATATCGCTGTGTGTGACATTCAGCGACGATCAGCCCCCCTGCCGGGTATCGCTGATCGTCGCTGAAATGTCTGGACATTTTTTTGATCGCTGGTCTCCCGCTGGCAGGCACGCATCGCTGCGTGTGACAGGCGGGAGACCAGCGGTCCGCTGGTAACCAAGGTACACAGCGGGTTTCCAGGCGCGGGGCTGTGCCTAGAAACCCGCTGTGTACCTTGGATACCAGCGCCCTGATGCAGGGAGCTGGTAACCAAGGTACACAGCGGGTTTCCAGGCACCGCGCAGCGCCTGGAAACCCGATGTGTACCTTGGTTACCAGCTCCCTGCATCAGGGCGCTGGTATCCAAGGTACACTGCGGGTAAACTAGCGATGTTTACCCGCAGTGTCCTTGTGCTGATTGCTGCCTGAGCTGCCTGTTTGGCAGCTCAGCAGCGATAATATAGCGATACACCAGCGATCCTGATCGTTGTCGGGATCGCTGGTGTATCGCTATGTGAGACCCAGCCTTTATCCTTTGTCTGAGCATCTATGTGTTTTTCAAATACGGTAGGTTTTATGGTGGTTGTGTCCTTGTCTGTGGGGGATGGGGGAGTTATGAAGTTGTGTCCTTGTCTGTGGGGGTCTTATGGGGCAGTGTCCTTGGCCTCGACTTTATTTTATGGTGTAGCACTACAGGTCTGTCCATATTCGATGATTTTATTGGCAGAGTGACTATTATGGACTTACGTTGTGATTTCTACAGGTAAGTGTGTGAACTACATCTCTCTGGTTCTTACCACCCTACTCATTTTGTGTACCCTTATTCTTAGTAATTTGGGAGGTTTGGGTGGTGACATTATTATTATTATGTGTCATGTCTTGATGGCGCACTCTGTTGCGTTATTTAATTGTTTTTACATGTGTGTTGTTCACTCCTGTATTCAAATATGATCCAATATATAGTTTTGTATCTTTTTTTAAATTTTTCAGCTACCTTATTTGTTGGATTACAATGGTGAAAGCCTTATTTCACACCCTATTGTCCTAACTATACTGGTGTGTTTTAACACTTTCTGGGTCTCCACAAATTAGAGCTGACTGCTGAGACTCCAAGTAGTAAGACACCTTGTGATTAGCTCTATGACGATTTTCAAAAGTTTAAGTCACTCTCCACCCTCTTGGCAGACTGACAGCTCTTCAATGTCTCACTTCTCTGCCGTTGCTGGGATCTTACACTGCTCAGTACAAGCTCTAGTGATCAGTAGTGAAAGTTCATGCAAAGAAACAAGCAATCCGCACTGCTGCACCACTCAAGCCTGTCCACCCATTTGCAGGGTCACGAATGCTGTAGGCATATATGCCTGGACATACGGGTGCTCCCAAAGAAGGAACATCGCCAAAAGTCCATATCAAAAGAAAAGATAAGGGTGGCTCTCACCGTCCTGTAAAATCCGTAATTTATTGAGACAATTAAAACATCTTCAGCAGGGGAGTAATGTGTGAGAAACACGGACGACGGCCGTTTTGCGTGATTACGCTTCTACGGGTCCTAATGACGGGGTCCATATACCTGAGACCGGAAAAATCTCTCCCCCATTCTTGACGACGTCTTTACATTATTAGCAAATCTCAACTACCCACCTACTAGAGTAAAACACCATACGAAAGTGATAACATACAAATAAAAATGAACAATACATGACATAACCACAAACTGGAACCTGCCATAGATTTATCATAGAAACACGGACATGTCTATTCTGTCATTGAAACCTGTTGTTTCTAATGCGCGCGTGCGCAGAATCCACCTTGCTTCTCTTCTGAGAAGAAGCTTATGAAGATCACCTCCCTGGGACGGTAAGGTGACCTTTTCTAAGCCCGCAAATTGTAACACTTCTGGGTTCCCTCCATGAGATTCCCTCATGTGAGTAATCAAACGTGGGACTCCTTTACCTGAATGAATAGAATTAAAATGTTCTCTGAACCTGACAAAAAGAGGCCGAATTGTTTTACCAACATAGAAGAATTTACATGGGCAGAATGCCACATAACATACCTAGTTCTACAGGAGAGAAAATCTTGTATTTGATGGAAAATAGATCCGACTTTGATGGACCATCCTGTGACCCGAAAGAAACAGAAAGAACAATGTCCACACTTAAAATTTCGTTTGGGGACACCTCCAATCTTTTTGTTCACTTTTCATGCAATTATGCACTAAAACATCTCTCAAATTAGTACTGCGGGGACAAGCGATCAGCGGGCCCCTATTGACTATATCAGGTAACTCCGCATCCCTTTCCAATATATGCCAGTTTTTTCTTACAACTGAACGAATATAACTGTCCATGGGGCCGTATTTAAAACAGAACACATCTCTTTTCTTTATTATTCCTTCTCATATTGGAACTTATGGCTGAATTGTCTTGTGTGTAATTGTTTGCCCTAACCAATGCTGTATCAAGTATGGAACTTGGATATCCCCTACTAGTGAATCTTTTATATAGATCTGACGATTGTCTTTCAAAAGCACTGGAATTACTATTGATTCTTTTTAATCTCAAAAATTGTCTTATAGGGTAAGGATTGTTTGGTATACTGAGGATGAGCACTGTTGAAGTGTAATAAAGAGTTAGTAGAAGATGGTTTTCAATGGAGCGCTGTACTAATGACCCCTGATCTATGCATAACTTTACATCTAAAAATTCTAAAGATGAGCCCCAAAAATTTGATGTGAACCTCATGTTCATGATGTTGGAAAGATTCAGGTGCTCCACAAAACCTGAGAAATCATCACACGTTCCATCCCACAGCATGAAGATGTCATCCACATATCTTATGTACAACTTAATATGCTTTAAATAGCAATTATCCAGAGAATAAATGTATGTACCGTTCCTCGAATACAGCCAAAAGTGAATGCTACCGGTGTCCCCATCGTAGTTGCCACACTTTGGAGGTACCACGTATCCATAAATATAAACGCATTATTCTTGAAAATAAAAGCAAAACCGTCACAAACAAATTCCACAAAATCAGCCTGTTTCTCAATGCTCCCCAAAACGCCGCTGACCGCTTCGACTCGACTCCATCACTATGTGGTATTCTGGTATAAAGGCTCTCTACGTCTATTGAGACCAAAGAGAAGCCTTCCTGGCAGGAAAAATCTCGTAGAGACTTCAAAAAATCTTTTGTGTCTTTGACATATGAAGGAATATCCCGTAATAGAGGGCGAAGCAGCCAATCTATGTAATGGGATAGGGGCTCAGTGAGATCCTGTCCCAGAAACAATGGGGCGACCTGGAGGCTTGGTTATAGACTTAAGAATTTTTGGGGTGTGACACCAATAGGGTTTTTGGGGAAACTCAGGCAGTAATTTTTCTGCCTTCTTTTTAGATAAGACTCTCCACTCTACTTGTCTCATAAGAAAGGTACGTAACTCATCCTTGAATTTATTTGTGGGGTCCTGCCGTAATTTTGAATATGTATTAACATCAGACAATTGTTTGTGGGCCTCCAAAAGTTAATACTCTCTCGACAACAGCACAGTATTGCCGCCTGTCGGCCGCCCCAACAATAGTATCTGTCCACCCTTTGATATCAGCCAAAGCCAGTTTTTCCACAAATGTCAAATTTGACAGCAATTTATGGTAAACCAAAGCTTCTATATCCTTATTGACCAGAGTTTCAAATAAATCAATAACATTTCCAGGGGAAATGGGGGGTATGTATGTGGATTTTACTCCACCTGTAAAAGTTTTACAGAATAATGCCCAGAATTTCCATTCTCTCTTTCTTGTGATGCAGTAAAGGCTGGGTCTCACATAGAGATACACCAACGATCCTGACAACGATCAGGATCGCTGGTGTATCGCTACATTATCGCTGCTGACCTGCCAAACAGGCAGCTCAGGCAGCGATCAGTACAAGCGACACTGCGGGTAACATCGCTTAGTTACCCGCAGTGTACCTTGGATACCAGCGCCCGATGCAGGGAGCTGGTAACCAAGGTACACAGCGGGTTTCCAGGAACTGCGCGGTGCCTGGAAACCCGCTGTGTACCTTGGCTACCAGCTCCCTGCTTCAGGGAGCTGGTAGCCAAGGTACACAGCGGGTTTCTAGGCACTGCCCCGCGCCTGGAAACCCGCTGTGTACCTTGGTTACCAGCGGATCGCTGGTCTCCCGCCTGTCACACGCAGCGATGCGTGCCTGTCAGCGGGAGACCAGCGATCAAAAAATGTCCTGACATTTCAGCGACGATCAGCGATACCCGGCAGGGGGGCTGATTGTCGCTGAATGTCACACACAGCGATATCGCTGGTGAGCTCGCTGCTGCGTCACAAAACTAGTGACTCAGCACCGATCTCGCTAGTGAGATCGTTGTGTGAGACGGGCCCTTAAGGCTTAAAAGTAGATTAGCATCTTCCTGAATATCTGCCAAAGAATCACTACCTGCCGTGAAGCCCAAAGGACCAACATGGCAGGGTGTTTACCCTGTCAAAAGGGGTTCACACACCTGTTAAGAAGACACAAAAGATTTATGCAAATGGATCTTACTGACGGCCTTGAATAAATCAATTTAAAGTCAATTAAATAAAATTCCTCCAGCAAACAATAACGGAGTCCCTTGGATAATACTGAATAATGTGCCGCATTCAAAACGTGATCTGTAAGATTGATCACTATGCTTTCAAGTGCACCTTCCTTATCTTGCATAGTCCTTATCTCCATGAAACTTGTTTTCTCTTGTGGTAATTGCCAATATTTTTTCTTCCCACCCTCTCTGGCGTTCTGTGCATAAAGGGATTAATGCAGACTCAGTTGGATTGAGGTGGGAGGGTATAGAGGGACTTGAAGGGGCTAAAGTTTCTTCATTTGCATTATATATTGCATTATATTCGTTCAGTTATAAGAAAAAACTGGCATATATTGGAAAGGGATGCGGAGTTACCTGATATAGTCAATAGGGGCCCACTGAACGCTTGTCACTAATTTGAGAGATGTTTTAGTGCATAATTGCATGAAAAGTGAACAAAAAGATTGGATAAGAGCAGGTGTCCCCAAAGGAAATTTTAAGTGTGGACACTGTTCTGTTTCTTTCGGGTTACAGGATGGTCCATTAAAGTCAGATCTATTTTCCATTAAATACAAGATTTTCTCTCCTGTAGAACTAGGTATGTTATGTGGCATTCTGCCCATGTAAATTCTTCTATGTTGGTAAAACAATTCGGCCTCTTTTTTAGAGTGGAGAGTCTTATCTAAAAAGAAGGCAGAAAAATTACTGCCTGAGTTTCCCCAAAAACCCTATTGGTGTCACACCCCAAAAATTCTTAAGTCTATAACCAAGCCTCCAGGTCCCCCATTGTTTCTGGGACTGAGCCCCTATCCCATTACATAGATTGGCTGCTTCGCCCTCTATTACGAGATATTCCTTCATATGTCAAAGACACAAAAGATTTTTTGAAGTCTCTATGAGATTTTTCCTGGCAGGCTTCTCTTTGGTCTCAATAGACGTAGAGAGCCTTTATACCAGAATACCACATAGTGATGGAGTCAAATCGAAGCGGTCAGCGGCGTTTTGGGGAGCATTGAGAAACAGGCTGATTTTGTGGAATTTGTTTGTGAAGGTTTTGCTTTTATTTTCAAGAATAATGCGTTTATATTTATGGATACGTGGTACCTCCAAAGTGTGGCAACTACGATGGGGACACCGGTAGCATTCACTTTTGGCTGTATTCGAGGAACGGTACATACATTTATTCTCTGGATAATTGCTATTTAAAGCATATTAAGTTGTACATAAGATATGTGGATGACATCTTCATGCTGTGGGATGGAACGTGTGATGATTTCTCAGGTTTTGTGGAGCACCTGAATCTTTCCAACATCATGAACATGAGGTTCACATCAAATTTTTGGGGCTCATCTTTAGAATTTTTAGACGTAAAATTATGCATAGATCAGGGGGTCATTAGTACAGAGCTCCATTGAAAACCATCTTCTACTAACTCTTTATTACATTTCAACAGTGCTCATCCTCAGTATACCAAACAATCCTTACCCTATAAGACAATTTTTGAGATTAAAAAGAATCAATAGTAATTCCAGTGCTTTTGAAAGACAATCGTCAGATCTATATAAAAGATTCACTAGTAGGGGATATCCAAGTTCCATACTTGATACAGCATTGGTTAGGGCAAACAATTACACACAAGACAATTCAGCCATAAGTTCCAATATGAGAAGGAATAATAAAGAAAAGAGATGTGTTCTGTTTTAAATACGGCCCCATGGACAGTTATATTTGTTCAGTTATAAGAAAAAACTGGCATATATTGGAAAGGATGCGGAGTTACCTGATATAGTCAATAGGGGTCCGCTGATCACTTGTCCCCGCAGTACTAATTTGAGAGATGTTTTAGTGCATAATTGCATGAAAAGTGAACAAAAAGATTGGAGGTGTCCCCAAACGAAATTTTAAGTGTGGACATTGTTCTTTCTGTTTCTTTCGGGTCACAGGATGGTCCATTAAAGTCGGATCTATTTTCCATTAAATACAAGATTTTCTCTCCTGTAGAACTAGGTATGTTATGTGGCATTCTGCCCATGTAAATTCTTCTATGTTGGTAAAACAATTCGGCCTCTTTTTGTCAGGTTCAGAGAACATTTTAATTCTATTCATTCAGGTAAAGGAGTCCCACGTTTGATTACTCACATGAGGGAATCTCATGGAGGGAACCCAGAAGTGTTACAATTTGCAGGCTTAGAAAAGGTCACCTTACCGTCCCAGGGAGGTGATCTTCATAAGCTTCTTCTCAGAAGAGAAGCAAGGTGGATTCTGCGCACTCGCGAATTAGAAACAACAGATTTCAATGACAGAATAGACATGTCCGTGTTTCTATGATAAATCTATGGCAGGTTCCAGTTTGTGGTTATGTCATGTATTGTTCATTTTTATTTGTATGTTATTATCACTTTTGTATGGTGTTTCACTCTAGTAGGTGGGTAGTTGAGATTTGCTAATAATATAAAGACGTCAGGAATGAGGGAGAGACTTTTCCGGTCTCAGGTATATGGACCCCGTCATTTCCTTTCGTCATTAGGACCTGTAGAAGCGTAATCACACGAACCGGCCGTCGTCCGTGCATCTCACACATTACTCCCTGCTGGAGATGTTTTAATTGTCTCAATAAATTACGGATTTTACAGGACGGTGAGAACCACTCTTATATTTTCTCTTGATATGGACTAGTTATCAGTAAGGCTGGGAAGGTGAAACTTCGAATTATGAACAATTTCACTCGTATAGGGAATGTGTTGCAATTTTTATGTTAATAGTTATATAATAATTCATTTTTAAAACAAAACTAAATTTGTTACATTTTTTCTGCAGCCCTGGGAGCTGCCATTTGTATTTGCCGGAGTTTGCACCTGAGCAAATACGGCAGCCAGAGGCCATAGGAGACTGCAGTCGGGGTCTGACCACATCTCCTACACTGAGGGTTCCTCAGTTGCGAACTGGAAACACTCCTTGGGCTCTTCAGTTCACAACTGTACGTGAAGTCAAGCGCCATTCTTTTTTGGTAGCAGAGCGTTGTGCTCCGAGCTATAGTTTCCCCATCACGGCTTATTACGTGGTCAATGGCGAGCAGCGACAGGAGGTCTGGGCAGCAGCGGTGAGAAGATCACCAGAGTAGCAGCGGTGACAGGAGGCCGCCTGACATTGTACTACTAATACCAGGCTACTGAGCTGTTCTCACTGCTAGGAGAAGTTACTGAGCAGGAAGAGTAGGGCTGCGGCGACATCTTCCCGGTGTAGACAACAGGTCGGTAACTTGGTATTAGTAGCACAATGTCAGGTTTCCTGGATTGTTCTCACAGCTGTCGTCACCGCAGTGTTTAGAGCACACTAGTGTAATTATCACGCCGCTGTAATCTTAATATTGACTCAGCTGTGCTATGTCAATGTAAAGATTGATTCAGATGTCCATGATGAAGGAACATCTGAATGAGGCTTTCCTGTGGTATTTGCATCAGGATCACACAGTTCACTGAGCCATGCATGTAATCCTATCACGTGTGCTACACTCCACTGAGCTATGAATCTAATCTTTTCGTGTGATACAGTCCATGTATCCAATCATGTGGATACAGTCTGATGAGCCATGAACACAATGCTATTATGTGTGATACAGTGAACAGCGCAGCACCAACTAACAGAATCATCACTGCCAGTCATCCTCAGTGACTCCATCTCATCGCAGTATCACATTGCAGCCACAAAAAAGTTTTTTGCACTGAGATCCTAAGCTTCCTTCCTTATCCTTTGGCAACAAATCAGGAGGGGAGGAGCCGTCACACACATGGAGCAGACCCCACCCACATTTACTGCAGCTGTAATGCGAGCTAGCACTACACTAGGCTTTCTTGGCAAATTTCATCAGCTGCTCCCCTAGTGTTTAAAAGTGTACCAAAGTAAAACCTTCTAAAATTATTTTTCAGATTTTATACCTTTAAAAAAAAAAAATATAAAAAAATTAAAACAGTAATACTTTACATTTATTCAGTTGTTGAAAATATCCCTATATTTCCTCCCAGTAAAATAATAACACTTACAGTGAAGGAAATAATTATTTGATCTTTTGCTGATTTTATAAGTTTGGCCACTGACAAAGACATGAACAGTCTATAATTTTAAGGGTAGGTTAATTTTAATATTGAGAAATAGAAAATCAAAAATCCAGAAAATCACATTGTATAAGTTACATAAATTTATTTGCATTTTGCAATGAGAAATAAGTATTTGATCCCTCTGGCAAACAAGACGTAATACTTGGTGGTAAAACCCTTGTTGGCAACCACAGAAGTCAAATATTTTTTTGTAGTTGATGATGAGGTTTGCGCACATGTTAGGAGGAATTTTGCTCCACTCTTTGCAGATTATCTCTAAATCATTAAGATTTTGAGGTTGTCGCTTGGCAACTCGGAGCTTCAACTCCCTCCATAAGTTTTCTATGGGATTAAGGTCTGGAGACTGGCTAGGCCACTCCATCACCTTAATGTGCTTCTTTTTGAGCCACTTCTTTGTTGCCTTGGTTGTATGTTTTGGGTCATTGTTTTGCTGGAAGACCAGCCATATTTAATGTATTGGCAGACGGAAGGAGGTTGTCACTCAGGATTTTACAGAACATGGCTCCATCCATTCTGCCATTGATGCAGTGAAGTAGTTCTGAGCTCTTAGCAGAGAAACACGGCCAAAACATGATGTTTCCACCTCCATGCTTGACAGCAGGGATGGTGTTTTTTTGGATCATAGGCAGCATTTCTCTTCCTCCAAACACAGCGAGTTGAGTTTATGCCAAAGACCTAAATTTTTGTCTCATCTGACCACAGCTCCTTCTCCCAATCACTCACAGAATCATCCTGGTGTTCATTGGCAAACTTCAGACAGGCCTGCACATGTGCCTTCTTGAGCTGGGGGACCTTGCGGGCACTGCAGGATTTTAAACCTTTACCGCGTAATGTTTTACCAATGGTTTTCTTGGTGACTGTGGTCCCAGCTGCCTTGAGATCATTAACAAGTTCCACCCGTGTCGTTTTTGGCTGATCTCTCACCTTCCTCATGATCAAGGATACCCCTATCCCTCAATGTTAAAATTAATCTTCCCTTAAAATTATAGACTGTTCATGTCTTTGTCAGTGGGCAAACTTACAAAATCAGCAAGGGATCAAATACTTATTTCCTTCACTGTATACTCCCGTCCAATGCTGTTGCCGTTCCACTCCACTGGTGTCGACACCTGCTCTCCTGGGGCTCGCATAACATTGTTCCATCACGAGATCCCTGTGACCAATAAGTTAAATCTTCACTCTCTCCTCACCGGACAAAACGCGTCATCAGGAGGAAGTGAGATATGTCGATTATGTCAGTAGGAGAGTGAAGCCAGTGCTGATGGGCAGCAGATATCGTATGACATAACCAGGAGAGCCAGCGGTGACACTGCCGGAATGGCATCGGCCCCGGAGGCCCCTTTAAGCTGGACTAATAAAAAGAAAGTCTCTATATCAATGTACAACAACTATTCCAACATGGATTTTCAAAGTAAGAAGACCAGTCTCATCAAGCATATTTAAAAGAAAGAGAAAAATAAATCTGTTTAAAAGGAAGTAGGTCAACCCAAACTGACAGTATAAACTAAGCACATAGTCTTGCAGGGGCTATCGCCCACACACAACACTAAACATGAACTATTTATATGGGCTATATACCTTACATGGCTATGTGCTTAGCTTGTACTGACTGACTCCCCATAATAATGTATGTAGTTTGTACTGTAACATCCAGTAGCAGATCCACTTTCAGGTGGAGATCTTAAAGAAGCACTCCTCCTCCTCCTCTCATCAAAATGTTTAGCCTCTTAATACATTGCAATCATCATATTATACAGCATTCTGCACTTACAGTTACTCATTTTGCCTTTCTACCCAGATAATTCTTCTCTGTTCCATTAAGTCTAATACATCACGTGATTAAAACTGACTAGCTGAATCCTTCTCAACTCTATGTAGAAACAGGAGGTCAAATTTCCC
>JARQOD010000001.1:95901364-96041402 GCA_033576555.1 Oophaga sylvatica
GGTTTCCCGGGGACGGGCACCTGTGTGTGTGCACCGTTTTCACATTTGGGGGCACGGGGGGGATCACAACCCTGATACCCCGGGCACCGTGTGGTGGACCGTGTGCCGTTCATCACGGGCCCCCCGGAAGACGCCCCGCTGGGGAAGGCCCCAGGCCGTGGCCTATTTTGGCCGAACTAGATTATTGGCGGTCCCTGCCCGAAGATGGGGGGGGCCCCCGGGAACCGCACAGCGGGGTAAGCCCGGGCCGCGACCTAGATTCGCGAGGCCTAAATTATTGGCGGTATACCCGCCCGGAAGTCGGGTGGGGGCCCGCCGGAAAACGCGCAGCCGAAGGCCCCAGGCCGTGGCCCAGTTTCCGGCCGAAGCCGGGGCCAGATTATTGGGCGGTGCCCGCCCAGTCGGGGGGGGGCCCCGTCGGAAGACGCGCAGCGGGGGGGAAAGGCTCCAGGTCGCGGCCTAGTTTCGGCCGAAAACAAAGGTCTAAATTATTGGGGGTGCCCCCCGGAAGACTGCGCTGGTGCTGGGGGAGGACCTGGGTCGCGCTTGGCTCCTGGCGCCCAGCCCGGGACCAAGGCCTGGTCACAGAGCCCCCACAGCCGCAGAACCTCTACCCCGCACCCCCCCAAGGGAGTGACGCAAGGACTCACCATCCGCTCTTGGGGGACACGGACCTGGGACCGCATGCTGAAGGACGCCACAGGAGCCTCCCACCCCCTCAATCCAGGTTAATGAGGGCCATCATGGAAAAATAATGGAGAAAAAAAATGGAAAAAAAAGACAGTGCAGGCACCCTAACTCAGTCTCCCTTCAGAGGATAGGAGGGGGCCCGTCCGCTCCTTGCAGCACCGCAGTTCCAGCTTGGTGGTGCAGTGGGGGCTGCACGGACTACTTTTGCTTGTACAGCCTAGGGTTTCAATACACTAGGTGGTCAGGGCTGATCCGGCATTCGTCTCCCACGTTGGGGGAGAGGATACGGGGAGGCGCACCCTGTGCTTGCCCGTTGATGTTTGGGGAGATCGGACCCCTTCAAAAGGGTCTGTCGCCCCTATCTCGTCTTCGTGGGAAAAAATAAATAAATGGTCTGGATGAAACCAGACGTGTGCCTCCATCAGACACTAAGCATGAACTGGGTTTGCCTGCGGCCAGTGTCAAGGTGTAAATGGCGGAGGAGGAGCTAACCTTTTTTTATATCTACTTAGTGTCAGCCTCCTAGCGGCAGTAGCATACACCTACAGTCCTGTGTCCCCCAATGAGACGAAGGAGAAACAACAATAGCCACTCTTACCCATAGTACCTCACTAAGGTTCCCAGAACATGCAGCCCCAACTCGCGTTTCGTGTTGGCTTCCTCAGGGGGCCATGTCCAGAATGTGTCCATACCGCTATAAATATACTCAATAAATGCGCCCACGTGTGGCCAAATCACCGGCGCGTGTATTGCTATGTAGCACCGGAAGTTGCGTCACATCCGACAGTTCATGACGATGCGGGTCACGGGGAATACCCCGTTGACGTTAATGGCCCGCAAATGTCATTGAAGGACGCTCCGGCTGCAAAACCGAGCGAGACATGCGCACTAGCCACTTCCGGGACCGGATATACAGTGATGGCCAAAAGTATTGGCACCCCTGCAATTCTGTCAGATAATACTCAGTGTCTTCCTGAAAATGATTGCAATCACAAATTATTTGCTATTTTTTATCTTCATTTAATTTGCTTGCAAGGAAAAACCACAAAAGAGAATGAAGCAAAAATCAAATCGTTGATCATTTCACACAAAACTCCAAAAATGGGCCAGACAAAAGTATTGGCACCCTCAGCCTTATACTTGGTAGCACAACCTTTAGCCAAAATAACTGCGAACAACCGCTTCCGGTAACCATCAATGAGTTTCTTACAATGATCTGCTGGAATTGTAGACCATTCTTCTTTGGCAAACTGCTCCAGGTCCCTGATATTTGAAGGGTGCCTTCTCCAAACTGCCATTTTGAGATCTCTCCACAGGTGTTCTATGGGATTCAGGTCTGGACTCATTGCTGGCCACCTTAGAAGTCTCCAGTGCTTTCTCTCAAACCATTTTATAGTGCTTTTGGAAGTGTGTTTTGGGTCATTGTCCTGCAGGAAGACACATGACCTCTTAGGGAGACCCAGTTTTCTCACACTGGGCCCTACATTATGCTGCAAAATTTGTTGGTAGTCTTCAGACTTCATAATGCCATGCACACGGTCAAGCAGTCCAGTGCCAGAGGCAGCAAAGCAATCCCAAAACATCAGGGAACCTCTGCCATGTTTGACTGTAGGGACAGTGTTCTTTTCTTTGAATGCCTCTTTTTTCCTGTACATTCTATGTTGTTGGTTTTTCCCAAAAAGGTCGACTTTTGTCTCATCTGACCAGAGAACATTCTTCCAAAACGTTTTAGGCTTTCTCAGGTAAGTTTTGGCAAGCTCCAGCCTGGCTTTTTTATGTCTCGGGGTAAGAAGTGGGGTCTTCCTGGGTATCCTACCATACAGTCCCTTTTCATTCAGACGCCGACGGATAGTACGGGTTGACACTGTTGTACCCTCGGACTGCAGGGCAGCTTGAACTTGTTTGGATGTTAGTCGAGGTTCTTTATCCACCATCCGCACAATCTTGCGTTGAAATTTCTCGTCAATTTTTCTTTTCCTTCCACATCTAGGGAGGTTAGCCACAGTGCCATGGGCTTTAAACTTCTTGATGACACTGCGCACGGAAGACACAGGATCATTCAGGTCTTTGGAGATGGACTTGTAGCCTTGAGATTGCTCATGCTTCCTCACAATTTGGTTTCTCAAGTCCTCAGACAGTTCTTTGGTCTTCTTTCCTTTCTCCATGCTCAATGTGGTACACACAAGGACACAGGACAGAGATTGAGTCAACTTTAATCCATGTTAACTGGCTGCAAGTGTCATTTAGTTATTGCCAACACCTGTTAGGTGCCACAGGTAAGATACAGGTGCTGGTGATTACACGAATTAGAGAAGCATCACATGATTTTTCAAACAGTGCCAATACTTTTGTCCACCCCCCTTTTTAGGTTTGGTGTGGAATTATATCCAATTTGGCTTACGGTCAATTCTTTTTGGTATGACTATCTGCATTTAATTTGTCTTCAATGAAAAAACACAAAGAATTTGTGTTTGCAATCATTTTCAGGAAGAAACTGAGTATTATCTGACAGAATTGTATACAATAAGCCATATTAGCTGTGGGACACAGTAAGGGAAATTAGTCCTGACTAGCACCGCATATAAAAACTGAAACCCAAAGAAAAATCCAAGACAAAGTCAAAATATAAGACCATGTATAATAAATAACATGGAAAAGGTATACGTGTAAACTACAACCTAAGTGAATAATATAAAGATATATAACACTAATATGGTGCACATAATACTGAAACAAAATTTTTTTTATAAATAGATCTATGAAAGACAAAAATATAACAAAAAATTGAGCAAACATCAATAATATGTGACAACGTGAAAATAGCTTGGAGATTCATCGGGTGATTCTTCATTTCCATATTGCACGACTCGGTCAAGTAGCTTCAGCAACAAAGGAAGTGGACAGACAGGACATCATACTAAAAAGACACAAATAACATGCAGTAGGACACAGAATAAAAAATTAAAAACAAAAACCAAGGACATACTAAATAACTAGAGGAAAGAAGCAAAACTTAATTGCTCATTAAGGCCTGTTGGCACCATGGTGTTAAGGGTTGAGATCCATTTGCATTCTCTGTGTGCAAGAGCAGGCTTCAAGTCACCTCCTCTAATCCCTAAATGGATAGAATCAATCCCCCAAACCCTCACTTCTTTAGGATTACAATTGTGCTTAGCCTTAAAATGCCGTGGGATTGTCTTCAGTATGCGCAGGTCATTTATTTCACATGCTGCCAAAATGTCTTTTATATGCTCCAGTGTTCCCACCCGCAACTCCCTGGACGTCAGGCCAATATATACAAGATTGCATGAACAACGGGCATAATATATTACATCAGAAGTCTTACACGTAATGCAATGTCTGGTCCCTTCTCACAGATTTTTTGCATTCAAGTATCTCTGTTTGATGCTTCTCTTACTATATCCACGATCCCTAAATCTCTGCCCAAGGTCCATAGGTTTCATATAATTCATCCGAAGTGCAGATGCGTCTAGCACGGAGAAATTGTCCTCTAGGGATGGCCTTAATGGTAGAACTCAAATGGGCTGATGAGGCATGCAGTAACGCATTAACTGAAGCTTGTTTGCGAAACACATCAGTATGTAGGTACCCATCAGCTTGTGCTTTAATTTCAATATCCAAAACGGAAAGCTGTGAGAAGGCACCTCTTGCTTTACCAAAAGAGACCCCAGAAGGACGTAGGGATTCGCTTTATCTCAACCTCTAAACAATGGAATTTAATGCGAATCATTTTGAGGAGGAACTGGTCTGTGCTGTTAACTGACCCTACGCTTTCTAAATATCTCTCAAAATGACCACTTATGACTGCACGCCGTAGCAGGAACCTTAGGGATATTCTCTGTAGAAGTCACTATGTGGGAAATACAGCTAATTCAGTTATAGCAGGGAGACAGAGGTGGATTTTTCCCCTGTGGTGACTGCCTTGCGTGCAAAAATCATGTTAGGGAGAGAGTTTTTACTTCATCTGATGGTCAGAGAGAGTACAAAATTAGACATTACATTACGTGTAAGGCTACTTTCACACATCCGTTTTTTGCAGTCAGACGCGATCCAGCATTTTTTTGTAAAACCGGATTCGGTGAAATCTAATGCTGGATCCGTTTTTTTTCCCATTGACTTATATTAGCGCCGGATTGCGCCGCATGGCCTTGCAGTTCGTCCGGTTTTTGCCGGATCCAGCTTTTTGTCTCATTCCGGCGTCTGTAAAAAAACGGCTACAGTAACGTTTTTTGTCTCCGGCGAAAAAGCCGGAAACGCCGGATCCGGCTTTTTGTTACAATGAAAGTCTATGAATGCCGCAATGCGCCGGATCCGGTGGCTGGATCCGTTTTTTTCATCTGAGCATGCTCAGAAGTTGCCCAGCCCACAGCAAACATATATAAACCATGCCAGTGGGACCCTCAGCCATAACCATGCAGCCATCCAAGAAGGTAGTACCCAGCCGCAGGAGAAGGCAGCAGCCATCATCCCAGCAGCAGCAGCCATCATCCCAGCAGCAGCAGCCATCATCCAGCAGCAGCAGCAGGACAGTACGACAGCAGCAGACGCTAGACGGTAAATATCACACACCCCATTCAACAAAAAAATGTTAACATGTCTAACCAATTTTTGGGTTTCAGCCAGGGCCATGCAATATCAATATATTCATTGCATTTTTTTCTCTTTATTCCACAGCAGAGTCCGCCAAGCAGCATCAGCCGGCCAGCAGCAGCAGCAGACGCCGGCCAGTTCCACACGCCGCCAGCAGCAGCCGGACAGCATGTCTTCTACTGGGAGCCCTCCCTCGCATCGTCAGCGTTTACAGGTAAAAAAAAAGTTGGTTTTTTTTTTAGGTATTTCACAATCCATCTCTGATATGTGGATATATCTATTAATCGACATTTTTTATTTATAACAGGAATCTGACCCTGAAGAGGCGCTCCCAGAAGAAGAACGAAGGGGTGGACAGATACGCGGAGTGGGCTAGCAATTCATAAGTTTCCTGCATCCATCGCAGAAACACAACATCACACTACACACAACACATAGAAAACAATTTAGTACAGACATCACACTGCACACAACACATATGCCTACATCCAAGCACATAATTTTTTTTGTTTTTATAGTCTTCTGAATCTGGTGCTCCATCAAGAGGTCCTCGCAGTGCCTCCCAGGGTCGTCGTCGCTCGTGTAAGTATAACTGTATTTTTTTTTTTTTTTTTACATTTGTTTGTATTTTTTTTTCCCTCTTTTTTTTTTTACTTTTCTTGGTAGTTTTGAGGCTAATGTATTTTTTTTCTCTTTTTCTTTAACAGGCTTCACAGCGTGCTCCAGACTCAGATGGTGAGGACGGGGGGGATCGATGTTGACCTTCTCATCGATTTGATACGAGAAAGGAAGCAGCTGTGGAACATGGGGGACCGCCGCCATGCTGATCTCATTGTGACCCGTCGGCTCTGGGAGGAAATCTGTTCACAACTCGTGGACGCTGGGATGACCTCGATGCTCGGGCCCGGATTGAACAGTGTAAAGGTACTGCCACACTAAGCGATCACGACAACGACGCAAGCTAACGAGATCGTTGGTGTGATCGCTTTAAGGTCGCTAGTAGCTTCCAAACAGGAAGATCTCATCAACGACGCATCAGCGATCTGTATAACGACTTCGGCGGTCGTTAGGACGTGCCACACAAGATGTATTGTAAAAGATCACGACCTCGATAGGCGTGATTGAGCGCAACCTTTTCCTTTTTCAGCACAGATTGGTGGTCACTATATATACAGCTGCATGCATCCGTGTATCCTGCCGTTCAATGAGTGGCCTCACACATTCCAGTAGGAGCTTGAATGAATCCTCCGACATCCGTAGATAATTTCGGAAATCCTGCGGATTCTTCTCCTGCAACTCCCTCACTAGATGCATGTGGGTGAATTTGGACCTCTGCTCCAGCCATTCTCTGGTCCACATGCAACGCTTTCGTTTGGAGCGCCTCTCTTCCACCCGCGCCTCTTCTTGTCGATCTGCCTCCATCGCTAATGCAACTGCCACAATCACACGCTCCGCGGTGGTCAGGTTCATTATGTGCAACCTGTACAGTAAAGAGAAAAGTTAATTACTATTACTAAAGTGTTTAAACAAAATAAAATAAAGAATAAAATAAAAAATATATATATATATAAAAAAATTGTTTATTGTTAACTTTTCAGTTAACATTTAAAAAACAGTTTACAAAAGCCTAAAATGGTGGGGGGTGTAAAATAAATAAAGCAGACAAAAATAAAAGGTCAAAAAAACGCATCACACAACATCACAAACAATATGTACCTTGAATCCAAATATCCAGAAGATCCAAATCCAAATGGCAAAGATGAAGCGCTCTAGCGACTCAGACAGGATCACAAAACCCACACACTATCCTCGCAACAATGCACAAAGGGACACTGTAGCGACTCAAACAGGATCGCAAAACTCCGACACACGATACTATCCTCGCAACAACGCACAAAGCACCGTTGGAGTCACCCACAAAGCGCTTTGGAACAATGGATGGGGGCGCAGTTATTATTGCTGAGGTGATGTTGTGGTCACCAATCGGAGCTGAAGGGCGTTACTAAAGAAAACCCAGTCCCGCCTGCGCCGCTGACTAATGCGTCGTCAACGAGGTCGCACATCGTTCACAAAAGGTGTCAAACACAGCGATTCAGGCTCACCAGCGGGACGCCAACGATCAAAATACGGCCCAAACCGTTCGTGCACGATCAGCGACATCGCAGCGGGGGCCACATCGCCGCTACATGCCACACACAGCGACGTTACAAACGAGATCGCTAAATGGTGACGTAGTAACGATCTCGCTTAGTGTGGCATACCCTTAAGTATATACAGTTCAGGTTGCTGGATGTAAAGCAGTGTTTCCCAAACTCCAGTCCTCGTGGCCCCCATGGGTCATGTTTTCAGGATTTCCTTTGTATTGCGCAGATGGTGGAAGTATCATCAAGGCATCAGAGATTCTCTCACCTGTGCAACACTATGGAAATCCAGAAAACATGACCCGTGGGGCCATGAGGACTGGAGTTTGTGAAATACTGATGTTGTATACTAACCAATTTGTGATTTTTCTTTTCAGGGTAGAGAATTGTGAAGCAGTGGCGGTCTGTGAGGGATCGCTTCAATAAGGAGTTCAACAAAGAGATGCGGACCCCGAGTGGATCTGGAAGACGCAGGAGCAAGTACAAGTACGCACAAGCCCTGTCGTTCCTCCGGGCAACAATGGTCACCAGAAGGTAAATATTACACACCCCATGTAAAAAAAAAATGTTAACATGTCTAACTAATTTTTTTTTTCCAGCCAGGGCCATGCAATATCACTATGTTAATTGTATTTTTTTCTCTTTATTCCACAGATCGGTGACCAGCACTCGGGAGCCCGCACAGTTGGAGCCTTCTGGGGTGATCCCTCAGGAGTCCGCCACCAAGGGACACTTCGACCGCCCTGGCCCATCTGCACCTTCCCAGCCTTCCCTGACATGTGAGCCCTCTGTCCCATCCACCAGCGCTGGAGCATAGTGGCCACCTGCATTGCACGAGCCTACTGGTCAGGAGATAGCTTTCCCTTTACCCCACCCTTCTGCCACTGCCACCTCTAGGACACCTGTGGCTACTAAGCGGCTGCGGCAGAGTGGTCAGAAAGGAGCTATGCGCCAGAGTTCTTGCATCTGAATGCATCTTTCCAGAACTGTCTTAAAGTCTGGTTAGAGCAAATGGCCGCAGGCTTTAATCAGCTCAGCTCCAACATTCTGGAGGTAAAAACATTTCTGCAAAACATGCATTCAGAAGCAAGACCTCCAAACCACAGCTTTTTCCGGTCTGTCGTCGAGTGCATGGATACAATATCTCCTAGCCAGCACATGCATGTAATGCATTCTTGCCACGCTGCTCTAGCGCAGGTTACCTCCCAAGCTCCTCCACCCACCCGAGTAGTTCCTCCCACACCTGCCCCCCCTCCAGCCACTGTTCCTCCTCCTATTCAATACCAGCAACCTCCCCAGTACCAGCAACCTCCCCACTTCCAGCAACCTGCCTCGTACCAACATCCTTCCCCGTACCACTTCCCAACCACATCATCTGCTCCTCCAGTCCCTGCCCAACCCTCCTCTCCACCACCCACCACCTGTTCTGTCTTCCACATGTCCACCCGTTCTATTTTTTTTCCACCCCTTCACCTCTTTTACCTGATCCTTCCCCACCACCATCCCAATGTCGAAGTGTCCCGCAGCATCTCCACCCACACTAGACCAATTTATGAGATATTATTGTTAATAAAAAATAAACATTTTTCAATTGAAAAATTTTTTTTTAATAAACATTTTTATGTTAATAAATTTTTATTGAGCATACAATAAAAGTGAAATTGGTTGCTTAAAATTGTTGTCTGTCATTTATTTCTAAGGTTAAATATGAGTAAAACAAAGGTAAAATAATGTGGATAAATAAGGTAACATTTATTGGGGATACAAAACCAGGTACATAACTTTGGGTAAAAGGTAAAATAATTTTACCTTTTGGCCAAAGTTGTGTCCCTGGTTGTGTATTAGCCAAAGTATTTCACCTGTTACCCAAAATTGTGTACATTGTTAGTTAATCCACAACAAGGTACACAACTTTGGTTAAAAGGTGAAATACTTTGGGTAATACACAACCAGGGACACAACTTTGGCCAAAAGGTAAAATACTGTAGATAATCAACAACAAGGTAGACAACTTTGGTTTGAAAAGGTATACTGTGGGTACAGAAGGTACATGACTTTGTTAAGGTAACAAAGCAATTTTTCAAACTCTGTCATCCTGCCAGTCTAGTCTTCCTTCAGGTGACAAAGTATTCTGCAAATTTGTCCCTCATTCTGGAAATTGCCACAGAACTTCGATAGGTAATGCTCTGGTAATCATGCAAGGTGGTTTCTTCAGAGTGGTCCTCAATGGAAATCGGTTCCTTGCAGATAACAAAATTGTGCAGGACCACGCAAGCTTTCACCATCTCGTCCACAGTTTCAGTCTTGAGGTTGATCGCAGTCAACAGAACACACCATTTGGCTGTCAGAATACCAAAAGCGCACTCCACCATTCTTCATGCTCGTGTGAGGCGGTAATTAAAAATTCTTTTTGTTGGTGTCAATCCACTGCTGGAGTATGGTTTCAAAAGGTGTTCTGACAGCTGGAAGGCTTCATCCCCTACAAAAACAAAAGGAATAGGTGGGCCAGATGTTTGAGGCAGCGGTCTAGGGGGTGGGAACTGGAAGGTGTTTCCATAGAGCTGACGCCCCATAGCTGACAATTTGAAGACTTGTGAGTCATTGGAGCGGCCATAGGCCACAATATCGACAGCAATAAATTTGTATTCCTCGTCAACGATGGCCATGAGGACAATGAAAAAATATTTCTTGTAATTAAAATATTCGGATCCAGATCCTGCTGGCTTGACAATGCGGATATGTTTCCCATCCACAGCGCCCAAGCAATTAGGAAACTGACATTTGTAGAAACTGGTCAGCAATTTCAAGAGAACACTCTGTTGTGGGCTGTGGTATAAATTCCTCAACTAAAGAGTCCCACAATGCACAGCATGTGTACTTTACAATGCCAGATATGGTGTAAATTCCAATTCTGTACTGGAAATGGAGTGAGGAAAGAGATTCTCCAGTTGCAAGGAATCTGTGAATAAAAAAAAGGAGACAAATGAGTTCAAAATCACAGCATTACATACCAGAACTCAGCTTTAACAATTGGAGATACTATAAAAAAAAATTATTACAAACTACCAGAAACAACATTCCAGTCCAAGTGTGCGCTCAAGCAAGCAGATCAAATAAATATGGCTTACCGAAGAGTCACCATCAGACGCTCCGCCGGTGAAATGGAGAAGCGGCAATAGGTGACATCTTATGAGGTCTCCAATTCGCTCCATCAGTAAATCAAAGTTCTCCATTTTCATCATAACATGAGCAAAATTTCTCAGGGTTTCCTCTAAGGTCCATGCAGAGTGTACAGTCATGGACAAAAGTTTTGAGAATGACACAAATATTAATTTTCACAAAGTCTACTGCTTCACTTTTTCTAATGGCAATTTGCATATACTCCAGAATATTATAAAGAGTGATCACCTTAACAGCAATTACTTGCAAAGTCAATATTTGGCTAGAAAATGAACTTTATCCCCAAAACACATTTCAACATCATTATAGCCCTGCCTTAAAAGGACCAGCTAACCTTTTCAGTGATTGCTCCATTAACACAGGTGTGGGTGTTGATGAGGACATGGCTGGAGATCAATCTGTCATGATTAAGAATGACAACACTGGACACTTTAAAAGGAGGTTGGTGCTTGGCATCATTGTTTCTCTTCTGTTAACCATGGTTATCTCTAAAGAAACACGTGCAGTCATCATTGCAATGCACAAAAATGGCCTAACAGGGAAGAGTATCGCAGCTAGAAAGATTGCACCTCAGTCAACAATCTATCGCATCATCAAGAACTTCAAGGAGAGAGGTTCCATTGTTGCCAAAAAGGCTCCAGGGCGCCCAAGAAAGACCAGCAAGCGCCAGGACCGTCTCTTAAAAGTGTTTCAGCTGCGGGATCGGGCTACCAGCAGAGCAGAGCTTGCTCAGGAATGGCAGCAGGCAGGTGTGAGTGCATCTGCAGCACTGTGAGGCGGAGACTCTTGGAGCAAGGCCTGGTCTCAAGGAGGGCAGCAAAGAAGCCACTTCTCTCCAGAAAAACATCATGGACAGACTGATATTCTGCAAAAGGTACAGGCAGTGGACTGCTGAGGACTGGGGTAAAGTTATTTTCCCTGATGAATCCCCTTTTCGATTGTTTGGGACATCAGGAAAACGCCTCATTCGGAGAAGACAAGGTGAGCGCTACCATCAGTCTTGTCTCATGCCAACTGTTAAGCATCCTGAAACCATTCATGTGTGGGGTTGCTTCTCAGCCAAGGGAATCGGCTCTCACAGTCTTGCCTAAAAACACAGCCATGAATAAAGAATGGTACCAGAATGTTCTCCAAGACCAACTTCTCCCAACCCTCCAAGAGCAGTTTGGCGATCAACAATGCCTTTTCCAGCATGATGGAGCACCTTGCCATAAAGCAAAGGTGATAACTAAATGGCTCAGGGAACAAAACATAGAGATTTTGGGTCCATGGCCTGGAAACTCCCCAGATCTTAATCCCATTGAGAACTTGTGGTCAATCATCAAGAGACGGGTGGACAAACAAAAAACTAAAAATTCTGACAAAATGAAAGCATTGATTGTGCAAGAATGGACTGCTATCAGTCAGGATTTGGTGCAGAATTTGATTGAGAGCATGCCAGGGAGAATTGCAGAGGTCCTGAAGAAGAAGGGTCAACACTGCAAATATTGACTTGCTGCATTAACTCATTCTAACTGTCAATATAAGCTTTTGTTACTCATATTTTTGAAATTATATTTCTGTCTGTGATAAAAACATCTGTCAAACACACAAAAACCAGAGGGCAGCAGATCATGTGAAAATATAATATTTGTGTCATTCTCAAAACTTTTGTCCATGACTGTAGAATACACCCCACGCGTCATTCTCTGGGCTGTGATGGGGTGGATCCACAAAGGGCGTCGACGTCGCTGACACATAATGCGCTGCTGTCTCTTTCTCTCCTCCAGAACAATCACTTTCAAACGATTCGCTCCACAGTGAAATCCACCAAACTCTTCAGAATGTTTGCTATCACAACGTCCATCTTCGCCAGTCACTTGCTCTTCTCTCCAACGTGCACTTGCTCCTCTACAACCTGTCAAAGATGGGCTGTAGGAACAGTGTATATATAGGTTTTCAGTAGCCAATCACGTTTCGAAGCCCCCAAAGGGGTGTTTTTAAAAAACGGATCAGTCGTAAGCCGTCGAAAAACAGATGAAACGGATCCAGTTTTTGGTCGGATCCGCTAGACGGCTCCGGCACAAAACCAGATCGGTCTCATACGTTTTTACATCATTTTAGCCGGATCGCGCCTGACGGCAAAAATGGATGTGTGAAAGGGGCCTAAGACTTCTGGTGTAATATATTATGCCCGTTGTTCATGCAATCTTGTATATATTGGTCTGACGTCCAGGGAGTTGCGGGTGAGAACACAGGAGCATATAAGAGACATTTTGGCAGCATGTGAAATAAATGACATGCGCATACTGAAGACAATCCCACGGCATTTTAAGGCTAAAGCCCCGTTACACTCGCTGAAACGTCACCGATTTTGTGACGCAACAGCGACCTAGCCAGCGATATCGCTTAGTGTGACACTCAGCGACGATCAGCTCCCCTGCTGGCTACTGCTGGTCGTCGTTGAATATCCTGGACCATTTTTTGATCGTTGGTCTCCCGCTGGCCAGCGCGCATCGAGCCGCACTTAGAAACCCGCTGCTTACCTTGGTTACCAGCTCCCTGCACCAGCGCGCTGGTATCTAACGTACACTGCGGGTAACTAATCGACGTGCATCGCTTGTTACCCACGTAGTCGCTGTCCTGATAGCTGCTGAGACCTGCCTGTTTGGCAGCTCACCAGCGATCATGTAGCGACACACCAGCGATCCTGACAAGTTCATATCGTTGTCGGGATCGCTGGCGAGTCGCTATGTGTAACGGGACCCTAAGCACAATTGTAATCCTTAAGAATTGAGGGTTTGGGGGATTGATTGTATCCATTTAGGGATTAGAGGAGGTGACTTGAAGCCTGCTCTTGCACACTGAGAATGCAAATGGATCTCAACCCTTAACACCATGGTGCCAACAGGCCTTAATGAGCAATTAAGTTTTGCTTCTTTCCTCTAGTTATTTAGTATGGTCCTTGGTTTTTGTTTTTGATTTTTTTATTCTGTGTCCTACTGCATGTTATTTGTATCTTTTTAGTAATATGTCCTGTCTGTCAACTTCCTTTGTTGCTGAAGCTACTTGACCGAGTCGTGCAATATGGAAATGAAGAATTACCTGATGAATCTCCAAGCTATTTTCACATTGTCACATATTGATGTTTGCACAATTTTTTGTTATATTTTTATGTCTTTCATAGATCTATTTATAAAAAAAAAAATTTTTGTTTCAGTATTATGTGCACCATATTAGTGTTATATATCTTTATATTATTCGCTTAGGTTATAGTTTACACGTATACCTTTTCCATGTTATTTATTATACATGGTCTTACATTTTCACTTTGTCTTAGATTTTTCTTTGGGTTTCAGTTTTTATATACGGTGCTAGTCAGGACTAATTTCCCTTACTGTGTCCCACAGCTAATATGGTGTTTTGTATATATCCGGTCCCGGAAGTGGCTAGTGCGCATGTCTCGCTCGGTTTTGCAGCCGGAGCGTCCTTCAATGACATTTGCGGGCCACTGAAGTCAACAGGGTATTCCCCGTGACCGGCATCGTCATGGACTGCAAGATGTGACATAACTTCCGGCACTACATAGCAATACACGCGTCGGTGATTTGGCCACATGTGGGCGCATTTATTGAGTATACAGTGCCTTGCGAAAGTATTCGGCCCCCTGGAACTTTTCATACTTTTCCCAGATATCATGCTTCAAACAAAGATACCAAGTGTTAATTTTTTGTGAAGAATCAACAAGTGGGACACAATTGTGAAGTTGTCCGAAATTTATTGGTTATTTTAAATTTTTGTGGAAATACAAAAACTGGAAAGTGGGGCGTGCAATATTATTCGGCCCCTTTACTTTCAGAGCAGCAAACTCACTCCAGAAGTTCACTGTGGATCTCTGAATGATCCAATGTTGTTCTAAATGACTACTGATGATAAATACAATCCACCTGTGTGTAATCAAGTACCCGTATAAATGCACCTGCTCTGTGATAGTATCAAGGTTCTGTTTGAAGCACAGAGAGCATCATGAAAACCAAGGAACACAACAGGCTGGTCCGTGATACTGTTGTGGAGAAGTTTAAAGCTGGATTTGGAGACAAAATGATTTCCAAAACTTTAAACATCCCAAGGAGCACTGTGCAAGCGATCATATTGAAAAAAGGAGGATCATACCACTGCAAAATCTACCAAGACCCGGCCGTCCCTCTAAACTTTCATCTCAAACAAGGAGAAGACTGATCAGAGATGCAGCCAAGAGGCCCATGATCACTCTGGATGAACTGCAGAGATCCGCAGCTGAGGTGGGACAGTCTGTCCATAGGACAACAATCAGTCGTACACTGCACAAATCTGGCCTTTATGGAAGAGTGGCAAGAAGAAAGCCATTTCTTAAAGATATCCATAAAAAGTGTTGTTTAAAGTTTGCAACAAGCCATCTGTGAGACACACCAAACATGTGGAAGAAGGTGTTCTTGTCAGATGAAACCAAAATCAAACTTTTTGGTAACAATGCCAAATGATATGTTTGGCGTAAAGGCAACACCGCTAATCACCTGAACACACCATGCCAACTGTCAAACATGGTGGTGGCAGCATCATGATTTGGGCCTGCTTTTGTTCAGTAGGGACAGGAAAGATGGTTAAAATTGATGGGAAGATGGATGGAGCCAATTACAGGATCATTCTTGAAGAAAACCTGTTGGAGTCTGCAAAAGACTTGAGACTGGGACAGAGATTTGTCTTCCAACAAGACAATGATCCCAAACATAAAGCAAAATCTGCAATGGAATGGTTCACAAATAAACCTATCCAGGTGTTAGAATGGCCAAGTCAAAGTCCAGACTTGAATTCAATCAAGAATCTGTAGAAAGAGCTGAAAACAGCTGTTCACAAACGATCTCCATCCAACCTCACTGAGCTCGAGCTGTTTGCCAAGGAAGAATGGGCAAGAATTTCAGTCTCTCGATGTACAAAACTGATAGACATACCCCAAGCGACTTGCAGCTGTAATCGCAGCAAAAAGGTAGCTCAACAAAGTATTATGTTAAAGGGGCCAAACAATTATTATTATTACACATTTATATAGCGCCATTTATTCCATGGCGCTTTACATATGAAAAGGGAAAATATAGACAGGTACAATAAACGTGCTAGACAAGGGACACACAAGTAAAGAAGGAGAGAGGACCCTGCCCGCGAGGGCTCACAGTCTACAGGGATGGGTGAGGATACACTAGGAAAGGGTAGAGCTGGTCGTGCGATGGTTCAGTAGACTGAGGATCATTGTAGGCTGTAGGCTTGTCGGAACAGGTGGGTCTTCAGGTTCTTCTTGAAGGTTTCCGTTGTTGGTGAAAGTCTGATGTTTTGCGGCAGGGAGTTCCAGAGTATGGGGGAAGCCGGGAGAAGTCTTGTATGCGGTTGTGGGAAGAAGAGATGACGGGGGAGTTGAGAAGGAGATCTTGAGAGGATCGAAGGTTGCGTGTGGGTAGGTAGCGGGAGACCATGTCACAGATGTATGGAGGAGAAAGGTTGTGGATGGCTTTGTATGTCATGGTTAGGGTTTTGAACTGAAGCCTCTGGGCAATAGGAAGCCAGTGAAGGGCCTGGCATAGGGGGGAGGCTGGGGAATAGCGGAGAGACAGGTGGATTAGTCAGGCAGCAGAGTGTAGGATGGACTGGAGTGGTGCCAGAGTGCTAGAGGGGAGGCCAGACAGTAGGAGGTTGCAGTAGTCGAGGCGGGAGATAAGGGCGTGCACTAGTGTTTTTGTGGTTTCATGGTTGAGGAATGAGCGGATCCGGGAAATATTTTTGATTTTGAGGCGGCAGGAGGTGGCGAGGGCTTGGATATGTGGTTTGAAAGAGAGGACAGAGTCGAGGATCACCCCAAGGCACCGAGCATGCGAGACTGGGGAAAGCGAGCAGCCATTGACATTGATGGATAGGTCTGGTGGAGGGGAAGAATGAGGTGGGGGAAAGATGATGAATTCTGTTTTGTCCATGTTCAGTTTGAGAAAGCGAGCAGAAAAGAAGGCTGAGATAGCAGACAGACACTGTGGGATTTTGGTCAGTAGGGAGGTGAGGTCAGGTCCAGATAGGTAGATCTGCGTGTCATCGGCGTAGAGGTGATACTGCAAGCCGTGGGATTCTATGAGCTGTCCCAGGCCGAAGGTGTAGATGGAGAAGAGTAGGGGTCCTAGGACTGAGCCTTGAGGTACACCGACAGACAGGGGGCGAGGTGAGGAGGTGGTGTGTGAGAGGGAGACACTGAATGTTCGGTCTGTTAGGTATGATGAGATCCAGGACAGGGCCAAGTCTGTGATGCCAAGAGATGAGAGAATCTGTAGCAGGAGGGAATGGTCCACGGTGTCGAAGGCAGAAGACAGGTCCAGGAGAAGGAGGACAGAGTAGTGTCGCTTGCTCTTTGCGGTTAGCAGGTCGTTAGTGACTTTAGTTAGGGCAGTTTCAGTTGAGTGATGCGGTCGGAAGCCGGATTGTAAACCGTCAAAGAGGGAACAGGAGGAGAGATGGGAGGACAGTTCGAGATATACATGCTGTTCCAGTAGTTTTGAGGCGTAGGGGGGGGGGGGGGGGAAGAGATATCGGGCGATAGTTAGACACAGAGGATGGGTCGAGGGAGGGCTTTTTGAGGATGGGAGTGATTGAGGCATGTTTGAAGGATAAAGGAAAGACACCATTTGTAAGTGAAAGGTTGAAGAGGTGTGTGAGAGTAGGGATGAAGACAGTAGCAAAGTTAGGGATGAGGTGGGACGGGAGTGGGTCAAGCGCGCAAGTGGTGAGGTGTGATCGTGACAGGAAAGTGGAGAGCTGATCTTCTGTCATGGTGGTGAAGCTGGTTTTGGAAGAACAGGGCTGAGTGGCTAAGAGGGGCATTGGCGTCTGCGGGCAAAAGCTAATATTGCACGCCCCAATTTTCAGTTTTTGTATTTCCACAAAAATTTTAAATAACCAATAAATTTTGTTCAACTTCACAATTGTGTCCCACTTGTTGATTCTTCACCAAAAATTAACATTTGGCATCTTTATGTTTGAAGCATGATATGTGGGAAAAGGTTGAAAAGTTCCAGGGGGCCGAATACTTTCACAAGGCACTGTATTTTTAGCAGTATGGACACATGGCCCTAGGAGGAAGCCAACGTGAAACGAGCGTTGGAGCTGCGTGTTCCAGGATCCTTAGTGAGGTACTATGGGTAAGAGTGGCTATTGTTGTTTATTTGATATTCTCTTTGATACTTATCAATGATGGTTACAGGTATAGGAAGCTATTAGGGAATTTTTGGGAGACCTCCTTTACTGTACAGTCATGGCCAAAAGTTTTGAGAATGACACAAATATTAATTTTTACAAAGTCTACTGCTTCACTTTTTCTAATGGCAATTTGCATATACTCCAGAATGTTATAAAGAGTGATCATCTTAACAGCAATTACTTGCAAAGTCAATATTTGGCTAGAAAATGAACTTTATCCCCCAAAACACATTTCAACATCATTATAGCCCTGCCTTAAAAGGACCAGCTAACCTCTTTTCAGTGATTGCTCCATTAACACAGGTGTGGGTGTTGATGAGGACATGGCTGGAGATCAATCTGTCATGATTAAGTAAGAATGACACCACTGGACACTTTAAAAGGAGGCTGGTGCTTGGCATCATTGTTTCTCTTCTGTTAACCATGGTTATCTCTAAAGAAACACGTGCAGTCATCATTGCAATGCACAAAAATGGCCTAACAGGGAAGAGTATTGCAGCTAGAAAGATTGCACCTCAGTCAACAATCTATCGCATCATCAAGAACTTCAAGGAGAGAGGTTCCATTGTTGCCAAAAAGGCTCCAGGGCGCCCAAGAAAGACCAGCAAGCGCCAGGACCGTCTCTTAAAAGTGTTTCAGCTGCGGGATCGGGCTACCAGCAGTGCAGAGCTTGCTCAGGAATGGCAGCAGGCAGGTGTGAGTGCATCTGCACGCACTGTGAGGCGGAGACTCTTGGAGCAAGGCCTGGTCTCAAGGAGGGCAGCAAAGAAGCCACTTCTCTCCAGAAAAAACATCATGGACAGACTGATATTCTGCAAAAGGTACAGGCAGTGGACTGCTGAGGACTGGGGTAAAGTTATTTTCTCTGATGAATCCCCTTTTCGATTGTTTGGGACATCAGGAAAACGCCTCATTCGGAGAAGACAAGGTGAGCGCTACCACCAGTCTTGTCTCATGCCAACTGTTAAGCATCCTGAAACCATTCATGTGTGGGGTTGCTTCTCAGCCAAGGGAATCGGCTCTCTCACAGTCTTGCCTAAAAACACAGCCATGAATAAAGAATGGTACCAGAATGTTCTCCAAGAGCAACTTCTCCCAACTCTCCAAGAGAAGTTTGGCGATCAACAATGCCTTTTCCAGCATGATGGAGCACCTTGCCATAAAGCAAAGGTGATAACTAAATGGCTCAGGGAACAAAACAGAGATTTTGGGTCCATGGCCTGGAAACTCCCCAGATCTTAATCCCATTGAGAACTTGTGGTCAATCATCAAGAGACGGGTGGACAAGCAAAAACCTAAAAATTCTGACAACATGAAAGCATTGATTGTGCAAGAATGGACTGCTATCAGTCAGGATTTGGTCCAGAAGTTGATTGAGAGCATGCCAGGGAGAATTGCAGAGGTACTGAAGAAGAAGGGTCAACACTGCAAATATTGACTTGCTGCATTAACTCATTCTAAAGGGTATGCCACACTAAACAACATCGCTAACGGGATCGCTAAAAAACGTCACTATTTAGCGATCCCGTTAGCGATGTTGTTGTGTGCGGCATCTGCCAGCGACGAGCTTCCTGCTGTGATCTCGCTCGTCGCTGGAATCGTTCGGGGCCCTATTTTATCGTCGGCGCTCCCGCTGGGTAAGTATATATCGCTGAGTGTGGCACCTTTTTTAGCGATTTAGCGGTACTTTTGTACCGCTAAAGTCGTTAAGGAGATTGCTAACCGCGATAGCGTCCTAACGACATCGCTAAATAAAGCCGCTACTAGCGATATTAAAACGATCCCGCTAGCGATCGCAATTAGTATGCGTCTTTATCGTGATCGCTAGCGGGATAGTTTAGTGTGGCAGTACCTTAACTGTCAATATAAGCTTTTGTTACTCATATGTTTGCAATTATATTTCTGTCTGTGATAAAAACATCTGTCAAATACATAAAAACCAGAGGGCAGCAGATCATGTGAAAATATATTTGTGTCATTCGCAAAACTTTTGGCCATGACTGTATGGCTGACCTTGTAAGGCTAATATTCCCAGTTTACATTAAGGCACCTACACTTTAGGCTGCAATTATATTGTATCTATTTTAGATTTGCTACTTCAACTGCCTTCCCACCTCTTTATGTTTATCTAAGGCCCGGGTTACATATTTGCTTGTTTGTCTGTTCCCCGATTTGAATCCTGTTCTGTTTTTTGTATTGTATGATTATATGAATTTTATGTGATGTTTTTTTTCATAGAATAAAAATATTGATTATTTTATCAAATACTAATTTTTTGGGGTTTGCACTCTGTTTTTCTGTATATTATAACAATATAATACCAAATAGTAGGATTCTTCCAAATGGTCTATGTAATTTAGGATTTTGGCGTACAAGCTTTTATAAAGTTGCAAAATTTTGGCGCATCGCAGAGTTGTACAAAAATGTTATGACTTTTGGTATTTTCACAAGTTTTTCCCAGCTCGGCCAAACTGAGTGGAGCTGGGGTGTGACGCCATATGTTATCTAATTCATGACAAGCTGTGTCTTTCCCAATGTCAGAGACTGGAGTAAGAATTGTGGTGCAGCTAACCTCTTCATAAATCAGAGGTGTCTGACTCCACTACGTACCCTCATCAAGGTCAGCGAGAAAATGGCTGGTCTTGATGATCGGAGCTTGGCCAAAAAAAGAATATGTCAGCAGGTCCTTAGTGCAGCTGGAGTTGATACAACATAGAATCATAGGATCAGACCACAAGATTACTGCAGTATAACATCTGACAATGCTCTTGAATAGGCCGATAATGCTTCCTGTTGAGAAAGTAACATTTACTCTAAAGGCCCCCGTACACAGTACACAGACTAATGTCGGTCGCACCCACTGCTATATCTATGGCTTCGGACAACAATCTAATGTGTAGGGGGGGGGGGGGGGCTGGACAACTGATTGCCAGGGGAGATATCGATTGGGCATGTCAAAATTGACTGAGGATAACCTGTTCTCCTGGAGATAAGACGTCACCAGACATATCTGGCTATGACTGGCCAAATGAGCTCTGCTGTGTATGGGATAATCGACCGAGATGGCTGTCGGACAAAGCTCTATTAAGCCAACAGTCATCTATTGGGCAAAAAAGGCTGTGTCCACAAATTACAGCCATGTTACGATCATTTGATCATGATAACACTGCAACGTTCTTTGCCGCGATTTTGAAAAAAGAAAAAACATGCAACGCAGCTGCAATGTGTGAATGCAGCCTAATGATTACCCTAATTTCTGTTGCATCAAGGTAGTGTGTTGTGCTACATGTTGAAAATTCTTCCTGCGATCTCAGTCTCCATTTTCAGAAGGGATGAGGATCTGCTATAGGACTATAGAAGGGAGAATATTTTATTTTCTGTTTCTGCACTTTACAGTATGTTTTTTATCACAATATGGCTATAAAATTATATTAAAGAAAATGGTTTTTCCGCATTGAGCAACTTGCTGTTTTTTAATGCAATCCTGGCACACTATATATAGACAAATTATATTCTAAACTATATCTAAGAGTTACCTTATAGAATATCTCTACCCTGGGAGGGTAAAGCCTGCGTCCTTCAGTGTCAGGATGTCTTGTGAGGTACATGCCCGTGGCTATTCTCCAGCACCCCCATTTAAGGGGGATAAGTTCACAACCGCAGGTGTCATATCTGTTCTCACTGACCTTCCTCACCACTGCTGTCTTGATACCTGAGAGAAATGTTTAAAACTAATTATTTCATCTCTAATCAGTGGTCATTTCTCAGAATTGTTGGCTGACATTTACTGTTCAGTGATGACGAGCGACCAGTGTGCTCGGGGCTGTCGTTTACATAGGATTAAAGGTAAATTAGTGTTTTCCATATACAGCTCAGTATACAGCTAGAAGTGTACAAATCTCCTCCATGTGCAGTCAGGAGTCTAGGAGAAGACGTCCTACCTGCTTCTCTCAGCATCTTAAAGATGAAGTTTGTGCTCATGCTGAAGCATTTCCCGTCTGTCCGGGACATTGTGGCGGTGGTCCCTGTAGATATTCTCTCTGTGGGTTCAATCAGTGAATCTCCAGGATAGTGAGGGTCTGTACACATCTCTTTAGTTATATCCTGGCATGGCTCCTCAGCAAATCCCAAGCCATCTACTAAAAACAAATGGCATGATGGAAAAAGTCATAATTACACACCAACATGACTGTTAAAAGAAAGCTCATCCATGGCTGTAAATCACGTAGACAGTTGTAGCATTAAATATTGGGGTGATGGTGGATTGTAAAATAAAAAAGGAGCCAGATTATTCTTTTGGAGGATAAGTAGAGTTATGGGGAGGTGTCATAAAAGAAAAAACAAAGACAAAAGTGCGTGGCTATTTCAATGCAAATATTTCTGCAGACCTATATATACACTGCTCAAAAAAATAAAGGGAACACTCAAATAACACATCCTAGATTTAAATGAATGAAATATTCTCATTGAATACATTGTTGTGTACAAAGTTGAATGTGCTTTCAACATAAATCACACAAAAATCAACAATGGAAATCAAATTTTTGAACCAATGGAGGCCTGGATTTGGAGAGACCCCCAAAATGAAAGTGGAAACAAGTCAAAATGATGCTCAGTATTGTGTGTGGCCTCCACGTGCCTGTATGACCTCCCTAAAACGCCTGGACATGCTTCTGATGAGGTTGCGGATGTTCTCCTGAGGGATCTCCTCCCAGACCTGGACTAAAGCATCCGTCAGCCCTGGACAGTCTGTGGTGCAACGTGACGTTGGTGGATGGAGTGAGACATGCTGTCCCAGGTGTGCTCAATCGGATTCAGGTCTGGGGAACGGGCAGGCCAGTCCATAGCTTCAATGCATTCATCTTGGAGGAACTGCTGACACACTCCAGCCACATGAGGTCTGGCATTGCTCTGCATTAGGAGGAACCCAGGGCCAACCGCACCAGCATATAGTCTCACAAGGGGTCTGAGGATCTCATATCGATACCTAGTGACAGTCAGGCTACCTCTGGCGAGAACATGGAGGGCTGTGTGGCCCTCCAAAGAAATGCCACCCCACACGATTACTTACCCACTGCCAAAGCGGTCATGCTGAAGGATGTTGCAGGCAGCAGGTTCACACAGCACATGTGTCAGACGGGACAGAGTCTGGAGACCCGTGGAGAGCGATCTGCTGCCTGCAACATCCTTGCAGGCATGTGAATGCCACACACAATACTGAGCATCATTTTGACTTGTTTCCACTTTAATTTTGTCTTGTTTTGATTTTCATTTAGACTTGTTTCCATTTTCATTTTGGGGGTCTCTCCAAATCCAGGCCTCCATTGTTTCAAAAATTTGATTTTCATTGATGATTTTTGTGTGATTATGTTGAAAGCACATTCAACTTTGTACAGAACAAAGTATTCAATGAGAATATTTCATTCATTTATTTAGATCTAGGATGTGTTATTTGAGTGTTCCTTTTATTTGTTTTGAGCAGTATACATGATCTCGTCAAAGCGGGAAATTAAAGTGGTTCTCCATCACTAGAATATTGATGGATTGGCTCAGCATAGCATCGAATAGAGTGGAATGGTGGCGGGACATGCTTGGCCTCCGCTCCCTTCAGATGGGACTGAGGCGGGATCTTCAGTAATAAAAATGTATAAAAACAGGGATTTTTGTGTACTCAACGTAACATCCTTTTCTCCGAGCCACTCATTGGGGGATACAGGAACATGGTGTTGTGCTGATGCCACTTGGAGGCTGACACTAGGTAAACACAAAAAGATTAGCTCCTCCTCTGCAGTATTCACCCCCACACTACCTCCAGCCGAACACCAGTTCCGTGATAAAGCAGTAGAAAATCAAGAAACATTATATGAGAGTATAAAAACGTCAAACCAAAAGAACATACTCAAGCCTTCAGGCAAAACAGGGTGGGTACCGTGTCTCCCAATGAGTGGCTGGGAGAAAAGGATTTTATGGCGTGTACACAAAAATCCCTGTTTCTCCTTCGCCTCATTGGGGCACACAGGACCATGGGACGTCCTAAAGAAGTCCCTGGGTGGGGAACCGACATAACAGACCAAACGCCACATACCAACTGTCTAGAGATGAGTTACCGCCGCCTGCAAAATCCGTCTGCCCAGACCCGCATCTGCGGAAGCCTGAGTGTGAATGTTGTAGTGCTTTGAGAATGTGTGCAGACTGGACTAAGTTGCAGCCTTGCGAACTTGTTCCACCGACGCCTGGTGCCGAATAGCCCAAGAGGCACCCACCGACTGAGTGGAGTGTGCCTTAATACCCGCTGGGATAGGCTTGATTCTGACACGGTAAGACTCTTGAATAGCCGAGCATATCCACCTGGCTATTGTGGACTTTGAAGCAGCGAGTCCCTTCCTGCGACCCTCAGGAAGAACGAATTAGGTGTCTGTCTTATGGAAGGACGCCGTCCGTGAGACGTACCTTCTGAGAGCCCTCACCAGATCCAGAGTGTGAAGTGCCCTCTCAAAACGGTGTACTGGTGCTCGGCAAAACGAGGGCAGGACAATGTCCTCATTAAGGTGTAAGGAGACCACCTTGGGCAAGAAGGACGGAGATGGCCTGAGAACCACCTTGTCCTGGTGAAAAATTAGGAAAGGAGCTCGACAGGACAGGGCAGCTAGCTCCGATACCCGCCGGATTGACATCACCGCGACAAGAAAGGCAACCTTCCATGAAAGGTGGATCAGAGAGACATCATGCAGCGGTTCAAATGGAGTCTCCTGTAGAACAGCTAGGACCAAGTTAATATCCCAGGCATCCAACCACGTTCTGTAGGAGGGGTACTGTTATGATTTGGTAGCCGAGGAGGACAGTAGCCAAAATAGCCAAGGCAGCCAGACACCCAGAGAGGTTGGTAACTAGCGGATTGCAGACCCCTAAACTAACCGCACAACTAGAAGTAGCCGTGGGACGTACCTACGATGACCTAGACGCCTCGGCACAGCCGGAGAGTTAACTAAGCCTAAAGATCGAAAGGGGAAAGCTAACTGCCCCGGAGTAGCGCCCCAAAGGAATAAGTAGCCCCCACACATATATTGGCGGTTAGACAAGATGAAATACGAACACAGGCAGAAAACAGAACAAGCAAACGCTGGGGCCCAAAACTGTCTAGATAGAATAGGACAGGAAAGATTACGGTCTGCAATCCGGCAAAACCCTAAGAAAAATTCCAACACTTCTGATTTCCAAAAAATACTGAGACCACACGATCCCTCCCCGCTAAATCAGAACTCTGGTGCGAACAAGTAGCTAGCCAGCAGATACTGAAATAACAGGGACTGAACACATGAACAGTGGTAAATGAGAAACAGAGACCAGTGCAGGTCCCAGCCGGGGAACCTGGCTGACCCAACACCAGAAGGGCAGAAAAACAAAAGGAAAAACAAAAAGCCACAGAAACAAGCAGCAAATAACTTATCTGACAGTTGCAGGAGAAAGCAGGAAGCAGGCTGACTTCCAAATGGGACCAGGAAGAACAACTAATCACCGGCGAGGATAATGGGAGGGTTACTCCCTTAAATCTCCCCAGTCATCAATCCCTGATTGCCAATTGTCCCCAGCTGAAAGACCTCTGTCAGTCAAAACAGCTTCATTACTATCAGCAGCCACCAGAGGGAGCCCCAACTCAGAAGTCCAATTCAGAGCATTCACAACAGGGTACCACATGGGAGACACCCTGAATGAAAGTCCTCACTTGAAGCTTGGAAGTTATCCTGTGCTGGAACAAAACTGATAAGGCAGAGATCTGACCTTTGAGGGAGCTAAGAACTAGGCCTGAGTCCAGACAAGTCTGAAGGAACTCCAAAATGGTGGGGATAGAGAAGACGAGAGGAGAACGACCGCGGTCTCTGAACCATGTGAAAAAGGCTTTCCAGGTGCGGTGATAGATGCAGGCTTCAGAGCGCTAATCACTAACCATGGTGGAAACCACCTCTTGGGAGAACTCAGCTTGGGTTAGGACCCATGATTCAACAGCCATGACGTTAAAGACAGGGCCACCGAGTTCTGGTGGCAAATCAGGCGATGGGAGAGCAAATCTGGTAGTTGCCAGTGAACATCGACAAAGAGCTGCACCAACTCCACGTACCACGCCCGATGCGGCCAGTATGGAGCGACTAGGATCACTGAAACCCCTTCGCCTTGATCTTCCTGATGACTCTCGGAAGTAACGGAAGTGGGGGAAACATGTACGGAAGACGAAACTGACGCCACCGAAGGGCCAGTTCATCCACCCAATTGCCTCTGGATCCCAAGACCGAGCTATTTACTCTGGCACCTTGGCGTTTAGTCTTGATGCCATCAGATCCACCTCCGGAGTCCCCCAGTGATAACAGATCTGTTGAAAGACCTCCGGATGAAAAGACCGCTCTCCCGAGGCGAAAACCTGATGGCTGAGGAAGTCTGCTGCCCAGTTTTCCCAAACCCGGAATGTGAACTGCTGAGATGACTGAGTGGTTCATCTCGGTCCAGCGGAGAATGTGTTCCATCTCACGCATTGCAGCCCTGCTGCAGGTGCCCCCTTGATGGTTGATATATGCCACAGCCGTGGTGTTGTCTGATTGTATTCGGATGGTTCGACCCACCAGGAGGTGATGGAACCGGCGCAGGGTCAACCAAATCGCCCGGATTTCCAGGACGTTGATTGAAAGAAACGACTCCTGAGGCGACCAGCGCCCTTGGGCAGTGTGATGACGAAACACGGCCTCCCAGCCAAGAAGACTGGCGTCGGTGGTGACCACCAGCCATTGACCTGGGAGAAAAGATTTTCCCTGGATGAGGGAAGAACGCAACGTCCACCACCTGAGCGCCTGCTTGACCCGCGGAGACAAGCGACAAGTGTCCCAGGCAGCCAGAAGTGCATGCTGCAGAGGACAGAGGTGCAGCTGGGCGAAGGGAACAGCTTCCATTGCTGCCACCATTTTGCCCAGGACCCCCATGCCGAATAGGATGGAGTGAGGAAATGGGTGACAAAGTGCCCGGGCTCCCTGTTGAAGGGCTAAGACCTGGTCTCGAGGGAGAATCACCAACCATCGGGAGGTGTCCTGGGTCATTCCTAAAAAGGATATCTGCTGAGCTTGGACAGGGGAAGACTTGTTTAATTCTATAAGCCAGCTAAGGCAAGAAAGTGTATCCAAAGTGATAGAGACGCACGCCGCGCAGGCTTGGAAATACGGGCCTTTGATTAGGAGGTAGTCTAAGTATGGCAAAACGACCATGCCCATAGAGTGCAGAATGGACATGACAGCCACCATGACCTTTGTGAACACTCTCGGAGCGGTGCAGAGACCGAAGGGCAAAGCTGTGAACTGGAAAAGTTCCTTGTGGACGGCGAAGCGCAGGAACGTCTGGTGGGGGGAAAAAAATAAAAAATAGGGATATGAAGGTAAGCATCCCAGATGTCGATGGATACTAGAAACTTCTCCATCGAAGTGATGACAGAACGGCGAGACTCCATCCTGAAGTGCCGGACCTTGACAAACTTGTTTAGGAGTTTCAGGTCCAGAATAGGCCGCACCGTTCCGTCCTTCTTCGGAACCGCTAATAAGTTCGAGTACAACCCTTCGAACTTCTCGTTTTCTGGGTCCGGAATAATAATCCCGTCTTGGCGTAGCGAATCGATAGCTCGGTAGAAAGGCCGTGCCCGCACCTCTATTTTGGGGGGCTGAAAGGGGAAGAACCATCACGGGAGGGCGGGAAGAACATTTTATCTTGTATCCAGAGGACACCAGGTCCCTGACCCATTCGTCGTGAACGACAGAGCCAGGCATGACGAAACAGGAGTAGACGACCGGCTACTCTGCTGGTGTTGACCGTATAATGCCGCGAGTCATTGAGCTGAGAATCTATGGGACCTGGATCCCTTAGATCTGGATTGCTTGGGTCGGCTCTTCCACGACTGGTTGGTCTTATACGAAACCTGGGGACCCCTGCCCCCACGAGGGGAGCATCCCGATCCAGAAGAGGTGGTCGTAGTGGACCAACCGGGATTGCTGCGAGAGGACCGGAAACATGTCTGTTGCTGACGGCGAAAGGGTCGCCTAGTCTTCTGTTGGAGGAGGAATTTACTTTTCCTCCCTGTGGCGTCAGAGATAAGCTGATCCAGCTTCTCTCCAAATAAACGACCGCTCTGTAAGGCAGAGACGTTAGGACTTTTGGACGCAGAGTCCGCTAGCCATTCCCTGAGCCACAGTGCCCATCTGATGGTGATGTCGTTTGAGGCTACAAGTGCAGCACAGTTAGCAGAGTCCAGGGAAGCGTGCACCAAATATTCCCCGGCCAAGGAGATCTGATTGGCCAGATCTGCTGCCTCCGGGAAAAAGTCACTATCCTGAATGGTTCTGGTCAGGGTATCTGCCCAAGAGACCATAGCTTTAGCTATCCACGCCGCGGTAAAAAAAGGGAAAGAGTGCCGAGTCCGAGGCTTCAAAAACTGAGCAGGCGAGATTCTCTGACGGTCCGTGGAGTCCTTAATCAAGGATCCGTCTGGTAAGGATAGGAGGGTTTTGGTGACCAGGCGAGATACAGGTGGATCAACTGGAGGGGATTCGGCCCATTAATACCGCAGATCCGATGAAAAAATGGTTCTCTCGCCTCAAAAGGCTTCTGACTTGAGAAGTGTTGGTCCGGTCGCTCACTATGCCGCAGAACTATGTCCTGAAAATCGGGATAGATGGAGAAAACTCTGAGGGCGTTTGGTCCTCTTGAAGGACACTGCATGATCCGGGGCAGAGATAGAGTCCTAGTCAACCTTCAAAGTCTGGTTGACGGCCTCAATGAGACTATCCACCATCGCCTGATAACCAGTGAGTCTAGGTCGAGGGGTACGTTGAAATCGGACTCAGTTCTGGACACTGCGAAGCCCGGGTGAGGGGAAACGGAGCTTACTGATGCCGAAGCGCGAGAGCGCCTGGGAGACGTGCTATGGGTCCGTTTCCTAGATGCCTGTGAAGTTTTTGACTGATAACGGCCCCTGCCGGCCAACGATTCCCGTGAGGTAGAGGAACCTTCTAAGACAGGCAGACAAATGACCCAATCCGCGGAGGGACTCAATCGCTTTAGCTAGTGAAGCCACGGACTTCGACAGTGATGAAGCCTACTCAGGGGGACTAGGTACACTGGGTTCGGTAGTGGTGGGCATTCGGGATCATAGGCCTCGCAGAGTGGCATACTCTGTTCTGTGGCAACGAAGTCTGATAGGTGGTACATGAGGTGGAAAAAAAATGTGTTTTGTTAGCCTTCTCGGATGCCTTAGAGTGACATGGTGTACCCCAGTATGTCCCTGATTTTGCTGATATGCTCCAATAGGGAGGATTGTGGCCTGTAAGCCCCGTGACTACTGCAGATAAGGGCCAATGAGGGTATCTGTTGCAGCTCAGAGATCTTACCCAGGTCCTGTGGCCGTGTGAGAGCGGTCCTCCCAATGCACTGCGCTCCTCTGAACAGGCTACGGAAGAGAGCCGGCTGGTGAAGAGGTCCGCCGGGAATTGCAGATGGAGCACAAGATGCAGCCCAGGCGAGAAATGCAGAGAGAAGTGTCACCGTGTGCAGTGGAAATCGGCTGCACGTGTAGAGAGGCGGCCAGTAGATAAAGATGGCCCCCGGGAATTGTCAGAGGGAAGTCTCGCCGTGAGCGAAAAGCGCCAAGACGTGGATGGAGCTGCTGCAACGTTGTAAAATGGGCGGAGCTTCCGGGTTGCAGCCGAGAATAGGCCGAAGCCGGGGCCTAAATTTCCGACGCTGGCTGGAACGCGCCCAGAAAAGGGAGCGCTGTGGGGGATAGCGCTTGAAGAACGCTTGCAGGACCACTCGGCCGGGGTTACTAACCTGTTCGTGTCCCAGGCCCACACTCACCTGCGGTGTGAGTCCCGGTGTGGAACCGCCGCAGGAGGAAGATGAAGCGCAGGACCCGGGTTGCTCTGCTTACAGTTCAGCTGCTGCAGCATGGAAGGTGCAGGAACCCTCCATCCACCATCCCTTGTCAGAGAGGTGGAGAGGGACCGTCCGCCTTCCTTCCATCGCCACTGTTTCTCAGGGCGATGCAGTGGAGGCCGCACGGATGCCATAAGTGCCTCTTTACATCATAGGGGTCAACTCCCCCAGGATGGGACAGGGCCTTTCGTCCGGATGCAATAAGCCTGGATGCAGGGGGGGTACATGGAGGCGACACTCCACGTTCTCATCTGTTGTTAGTGTGGGGAGAACGGTGCCTTGAAGTGACTTGTCGCCCTAAAAGATTTCAGGCGTACCGTAGTTAATGATGCAGGAGGGGGTACGTGAAGGCGACACTCCACGTTCCCGCCTGTTATAGGTTTGGGGGGGAGCGGAGACCTTAAGGGACCAGTCGCCACCTGTAATCCTTTGAAAAAATTGATAATAATAAACTATAGATGTGTTCTGAAGATCAGAACACATGTGCCTCCTACTGACACTAAGCCTGAACTGGTTTGGCTGGAGCCAGTGTGTGGGGTGTATACTGCAGAGGAGATAATCTTTTTGTGTCTACTTAGTGTCAGCCTCCTAGTGGCAGCAGCATAACATGGTCCTGTGTCCCACAATGAGGCGAAGGAGAAATGTACTAACTTATAGAAATATTTGGAGTCACACACCATGAAGTCACAGACACGTCAGTAGAAATGTAAGGCGATATGACACAAACCTGGAAGTAATGGAGTGTCACCAGAGAAGTCTTCAGCCTAAAGTTAAGTCAAATGAAAGAAAGCATTGGTAAGACTTCACCACCATGTAAGAACCAATGTACGCTTTAGTGGCTAGCTGGAGTTCAGTGCTAGACCTTAAGGCTATGTGAACACGTTGCGCAAATGCTCAGCAATTTTGCGGAGCATTTGCGCAACTCCCCGCTGTGGGTAAAACGCATAAGTAATTAGTATGCGTTTTCCCGCAAAACACAAGCATTTTGCAAGCTTATTAGCTTGCAGAATGCTAGCATTTTCCAAGAGATCTGTAGCATCGCTTGGAAAACTGATTGACAGGTTGGTCACACTTGTCAAGAATAGTGCTTGACAAGTATGATCAACTTAAATAATAAAAAAAATAAATAAAGAAATATTGATATTCTCACCTTCCGGCGGCCCCCGCAGCCTTCCCGCTCCTAAGCGACGCGGCCGGCAAGTTCCGTTCCCAGGGATGCATTGCGAGAATGACCTTTGAGACGTCGCGGTCATTCAACCGCGACGTCACAAAGGCCATTCTCGCAATGCATCCCCGGTAACGGAAGATGCTGGCAGCGTGGCTGAAAGGCGGGAATGCTGCGGGGGTCGACGAAAGGTGAGAATATCAATATTTATTATTTTAATTCTATTTTTTACAGTCTCCTCTCCTCCAGACCCTGGGTACCAAGCGCACATGAAGCGCTCACTTCACGCATGGTGGGCATAGCCACATGCGTGAAGTGAGCATTTCAATGCATTCCTATGGCGGCGTAATCGCCGCAATCACGCAAAAAGAGTGAGCAAGCTGCTTATTTTTGTGTGAAGCGATGACGCTCCGCAAAATAAAGAAAAGTATCGAGCAGCACCCAAGAAGCAGAGCTGAAGGTAACGTTACATATAATAATGAGCTGGACACGTTACATTTACTGTAATGCTGTGGATACTACAGCTGTTATACCAGAAGACTGACCGGCACTTTCAAACAGACAAATGTGACCAGGTGCAAGCTAAAGAGCCACTGTATATGTAACTATATGATAATCCCAAACAAGGCTAAATATTAAGAAGGGTCATCCATATACATACAAAACCCGAAAAGGAGAATGGACAAAAGAGCAAAAGATAGAAATAAATATGAATTTTATTAATATAATTGAAAAGATAATAAAATACAGTATGATACGGAGTACAAAAGGGAATCAGCAAGACCTAGTACCACACGTCACTGGGCTGGTATAATAATGGAGATAAAGAAAGAGATAGGCCAATTTAATAAATTAATATGTCAAATGCATCAATGAATAAGGGCAAAAGATTCACAATCACAAAAATATTCAATATATAGTGAAAAAAATGCTGTTCACTTGGTAGAATATAAACCTACATAACGAATACACTAAAAATAAAATAAATCATAAAATAGAAGTCAATAATATCCCATAAATAGTGTGTTCTGCCCACTTTTATGCAGCAAGTTAAATCATAGCGTAGTTCCGGTTATGACCACTAGATGTCACAAGTCGATCCCATTTGTCCTGTTCCAGGTTTCAATGACGTTTCCCCTTTAATGGAGCAATGTGTTAGGCTATGTGCACACGTTGCGGTTTTTTAGCGGTTTTGCCGCGGTTTTTCGCGGCGGAAACGCCGCGAAACCGCGGCAAAACCGCTTACACAATACAACTCATTAAGGCCTATGAGATTCCGCAATGCTGTGCACATGCTGCGGGTTTTTCCGCGGCGGAATCGCATCGCGGGAGAATCCGCAGCATGCTCATTCTTTTTTGCAGAACCGCGGCGATTCCGCCGCCATAGGAATGCATTGAACCGCTTACTTTCTGCATGTGGCTGTGCCCACCATGCGGAAAGTAAGCGGTTCATGTGCGGATGGTACCCATGGTCTGGAGGAGAGGAGATTCTCCTCCAAGCCCTGGGTACCATATCCATGTAAAAACAATAATTAAAATAAAAAATAATGATATTCTCACCTTCCGGCGTCCCCGCAGCTTTCCCGCCTCTCAGCGACGCTCCCGCCAATCGCGTTCCCAGAAGTGCTTTGCGAGATCACCCAGATGACGTAGCGGTCTCGCGAGATGCTACGTCATCGGGATGATTGCCGCAAAGGACTCCTGGGAACGGAACTTGCCGGGAGCGTCGCTGAGAGGCGGGAAAGCTGAGGGGACGCCGGAAGGTGAGAATATCATTATTTATTATTTTTTTTATTATTTTAACATTAGATCTTTTTACTATTGATGCGACATAGGCGGCATCAATAGTAAAAAGTTGGTCACACGAGTCAAACACTTGTTTGACTCGTGTGACCACCCTGTCAGATAGCTTGTAAAACGCTAGCATTCTGCAAGCTAATTCCGCTTGCAAAACGCTAGTGTTTAGCGGGAATACGCATACCTATAATATGCGGATTTCCCGCGGCAGGGAGGTGCGGAATTGCCGCGGAAATTTCCATGGCAATTCCGCAACATGTGCACATAGCCTTATGGTTAGGAACTGCCCACTTAGCTTCCCGGTGATATCTAGTCACACAGACATATTCTCCCGGGCTTTCTGAAGAGATTCATGTGTGTCCTGCTCTCTGTAAATCACTGCTTCTGTCAAAGCGGATTCAGGTGAGGGTTTAATACAGTTATGTGTAGTGCTATGTATCTGTGTTAGTTAACCGTTATGCAGCCACAGTGAGGCATATTGAGCTCTGTATTTCTCAGTTAGGATGTAATGTTGTTTACTCCGCATATAGATAGATGCATTTTCGTATGGTGCAGAGCAGTACTAGTAGCGTTCTTGTATTATGTACTCTATCATTCTTTGCTGTAATGTTCCAGTTACTTATGTAACTGCACACTGTACATGCCAGTATTGATAGTATACTGTCTATTTCTTGCAGTTTTTACCCGATTTCACACACTATTATGTTCACCAATTTCCTTCATTATACCATCCGTTATCATCTACTATTGTTCACAACATCTCAATAAATATAGACTTAACCCCTTAGTGACAGAGCCATTTTGCAGCTTAATGACAGGGCCAATTTTTACAATTCTGACCACTGTCACTTTATGAGGTTATAACTCTGGAACGCTTTAACGAATCCCGCTGATTCTGAGATTGTTTTTTCGTGACATATTGTACTTCACGTTAGTGGTAAAATTTCTTTGATATGACTTGTGTTTATTTATGAAAAAAATGGAAATATGGCGAAAATTTTGAAAATTTAACAATTTTCAAACTTTAAATTTTTATGCCCTTAAATCAGAGAGATATGTCACACAAATTTCTTAATAAATAACATTGCCCACATGTCTACTTTACATCAGCACAATTTTGGGACCAAAATTTTTTTTTTTTTACAAAGTTATAAGGGTTAAAAGTTGACCAGCGATTTCTCATTTTTACAACACCATTTTTTTTTAGGGACCACATCACATTTGAAGTCACTTTGAGAGGTCTATATGATAGAGAATACCCAAAAGTGACACCATTCTAAAAACTGCACCCCTCAAGGTGCTCAAAACCACATTCAAAAAGTTTATTAACCCTTTACGTGCTTCACAGGAACTGAAGCAATGTGGAAGGAAAAAATTAACATTTAACTTTTTTGCAAAAACTTTACTTCGGAACCTATTTTTTTTATTTTCACAACTGTTAAAAGAAAAAATGAACCACAAAATTTGTTGTGCAATTTCTCCTGAATAAGCCGATACCCCATATGTGGGGGTAAACCACTTTTTGGGCGCACAGCAGAGGTCGCAAGGGAAGGAGCGACATTTGACTTTTTCAACGCAGAATTGGCTGGACGCCATGTCGCGTTTGTAGAGGCCCTGATGTGTCTAAACAGTGGAAACCCATCACAAGTGACCCCATTTTGGAAACTAGACCCCCTAAGGAACTTATCTAGATGTGTGGTGAGCACTTTCAACCTCCAAGTGCTTCACAGAAGTTTATAACATAGAACAGTGAAAATAAAAAATCATATTTTTTCCACAAAAACAATCTTTTCACCCCAATTTTTATTTTTCCAAGGGTAACAAGACCCCAAAAGTTTTTGTGCAATTTGTCCTGAGCATGCTGATACCCCATATGTGGGGGTAAACCACTGTTTGGGTGCATGGCAGAGCTTGGAAGGGAAGGAGCGCCGTTTGACTTTTTCAGCGCAGAATTGGCTGGACGTCATGTCGTGTTTGTAGAGGCCCTGATTGTCACGCTGTATAGCAGATATATATATGTGATGACAGTAATCTATATCAAAAGGGCAACATACTATATAACATGCGCATAGATATATGATAACATAGAATTACCTGACAGAATGTCCAGTGGGTCAATACGGAATCCGTTACACGCTGTCTCTGGCTAGAGGGTGACCGGGGTCTATGCTGACCCTAAACTGGGGTCCTAACTAATCCCTCTACCTGGAGGTACTGTTAAAGGTACAGAGGTCCAGGCCACCAGCGTAAACCCTGTCTCCTATCAATCCCTGCCAACTGTAATCTAGTCCTAAGAAGGACCCTGATTACCACCAAAGGGAATGAACAGGTAACGGTTAATGAACAGAAAGACATACAAGAAAGACAAGAAATAAAGTAAATAAAGTCTTACATACAACACTCACACACAGTAGGAACACCTAAGGTCTCAGAGATAAACTTTAAGCTATAAGAGTAAAAACAACTAAGGAGCTCTTAGCTTAAAGGTACTGCCACACTAAACAATCCCGCTAGCGATCACGATAACGACGCATACTAATGCGATCGCTAGCGGGATTGTTTCTATATCGCTAAATGCGGCCACATTTAGCGATATAGTTAACGACGCTATCGCCGTTAGCGATCTTCTTAACGACTTTAGCGGTACAAAAGTACCGCTAAATCGCTAAGAAAAGGTGCCACACAGCGATTAGATACTTACCCAGCGGGAGCGCCGACGAGAAAATAGGGTCCGGAACGATTCCAGCGACGAGCGAGATCACAGCAGGAAGCTCGTCGCTGGAAGCTGCCGCACTGAACAATATCGCTAACGGGATCGCTAAATAGTGATGTTTTTTAGCGATCCCGTTAGCGATATTGTTTAGTGTGGCATACCCTTAAGTATTCTCAGAACCGATCCAGTCTGCTAGACTACATGAAGGCTTTCACCGGCATCTAACACCCAGACTGGCAGGGATATAAAGGAAGCTAATTAGAACATAATCAAAAGCAGCCGGGCGAGGCTGGACCTAGTCTTAGCAAAGAGCTAGGTAAAATTAACTCTCTCATTACCAACACAAAGTAACAGCAACTCAGCTGCGAGAAGTCAGAATGTGCAATCGCGACGATCCTCGCGGCGATGCACCCATGACAGTACCCCCCCTTCTACGAGGGGCCTCCGGACCCTCAGGGCCAGGTCTGCCCGGGTAAGTTGTGTGGAAGGTCCGAACCAATCGATCTGCGTTAACCTCCGACGCAGGGACCCACGTCCTCTCCTCAGGACCATACCCCTTCCAATGAACCAGGTACTGAAGGGACCGACGACTGAGACGTGAGTCAATGATTTTCGACCCATGAAATTCCACGTTATCATTGACCACCACTGAAGGAGGAGGTAGAGGTGACGGTATGACTGGTGCCACATACTTTTTAAGTAATGACTTGTGAAACACCTTATGAATTTTAAACGTAGGAGGGAGGTCCAGACGAAATGCCACAGGATTAATTATGGAACTGATCCTGTACGGCCCGATGAATCTGGGACCCAACCTCCAGGAGGAAACTTTAAGTTTTATATTCCTGGTAGACAACCAAACCAGATCGTTCACCTTCAGATCTAGACCAGAAACTCTCCCCTATCAGCCATCCGTTTGTAACGGTTCCCCGTAACCTTCAGTCTTAATCGATCTGGAACTATCAGTCTCCCTGAAAGTCCCACAGGGGCGTCCCCCTGAGCCCCCAATACCTCCCCCTCAAGCTCAGAGCATACAGCTGACACTACAACTCCCTCCTGAGGAATAGGAACCGGATCATCCGTCCTCCCGGCCCCTGGGAAAGTACGAGATAAGGCATCAGGAAGCAACTTTATTGAGCCGTCATATGCGCGATGAGGAGGTAACTCTTTACACCCCTCCTCTGAGAACATCTCCCCAAAGTCCTCCAGAAAAGGAGACAAAGTCCTAGGCACAACCGCACCGATGACCGTGCTCATGCAGTTATTCCTGCAAAATTCACCCCACTGGCTTATCTTTCCGGATTGCCAATCAATCACTGGGTTATGTTTAGCCAACCAAGGAAGTCCCAACACAATAGGAGTAGGTAGACCCTCCAACACATAACAAGACAATTGCTCTTTATGTATTGCCCCTACTCGAAGATCTATGTTATGAACAGCTTGTACCAAGCTACCTTGACCGAGAGGTCTAGAATCAATAGAGACTATAGGGACCGGTTTGGCCAATACACTCAGTTGCATACCATGCACCTGGGCAAACCGAGCGTCCACCAGATTAGCCCCGGACCCACTATCAAGAAAAACAGAAATCCTCTCAGTTCTAGTACCAATCACCACCTCCGCAGGCACGAGAAACTGAGAGGGATTTGGGGACGAAATACACACTCCCAGGTTAACTCCTTTGCTCAAAGAGGCCCGGGATGGACACCCCCCAACAAAATGTCCCTCTCTCCCGCAAAAGAAACACCTTCTAGTCTTGCGGTGCACCGCCGGTTCCCTCTTACAAAAAGATGTCCCTCCCAACTGCATGGGTTCCTCAGAACAGACCAGGGGAACCTCAGTATAAGGGACTTTAGTAGTAGGTGGAGTCATCACGGGAGGCGGAGTTACCTCGCGTCTTCCCCGAATTCGTCTATCAATGCGAATAGCGAGGGCCATAGCAGCCTCCAGTGATGGAGGAGACTCATACTGAGCCAACACATCTTTTAATTTGTCAGACAACCCTTGACAGTACTGGCTCCTAAGAGCTGGGTCATTCCACTGAGTATCTGTTGCCCATCTACGGAACTCAGAAGAATATTCCTCCGCTGGACGATTTCCTTGCCGTATTTTACGTAACTTTGTTTCAGCAAGGGAAACTCGATCCGGATCATCATATACCAGACCCAGGGCAGTAAAAAAAAATCGATCCACTGACTGGAGATCTGGGGAGCCTGGAGGAATAGAGAACGCCAAGATTGAGGGTCCCCTTGTAAGAGCGAGATAACAATTCCCACCCTCTGCTCTTCACTCCCAGATGACCGAGGCCGCAGCCGAAAGTACAATTTACATGCCTCCCGGAAAGTAAAAAATTTGTCCCGCCCACCAGTGAACCTGTCCGGAAGAGCAACCTTAGGTTCAGATCTGGTTTGCTCCGGGGGGGACAAAACCTTGGACTTAATGTCTGCCAACTCCATGGACAACCCCTGCAACTGCCGGGCCAGCTGGGCTACTGGATCCATGACAGCTGGGGAGAATCTTTAGTATGGGCCGGTGAAAATGTCACGCTGTATAGCAGATATATATATGTGATGACAGTAATCTATATCAAAAGGGCAACATACTATATAACATGCGCATAGATATATGATAACATAGAATTACCTGACAGAATGTCCAGTGGGTCAATACGGAATCCGTTATACGCTGTCTCTGGCTAGAGGGTGACCGGGGTCTATGCTGACCCTAAACTGGGGTCCTAACTAATCCCTCTACCTGGAGGTACTGTTAAAGGTACAGAGGTCCAGGCCACCAGCGTAAACCCTGTCTCCTATCAATCCCTGCCAACTGTAATCTAGTCCTAAGAAGGACCCTGATTACCACCAAAGGGAATGAACAGGTAACGGTTAATGAACAGAAAGACATACAAGAAAGACAAGAAATAAAGTAAATAAAGTCTTACATACAACACTCACACACAGTAGGAACACCTAAGGTCTCAGAGATAAACTTTAAGCTATAAGGGTGAGTTTCCACGGTCAGGAAACGCTGCGTGTTTGGCGCTGTGCGCTGGCGCAGCGCCAAACACGCAGCGTCCAGATGTTACAGCATAGTGGAGGGGATTTCAAGGAATCCCGTCTCCACCATGCGTAACAATACGCAGGTGGCAAACCTGCGTAAACGGACATGCGGCGCGTCTTTTTAGACCGCAGCATGTCCTCGCGTATTGCGGCGACGGTGCGTCGCCGCAACAGAATTAACACAGGGCTATGTAGCCCTGCGCTCTTTCCGGAGGTGTTCCGGAGGTGTCCTGAACACCTCCGGAAAGATCGCGCGTCATAAAGGGGGCGGGGCTTAGACGGAGCGGACTTTCCGCTCCGTCCAAAGCGCTATGGTTCCGGACCGTGGAACCATAGCCTAAGAGTAAAAACAACTAAGGAGCTCTTAGCTTAAGTATTCTCAGAACCGATCCAGTCTGCTAGACTACATGAAGGCTTTCACCGGCATCTAACACCCAGACTGGCAGGGATATAAAGGAAGCTAATTAGAACATAATCAAAAGCAGCCGGGCGAGGCTGGACCTAGTCTTAGCAAAGAGCTAGGTAAAATTAACTCTCTCATTACCAAACACAAAGTAACAGCAACTCAGCTGCGAGAAGTCAGAATGTGCAATCGCGACGATCCTCGCGGCGATGCACCCATGACACTGATGTGTCTAAACAGTGGAAACCCCCCACAAGTGACACCATTTTGGAAACTAGAACCCCTAAGGAACTTATATAGATGTGTGGTGAGCACTTTGAACCCCCAAGTGCTTCACAGAAGTTTATAACTCCCGGGCATGAAAATAAAAAGTCATATTTTTTCCACAAACCTGATCTTTTAGTCCCCAATTTTTTATTTTTCCAAGGGTAACAGGAGAAATTAGACCACAAAAGTTGTTGTCCAATTTGTCCTGAGTACGCTGATACCCCATATGTGGGGTGGGACCACTGTTTGGGCGCACGGCAGGGCTTGGAAGGGAAGGAGCGCCGTTTGACTTTTTCAAACCAAAATTGGCTGGAATTGAAATTGGACGCCATGTCGCGTTTGGAGAGCCTCTGATACGCCTAAACAGTCGAAACCCCCCACAAATCACACCATTTTGGAAACTAGACCCCTTAAGGAACTTATCTAGATGTGTGGTGAGCACTTTGAACCCCCAAGTGCTTCACAGAAATTAATAAACGTAGAGCCGTGAAAATAAAAAATCATTTTTTTCCTCAAAAATGATTCTTTAGCCCGCTATTTTTTTTATTTTCCCAAGGGTAACAGGAGAAATTGGACCCAAAAAGTTGTTGTGCAATTTTTCCTGTGTACGCTGATACCCCATATGTGGGGTGAAACCACTGTTTGGGCGCATGGGAGTGCTTGGAAGGGAAGGAGCGCCATTTTGCAATGCAGACTTTGATGGAATGTTCTGCAGGCGTCATGTTGTGTTTGCAGAGCCCCTGATGTACCTAAACAGTAGAAACCCCCTGCAAGTGACACCATTTTGGAAACTAGACCCCCCAAGGAGCTTATCTAGATGTGTGGTGAGCACTTTGAACCCCCAAGTGCTTCACAGAAATTTATAAACGCAGAGCCGTGAAAATGAAAAATCATTTTTTTTCTCAAAAATGATTTTTTAGCCAGCTATTTTTTATTTTCCCAAGGGTAACCGGAGAAATTAGAACCCCAAAATTGGTGTGCAATTTGTCCTGAGTATGCTGATACCCCATATGTTGGGGTAAACCACTGTTTGGGCGCACGGCAGGGCTCGGAAGGGAGGGAGCGCCATTTGACTTTTTGAAAGCCACGTCGTGTTTGGAGACCCCCTGATGTGCCTAAATAGTGGAAATCCCTCAATTCTAGCTCCAACCCTAATCCCAACACACCCCTAACCCTAATCGTAACCTAAATCCAACCCTAATTCCAACCCTAATTGTAACCCTAACTCTAATTGTAACCCTAACCCTAATTGTAACCCTAACCCTAATTCTAACCCTAATTATAACCCTAACCCTAAGGCTGGGTTCATTTTGCGTTTTACCAGCCCGTTCAACACATAGCGTTGACGGGCTGGTAACGGTATAGCATAACGCGATCGCGTTATGCTATACCCGCTAGCGCAGAAGAATCAGCAGATGATTCATCTGCGCTAGCGGTGACGGAGCCCAGACGCTGCAGCCCGCGTCCGAGGCTCTGTCACTGAATGATGGCACGTCGCGATGCGCCCTCAAATGGGGGTGAATGGCAGCGTTAACGGACTGCATTACACCGCGTTATACCCCGCTGTAACGCAGTCCGTCTAACGGACTGCCATAACGCAGTATGAACCCAGCTTAACCCTAACGCTAATTATAACCCTAACCCTAATGCTAACCCTAACCCTAATTATAACCCTAACCCTAATTATAACCCTAACAGAAAAATGAAAATAAATATAATTTCTATTTTTTATTATATGTCCCTAACTAAGGGGGTGATAAATGGGGGGTTATGTACTGTTTTTTTTATTTTGATCACTGTGATAGTTTATCACAGTGATCAAAATGCACTTTCTGGAGAATGAATGAAACTTTTTTTGAATCTGCCGCCAAGCAGATCGGCGGGCGCACTGCGCATGCGCCCGCCATTTTTTTTGTGCAGGAAGAAGACCGGGATGATCGGAGGCCAGGGGGACCTGCCAGAGGACACCGGTAAGTATAGGGGGGGTTCAGGGTGACACGGGGACCCTCATTTTCTCCCCTCTGATGTGCGATCACATCAGAGGGGAGAGAAATCATTTTTTTTTTTTTTGCGATCGCGGCTATGCTTGCATAGCCGCGATCGCAACACCGGGATCGGTGAATACCGACCCGGATCATGTTCTCTGGGGTCTAGGCTACCCCCGGTAGCCGAGACCCCAGAGAATATTTGCCCATCCCCCCACCTGCACAGCGGCACATAGCGGCGGGCGCACTGAGCATGCGCCCGCCATTTTCTTAACAGCGCTGGCACCGGGGGACAGCGGAGGGCCCGGGGGCCACATGGGCTGGATCGGGGGCTACATGGGGGTCCTGGGGACCCTTTTTCTCTGTCCCCTGATGTCCGATGACATCAGGGGACAGAGAAATTAAATGGCACATCAGATTTTTTTTTTTTTGTTGTTGCGGTCGCCGTTATAGGGTTAATAACGGCGACCGCAACATCGGGTCGGTAAAAACCGACCCGATTCATGTTCTCTGGGGTCTCGGCTACCCCCGGTAGCCGAGACCCCGGAGAAAATGCGCCTCTGGGGGGCGCTATTCACTTTTTCCACAGCGCCGTTAATTAACGGCGATGTGGTTTAAGTACCCTTAATGACCGCCGTTAAAAGGCGTATCGGCGGTCATTAAGGGTTAAGCACCCACACAGTCTTTTATTGGAGTGGATGAAGGGTTTAGCCGTATGCTGGAAGGCAGAACATAGTGCATAAAAAATATGTGGTCAAGATTTGAAGACCTGAGAACCTATATGCAAATAAAGAAATGCAAGATAACAGCCAAATGAGGCAATGGAAAAAAGTGAAAAATTATTAGCCAAAAAACAATCTACGGTAAGTCATACAGTGCCGAAGACCAACCTTATCAGAAAGTGTGGACAGGGAAACCCCAACGTGCGTTTCGCAATCGTGCTTCCTGGGGGAGGGAGGGTGTCGACGGCCTCCCCCCCCCACTCGTGCTGCAGCCTAGCAGCAGGGCTTCCGGCATGAGCGCAGCGCAGTCTTACTGATTACAACACTTGATCTAACCAAAGCAACACCTATTCTCATGTCAGAGGTGTTCTCTACCTTAAAAAATGATGTCTGTAACAACCAAGATAGTAAAATAATGGAAACGTGATGGAGGCTTCAAGTGGGAAAACAGAAACCTATAGATTATATTCTAGAGATTAGGAGGCTGCGATACTCATGGACATCTCAGGTTATAAATCCATTATACCTCTTGTGAAAGTTCTTACCTTTGCAGGTGTGGCAAGCGCGTGTGGCGTTCTGATGTACAGCGAGCTCTGTGCGGCCAGCCCTATTATCGCCGTACCACTCCACTTAAAGGTTGCAGATACATTTGGTTTAATCAGTTTCCGATTCCCTGGTAAACACTGTGAAGGTAATGACACAATGCATTGTAACACGAGGTCCATAAAACGATGTAAAATACGTATAGCCTTACAAATCTACACCTACTGCAAACTGGTGCCCAAATTATTGCCAAGGTTAATAAGAGACCAGCAGGAAGACGCTAAGGAGAGATTTAGAATGATATAAAGCAATCTTTAATATAGTCAATGGATTGCACGGCCTCCTAAGGTCTGGATTCTCTTCCAAAAATTGTAAAATAATTGAGGATGCAATATAATAATATATAATAGTATTACACACGCTAAAGCTCATACCTGCAGAAAATTAAATGAAAACTCTTCATCTGAACATGAGAAATACTGACGGAAAAGAGCAATCACTTCAGTCCGGAAATTCTCAAAGTTCCAGGATGGCTGTATGAAGATCTTCCCCACCAGGCCCAGCATGGCCAGTCGGTCTCTCTCTTTCCCCCGAGGAACTTGGTATGTGCCGTTATACTCGGGGTATTCAGCAGGCAAACAGATGATCACTTTACAGACCTTCCGACGCTTCCCTGGGGTAAGACGACTCCGCTTGCTTAAGCGATTGAACAAGCCGTGTCCAGGAAACCTTGTCTGGAGGTAAAACAAACATGTCCACGTACATGACACCATATTCCCACAGCCTAGAGTAATGTTCATTATTGCTAAAGCACGGTCACTACTTATACGGTCCCATGCTTACAACAGGACAAGGGGCACAAACTGGCGTTCCTCCGTACTCAGCTGTCCACCATTGGAGACCCAGTAGTGCCATAAGGACAGAAGCAGACATCTGCGGCTCATATCCCAAACAGAGACCATGCTGGGGGTGGGATAGGTCCGTGACAAGGTGACCAGTGCAGGTCCGCAGACACATACACTGGGGGAAATAAGTATTTGATCCCTTGCTGATTTTGTAAGTTTTCCCACTGACAAAGACATGAACAGTCTATAGTTTTAAGGGTAGGTTAATTTTAGCTTTGAGAGATAGAATATCAAAAATAAAATCCAGAAAATTAAATTGTATAAATTATATAAATGTTTTTGAATTTTGCAGTGAGAAATAAGTATTTGATCCCTCTGACAAACAAGACTTAATACTTGGTGGCAAAACCCTTGTTGGCAAGCACAGCAGTCAGTGTTTTTTGTAGTTGATGATGAGGTTTGCGCACACGTCAGGAGGAATTTTGCTCCACTCCTCTTTGCAGATCATCTCTAAATCATTAAGATTTTGAGGCTGCCACTTGGCAACTCGGAGCTTCAACTCCCTCCATAAGTTCTCTATGGGATTAATGTCTGGAGACTGGCTAGGCCACTCCATGACCTTAATGTGCTTCTTTTTGAGCCACTCCTTTGTTGTCTTGGCTGTATGTTTTGGGTCATTGTCTTGCTGGAAGACCCAGCCACGACCCATTTTTAACCCCTTCATGACCAGAGGCATTTTTGTTTTTGCCTTTTTGTTTTTTGCTCCCCTTCTTCCCAGAGCCATAACTTTTCTATTTTTAATTCAATATGGCCATGTGAGGGCTTGTTTTTTTGCGGGATGAGTAGTACTTTTGAACGACACCATTGTTTTTAATATATTTTGTATTGGAAAACAGGAAAAAAATTCAAAGTGCATTGAAATTGCAAAAAAACACAATCCCACAGTTGTTTTTTGCTTTGCTTTTTTACTATGTTCACTAAATGCTAAAACTGTCCTGCCATTGTGATTCTACAGGTCATTACGGTTTCATTGACACCAAACATATACAGGTTCCTTTTTATCTAAGTGGTGAAAATTAAAAAATAAAATGAATAAAAAAAAAAAAATTGCGCCATTTTCCGATATCTGTAAAGTCTCCATGTTTCGGGATATCGGGTTGGGTGAGGGCTTACTTTTTGCATGCCGAGCTGTTTTTAACCCCTTCCGGACCTTTGACACAGCGTATGCGTCATGAAAGTCGGTGCCAATCCGAACTGTGACGCATATGCTGTGTCATGAAAGGGTCGCGTTCCTTCGGGACCGGTGACTGGGGTCACTGAAAGGTCACACGACCCGCAGGCACAAGACCCTTTGTGCTTCACCACAGGGAGGTTGGCTTAACCCCCACATGGCTACGATCGCTCTGATTGGCTGGTAAAAGTGAAACAGCCAATCAGAGCGATTTGTAATATTTCACCAATGAAATTTGGTGAAATACTACAATCCAGCCAATAGCATCTGCCATGGCTGGACACCAAGATCCGACCCCCCCCACACCGAGTGACGGCGGCCATCGGCCGCCGCCAAAGATTGATGGCGGCGATCGGTCGCCACCGTCACTATCTGCTCGCCTCCCCCCACCTTCCGACCCCCCTCTCACCTACCCCGGTCCTCCGACGTCCCTGGGTTCGTCCCGGCATCGGTCCGGGATTCTTCATGGGCGCCGCCATCTTGGAAAATGGCGGGCGCATGCGCAGTGCGCCCGCCGGCCGGCAGATTCCATGCATTTATTTTGATCATTGTTATAAACTCTCACAGTGATCAAAATAAAAAAAAAAAAAGTAAATAAACGCCCCCTTTATCACCCCCTAGGTAGGGACAAATAATAAAATAAAGCAAATATTTTTTTTTATTTTTCTATTAGGGTTAGAATTAGGGTTACGGTTAGAATTAGGGTTGAAATTTGGGTTACGGTTAGAATTAGGGTTGGAATTGGGGTTAGGGTTGGAATTGGGGTTAGGGTTAGGATTAGTGTTGGGGGTGTTTTGCGGTTAGGGTTGGGATTAGGGTTATGGTTAGGATTAGGGGTGTGTAGGAGTTAGGGTTGTGGTTAGGGGTGTGTTGGGGTTAGGGTTGGAGTTAGAATTGAGGGGTTTCCACTATTTAGGCACATCAGGGGGTCTCCAAACGCAACAAGCGCCACCATTGATTCCTGCAAATTTTGCATTCAAAAAGTCAAACAGTGCTCCCTTTATTCCGAGCCCAGACGTGTGCCCATACAGTGGTTTACCCCCACATAAGGGGTATCAGCGTACTCATGGGGGTCTAATTTCTCCTGTTACCCTTGGGAAAAAAAAATTGGGGATTGAAAAAAATATTTTTGTTGAAAAGAAAATGATTTTTTATTTTCACGGCTCTGCGTTATAAACTTCTGTGAAGAACTTGGAGATTTAAAGTGCTCACCACACATCTAGATAGGTTCCTTGGGGATCTAGTTTCCAAAATAGGGTCACTTGGGGGGGTTTCTACTGTTTAGGCACATCTTGGCTCTGCAAACGTAACATGACGCCCGCAGACCATTCCATCAAGTCGGCATTACATAACGTCACTACTTCCCTTCCGAGCCCCGATGTGTGCCCAGTGGTTCCCCCCCCACATATGGGGTACCAGTGTACTCAGGACAAACTGGACAACTTTTGTGGTCCAATTTCTCCTGTGACCATTGTGAAAATAAAAAATAGGGGCTAAAAAAAAAATCATTTTTTGAGATAAAAAAAAATGATTTTTTTTATTTCCACTGCTCTGCGTTTATAAACTTCTGTGAAGCACTTGGGGTTCAAAGTGCTCACTACACATCTAGATAAGCTCCTTGGGGGGTCTAGTTTCCAAAATGGGGTCACTTGTGGGGTATTTCTACTGTTTAGGCACACATGGGCTCTCCAAACGCGTCATGGTGTCAGCAAAAGCGTCATGGTGTCAGCAAAAGCAACATGACGCCCGCAGAACATTCCATCAAGTCTGAATTCCAAAATGGCGCTCCTTCCCTTCCGAGCTCTCCCATGCGCCAAAACAGTGGTTCCCTCCACATATGGGGTATTGGTGTACTCAGGACAAATTGCACAACAACTTTTGTGGTCCAATTTATCCTGTTACCCTTGGGAAAATAAAAAATAGCGGGCTAAATAATCATTTTTGAGGAAAAAAATTATATTTTTTATTTTCACTGCTCTGCGTTATAAACTTCTGTGAAGCACTTGGGGGTTCAGAGTGCTCACAACACATCTAGATAAGTTCCATAAGGGGTCTAGTTTCCAAAATGGTGTCACATGTGGTTTTTTTTCACTGTTTAGGCACACAGGGGCTCTCCAAACGCGTCATGGTGTCCGCTAACGATTGGAGCTAATTTTCCATTCAAAAAGTCAAATGGCGCTTCTTCCCTTCTGGGCCCTGCCGTGCGCCCAAACAGTGGTTTATGACCACATATGAGGTATCTGTGTACTCAGGAGAAATTGCCCAACAAATTTTAGGATCCATTTTATCCTGTTGCCCATGTAAAAATGAAAAAAATTGATGCTAAAAAAATTTTTGTTGGAAAAATTAAAATGTCCATTTTTTCCGGCCACGTTGCTTTAGCTCCTGTGAAGCACCTGAAGGGTTAATAATCTTCTTGAATGTAGTTTTGAGTAGCTTGAGGGTGCAGTTTTATAATGGTGTCTCTTTTGGGTATTTTCTGCCATATAGACCCTCAAAGTGACTTCTAATGTGAGGTGGTCCCTAAAAAAATGGTTTTGTAAATTTTGTTGTAAAAATGAGAAATCGCTGGTCAACTTTTAACCCTTATAACTTCCTAACAAAAATTTTTTTTTTTCCAAAATTGTGCTGATGTAAAGTAGACATGTGGGAAATGTTATTTATTAACTATTTTGTGTCACATAACTTTGTTTAACAGAATAAAACTTCAAAATTTAAAAATTGCGAAATTTTCGCCAAATTTCAATTTTTTTCACAAATAAACGCAAAAATTATCGACCTAAATTTACCACTAACATGAAGCCCAATATGTCACGAAAAAACAATCTCAGAATCGCTAGGATCCGTTGAAGCGTTCCTGAGATATTACCTCATAAAGGGATACTGGTCAGAATTGCAAAAAATGGCAAGGTCTTTAACCCCTTCACCCCCAAGGGTGGTTTGCACGTTAATGACAGGGCCAATTTTTACAATTCTGACCACTGTCTCTTTATGAGGTTATAACTCTGGAACGCTTCAACGGATATTCGCGATTCTGAGATTGTTTTCTCGTGACATATTGTACTTCACGTTAAAAGTAAAATTTCTTCGATATAACTTGCGTTTATTTTTGAAAAAAACGCAAATATGGCGAAAATTTGTAAAATTTTGCAATTTTCAAACTTTGAATTTTTATTCCCTTAAAACAGAGAAATATATCACACAAAATAGTTAAGAAATAACATTTTCCACATGTCTACTTTACATCAGCACAATTTTGGAACCAAAATTTTTTTTTGTTAGGAAGTTATAAGGGTTAAAAGTTGACCAGCGATTTCTCATTTTTACAACAAAATTTACAAAGCCATTTTGTTTTAGGGACCACCTCACATTTGAAGTCACTTTGAGGGGTCTATATGGCAGAAAATACCCAAAAGTGACACCATTCTAAAAACTGCACTCCTCAAGGTACTCAAAACCACATTCAAGAAGTTTATTAACCCTTCAGGTGCTTCACAGGAACTAAAGCAACGTGGAAGGAAAAAATGAATATTTAACTTTTTAGCCAAAAAAATGATCTTTTACAAACTTTTTTTTTATTTTCACAAGGGTAAAAGGAGAAAATGGACAGATAAGGTTGTTATGCAATTTCTCCTGAGTACGCCAATACCCAATATGTGGGGGAAAAACCACTGTTTGGGCACACGGCAGAGCTCGTAAGGGAAGGAGCGCCGTTTGACTTTTTCAAACTAAAATTGACTGGAATTGAGATTGGACGCCATGTCGCGTTTGGAGAACCTCTGATGCGCCTAAACAGTGGAAACCCCCACAAGAGACACCATTTTGGAAACTAGACCCCCTAAGGTACTTATCTAGATCTGTTGTGAGCACTTTAAACCCCCAAGTGTTTCACAAAAGCTTATAATGCCTGGGTGTGAAAAAAAAAAAAAAAAAAAAATTTTTCCACAAAAATGATTTTTTTAGTCCCAAATTTTTGAATTTTCCCAAGGAAATTGGACCCCAAAAGTTGTTGTCCAATTTGTCCTGAGTACGCTGATACCCCATATGTGGGGGGGGGGGAAACTGTTTGGGTGCACGGCAGGGCTTGGAAAGGAAGTAGTAACGTTTTGGAATGCAGACGTTGATGGGGGTCATGTTCCGTTTGCAGTGCCCCAGATGAGCCTAAATAGTGGAAACCCCCCACAAGTGACCCCATTTTGGAAACTAGACCCCCTAAGGAACTTATCTAGATCTTTGCTGAGCACTTTGAACCCCCAAGTGCTTCACACAAGTTTATAATGCCCGGGCATGAAAATAAAAATCCTATTTTTTTCCCACAAAAATTATCTTTTAGTCACTAATTTTTTATTTTCCCAAGGGTAACAGGAGAAATTGGACCACGTAAGTTGTTGTCCAATTTGTCCTGAGTACGCTGATACCCCATATGTGGGGGGCAACCACTGTTTGGGCTCACGGCAGAGCTCGGAATGGAAGGAGCAACATTTGACTTTTTCCAACCAAAATTGGCTGGAATTGAGATTGGATGCCATGTTGCATTTGGAGAGCCCCTGATGTGCCTAAACAGTGGAAACCCCCCACAAATGACCCCATTTGGGAAACTAGACCCCCTAAGGAACTTTTCTAGATCTTTGGTGAGCAATTTGAACCCCCAAGTGCTTCACACAAGTTTATAATGTAGAGCCGTAAAATTTAAAAATCATTTTTTCCACAAAAATTATCTTTTCACCCCAATTTTTATTTTTCCAAGGGTAACAAGACTCCAAAAGTTATTGTGCAATTTGTCCTGAGTGCGCTGATACCCCATATGTGGGGGTAAACCACTGTTTGGGTGCATGGCAGAGTTTGGAAGGGAAGGAGCGCCGTCTGACTTTTTCAACGCAGAATTGGCTGGACGCCATGTCGTGTTTGGAGAGCTCCTGATCTGCCTAAACAGTGGAAACCCCCATAAATGACACCATTTTGGAAACTAGACCCCTCAAGGAACTTATCTAGATGTGTGGTGAGAACTTTTAACCCCCAGGTGTTTCACTAAAGTTTATAACGTACAGCCGTAAAATAAAAAATCCTTTTTTTTTTTTACAAAAATGATTTTTTCGCCCCTAATATTTTATTTTCACAAGGGTAACAGAAGAAATTTGAACCCAAAAGTTGTTGTCCAATTTGTCCTGAGTACGCTGATACCCAATATGTGGGAGAAAACTACTGTATGGGCGCACGTCAGGGTTCGGAAGGGAAGTAGTGACGTTTTGGATTGCAGACTTTGATGGAATGGTCTGGGGCGTCATGTCACATTTGGAGAGCCCCTGATGCACCTATACAGTGGAAACCCCCCACAAGTGACCCCATTTTGGCAAATAGACCCCACAAGGAACTTATCTAGATGTGTGGTGAGCACTTTCAACCCCGAAGTGCTTCACAGAAGTTTATAACGTACAGCCGTAAAAATAAAAAATCTTTTTTTTTACAAAAATGATTTTTTCGCCCCTAATATTTTATTTTCACAAGGGTAACAGGAGAAATTGGACCCCAAAAGTTGTTGTCCAATTTGTCCTGAGTACGCTGATACCCAATATGTGGGAGAAAACTACTGTATGGGCGCACGTCAGGGCTCGGAAGGGAAGTAGTGACGTTTTGGATTGCAGACTTTGATGGAATGGTCTGGGGGCGTCATGTCGCATTTGGAGAGCCCCTGATGCGCCTAAACAGTGGAAACCCCCCACAAGTGACCCCATTTTGGAAAATAGACCCCACAAGGAACTTGTCTAGATGTGTGGTGAGCACTTTGAACCCCGAAGTGCTTCACAGAAGTTTATAACGCACAGCCGTAAAAATAAAAAATCTTTTTTTTTTTTTTTTTTTGCAAAAATGATTTTTTTGCCCCAATATTTTATTTTTACAAGGGTAACAGGAGATATTGGACCCCAAAAGTTGTTGTCCAATTTGTCCTGAGTACGCTGATACCCAATATGTGGGAGAAAACTACTGTATGGGCGCACGTCAGGGCTCGGAAGGGAAGTAGTGACGTTTTGGATTGCAGACTTTGATGGAATGGTCTGGGGGCGTCATGTCACATTTGGAGAGCCCCTGATGCACCTATACAGTGGAAACCCCCACAAGTGACCCCATTTTGGCAAATAGACCCCACAAGGAACTTATCTAGATGTGTGGTGAGCACTTTGAACCCCGAAGTGCTTCACAGAAGTTTATAACGTACAGCCGTAAAAATAAAAAATCTTTTTTTTTTACAAAAATGATTTTTTCGCCCCCAATATTTTATTTTCACAAGGGTAACAGGAGAAATTGGACCCCAAAAGTTGTTGTCCAATTTGTCCTGAGTACGCTGATATCCAATATGTGGGAGAAAACTACTGTATGGGTACACGTTGGGGCTCGGAAGGGAAGTAGTGACGTTTTGGATTGCAGACTTTGATGGAATGGTCTGGGGGCGTCATGTCGCATTTGGAGAGCCCCTGATGCGCCTAAACAGTGGAAATCCCCAACAAGTGACCCCATTTTGGAAAATAGACCCCACAAGGAACTTATCTAGATGTGTGGTGAGCGCTATGAAGCCCCAAGTGCTTTACAGAAGTTTATAATGTACAGCCGTAAAAACAAAAAAATATTTTTTTTTTGAACAAAAATGATATTTTCGCCCCCAGTTTTTTATTTTCCCAAGGGTAACAGAAGAAATAGGACAAATTGCACAATAACTCTTGGGGTCCAGAGTACGCTGATACCCCATATGTGGGGATAAACTACTGTTTGGACGCATGGCAGAGCTCAGAAGTGAAGGAGCACCGTTTGACTTTTTCAACGCAGAATTGGCTGGAATTGAGATCAGACGCCATGTCACATTTGGAGAGCCCCTGATGTGCCTAAACAGCGGAAACCCCCCAATTCTAACTCCAACCCTAACCCCAACACACCCCTAACCCTAGTCCCAACCCTAACCACAAACCTAACCCTAACACACCCCTAATCCCAACCCTAACCCTAATCCTAACTTTAGCGCCAACCCTAACCCTAACTTTAGCCGCAACCCTAACCCTAATGGGAAAATGGAAATAAATACTTTTTTTTAATTTTATTATTTTTCCCTTACTAAGGGGGTGATAAAGGGGGGTTTGATTTACTATTTATAGCGGGTTTTTATGATTGGCAGCTGTCACGCTAAAAGACGCTTTTTATTGCAAAAATAGTTTTTGCATCATCACATTTTGAGAGCTATAATTTTTGCATATTTTGGCCCACAGAGTCATGTGAGGTCTTATTTTTTGCGGGACGAGTTGACGTTTTTATTGGTACCATTTTTGAGCACGTGACGTTTTTTGATCGCTTTTTATTTCGATTTTTGGGAGGTTAGAATGAACAAAAATCAGCAATTCATGAATTTCTTTTGGGGGAGGCGTTTATACCGTTCCGCGTGTGGTAAAATTGATAAAGCAGTTTTATTCTTCGGGTCAGTACGATTATGGCGATACCTCATTTATATCATTTTTTCATGTTTTGGCGCTTTTATAGAATAAAAACAATTTTATATAAAAAATAATTATTTTTGCATCGCTTTATTCTGCGAGCTATAACTTTTTTATTTTTTCGCTGATGATGCTGTATGAGGCTCTTTTTTTGCGGGACAAGATGACGTTTTCAGCGGTACCATGTTTTTTTATATCGGTCTTTTTGATCGCGTGTTATTCCACTTTTTGTTCGGCGGTATGATGATAAAGCATTGATTTTTTGCTTCGTTTTTTTTTTTTTTTTTTTTTAAGGGGTTCACTAAAGGGGTTAACTAGTGGGACAATTTTATAGGGGGGGTCGTTACGGACGCGACTATACCAAATATGTGTACTTTTATTGCTTTGTTTTTTTTATTTACAGGAAGAAGTGAATTTATTGGGGAATATTTTTTTTTTTTTTTATTTATTTTGGATTTTTTTTTTAAACATGTTTATTTTTATTTTTTTAACTTTTTTACTTTGTCCCAGGGTGGGACATCACTGTATTTTGTCAGATCGCTGGTGTGACAGTGTGCACAGCACTCTGTCACACCAGCGATCGCTCAGGCAGTGCAGCAGGCTTCTCAGTGCCTGCTCTCGGCAGGCACTGAGGTAGCCACCTCCCTCCAGGACCCCGGCGCCATCTTGGATCCGGGTCCTGGGAGGGAGGAAGCCCTCAGAACAGCGCGATCACATCGCGCTGCTCTGAGGGTCTCAGGGGGGCGCGCAGGGAGCCCCCACCCTGCGCGATCCTCCCCTGTGCCCCCAGTACACCGCGATCATGTTTGATCGCGGTGTGCAAGGGGTTAATGTGCCGGGAGCGGTCCGTGACCGCTCCTGACACACAGTCATGGGTGTCAGCTGTGATAATCAGCTGACACCCAGCCGCGATCGGCTGCGCTCCCCCAGGGAGCGCGTCCGATCGCACGAGACGTACTATCCCGTCCATGGTCATACGGGCCCAGGTACCATGGACGGGATAGTACGTCCGATGGCAGTAAGGGGTTAAACAAGAAGAAAGTACGGACACAGACAGAAAATAGAATGAGCAAACGCTGGGACCCAATCTGTCTAGACAGAAAAGTACAGGAAAGAATTCTGACTCACTTCTGATTGCCAAAAAACCTGAGATCACACGATCTCATCCACCTAAATCAGATCTCTGGTGTAACAAAACGCTATTCAGCAAATATAAAGTAACAAAGGAGCAAAGCAAAAGTGCAGACCCAAACGGAGCACAATTGCAGCGCCAGACCCCCAAAAGGGGACAGGCTGCAGTCCACTGCAAGCAGCAAACCAGCAGAGAAAATCAAACAGAGAAAAAAAAGCAAACACTTATCTGAGGGAGAGCAGGAAACCAAGCAAAACCAGAAGGAACAATTGATAACCGGCAAGGCTGCTGGGAACTCAGGCCACTTATATCCTACCATTCAGCGCCAGCTGAAGGCCATTCATTAATCAGTTCATTACCCTCAGCAACCACCGGAGGGAGCCCCAGCTCAGAAGCCGCCTCCAGCATATTCACAACAGTACCCCCCCTTGAGGAGGGGTCACGAACCCTCACGTGCGCAACCAGGCCGATCAGGATGGGCTCGATGATAGGCACGGATAAGTCTCCCAGCATGAATGTCCAAAGCAAACACCCAAGAATTGTCCTCCTGACCATAACCTCTCCACTTAACCAAATACTGGAGTTTCCGTCTAGCAAAACGAGAATCCAATATCTCCTCAACCACATACTCCAAATTGCCCTCAACCAAAACAGGGTCGGGAGGCGCAGCCATAGGAACCACTGGTTTGACAAACCTCTTCAATAAGGACTTGTGGAACACGTTATGGATCTTAAATGTCCCTGGAAGAAGCAAACGGAAGGAAATCGGATTAATAATTTCCATGATCTTATAAGGTCCAATGAACCTTGGCTTAAATTTAGGAGATGCAACCTTCATAGGGATATTCGTTGAGGACAACCAAACCAAGTCCCCCACTTTAAAACGAGAACCATCAGTCCTATGCCAGTTGGCAAACCGCTGGGCCTTCTCTTCAGAGACAACCTCTCCACCACCTGCTCCCAAATCTGCTGCATACGCTGCACAATAGAGTCAACCCCCGGACAGACAGAAGCCTCTGCCTGTCCTGAAGAAAATCGAGGGTGAAACCCGGAATTGCAGAAAAATGGAGACATCAAGGTGGCAGAGCTAGCTCTATTATTAAGAGCAAACTCAGCCAAAGGCAAAAAAGAGACCCAGTCATCTTGATCAGCAGACACAAAACATCTCAAATAAGTCTCCAAGTTCTGGTTAGTTCTCTCGGTTTGTCCATTGGTCTTAGGGTGAAATGCAGAGGAGAAAGACAACAGAACACCAAGTTTAGAACAAAATGTTTCCAGATTTTGGAGGACAAACTGGACTCCTCTGTCAGACACAATGTTCTCCGGAATGCCATGTAACCGAACCACATGCTGAAAGAACAAAGGCACCAACTCGGAGGAGGAAGGCAACTTAGGTAATGGCACAAGATGTATCATCTTGGAAAACCTATCACAGATTACGGTCATTCTCTGAGAGACAGGAAGGTCAGAAATAAAATCCATAGAAATATGGGTCCATGGCCTCTTGGGTACAGGTAATGGCATTAACAAACCACTAGAACAAGAGCAAGGTTTGGAACGAGAGCAAGTCCCACAGGACTGCACAAAGTCCCTGACGTCACGAGACAAAGTAGGCCACCAAAAGGACAGACTCACCAAGTCTCTGGTACCAAAAATCCCGGGATGACCAGCCAACGCGGAACAATGAATCTCAGACATCACACTCTTTTTCCACTGGTCTGGAACAAACAACTTCCCAACAGGGCAGCGCTCAGGTTTATCCTCCTGACACCCCTCCAGAGCCAGTCTCAAATTGGGCGAAATGGCGGAAAGAACCACACCCTCTTTCAAAATAACAGCAGGATTAGATAACTCAGGAGAATCTGCAAAGAAACTCATAGAGGGCATCCGCCTTGACATTCTAAAGGGCCCGTCTCACATAGCGATATCGCTACCGAGATCGCTGCTGAGTCACTAGTTTTGTGACGCAGCAGCGATCTCCCCAGCGATATCGCTGTGTGTGACATTCAGTGACGATCAGCCCCCCTGCCGGGTATCGCTGATCGTCGCTGAAATGTCTGGACCTTTTTTTGATCGCTGGTTTCCCGCTGACAGGCACGCATCGCTGCGTGTGACAGGCGGGAGACCAGCGATCCGCTGGTAACCAAGGTACACAGCGGGTTTCCAGGCGCGGGGCTGTGCCTAGAAACCCGCTGTGTACCTTGGATACCAGCGCCCTGATGCAGGGAGCTGGTATCCAAGGTACACAGGGGTTTCCAGGCACCGCGCAGCGCTTGGAAACCCGCTGTGTACCTTGGATACCAGCTCCCTGCATCAGGGCGCTGGTATCCAAGGTACACTGCGGGTAACTAAGCGATGTTACCCGCAGTGTCGCTGTCCCAGATCGCTGCCTGAGCTGCCTGTTTGGCAGCTCAGCAGCGATCATGTAGCGATACACCAGCGATCCTGACAAGTGCATATCGTTGTCGGGATCGCTGGTGTATCGTTATGTGAGACCCAGCCTTTAGTGCCAGGAAGAAAAGAAACCACAAAATTAAAACGTGTGAAAAACAAGGCCCACCTGGCCTGTCTAGGATTAAGTCGCTTGGCTGATTCGAGATAAACCAGGTTCTTATGGTCCGTGAGGACCACCACCTGATGTTTGGCTCCTTCCAGCCAATGTCTCCTCTCTTCAAAGGCCCACTTCATGGCCAATAACTCCCGATTACCCACGTCATAATTACGTTCAGTTGGAGAAAATTTTCGAGAGAAAAAGGCACAAGGGTTAAGGTACTGCCACACTTAGCGATCTCGATAACGACGCAAGCTAACGAGATCGTTGGTGTGATCGCTTTTAGGTCGCTAATAGCTGCCAAACAGGAGATCTCATAAACGACTCATCAGCGGTCAGCGATCTCTTTAACGACTTTGGCAGTTGTTAGGATGTCATTAGCATGTACTGAGCGCTTCTGATTCATAGGAATTTCCAGCATCGCTCCTGCTCTCTGCGTCCTGCTAGCCTGCTTTGCAACTTCTGCGATCCTCTCTGTGACGCAAAAGAGAACTTACAGATATTGCGATCCACTCCGTGACGCTAAAAAAAAACACAAACGAGGTCGCTCGTCGTTCGCAAAAGGTGCCAAACACAGCGATATAGGCTCTCCAGCGGGACGCCAGCGATCAAAAAACGGTCCAGAACGCTAGTGAACGATCAGCGACATCACAGCAGGGGCCACATCGTTGCTACATGCCACACACAACGAGGTCACTAACGAGATCGCTAAATAGTGACGTTTTAGTGATCTCGTTAGCGATCTCGTTAGCGATTTCGCTTAGTGTGGCATACCCTTTACTCTTAGAGGTCTCTGGATCCCTTTGGGCCAAACGGCACCTGCTCCAATCTCAGAGGCATCAACCTCCACCTGAAACGGCAAAGAAACATCAGGCTGCCGTAGAACAGGAGCAGAAATGAATCTCTGCTTAAGTTCCTGAAACGCAGAAACTGCCTCAGGAGGCCAATTCACCACATCGGAACCCTTTTTGGTCAAATCAGTCAATGGTTTAACAATACCAGAGAAATTACCAATACATTTACGATAAAAATTGGCAAAACCCAAAAATCTCTGAAGAGCCTTCAATGAAGTAGGTTGAACCCAATCACGGATGGCCTGAACCTTGACCGGGTCCATTTCAATAACAGACGGAGACAAAATGAATCCCAGAAATGAGATCTTCTGTACGCCAAAAATACACTTTGATCCCTTCACATACAGTGCATTCTCTCTCAAAATCTGGAACACAGTCCGAACATGTTTCACATGAGAGTCCCAGTCATTGGAAAAAATCAAGATATCATCCAAATAAACAATCAGAAATTTATCCACAAAATACCTGAAAATATCATTCATGAAGGATTGGAAGACGGAAGGAGCATTAGTGAGCCCAAAGGGCATCACTAGGTACTCAAAATGCCCCTCTGGGGTATTAAACGCCGTCTTCCATTCATCCCCGTGCTTAGTGCGAATAAGGTTATACGCCCCCTTGAGGTCAAGCTTGGTAAACCAACTAGCACTTTTCACTCAGGAAAATAGGTCAGAAATCAAAGGTAACGGATATTGATATTTCACAGTGATCTTATTCAGGAGGCGATAATCAATACACAGCCTCAATGAACCATCCTTTTTGGCCACAAAGAAAAAACCGGCACCCAAGGGTGAAGAGGATGGTCTGATATGACCCTTCTCCAATGACTCCTTGATATAAGATCTCATAGCATCGTGTTCAGGTACAGACAAGTTAAAAAGGCGACCTTTAGGAAACTTTACCACCAGGCACTAACTCAATAGCGCAATCATAGCTCCTGTGAGAGGACAAGGATGCAGATTTACTTTCACTAAACACATCCGAAAAATCAGTCAAAAATTCAGGGACATCCTGAGACTTGGGAGAGGCAGAAAAAACAGGAGTGTCGGCATTAACACATTGGCAGCCCCAACTGGTCACAGGCACAGATTTCCAATCCAAAACAGGATTATGAGACTGTAACCAAGGGAAACCTAGTACAATAATGTCATGCAGATTATACAGCACCAGAAATTTGCAACTCTCCTGATGATCTGGTTCAACCCTCATTATCACCTGAGTAGAAAACTGGGGTTTATTCTCCGCCAAAGGGGTAGAATCAATGCCCAGTAGGGGAATAGACTGCTGCAGGGGTATCATGGGAAACCCACAACGTTTAGCAAAATCAAAATCCATCAGGTTAATAGCTGCTCCCGAATCAACAAAAGCCTGAGCAGAAAATGTGGACAGGGAACAAATCAGGGTAACAGTCAACAGAAATTTAGTCTGAACACTACCCAAGACAACTGAGTGTGCAAAACGTCTTCCCCGCTTAGGGCACACAGAAATAGCATGTGAAGCGTCACCACAGTAGAAACATAACCCATTGCGCTTACGAAACTCATGACGCTGAGCCCCAGAAGTCACTCCATCACACTGCATGGGCTCAGGAGCTGGCTCACAAGGCAACACTATCTCACGCATACCTCTGCGCTCACGCAAACGTCTGTCAATTTGAATAGCCAAAGACATAGAATCATTGAGACCAGAGGGAACAGGGAATCCCACCATAACGTCCTTTACTTTTTCTGACAGACCCTTTTGAAAAAGGGCTGCCAAAGCATCATCATTCCATTTGGTCAGGACTGCCCACTTTCGAAATTTCTGACAGTACAACTCTGCATCTTCAAGACCCTGATTTAATGCCAACAAGATCTTTTCAGCTTGATCAGTGACATTAGGTTAATCGTACAACAACCCCAGAGCCTGAAAAAATACATCAATATCATTCAAAACAGGATCCCCAGGTGTCAGGGAAAAAGCCCAATCCTGAGGGTCGCCACGCAGCAGGGAGATGACAATTTGAACCTGCTGTGCCGCGTTCCCTGAGGACTTAGGTTTTAAGGCAAAAAACAACTTCCAGTTATTTTTGAAATTCAGAAATTTAGATCGATCCCCCAAAAACAAATCTGGCATGGGAATCCTAGGTTCCACAACCGGCAACCCAGCAAGATAGGTAGCAATACTCCGAACCTCAGTGGCAAGCTGATCCACACGGCCATACAACTGTGCAAACTCCATTGAGAGAAAAAAAAAAAATTCCTCCTCAGCACCCAGAGAAAAGAGGGGAAAAAAAAATGCAACAGTTTCCTTATTACTATTTTCCCCTTCTGTGAGTACCATACAATTTTCAGCTTTTGGGCCGGTTATACTGTTATGTTTCGGTAACTGAGGAGAAATAGCAAAAAATAGCAAAAGCGGTAATACACCAGAGAGGCTGGAACCTATTGGATTGCAGTAACCTGAACTAACCACACAACTAGAAGTAGCCGTGGTGCGTTCCTACAGTGATCCTAGACGCCTCGTCACAGCCTGAGAGATAACTACCCCTAAAGGCAGAAAGATGAAAGCTATCTGCCCCGGAGCAGATCCCCAAAGAAAATAGAAAGCCCCCAAACATGTAGTGGCGGTTAGACAAGAAGAAAGCACGGACACAGACACAAAATAGAATGAGCAAACGCTGGGGCCCAATCGGTCTAGACAGAAAAGTACAGGAAAGAATTCTGACTGCAATCCAACAAAAACCCTAACAAAATACCAACACTTCTGATTGCCAAAAAACCTGAGATCACACGATCTCATCCACCTATATCAGATCTCTGGTGTAACAAAACGCTATTCAGCAAATAAAAAGTAACAAAGGAGCAAAGCAAAAGTGCAGACCCAAACGGAGCACAACTGCAGCGCCAGACCCCCAAAAGGGGACAGGCTGCAGTCCACTGCAAGCAGCAAACCAGCAGAGAAAATCAAACAGAGAAAAAAAAAAGCAAACACTTATCTGAGGGAGAGCAGGAAACTAGCAGTGCTCCAAGCAAAACCAGAAGGAACAATTGATAACCGGCAAGGCTGCTGGGAACTCAGGCTACTTATATCCTACCATTCAGCGCCAGCTGAAGGCCATTCATTAATCAGTTCATTACCCTCAGCAACCACCGGAGGGAGCCCCAGCTCAGAAGCCGCCTCCAGAATATTCACAACACCTCACTTGCTATGAGCACTTGCTTCTCTCATTATTTTCATAAATACCCTTGGTACCGGAGATACCCCGAACGGAAGGGCATTGAATTGGAAGTGGCTGATCCCTCGTTCGTGAGCAACCGCGAACCTGAGGAACTTCCTGCAATCTGGATGTATTGGGACATGATAGTAGGCGTCCCTCAGGTCTATTGTCGCCATGATCCAGTCTTTCCCAATTAGAGGAATCGCTGATTTGATTGATTCCATCTTGACCCTTCAGTATTTGATGAATTGATTTAGGGGTTTTAGGTTTATTATAACCCTGCATTTTCCAGAAGGTTTTTTTATGAGGAAAAGACGGGAATGGCCCTTGCCTACTTCCTGTTGGGGAACAGGAGAAATTACTTTCTCTTGTAGTAGATTTTGTACCTGTAGAAGCAAGGAATCTTGGCGATTTGGGCCCTGTCGGGGTGTAATTTTCAGGCATGGGGGAGGGGGGGTGTCGAATTCCAGCTTCAGCCCGTATTACATGGTGTGGAGGATCCACGGGTTTGTGAATATCGACTCCCATCGGGCTAAAAATTGTGAGTCGACCCCCCCCACTGGAGAGTCACTGTTTATCCGGGGTGTGTTGTTGTTGAGGGACGAGGATGTTTTTTCCTCTACCTCTTTTTGAGTAGATCGACCGGCCTGTTTTCCCTTTTCCTCTAAACTCTTTTTGAGAGGATTGTTCACGTTGGGGATGAAAAAAACGTTTCTTGGTACTTTTCTGCTCTGGTAGTGACTTCCCCTTGTCTGAGGCTTTTTCAAGAATTTCGTCCAGTACTGGACCGAAAACCTGGTGACCCTGGAAGGGTATGGCACAGTTTAGATTTCGATGTGATGTCACCACCCCATGACTTTAGCCAAAGCGCTCTTCTGGCCGAGTTAGACAGGACCAGATTTTTAGCTGCCACCCTAACGGATTCCCCCGAGGCATCAGCCAGAAAGCTCGTAGCTTTCTGTAGAAGGGGAGGGATTCCAGGATCTCTTGTCTGGAGGTCCCTTGAGAGAGGTGGTCTTCTAGGGTGCGGAGCCAGAGGGAAAGGGCTCTAGCGACGCATGTTGAAGCTATGTTTGCTTTCAACAAACTAACCGAGGCCTCCCAAGATTTTTTTAGGCGACTTTCAATTTTTCGATCCATCGGACCTCTCAACTGAGAAGCATCCTCAAAGGGGAGAGAGGTCTTTTTGGAAACCTTAGAGACCTGGACATCTACCTTAGGGATCTCCCACATTGAATTATCTCCCTCCAGAGGAAAGCGGTTCCTCAAATCCGAGGGGACAGACAGCCCTTTTTCATGTGAAGCCCATTCCTGGAGAATCAGATTTTTTACGTTCTCATGAACGGGGGAACCCTTTTCTACCTCTGGGTTTCAGCCCCCCAAACATTTCATCCTGAACTGTGTATTTGACCTGCTCCTCCACCCCCATGGTGTTTCTCACCATTGAGACTAGCTCCTCTATATCCTCCGAAGAAAAATGATATTTTTTTATGGTCGGGTTTAGGGGTGAATGTGGAGCCCTCATTTTCCCATGCATCCTCAGACCCTGATGTATGGATTTCACCCGAGTCAGATTCAATCGGAGCCCTTTTCCTCTTTTTAGGTAGAGGGGAACGTGGTGCCGGGGTCTGGGAAAAGGCTGCCATGGAGGTGTGTACCTCCTGCTGAATGAGGGTCTTGATACTGTCCATGAGGGAGGGCTGTTCAGCACGCAATATGTCATCCATGCAAGGTTGGCATAGTTTTTTCTTGTATGAGGAGGATAGCTTAGATCCACATACGCCGCATTTGCGGCTGGGTTTCCTAGGGGCAGAGGCCTTTTCTCCCTGAAATGAGAGGGAAGGCATACTAAGTAACCCATATGCGTGTACTTGGACAGTCAGGGGACCAACCCTGCTACTCACGGTAGGAGGGTGAACGCTGGGCTCCGCAGATGCAGCTGAGTGTCGCCTTCCATAGCTTACTAACAGCAGTCACGCAGGGACAGGGCTGCATCTTACCTGGAAGATCCTGCCAGTATAAGTAGGTTCTTAGCCAGCGTTTTGCTTACGTGCCCCTCCTCCCTCCTGGTCCGAGGGGAGGATCCGTGGAACGACCCCGCCAACCGTATCAGCGCCGAAGCCTCCCCACAGCCAGAAAGCGCCTGTGGCAGCGTGTGTTTCAGCCTGGAACGCACCAGACGCGAAACAGAAAGTGCCATGACGTCACTTCCGATGCACGTGGACTCCAGCTCCTGACACAGCGAGGAGAGGGAGGAGGACGCCGGGGAGCTGGAAGGGACCCCGGCCGCACTTCACCGCCCTGCTTTACCTCCCTAGGAGGCGAGGGAGGGGGGTCCCGAGTCCATGGAAGCCCAGGAGACAGGAGCAGCCGTACTGAGGAGGAGACGAACCCCCACGACCTCGGCTACCCAGCGGTAAGGATCCAGGAGCTCCGCTCGCCGGCCATGGCAGCCCCTGCAGGACCTCTTCATGCCCCACTGGGGAACAGGAAAAACATTGGAGGGTGCAGGAAGGGGAGGGGTATTTAACCTCTTGTGTGTTCCTGTTCCCCATTAGGGCGGGGAAACGTCCTCCAGGTGGCTGTCGTGGAAGGTGACTGGAGAAATCTCATATCTGCTAAAGGAGGACATTTTATTATTAAATATTCAAAAATGTGTTTTTTTGCTTTGTCCCAATTAATTTGCACAAAACTGTACATATTTGAAGGGTTTCTGAGGGATGTTATTCTGGATTACCTCAATGAGAATAACTGTATAAAGCCATAGAAGCATGGATTTATGAGGAATCTCTCCTGTAAAACCAATTTAATCAGTTCTTATGAAGAGGTAAGCTACAGACTGGAGCAAGGCAAGTCATTGGACGTGGTGTATCTTGATTTTTCCAAAGCGTTTGATACCGTGCCACACAAGAGGTTGGTACACAAAATGAGAATGCTGGGTCTGGGAGAAAATGTGTGTAAATGGGTAAGTAACTGGCTCAGTGATAGAAAAGCAGAGGGTGGTTATAAATGGTATATTCTCTAACTGGGGTACCGCAGGGGTTGGTGTTGGGACCTATTCTCTAACATTTATTAACGCTCTGGTAGAAGGTTCACACTGTAAAACATCGATATTTGCAGATGCTACAAAACTATGTAAAGCAGTCAATACAAGAGAAGATAGTATTCTGCTACAGATGGATCTGGATAAGTTGGAAACTTGGGCCGAAAGGTGGCAGATGCGGTTTAACAATGATAAATGTAAGGTTATACACATGGGAAGAAGGAATCAATATCACCATTACACACTGAAGGGGAAACCACTGGGTAAATCTGACATGGAGAAGGACTTGGGGAACCTAGTTAATGATAAACTTACCTGGAGCAGCAAGTGCCATGCAGGGGCTGCCAAGGCAAACAGGATCATGGGGTGCATTAAGAGAGGTCTGGATACACATGATGAGAGCATTATACTGCCTCTGTACAAATCCCTGGTTAGACCGCACATGGAGTACTGTGTACAGTTTTGGGCACCGGTGCTCAGGAAGGATATAATGGAACTAGAGCGAGTACAAAGGAGGGCAACAAGATTAATAAAGGGGATGGGGGAACTACAATACCCAGAGATTAGCAAAATTAGGATTATTTAGTCTAGAAAAAAGACGACTGAGGGGCTATCTAATAACCATGTATAAGTATATAAGGGGACAATACACATATCTCTCCGAGGATCTGTTTATACCAAGGAAGGTGATGGTCACAAGGGGGCATTCCCTGCGTCTGGAGGAGAGAAGATTTTTCCACCAACATAGACGAGGATTCTTTACTGTTAGGGCCGTGAGAATCTGGAATTCCTTGCCTGAGGAGGTGGTGATGGCGAACTCAGTTGAGGGGTTCAAGAGAAGCCTGGATGTCTTCCTGGAGCGTAACAACATTGTGTCTTACAATTATTAGGTTCTTTAGAAGGACGTAGATCTGGGGATTTATTCTGACAGAATATAGGCTGAACTGGATGGACAAATGTTTTTTTTTCGGCCTTCTTAACCATGTTACATCAGTTTAGGTAGGGGAGTACCACATTTAATTAAACATGTCAAAGAATTGCATGGAGGAGACCCCAATGTCTTGTCGTTTGCCAGACTCAAAAGGGTGTCTTTATCACCACAAGGAGGGGACTCTCCTCAGGAGAGAAGTCAGATGGATTATGCGCACACGTGCACAGGAATCCACAGGCTTTAATGAAAGGATAGATATGGCCGTTTTTCTATAAATGCCTGCTCATTTATTATGAGAATCTTTTTCTATATAATTTGTGTGAACATGGTTTTAATTTTTGAAGCTTTCATGTAAATGTCTAGGTTTCCTTTGCTGTGTTTCGGGCATGTGTTGGAGGGATTGGTTTTCTTGTCATTCATCTATATGATGTTACGTCATTTCCACTCACCTGTGTGACCCGTAGAAGTGCATCTAGCGCGAAATGGCCGTCGTCTCCTGCACTCCCGCTCCCATTATCCCGATGAACATGTTTTAAAGTTGAAATAAATAGGTGAATTTTACCGGTGAGTGCCACCTGTATTTTTCTCTGGATTATATTCTAACCATGTAACTATGTAAACCTTTACGGCGTAATGTGTTAGCAATGGTTTTCTTGGTGACTGTGGTCCCAGCTGCCTTGAGATCATTAACAAGTTCCCCCCGTGTAGTTTTAGGCTGATCTCTCACCTTCCTCATGATCAAGGATACTCCACGAGGTGAGATTTTGCATGATGCCCCAGATAGATTGACAGTCATTTTGTATTTCTTTCATTTTCTTACTGTTGCACCAGCAGTTGTCTCCTTGTCACACAGCGTCTTACTTATGGTTTTGTAGCCCATTTCGGCTTTGTGCAGGTCTATGATCTTGTCCCTGACATCCTTATACACTGTGTTCCAAATTATTATGCAAAAATTGCTTAGGAGTGATAAGGTAAGAATTTTTTAGTTTGTCAGTTAAACTCATTGATGGTGATGTGTATCAAGGCTCTTTATATCACTGTAAGCAATTGCAGACACCTGTGCTAATTAGTTTGGCAGGTGTGTCCAATGAAAGGCAAGACTACTTAAGAAGGCTGTCCCACATTATTAAGCAGCCTGCATTTTCTGCCAAAATGGGAAAGAAAAAGGATGTGTCGGCTGCTGAGAAGCAACAAATTGTGGAGTGTTTAGGTCAAGGCATGACTACAATCAACATTGCCAAGACACTTCATCGTGATCATCGCACAATCAAGAAGTATGTAGCAGATTCACAGTACACACGTGTGCGTGCTGATAAGGGAAAATTGAGGACTCTTTCCTACAGGCAATTACGTCAGGTTAAAAGAGCAGCGGCAAAAAAGCCTTGTCATAGCAGCAGACAAGTTTTTGAAGCTGCTGGTGCCTTCAACGACCCCCGAACAACAAGATGCAGGGTCCTTCAGAGGTTTGCAGCTGTGCGTAAGCCATCCTGTCGACCTCCTCTATCCACTGCACACAAGCAGAAACGGCTCCAGTGGCCCAAACAATACATGAAGACTGACTTCAAAACTGTTTTGTTCACTGATGAGTGCCGTGCAACGCTCGATGGTCCAGATGGATGGAGTGGAGGAAGACTGGTTGATGGACACCCCATGCAAACACGGCTACGGCGCCAACAAGGAGGAGGTGGAGTAATGTTTTGGGCTGGAATCATGGGGAGAGAGATTGTCGGCCCCTTTAGGATCCCTGAAGGGGTAAAGATGAACTCCATAGTGTATGTTGAGTTTCTCAAACAGCACTTCCTGCCATGGTTCAAGAAGAAGAACCGTGCATTCCGCAGCAAGATCATTTTGATGCATGATAATGCACCGTCTCATGCTGCACATAACACATCTGCATCTCTGGCTGCCATGGGCATAAAAGGGGACAAACTTATGGGGGGCCCCCATGCTCCCCTGACCTCAACCCCATTGAGAACCTCTGGAGCATTATCAAAAGGAGTGTCTATGATGGCGGGAGGCAGTTCACATCTAAGCAACAGCTCTGGGAGGGTATTCTGTCCTCATGCAAAACAATTGAAGCAGAAACCATCCAAAACCTGACAAATTCAATGGACGAGAGAGTTCAGAAGCTCCTTTCGAACAAGGGGTCCTATGTGCAAATGTAACATCACCTAGAATAAAGTTTTGAGTTGAAAACTGTTTGATTTCAGTTTGTAAGAACCTGCTAATGCTTATAATTTCTAAAATGACCATTTTTTTGTTCTTTATTAAAATGAAAAGGTAGAAAACTCTGCTGTGCATAATAATTTGGAACATGCATTTTGAGTGCAGTTTAAGTGTTTTATTTTTTTAAAAATATACTGTTATCATAGGCAGTTTGTACAAAAACCTTTCAATTGTACTCTAATAGTTATTTGACTGGAAAATTACAATGACAGAAATTCATATAGGTAATTTGGGAAAATCTGAGAAAATATTATTTGCATAATAATTTGGAACACAGTGTAAAGCTCTTTGGTCTTGCCCATGTTGTAGAGGTTAGAGTCTGACTGATTAATTTAATCTGTGGACAGGAGTCTTTTATAAAGGTGACTATGTAAGACAGCAGCTGTCTTTAATGCAGGTAACGAGTTGATTAGCATATAACTGGTCTGTAGGAGCCAGAACTCTGAGGCTAAGTGCACACGATCAGGAATAATTGCGTTTTTTTCGCGGTTTTTCCGCGGTAAAAACGCGATAAAAACGCAAGCATTAAGCATCCTATACATGTTAATTGATTCCGCATGTTTTGGCCACATGTTGCGTTTTTTTTCCGTGAAAAAAACGCTTCGCGGAAAAAATAGCAACATGTTCATTAATTTAGCGTAATCGCGGTGATTCCGCCGCCATAGGAATGCATTGAACCGCTTACTTTCCGCATGTGGCTGTGCCCACCATGCGCAATGTAAGCGGTTCATGTGCGGTGGTACCCAGGGTCTGGAGGAGAGGAGACTCTCCTCCAGGCCCTGGGTACCATATCCCTGGTAAAACAATAATTAAAATAAAAAATAATGATATTCTCACCTTCCGGCGGCCCCCGCAGCCTTCCCGCGGCCCCCGCAGCCTTCCCGCCTTCAGCGACGCTCCCGGCAACTTCCGGTCCCAAGAGTCCTTTGCGAGAATCACCCAGATGGCATAGCGGTCTCGCGAGATGCTACGTCATCGGTGTGATTTGTCGCAAAGCACTCCTGGGACCGGAGTTGCCGGGAGCGTCGCTGAAGGCGGGAAGGCTGCGGGGGCCGCCGGAAGGTGAGAATATCATTATTTATTATTTTTTTTATTATTTTTACATTAGATCTTTTTACTATTGATGCGGCATAGGCGGCATCAATAGTAAAAAGTTGGTCACACTTGTCAAACACTATGTGTGACTCGTGTGACCAACCTGTCAATCAGTTTTCCAAGCGATGCTACAGATCGCTAGGAAAACGCTAGCATTCTGCAAGCTAATTACGCTTGCAAAACGCTATTATTCTGGCGGGAATCAGCATACAAAAAACGTGCGTATTTCCTGCGGGAGAAGTGCGGGATTGCCGCGGAAATTTCCGCGGCAATTCCGCAACGTGTGAACTTAGCCTTAATGGTTGGTAGAGGATCAAATACTTATTTCTCACTGCAAAATGCAAATAAATTTATACAATGTGATTTTCTGGATTTTATTTTTGATATTCTATCTCTCAATGTTAAAATTACCCTACCCTTAAAATTATAGAGACTGTTCATGTCTTTCTCAGTGGGCAAACTTACAAAATCAACAAGGGACCAAATACTTATTTCCTTCACAGTACTAGATGCTGAGGGTGTAGCAATATCTCCAGAGCTGCACTGGTTCCATCGTCACGGATCCGTCCATGTAGCGGCAAGCATTTGATGATGTTTACCTTATGACACTAAAGGACCTAAAGTGGAGAACAGCCAAGCTGGGCATATACAATTATATGCTAATAAAGCCCCAGAGTGGGGCTGGGGAGACTCCTGGAAAGTTTGCTCTGATTATCATAGGTAGTGCATGAGAGAAGGGAGGACCCAGGAGTACAAGTAAAGAGCTTCTGGGAAAGAGTTGCACAGAACTTTTGCAACATTTCATACCTTTTTACCCCAGTTTTTAGCATAAAAATGTTAGGGCCCCGTCGCACATAGCGAGATCGCTGCTAAACAGCGATCTCAGCAGCTATGTCTGACACGTACCAGCGATCAGGCCCCTGCTGTGAATCGCTGGTCGTGTCAGAAATGCCTGGACTTTTTTTTTGATCGCTGGTCTCCCGCTGGCCAGCACACATCGCTGCGTGTGGCAGGCAGGAGACCAGCGATTAGCTGGTAACCAAGGTACACATCGGGTTTCCAGGCGCGGGGCACATCAGCGATCCTGATCGTTGTCGGGATCGCTGGTGTGTCTCTATGTGAGACGGGGCCCTTAGACTGGGGCGATAAGTTTCCAGTCTAAATTGAAGGTCACAAGCTGGAGATTTCAAGTACACCCACTTCAGTCAAAGCAGTGATCAAGAAGAATGGACAAAGAAAGCACATAGTAAGCTCATCTATGCATGGGACTATGGGCATAAAAGCTTTAAAACGTTGCAACGTTTTTACGCAACCTTAAGTTGTGCAAAAATTTGCAACTTTCGGTGTTTTCACGCCACTTTGGATTAGCTCAGCCAAAATAGGCAGGTCGGAGAGAATCTGGGTGGGACAGGTATTTTCTAAGCCAGAACTGCTACTCCTGTCCATTTCTTGCGCACTGCACAGAGGCGCACACCACTTACTAAAGACTGCAAATTCATTAAATGGCGTGAGCATCTTGATGAATCTGGAACAGTCTACTCTGGCAAGACTGGCATAGCGTGAGCGTTTTGTACGTCAGTCTTGATGAATTGACGCCTGTATCTTTTATCAAGTTACTGGGTTGTTCCAACAAAACATTACTTTCTGGAATTGCCCCTGTAATGTACTAAGCACACAGTGGGAGATGCACCTGAGGGTTATATCTGTGCTGTTCTGACTGGTCCTTCTTATAGTTCCAGTGATGGTCAATGAAGTTCTGCTCTTCAGCTTCCTCCTCAGTAGCTCGGTTTTCCAATGAGATATCAACAGGAACAGAAGAAGGAATGTGATCAGCAAGAAGTTTCTTTAATGGAACGTGATTCTCTATAAAAACAAGACAATAGTGTGACGACTCGTTCACTGACTGTACATAATATAGGAAACAATGAATAAAGAATAAAAGAGTCACCCCGTGATGCTCCTCCAAGTCTGCACCAAGCAGATGTGGGTATTATGGTTTATTATTTTCCACTAATTTTACTAATTTTCTTTTTAAACATTTTGTGAATAAAATGACAGCAAAAGCAAAGTATTAGAGCTGGCAAGTCTGCTGGTTCCAAGTCAAACTAAAGCCACTGGAGGGCGCTATTATTATATGATGAAACATGTCTTCTCAAGCTTTAGTAAAATAGGACATACAATGACAACCCCAGCATTTAAGGTACTGCCACACTAAGCTATCCCGCTAGCGATCTCGTTAGCGTTGCATACTAATGAGATCGCTAGCGGGATTGTTTCTATATCGCTAAATGCGGCCACATTTAGCGATATAGTTAACGACGCTATCGCCGTTAGCGATCTTCTTAACGACTTTAGCGGTACAAAAGTACCGCTAAATCGCTAAGAAAAGGTGCCACACAGCGATTAGATACTTACCCAGCGGGAGCGCCGACGAGAAAATAGGGTCCGGAACGATTCCAGCGATGAGCGAGATCACAGCAGGAAGCTCGTCGCTGGAAGCTGCCGCACTGAACAATATCGCTAACGGGATCGCTAAATAGTGACGTTTTTTAGCGATCCCGTTAGCGATATTGTTTAGTGTGGCATACCCTTAAGGGTATGCCACACTAAACAAGGTTGCTAACGAGATCGCTAAAATACGTCACTATTTAGCGATCTCGTTAGCGACGTCGTTGTGTGTGGCATGTAGCAACGACGTGGCCCCTGCTGTGATCTCGCTGATCGTTCACTAGAGTTCTGGACCGTATTTTGATCGTTGGCGTCCCGCTGGTGACGCTATATCGCTGTGTCTGGCACCTTTTGTGAACGATGTGCGACCTCGTTAACGACGTATTAGTCAGCGGCACAGGCGGGACTTTGTTTTCTTTTGTTAACGCCCTACAGCTCTGATTGGTGACCACAACATCACCTCAGCTTTAATAACTGCGCCCCCATCCATTGTTTCCAGAGCACTTTATGGGTCTCTTTTTGCGTTGTTGCGAGGATAGTATTGCGTGTCGGAGTTTTGCGATCCTGTTTGTGGCGCAGTGGTGGGTTTTGCGATACTGTCTGAGTCGCTAGAGCACCATCCATCCTCATTTGGATCTTCGGGATATTTTGATTCGAGGTACATATTATTTGTGATGTTTGATAATGTTTTTTAACCTTTTTTTTTTTTGCTTTATTTTACATCCCTGACCTTATTTTTTTTTTTCATCTGCTTTATAAACACCCCTGACCTTATTTTTTTTTTTTTTCATCTGCTTTATTTATTTTACACCCCCACCATTGTAGACACTTGTAAACTGTATATTAAATGTTAACAGAAAAGTTAAATTTTTTTTTATATATTTTTTATTCTATTCTTTATTTTATTTTGTTTAAACACTTTATTAATAGTAATTAATTAGTAATTAACTTTTCTCTTCTTTACCGTACAGGTTGCACATAATGAACCTGTCCACCGCGGAGCGTGTGATTGTGGCAGTTGCACTATCAATGGAGGCAGATCGTCAGGAAGAGGCGCGGGTGGAAGAGAGGCGCTCCAAGCGAAAGCGTCGCATGTGGACCAGGGAATGGCTGGAGCAGAGGTCCAAATTCACCCACATGCATCTAGTGAGGGAGTTGCAGGAGAAGAATCCGCAGGATTTCCGGAATTATCTACGGATGTCGGAGGATTCATTCCAGCTCCTACTGGAAGCTGTGAGGCCACTCATTGAACGGCAGGATACCCGGATGCGTGCAGCTGTTTCAGCAGAGGAACGTTTGGCAGTAACGCTGCGATTTCTGGCAACCGGACGTTCAATGAAAGATTTGCAATATTCTGCTGCAATTTCTCGGTCGCTGCTTGGAGAACTAATTCCGGAGACATGCAACGCCATTGTCCGCAGTTTACGGAGCTACATGCCTTTTCCCAAATCAGTGGCGGAATGGCAAATTATTGCCTCTGATTTTGAACGGATTTGGCAGTTCCCAAACTGTGTGTGGTGCCTTGGATGGCAAACATGTGCGGATCACGCAACCAGCCAAAAGCGGATCCTTTTTTCATAATTACAAGGGCTACTTCAGCGTGATCCTCATGGCCCTTGTTAATGCCAATTATGAATTTATTGACGTTAATGTTGGCATTAATGGAAGGGTTTCTGACGGTGGCGTTTTGGAGCACACAAGTTTTGGTGAACGGTTGTTGAATAATAAACTTAACTTGCCAACCAACATGGACACCACCGCCAACCTAAACTTTGTGTTTGTGGGCGATGAAGCCTTCCCCCTTCATGAGCATCTTGTGAAACCGTACCCACAAAAGACTTTGACAGGGGAAAGGCGGATTTTTAATTACAGACGTCTAGGCACGGCGCGTTGTGGAGAATGCCTTCGGCATAATGGCCAACCGCTTCAGGGTTTTCCACACTCCAATCAACATGAAGCTGGAATCGATAGACTCTGTGGTGTTGGCCTGTTGTGTGCTGCACAATTTTCTACGCAAACGCGATGCTGGTACTTACAGTCCGCCAGGATTCATGGACTCGGACAACAATGGTGACGTGGTGCTTGGAGAATGGCGTGACAATGATCCCGCTATTGCAGGCCTTCAACCTGTCAATCAAGGCAGGAGCAAGGACGATGCGAAGGCCGGCCGAGACAAGTACTGCCAATACTTTAATGGGCCTGATGCAGTGAGTTGGCAGCATCAGGTCTAGTTTGATTTTGAGAATGTTTTACTTTACCCTTTTTTTAACAATGTTTTGATAATAAAATATTTTTATTTTAAAAATGCATTCGTGTTTTTTTCAATTATTTTACCAATATGGGAGAAGGGCTAATGATGGGTGAGATGTGGGGAGGGAGTAATGGGGATGGCAAAGAGACATGTTACCAGCAGCTGCAGTTTTTAAAATCTTTTCAAAGGCTTTTTTGTTGTCTATTTTTTGTTTTACATTGTATCTACTTGTCACACACGGGGTCATGGGAGTACCATCAGTCATAGGAGTTAATTGTTACAAAAAATAAAGAAAAAAGTTTCAAATATTTTCAATTATTTAAAGGGCATATGGTCTCAGTAGCGTTCAAACATTATAATTATATATAACAGATAATACACCACAGCTGCATATATAAAGTTTAAATATATAATATATATATTTTAGTCATAATATGAAAGATTAAAAAATTGTTATACATATATTTGAAAATTCTGGGGAGGTAAAGGTCAACATTCACCAGGGAATCAGCTATTCACAGATACGCGACGTCATTGTGATCGCAATGTGACTACTCACACAGCTACACAGTTATGCATACAGATATGCAAAAAGCCATTGTTATTTGCAAGGGGATTAGCGAGCCCCAGCCATCAAGATATGCTATGTTATTGTGATCGCTATTTGACTACTCACGCTATGCAAAAAGCCATTGTGACTTGCAAAGGGGATTAGCGAGCCCCAGCCATCAAGATATGCGATGTTATTGTGATCGCTATTTGACTACTCACGCTATGCAAAAAGCCATTGTGACTTGCAAAGGGGATTAGTGAGCCCCAGCCATCAAGATATGCGATGTTATTGTGATCGCTATTTGACTACTCACGCTATGCAAAAAGCCATTGTGACTTGCAAAGGGGATTAGCGAGCCCCAGCCATCAAGATATGCGATGTTATTGTGATCGCTATTTGACTACTCACACACTGCAGCTACACAGATATGCAAACATGCAAAAAGCCATTTGTGATTTGCAAGGTGAAAATTGTCACGAGCCCCAGCCATAAAGACATGACACGCCATTGTGATCGCCTACCTTGGAACAGTGGTATTGCGATTGCAACAGCATCTCATATCTGTGCTTGTCTGCCGCATGGCTGCTGCGGTTACTTTTCAATCGCAAAAACAGTTTTGCGTCGCGGTGCGGCCGCACGTAACGTGCGCACGCTGTGACGTCATGGCGCTGGCGTCGCCCAATGCTCTGTTGTTTGTGATGGCGGCAATGAGACAGAGACAGCGTGGCCCAAAATGGACGGACGAGGAGGTCCGCTATTTAATAAAAAAGACGGACCTCTGGGACTACCACTGCAGGCTACCTGTGGCACATCCAATGCGCCACAAAAGGGTATGCCTGCAGAGGATCCAGCGGGGCCTGCAGAGGAGATTTAATGTGTGTCGTACAAGAGCACAGATCAGGAAGAAGCTGGCGGACCTGCGATATCGCTCACGCGATAGGGTCGCCAGCATTCGGGCCCAGCTCCGCAGGCCTCTGAGTGAGTATTGATGAGGGTATCTGGATAGGCTATGTTTTGTGGGGTAGGCTACTTTCACACTTGCGTTTTTTAGCAATGCGTTTCGAGCGCACAAGCAGCGCATTAAAAAAACGCATGCAAACGCTTATAAACGCTGCGATATTTAGTCGCATCAGCATGCGCATTTCGACAAAAAAAAACAGCGTTTGTCTGCGATTTCATGCGTTTTTGCATGCGTTTGGGTTGTTTTGGCGCATGCGTTGTCTATGTGTCACATTTCTATCATCTCTGGCTCCATCATCTCTGGCTCTCATCTCTGCTCATCATCTCTGGCTCCATCATCTCTGGCTCCATCATCTCTGGCTCCATCATCTCTGGCTCCATCATCTCTGGCTCCATCATCTCTTTTTTTTTTTTTGACCGGAAAAAAAAATTGCAACATGTAGCGTCTAGCGCGTATGCGTTCACACCGGGAAAATGCGCAGCGCACGACAAACGCACATGAACGCGTGCAAGCGCTAAACCCTGCGCCCGCCATGTTAAAGATAGGGGAACATTGCGCATGCGTCCGATAGCGCAGTTGCGCTGCGCAAAAAAACGCAAGTAGCCTTATCTACCTATATCAATGCACCCGCAGTGATGGGAGTACCAGCAGTGATAGGGCAGGCAGTAAAGGGAGTACCAGTCGTGAGGGGGTTTACAGGCATAGATGGAAGTACTGGCAGTAACGGGGTTAGTAGAAGGATTATTTGACTGAATTGTATATTTTATTTACAGCACCACCTTCACCAGATGCTGCGGCTACCCCTCCACCTCCATCTCCTTCCCCGGCTACCCCTCCACCACCATCCTCACCACACCTCTCCATCCCTTCAGCCCCTTCCCTGGCAGCAACCCCCCCTCCACAGTCGGGGTCATCCAGCACCTCACCTTCCATTGTCTTCTCTCCAGCATCATCCCGTCACACGGATGCAGGCTCCCCATCAGGTAATTAACGCACATTATATAAGCTTCAGACAAGTTTGATAACTTTGTAAGGTCTTATGTGTGTAATGGCTGTTGTGATATAAAAAATTTTTTCTGTGTTTCCCTAGCCGGCGGACCAACAGGTTCTGGGTGGGCAGTGAGCGGGTCGTCTGACGACAACCGTAAGTGTTAATTAACATAACATGTACATGTTGATGTTGCAACAGAATTCACTATTAACTGTTACCTTTTCCTCCACAGAAATCCCGACTGCCCAGGACCTGTTGGTGTCCCACCGCCGGGTGATGGCGAAAATGTGCAGCGCTGTGGCATCGATGCAGACTGCGGTGGCAGAGCTGCAAAGTGCAATGGGAGCTCTGCATCAACACGGGATGATGCTGGAGAGGGCAGTGGCTGGACACCTGGGCCCTCATTAATTTTTTTTTTTTTAATTTTTTTTTTTTTTTAATAATTAGTTTCTAATTTTTTTATTTTGTTATGTTTTTTTTTTTATTTAAATTTTATATCTTTATTTAAAAAAAAAAAAAGAAATATATATGAAAATAATATATATTTAATATTTACGTTAATCTACGCAGGTGTGGTGTATTATTTTTAGTATAAGGTTTTAGCGTAGTGTGACCAGGGGCCTTTAAAAAAAATGTTAATTTTTGATATTTTTTTCATTTCATTTTTTTTCCCTATGATGTAACACCTATGATAGCTAGTACTCCCATGACCCCATGTGTGACAAGTAGATGTAATAAAAATACAACATTTTAATAGTTGACATCACATAAGAAAAGACCACAATTCATTAGATAAATAAGTTTTTTTTATTAAAAAAGGTACCAATGTAAAAATATAAAAACAACAAAAAAAAAACTTTAGTAAAACATTTTAAAAACTACAACTGCTGGTAAGATGGATCATTGCCATTACCACGCTGCCTCTGAGGTGAATAAAAATAAGGGGGAGCACCAGCGTTTGGGTTTATCCCAACTGGGTTTGGCACAGGATTGTGCGGCCATGAGTAGTCCGGGTACTGTGGTCTTGGCATCACGACATATCTGTTGTCAAGGTTTCCAAAAGACGCTTGAGTCAGTACCTCAAACATCAGTCTCTCAGCATGAAGCCGCTGAACAGGATCCAGAGTAGGCAGCTTCTCATTAGCAAAATATGCAAAGCCTGTTATTTTTGTTTCTTTTTCTGCCGTAAGAAGTTTTTTTGCAATTTCCACCAATTCAGGAGTAGCCGAGGTGGGAGCCGAGGTGGGAGCCTTCCTTTTCCTTCCTGAAAGTGAAAGCCGCCTCCGCACAGATGGTGGTGGCTCGACTACTTCGTCTATGTGATCCGGCATGCTGTCTTCTTCAGTTGGAGGTGTGGAGACCGCCTCTTCTGTGTCCTGCATGAACAAAAAACAAATGGTAAATCACAAAGACAAAGAAATTAATCTTCACACTATAACATCCATATACAGCAAAATTGTGAAAACGACACTTTTTAATGGAAAGGCCTCAACCGTTGAGCTAGATAAATTATCAGTACATGAAGGGATATATTCTGCCATTTTATCTACATTTCACAATAATTTTTTTAAAATTTAAGTCCACTTTGGCATGTACATTAAAATGTGTTTTAATACAAAGGTACTTACATGTACGACAGGGGTGTCCGGCTGGATCACTGGGTCTAGATCCGAAATGGATGTCCTTGTCTGGGTACTTCTTGGTCCCTTGTAAAAGCTAACAGATCAAAGTACCACAGTTGGGGGACATAAACTTCTTCGGCCCCCGCTCCTGATTTGGTTGAATTGATAACTTTATTGAGCTCTTTTTTATAAACCGTGCGGAGGCCCTGAATCCGTTTTTTAACCGTTGACTCATCCGCCGGTTCATCAGGGTAACGGCTCCTGCAGAGCTCCACCAGTTTTTGGTATGCGTCCTTCTTTTTCAAACTGTTACAGTAATCTGCAGACTTAATTTTCCAGAGGCACGGCATTGTGCGGTACAGCTCGATAAAATCACGCAAAAACTCCTGCTTATCAGCCATCTGTAATAAAAAAATGATTATGTGAGAACAGCAGAATGGTTAAATAAAATGCTTACATAGCCTACAACATGGAACACAGCAGGGATCACAAAATAGTGGTTGTGGGCGACGCAGGAGTAAACATAGACAGAGCTGGGATCATAAAATGGTGGGCGTGCCTGAACAAAACAATGAAAAAACATGATGGACGACAATGGTTAACAACAGCAGAGATCTAAAATGGATCGGTACAATTAAAGACAAAAGAAAAAATAAATGTGACAAAAAAAATTACTTACCTTACAAAACTTGTGTGATTCTGAAAAAAAAAAAAATAGGGAAACTAGCGTCACAAACTGGATCGCAGAGGATACGCCACAGACTGGATCGCAAAAACTCCAACGTACAACGTAGCAACCGAAATAGTGGCGTAAACCGGATCGCAGTAGCTACCAAGACTAGCAGGACACACTGGGTGAAAGAACCGCTTCTGCTCGAGAGCAATGGAGAGGAGTGCTGATACGTTGTCTTTTATGACGCGGTCATCCAATCACAAAGCGGGAGAGCTGTGATAAATATCTATGACATACATAGTGACCACCAATCTGTGATGAGGGGCGTGCAAAAGGTCGCGCTCAGTCACGCCTATCGAGGTCGTGGTCTTTCACAGTACATGCAGTGTGGCACATCCCAACGACCGCCAAAGTCGTTAAAAAGATCGCTAACCGCTGATGCGACGTTAATGAGATCGTCAAGTATGGCAGCTACTAGCGACCTTAAAACGATCTCACCAACGATAGCGTCGTTATCGTGATCGTTAGCGGGAACGTTTAGTGTGGCAGTACCTTTAGTCTGTAGTCTCAGTACAGTTAGCACAATATTCCTCCACTACAGCTGAAGAGCCAACAGGTTGCTACACTTTAAGGGCCTGTGCACACATTGCGGATTTGCCTGCGGATTTTTCCGCGCCGAAACCGCACCTCTTGGCAGAAACCGCAGCGCGTTGCGGTTTTGATGCGTTTTTTTGGCGCGGTTTTGACGCGTTTTTTCTCATGCGGTTTTGTATGCGGTTTTTACAGCTAAATAAAGATATGTTGTTTAACAAAAAAAAAAAAAAAAAGATTTGTGATGTAATTTCTTGCCCAACCTCCTCTTTTACATTTGTCCAACCCACACTCCATTACACACACACACAGATAGAGATAGGCCGGCGTCGCACTTGCGAGTGTGATGCGAGTAAGTCGCACGACTTTCTCGCATCAACACCCGGCACGGCTGCCCGCTCTCGGACCCGAGTGTACGGCTGCATGTATTTCTATACATGTATTTCTATGCATGTATTTCTATGCAGCCGCACATTCGGGTCCGGGAGCGGGCGGCCGTGCCGGGTGTTGATGCGAGAAAGTCGTGCGACTTACTCGCATCGCACTCGCAAGTGTGACGCCGGCCATAGATAGATAATAGATACCATGAGATATAGATAGATAGATAGATAGACAGATAGATAGATAGATAAAATGGTACATAAATAGTTAAAGACACACACGCGTATACATACACAAAATAACGCAATAGTTAATAAAAAAAAAAAATATAGGAAAAAAAATGGCGTGGGCTCCCGCGCAATTTTCTGCGCCAGAGGGGGAAAGCAGACAGCCGGGGCCAATATTTCTAGCCTGGGAAGGGGTTAATACCCATGGATCTTCCCAGGTTATGAATATCAGCCCGCAGCTAGCCTTCACTGGCTATTAAAATAGGGGGACCCCCCCAAAAAAAATGACGTGGGGTCCCCCTATAATTTATAGCCAGACAGGCTAGGCAGACAGCTGCGGGCTGATATTCATAGCCTAGGAAGGGGCCATGGATATTGGCGCCCCCCCTGGCTAAAAATACCAGCACCCAGCCGCCCCAGAGTTGGCGCATCTGTACGATGCGCCAATTCCGGCACTTAGCCCCTCTCTTCCCACTCCCCTGTAGCGGTGGGATATGGGGTAATAAGGGGTTAATATCACCTTGCTATTGTAAGGTGATATTAAGCCCGGTTAATAATAGAGAGGCGTCAATAAGACGCCTATCCATTATTAATCTTATATTAATAAAGGGTTAAAAAAACAACACACGCATAAGAATAAATTATTTTAATGAAATAAAACACAACACGGTTTTCATATCTTTATTACACACTCAGATCCAAGCGACGCCCTCGATCTCCTGTAAAAAAACGTAAAAAAATAAAACAACCGTATACTCCCTGTCCGACGCAGTCCAATTAATAACGAGTGTCCCACGACGGTCTCCCCTATAGAACAGTGACATCAGGTGATGCCACTGCTCTGTAGGGCCTCCCAGTGATGCACTGACAGGAGACAATGGCTCCTGCACTGCATCACTGAGTCCATTCTCTCACTTTATGGCAATGCTGCGTGGGAATTTTCTCACCCAGCATTGCCGTGAGAGAATGAACTGTAGTGACGTCATTCTCTCCCGGCGGCAGAGCGGTGCACAGATCGATGGCGTCGGGGAAGAGGTGAGTATGTGCTCAATGTTATGTGTTGTATGTTACTGTATGTTATATGTTCTGTATGTCATTATATGTTCTGTATGTCATGTAATTTTTTTTTTTTTTACATTCAGCAGTGCACATTAGCCGGATGATGGGACTACTACTGTCCCATCATTGGCTAATGTGTCAGTCACTGTCACTGTAGCAGGCATAGCCGATGGGACTTGTAGTCCCATCCGACGATGCCTGCATACACGGAGACACGTACACAGCCCCGCACACTGATCGCGCACACCGATCACGCACACTGATCGCGCACACAGACCCGCACACCGATCACGCAGACACCGGCACACAGTCACCGCCCACACACACAGCGCCGCACACTATACACGCCCACGCACCGCCCACACACATAGCGTCGCACACTATTCACGCCCACGCACCGCCCACACACTTCCCTCCTCCCGAACTGCAGCGGTTTCAGCCGCAGCAAACCCGCAGATCTTTTTTAGATCTGCGGTTTTGCTGCGGAAGTGCCCGACTCAATGCAAGTCAATGGGCGCCGAACCGCTGCAGTTCCGCACAAAGAATTGACATGCTGCGGAAAATAAAACGCGGCTAAACCGCGCGTTTTTTTCCGCAGCATGTGCACAGCAGACCTGCGGTTCCCATAGGGATTCATTGGCTGTGCACTGTGCTGCGGGTTGGATGCGTTTCCGCAGCGTTAAAAAACGCAGCGGAAACGCATCTAAAACCGCAATGTGTGAACGGGGCCTAAAGGGATGTTCTGAAATAGCATATTAACCCCTTAGTGACAGAGCCATTTTGCAGCTTAATGACAGGGCCAATTTTTACAATTCTGACCACTGTCACTTTATGACGTTATAACTCTGGAACGCTTTAACGAATCCCGCTGATTCTGAGATTGTTTTTTCGTGACATATTGTACTTCACGTTAGTGGTAAATTTTATTTGATATGACTTGTGTTTATTTATGAAAAAAACGGAAATATGGCGAAAATGTTGAAAATTTAACAATTTTCAAACTTTAAATTTTTATGCCCTTAAATCAGAGAGATATGTCACACAAATTTCTTAATAAATAACATTTCCCACATGTCTACTTTACATCAGCACAATTTTGGGACCAAAATTTTTTTTTGTTACGAAGTTATAAGGGTTAAAAGTTGACCAGCGATTTCTCATTTTTACAACACCATTTTTATTTTAGGGACCACCTCACATTTGAAGTCACTTTGAGGGGTCTATATGATAGAAAATAGCCAAAAGTGACACCATTCTAAAAACTGCACCCCTCAAGGTACTCAAAACCACATTCAAGAAGTTTATTAACCCTTTACGTGCTTCACAGGAACTGAAGCAATGTGGAAAGAAAAAATTAACATTTAACTTTTTTTGCAAAAACTTTACTTCGTAACCTATTTTTTTTATTTTCACAACTGTTAAAAGAAAAAATGAACCACAAAATTTGTTGTGCAATTTCTCCTGATTAAGCAGATACCCCATATGTGGGGGTAAACCACTTTTTGGGCACACGGCAGAGGTTGCAAGGGAAGGAGCGACATTTGACTTTTTCAACGCAGAATTGGCTGGACGCCATGTCGCGTTTGTAGAGGCCCTGATGTGTCTAAACAGTGGAAACCCATCACAAGTGACCCCATTTTGGAAATTAGACCCCCTAAGGAACTTATCTAGATGTGTGGTGAGCACTTTGAACCTCCAAGTGCTTCACAGAAGTTTATAACATAGAACCGTGAAAATAAAAAAATCATATTTTTTCCACAAAAACGATCTGTTCACCCCAATTTTTATTTTCCCAAGGGTAACAAGACCCCAAAAGTTTTTGTGCAATTTGTCCTGAGCATGCCGATACCCCATATGTGGGGGTAAACCACTGTTTGGGCGCACGGCAGGGCTTGGAAGTGAAGGAGCGCCGTTTGACTGTTTCAAACCAAAATTGGCTGGAATTGAAATTGGACGCCATGTCGCGTTTGGAGAGCCCCTGATACGCCTAAACAGTCGAAACCCCCCACAAATCACACCATTTTGGAAACTAGACCCCTTAAGGAACTTATCTAGATATGTGGTGAGCACTTTGAACCCCCAAGTGCTTCACAGAAATTAATAAACGTAGAGCCGTGAAAATAAAAAAATCATTTTTTTCCTCAAAAATGATTCTTTAGCCCGCTATTTTTTTTATTTTCCCAAGGGTAACAGGAGAAATTGGACCAAAAAAGTTGTTGTGCAATTTTTCCTGAGTACGCTGATACCCCATATGTGGGGTGAAACCACTGTTTGGGCGCACGGCAGGTCTCGGAAGGGAGGGAGCGACATTTGACTTTTTGAACGCCACGTCGTGTTTGGAGATCCCCTGATGTGCCTAAATAGTGGAAATCCCTCAATTCTAGCTCCAACCCTAACCCCAACAAACCCCTAACCCTAATCCCAACCCTAATCCTAACCTAAATCCCAACCCTAATTGTAACCCTAACCTTAATTGTAACCCTAACTAATTGTAACCCTAACCCTAATTTTAACCCTAACCCTAATTGTAACCCTAACCCTAATTATAACCCTAACCCTAAGGCTAGGTTCATTTTGCGTTTTACCAGCCCGTTCAACACATAGCGTTGACGGGCTGGTAACGGTATAGCATAACGCGATCGCGTTATGCTATACCCGCTAGCGCAGAGGAATCAGCAGATGATTCATCTGCGCTAGCGGTGACGGAGCCCAAACGCTACAGCCCGCGTCCGAGGCTCCGTCACTGAATGATGGCACGTCGCAAACGCATGCCGCTTTACGGCATGCGTCACGATGCGCCCTCAAATGGGGGTGAATGGCAGCGTTAACGGACTGCCATAACGCAGTATGAACCCAGCTTAACCCTAACGCTAATTATAACCCTAACCCTAATGCTAACCCTAATGCTAACCCTAACCCTAATTATAACCCTAACAGAAAAATGAAAATAAATATAATTTCTATTTTTTATTATATGTCCCTAACTAAGGGGGTGATAAATGGGGGGTTATGTACGTTTTTTTTTATTTTGATCACTGTGATAGTTTATCACAGTGATCAAAATGCACTTTTATGAGAATGAATGAAAACATTTTTGAATCTGCCGCCAAGCAGATTGGCGGGCGCACTGCGCATGCGCCCGCCATTTTTTTTTTGCAGGAAGAAGACGCCGGGATCCTGGGGCCTGCGGGAGGACGGAGGACACCGGTAAGTATACGGGGGGGCGATCGGGGGACCCTCATTTTCTCCCCTCTGATGTGCGATCACATCAGAGGGGAGAGAAATCATTTTTTTTTTTTTTTTTTGCGATCGCATCTATGCTTGCATAGACGCGATCGCAACACCGGGATCGGTGAATACCGACCCGGATCATGTTCTCTGGGGTCTCGGCTACCCCCGGTAGCCGAGACCCCAGAGAATATTTGCCCATCCCCCCCAGGACACAGCGGCACATAGCGGCGGGCGCACTGAGCATGCGCCCGCCATTTTCTTCATGGCGCCGGCCCCGGGGGACACCGGAGGGCCCTGGGGCCACATACAGGACATCGGGGGCCACATGGGGGTCCCGGGGACCCTTTTTCTCTGTCCTCCGATGTCCGATGACATCAGGGACAGAGAAATTAAATGACACAACTTTTTTTTTTTTTTGTTGCGGTCGCCGTTATAGGGTTAATAACGGCGATCGCAACATCGGTGTCGGTAAAAACCGACCCGATTCATGTTCTCTGGGGTCTCGGCTACCCCCGGTAGCCGAGACCCCGGAGAAAATGCGCCTCTGGGGGCGCTATTCACTTTTTCCACAGCGCCGTTAATTAACGGCGCTGTGGTTTAAGTACCCTTAATGACCGCCGTTAAAAGGTGTATCGGCGGTCTTTAAGGGGTTAAGATAACACAAATATTTGGCAGGTGGGGTCCCCAACAACAGTACTTCCACTGATTGATAACATGAGGGTCTAGTGTCCCTTATTGCTTCTTAAACCCAGCAGCAAAGGGGAAGGTTATATAATATGCAATAAATGTCTATTTGGGAAATACCCCTTTAAAAATGATGGGTGCAGTGCTGCCCAAAAGCGAATTCCTAGGTAATGGGTCATTACAGAAATGGTAGAGAACAAGATGAAACCACAGAAATTACCAAAAATGATTTGAAGAACCATTTGGTAACACAATTGCTTGACCAAGTCATCCCGACATATCTCACAAGACCTGCGATGATCATCATGCCAAGATTCACGCTAAATCACAATAAATATATTGCCTAGATCAAGTAGTACTTCCAAATATCAACAAATCCAAAAGAATCATAGGAAGCTTTTCCACTATAAAAATACAAACTTTATTCAGAATATATTAAAATTACATATATGGATAAAAGATATCCAAATGGGGACAATAATATGCACAAAAGTGGCCTAGAATGCACAGGTACAAACAAGATTCAAGAATGCATATACTTCAAAGCTACATTAGCTAATGAGGAGCCAAATGTCAAATAGCTTCAATATATATAATGATGCATATACTTGGTTCAGAATATCTCTAAAAAGGTATACATATGTGTACAGATTCAAAGAGATCAGAGGGATAATAACTCCCCCACTATAATGTAAGGTACAAACAAGACTCAACAAATACATATATTTCAAAGCTGCATTAGCTAATAAGGAGCTGAAAGTCAAATAGCTTCCAAATGTATATACTTGGTTCAAGGTATCTCTAAAGAGGTATATATATGTGCACAGAATCAAAGAGATCAAAGAGATAGTGACTCCCCACTAGAATGCTAGCACTAGTATGCAAGTGCAGAGCCCGCAGCATATGCTAAAATGTATGCAGCAATCTGCACATCAATATACAGGGCAAATTTAAGTACTCAAAATATTAAGCTGCCAGTAGGAGACCGTACCTGAGTGTGGCCGCAGCACCACTGACGCGCGTTTCGCGTTTAGCTTGTTCACAAGGGAGCGTGTATATATATATGTAAATATTACATACATTTTAGCATATGCTGCGGGCTCTGCACTTGCATACTAGTGCTAGCATTCTAGTGGGGGAGTCACTATCTCTTTGATCTCTTGATTCTGTGCACATATATATACCTCTTTAGAGATACCTTGAACCAAGTATATACATTTGGAAGCTATTTGACTTTCAGCTCCTTATTAGCTAATGCAGCTTTGAAATATATGTATTTGTTGAGTCTTGTTTGTACCTTACATTATAGTGGGGGAGTTATTATACCTCTGATCTCTTTGAATCTGTGCACATATGTATACCTTTTTAGAGATATTCTGAACCAAGTATATGCATCATTATATATATGGAAGCTATTTGACATTTGGCTCCTCATTAGCTAATGTAGCTTTGAAGTATATGCATTCTTGAATCTTGTTTGTACCTGTGCATTCTAGGCCACTTTTGTGCATATTGTTGTCCCCATTTGGATATCTTTTATCCATATATGTAATTTTAATATATTCTGAATAAAGTTTGTATTTTTATAGTGGAAAAGCTTCCTATGATTCTTTTGGATTTCAAGATTCACGCTAGTGGAATATCCTATAAATAGGTCATAAATTAGTCGTGGAGTTAGTCATGGTCTCGACAAGATGATACATAATCCTAGAAGAAATGATACGATCCAGTGGCTTGCCAAAGTATTCACAATCCAGTCTGCTCCCTTGGAGGGTTTGCATCAGTCCATGTAAAGAATCTGCCTACAACTGTGAACATTTGGTTATATTTTTGTTGTGAAGCAAACAACATATAGGAGAAAATAATTGAAAACTTCAGTGTGCATAAATGTTCACCCTCCTAGACTCAGTACTTTGTAGAGACTCCTTTTGTGGGTATTACAGTGGCAAGTCACTTAGAATAAGTCTCTAGAAGCTTTCCTCATCTTGCCATTGGGAGTTTGGCCCATTCCTTAAGGCAAAACTGCTCCAGCTCCTTCAAGTTAGATGGTTTCCTCTGGTGAACAGCAATCTTCACAGCTGACCACAAATTCTCAATTCCATTAAGGTCTGGGCTTTGACTAGGCCACTACAAAACATTTACACGTTTCTCTGTAAACCCCTTTGGGTCATCGTCTTGTTGGAAGGTGAACCTCTGTCCCAGTCTCAAATCACAGACAAACAGGTTTAACTAAAGAATATCCCGGTAATTCGCACTATCCATTTTCCCCTTGACTCGGAACAATTTTCCTTTTCCCAGCTGCTGAAAAACAACCTGTCAGCATGATGCTGTCACCATCATGTTTCACTGTGGGGATGGTGTTGGGGTGATGAGCAGTTTTAGTTTGGGGCCAGACACAGCGTTTACCTTGGTGACTAAAAAGTTAAATTTTGGTCTTCTGACCAAAGCAACTTCTATACAGTAAAGGAGGCTACCACAGTCTTTTGGCAAACTCAAAACGATCCTTACAGTTTGTGTGTGTAGGTAAAGGCTTCTGCTTACTCTTCCATAAAGGCCATCTCTATGGAGTGTACAGCTTATTCTGATCATATGGACAGATACTCCTGTCTCTGCGTAGGAGCTCTGCAGCTCCTTCAGGGTTACCTTTGGTCTCTGTGCTGCCTCTCTGGTTAATGCCCTCCTTGCTCAGGCTGGGATATTGGGTGGGTGGCCTTCTCTTGGCAGGTTTGTTGTGGTACCATGTTCTTTCCATTTGATGATAATGGATATGATGGTGCTCTGATGGATCATCAGAGATTGGAATATATATATATTTTTTTTAAATAACCCAACCCCGACTTGAGCTTCTCAACTTTGTGCCTGACTTGTTTGAAGATCTCCTTGGTCTTCATGTTGTTTGGTTAGTGGTGCCTCTTGCTTAATAGTGTTGCAGCCTCTGCAGCCTTTCAGAAAAGGTAAAGTGTATATACTGACAGACCCTGTGACACAGATTGCACACAGGGGGACTTCCTTTCCCCATGTATGTGACTTTGAAGGTAATTGCTTGCACCAGAAATTCTTAGGGGCTTCATTGCAAAAGGGGTGAATACATCGGTACATGACAATTTTTAGTTATTTGATAGCATAAATTTAATTTATGCTGATATTTTTCTCACTTCACTAACTTAGACTATTTAGAGCTGATGCATCACACACAAATCGGAATAGAAAAATATTTAAACACAAGTTGTAACGTAAGAAAATGGGTAAAAAGCCAAGGAGGTGATTACTTCTGTAAGCCACTGTATATCAGTGCCACAGAGCCTCACCTTTCAGACTCCTTTTCCTCTTATTTCGGAGAGTGAGAACTTGGGCCTCACTGCCGTCCACAATGTTCTCATCGGCTTCTAAATAAATGTAAAATAAAAATGTTGCTTCCTGAGTCACTGTTTCGTGAAGTAGTAGTGACTCGCCGGCGCAGAAGAACAATGAAGCCAATGACCATAGCATGGCAGAAGTGGTAAGTATAATCGCATGACTGCAGGGCGCAGGCGCGGGATTCCGGGGACAGCGATCCATCACACAGCGCACTGTGATGCTAATAGGAGGGGGTGGTATGCAAACGAAGACTAGAGGCCGAGTTTTCTTCCAGGCACCACACGCCCCAGAGCCTGGAAGAACTCATTACCATAAACAAATGAAACATGATATCCCGGTACATACCCACACGCAACCTTCGATCCTCTCAAGATCTCCTCCTCTACTCCCCTCTTATCTCTTCTTCCCACAACCGCATACAAAGCTTCTCCCGTGCCTCTCCCATACTCTGGAACTCTCTACCCCAACACATCAGACTCGCGCCTACCATGGAAACCTTCAAAAAGAACCTGAAGACCACCTCTTCCGACAAGCCTACAACCTGCAGTGATCCTCAGTCTACTGAACCACCGCACGACCAGCTCTACCCTCTCCTAGTGTATCCTCACCCATCCCTGTAGACTGTGAGCCCTTGCTGGCAGGGTCCTCTCTCCTTCTGTACTTGTGTGTGCCTTGTATTGCTCATGTTAACTGTACTTGTCTATATTTGCCCCTCTTCACATGTAAAGCGCCATGGAATAAATGGCGCTATAAAAATCTATAATAATTTCTGCACATCAAGATGGCAGATATGGGCATACAGGTAGGACTATTTAACCATTCTATTACCTGTAGGCCCATATTAATATGTAAAAACGTCCCAGGGGGCGACAGATTTCCTTTAACAGTGAACCTGAAATTCATCAGAGACTGTGGAAAAATGGAGTAATTATTGCATAGCTTACTGGTGTAATACACCACAAGCTCCAATATAGCATATGAAAGATTTTATAGATGCTATATTGGAGCAGACCAGATTTAACCTCAAGAGAAATGTGCTGTCTTCCAGGTGCAAAAATTAAAGATGTGTCTGACAGGATATCAGGACTCTTCAGACCTACAGATGACTACCCATTCCTGCTAATACATGTGGGGACAAATGACACTGCAAGAAACGACCTGGAAACCATCTGCAGTGACTTTGAAAACTTAGGTAAGAAAGTGAAAGAACTGGGAGTGCAGGTGGTTTTCTCTTCCATCCTTCCAGTGGATGGCCATGGAACAAGGAGGTGGAATAAGATTCTGCAGGTGAACAACTAGCTACGTCGATGGTGCCGTCAGCAAGGATTTGGATTTTTGGATCATTGAGTGAATTACCTATACGATGGACTACTTGCTAGAGATGGGGTGCACCTTACGAAGACTGGAAAACATGTATTTGGAAGTCGCCTTGCTACACTCATCAGGAGAGCTTTAAACTAGAGCAACGTGGGAAGGGAAGCAAAATGCCAGCAAAAGCCATACACCTGACAAATACTATTGAGATTTCTGCTATTAGAAGTGAAGGGGAAGAACAAAGACAAAAAAATCTACATAATAAAAATATTGAAAAAAGAGAAACCAATCACAAACTAAAATGTTTCTATACGAATGCACAAAGCATGGGCAACAAACAAGGAGAACTGGAACTACTAATGCAGGAAAATAAATATGATGTCATTGGAATCACTGAAACTTGGTGGGACGATACACATGATTGGAATACAAGGCTAGAAGGATACAACTTATTTGCAAGAAACAGACTTGATAAACGAGGAGGAGGTGTCGCATTGTATGTTAGAAAAGCGTATATCTGCACAGAGATTGACGCTTCAGAGACTGGGAGTTCTGTGGAAACTGTTTGGGTAAGAATACAAGGACAGAACAATGGAAAGGACACCATTGTAGGCATTTACTACAGGCCACCTATGCAAGCTGAAGATATGGATGAATTCTTTATGCATCAAATGGCCAAGTTCTCCAAAAAATAGACATAGTGGTCATGGGAGATTTCAACTATTCAGACATTTGTTGGGAATCTCTCTCAGGCAAAACTAACAGGTCAAGGAAATTCTTATCCTCTCTTGCTGACAACTTTATCTTTTAGAAGGTAGGGGAGAAAACAAGGGGATCTGCTACCTTGGATCTAATCCTTATAAACAGGGAGGAAATGGTTGAGGAGGTAAGGGTGGCTGGGACCCTAGGAGGTAGTGACCATGCTATTTTAGAATTTTGGATAACAAGAGGAGAAAGACCTGTGAAGACTCAGACGTCAAGGTTAGATTTCAGAAAGGCAGATTTTAAGGAACTCAGAAAGAGAATTGGAGGGATCCAATGGCTGGATATCCTTAAGGACAAAAATGTCCAGGAAGGATGGGAAATCTTGAAAAATGAGACTCTCAAAGCACAATCGTTAACAATTCCAAAAAGAGGGAAGAATGGGAAGCATTTAAGGAAACCAGGATGGATGAACACAGAACTTAAACACATGCTAAAAAGGAAGAAAGAAATGTTTATCAAATGGAAAGAGGGAGGCATATCTAAAGAAGAATATAATGCCGTCTGCAGAACCTGCAGGGCACAAATCAGATTATCTAAAGCGGACAATGAATTAAGGCTTGTAAGAGACGTCAAAAGAAACAAAAAATGATTTTGGGGATACGTCAAAAGTAAAAGAAAAGTCAAAGATGCTATAGGATTTTTACAGGATGAAAATGATGAAATGGTAAGACAGGATGTTGAGAAGGCTGAACTTTTAAATTCCTATTTTGCATCTGTTTTCTCTCAGAAAGGAAATGTAACATCAACTGATCTTCACTGTCCTATTAAAGGAATAGAAGAATCCAGGATATCTATAAACAGAAAGACAGTGAGGAAACACTTAGCTAACCTAAATGAATTCAAGTCTCCAGGTCCAGATGAATTACACCCCAGAGTACTGAAGGAGATAGCAGAAGAAATTCTTGAACCACTGTCCATAATCTTTGAAAATTCTTGGAGAACAGGAAAAGTCCCAGAAGACTGGAGAAGAGCAAATGTTGCTCCTATCTTCAAAAAGGGGAAGAAGGTGGACCCAGGGAACAACAGGCCGGTGAGTCTGACTTCTATACCAGGAAAGATCTTTGAACAAATTATTAAAGAACATGTATGTAAGTACCTGGATAAGAATGAAGTGATTAAACAGAGTCAGCATGGGTTTGTAACTAATAAGTCATGTCAGACTAACTTAAATTTCCTTCTATGACAGAATCACTGACTGGGTGGATCAGGGAAATGCTGTAGATATAGTATATCTTGACTTCAGCAAAGCATTTGACAAAGTATCTCACACAATCCTTATTGAAAAAATGACTAAGTATGGAATGGACAAGGCAACTGTTAGGTGGATTCATAACTGGCTTAGTGATCGGACCCAAAGAGTGGTCGTAAATGGCTGCACATCCACTTGGAAGAATATCTCAAGTGGGGTACCACAAGGCTCTGTTTTGGGCCCTGTATTGTTCAACATCTTTATCAATGATTTAGATGAAGGAATTGAGGGTAAACTGATCAAATTTGCTGATGACACAAAGCTAGGAGGGATAGCTAATACTAGAGAAGAGAGAGAGAGGATTCAAAAAGATATAAATAAGCTGGAGCAGTGGGCAGCAACTAACAGAATGGTTTTTAACAGGGAAAAATGCAAAGTACTACGTCTGGGCAATAAAAATGAAAAAAGCATATACAAAATGGGAGGAATAGGGCTAAGTAACAGCTCATGTGAAAAAGACTTGGGTATACTAATTGATCACAGACTGAACATGAGTCAACAGTGTGATGCAGCAGCAAAAAAGGCAAATACAATTCTAGAATGTATCAACAGAAGCATACAGTCTAGATCACGTGAGGTCATTATTACACTCTACTCCTCTTTAGTCAGACCTCATCTGGAATACTGTGTCCAGTTTTGGGCACCACATTTTAAAAAAGACATCAACAAACTGGAGCAAGTTCAGAGAAGAGCGACCAGAATGGTGACTGGCCTGCAAACCATGTCCTATGAGGAACGGTTGCAGGATTTGGGAATGTTTAGCTTGCAAAAAAGAAGACAGAGGAGACTTAATAGCTGTCTACAAATATCTCAAGGGCTGTCACATTGTGGAAGGATCATCTTTATTCTCATTTGCACAAGGAAAGACTAGAAGCAATGGGATGAAACTGAATGGGAGGAGACACAGATTAGATATTAGAAAGAACTTTGACAGTTAGGGTGATCAATGAGTGGAACAGGCTGCCACGAGAGGTGGTGAGTTCTCCTTCAATGGAAGTCTTCAAACAGAGGCTGGACAGACATCTGTCTGGGATGATTTAGACAATCCTGATTTGAGCAGGGGGTTGGACCAGATGACCCAGGAGGTCCCTTCCAACTCTACCATTCTATGATTCTTAAAGAGAATACGAAGAGAACAATGGGCGAGTGCAGTTACCAAGAGGTTACAAGGGTTTCCCAACCACAGACACTATGGCACATCACCTGTATATACTGTATCTGTGATGCAACCATTTACACCGAGATCAGTCAAAGTGATCAAGGCCACATCCTAGAGTTTCACAGAGTTCCCTCCCAGCATTTGGACGGTCCAATAATATGTCTTTTCCTATAGGCCATGTTACTGGTAACTAAATAACTGATTAACAGTATATAAAAAATAATGTGTGCATTTTATAACTTCGGTAAACCTACCCGACTGCCCGCTGGATTGATATAGTCCTATTAGCAGCTAGATGCTGTACAATATATGGTGGCATATAGAGGCTGGACAATGACTGTAATGATTACATGCAGGCAGTTGAGGAAAGAAGAAGAGGTGAAGAAAATGGAAAGATTTGATTACAAATGTCCTAGCCACAATGCCTGAAGCACTTAAGGAAAAAAATAATCTTGGAATACCACTTAAAATGTATTAACAGCTTTGATATATATTTTTTTTGGGGGGGTGGGGTGGTAATCGGTTAATATTTAGGTATGTACACTGCACTAAGTTTCATTCTGCAATCTTCATTGCTTCCTTCATTTTCAAGCCCATGCAGTTTGCAGACTAATCTAAGTTTCAGAATTTTTTCTTGTGGGAGTGTCTCTCCCAGTAATACAGGCTGGATGTGAGCTCTGCTTGTATCTGTGGAACTGTTGTTTTCATTAGATCATGTCAGCACAACTGCTAGCCTGCACCGCTTTCCACTTGATGTGCATCCATCTGTTTCTACAAAGTGTTTTCTCTGCCCACTTTGATATACTTTCTTCCACCTCTACGTTGTGGAGCTACAAAGAGTGCCATCAGAACTGACCAGGAGCTTTAAAGATTTTGCAAAGCACTTAACTACAGCACCATGGAATCATGGATAAAAGAATTTATATACACTGTGCAGCAACAAAATAGTAAAAAAAAATGTAAGGCTGACCATTTAGAAAGTTGCTCAAATTTGCATTTTTGAAGCAAATAAACAGTATAAAGGTATGCATTGTCTTAAACTTCATAAATCATTGATTTCCATACATAAGTGCGATAGAAAACTCTACCATAAACTGAATAAGTGGTCACACTAGGTCACAGGTCGTACCTTCCAGCTGATGGGACATCTGCTCCCCATCCCATACACCGGCTTCTCTAGTGCCGAGTACCGACACAATTCTGAACTCCTTGTCCACCCCTCTCTCCAGCTTAGAGACATCCTCTACTGTAAAAAGCAGAAATAAAGAAAAAAAAAAAAACACAACTCAGTCACTATGCTTCTATACATTAAATACTTATTATTTGCATTAAAGGGAAACCAAGCTTTCAAGTAACTTTTCAGAATAAGTGTCTGTGTGTACATGAGGAATATCATCAAGTGGAGCTTGTCAGCCCCAAAACTGAACTATTTAATCCTTCATTTAGGGAGCGCAGCCCCTATAAGAATCATAAATGTACTGTACATTTTAGCAACTGTGTTTTAAAGAAAAACAGTTTTATTACATAAGTAAATGAGAGGGCTTAGGTGCACAGATCTGTACCCACCATTACAATACTCCTGTCCTCGTGGTGACTGGCAGCACTGACTCTGGAGCACTGCTTGATACAACGACAAGCGGTGCATACTGACACTGGAGGGGCCGAGCGCCTGTATACACAGTGTCAGCTCTCATCCTTGTCCTGTGTTCGCTACACACAGGATTACAAAACGGGGGCGGTCAGTGCTGACATGAGGGATGAGAATCTGCACACTGTTGCCTGTACGCGCGGGCTTGACCGCAGCATATCAGTGTGTGTGCGCTTTCATCTCCCTTTCCTGTGAATAGGAGCCACTCGCTGCACACAGGATCATACATACGCGTGCAGCCACTATACACAAGAGAGGGAGATGGGTGCATGCATTCTCATTGCTCTCCAGTCAGCACTGGCTGCGTTGCTTTGTAATCAAGGACGTAGAGCACAGCCGCTACAGACACGAGAGGGGAAGAGAACTCTGTCCCTGCACACACTGTGCAAGCAGGTGCTAGGCCGCCCAACATGGGCTGTGGAGTCGGAGTCGTAGCCCATTTTGATGAAGTCGGAGTCAGAGTCGGTGTTGTGGAAATTGAGGAGTTGGAGGTTTGTCTTATCGATACCACAGCACTGGTATGAGGGAGTCGGAGTTGGAGTCGGTGTCAAGGAAATTGAGGAGTCGGAGTTGGAGGTTTGGCTTACCGACTCCACAGCCCTGGTATGAGGGAGAGGGAGTTGGAGTCGGTGTCATGGAAATTGAGGAGTCGGAGGTTTGGCTTACCGACTCCACAGCCCTGCGCCCAAGTACCACTATGTGCTGGGGAATTAGATTAGGCAGTGTTCCAAAGCAGGCACTGCCAATCACGGTAAGGAAAGGTGCAGGGTATTGTAACTGAAAGGGTGGAAAGGGGCACCAAGGTTTTGGCTATGCCAAAGGTGCACCAAAGCTCCCTTATTTGTATGGCTAATATAATGCTTGCTTTTTGTTTTTTTTTTTAAACACATTTAATCAAATCTAAAATACAACAGCGATATTTAAAAGGGAAGGGGGCCAAGTCCCCTCTACGAAGGTCTAAATAGTTCAACTTCCATTTTGGAGGTGACAGACTGTCTTCAATTTGTGTTAGATTCTGAGCTGGTGGAAGGAGACAATGCTATGATGTCTTCCATACACAGGACGGCACGGAGGCATTCCTGATCTTCATTACTTTTTTTAGCACATAGACAAACGAATGGAGAATATTATACAGCAAAAATGATCACGGTGGGTGTGAATCCAGCTCTGGGGTGAAGTTAAACAAAAAAAAATATTGGAAAGCACAGCATCATCTGTCTGTGTCTCTCTGCTCCTCACTTCCACCCTCCATAGAGTTTAAGAAATGTGACATGACATCACAGTCAGTCGGCAGTCTGTCTGAGCAAAACAGAGAAGTTTTTATCTCTAATAAACAAAAAATTGCATGAAATATCCAGCATCCATATAGCTGTAAATGATAGGAAATAAGGTGAAAGACAATACATGAGGGCCATAGAAGGACTTTAACGCTAGCATATAATAGGATCGTTAACGGCGTGGTGTATATTTGTGAATCATAAAAACATCAAACGACGAGTCACAGCAACCTCCAACCATTACAGCCCCATCACCTTACCATTCACTAGGAAGGCTCCCCAAATACAAGGTGGGAAGAATAAGAAAATGACCCAGGTAAGAAAAAGTAGCGGCACTTATTACCAAATAAAGTGCTGACCTTTTATTGAAACATGGAATTCCTAAGCCGGGGAAATGGAGACCCAGTTGGCCAACGCCAAGGCTTGTCAGTCCCCGTGATCAGAGTTTCTGCTCCTGGCTATTAGTGCAGGAGTGTGGCCATCAGAGGCTGTGCCCATACAATCAGCAATGGCGGCCAGGCATGCTTTCTGCGTGAATTGCTTCTCACTAAAAACATACATGTACGGGGAGGGGATAAAAGGGCTTTTGCTACATTGTTCTGTGGTATACATTAGTGCAATATGGAGAGGATTCTTGTCACTCTACATACACTCACCTGCCTCAATCGCCTCCTCCTTTATATTCTGCATGGTTAGAAATTTACAGTCACCCCTCGGAGCGTAATCTACAACAGGAGATTAAGATGATGATCTCAAATCGGACAAATCACATTAATACACAGAAGAAACGATTTTGCAACTCCTGGATGAAAGGAGCGCAAATAACTACGACTAGAACGCTGCTTGCTGTCGGGGCACGATGGGAGTAATAGTCCCACCACAGCTAGAGACAGAAATATTGCAATTACTGATGAAGTATAGCGCAGAAATCACAACACTGTTTTCCACATATACTGTAGGGGTCATTCATGACCACGCTCCCTTTGATAAAGCGAGCACGTGAAACGTCTGACTGCTGTGCTTGCCAACAAGGGTTTTGCCACCAAGTATTAAGTCTTAAAAAGAAGATATACTTGCGCTATGATTTAAGCATACCAACATTACTGATAGGGCAAATACCTGTATAGGTGTAGAAGTTTCATAGAGACGGGTATGAGGATTCAGGGGTGTAAGCGATACTTGAAGGTAGAAATGCAGAAGTAAATCCAGGTAGAAATGAGCCTTTTTCAGGAGTGCTTAGGAAGCTAGGAAATAAAATAGAATTTAAAAGAAATATATCTAAGAAATGGTATGTGTAAAAAGAGATACAAAAGCAACTCTGAGGTCTCACACTAAAAATGCGTTAAAATACTTTAAAATAAGATAAGATGACCTCAGGCTGTTAAAAATATACATATATCTTAAAAAGAGAATCTATAAAGTGCTATTATGTAGAGAAAAGGTGACACTTATGAGTTGTAATCCTTTACAGAGGATTTAAATGCTTGCAGGGGGTATATAAAGTGCAACAGTGCTGTATAATAGCATCCTCAGTAAGCGTATACAAATAGGCCGCCAGAGGTGGTTTGCAAGCCAGGTGAGTCAGAGGAGTAACTGGAGGGACAGGTTAGTGCATATGTATGTATATAGAGAGCGTGTTATACAAATTCCGCTGTGTGTGCAGCAACGCAATCAAAGTCTAGTCCACAACACTTGCATAAACTTGCAAGGCTCACACTGATGTTTCGTCGGTAAATCAAGTCCGTATGGCGGTACAGTGCCCTTAGCTGGGGAGAGAGGTGGAGAAACAGGGATTTTTGTGAGTACTCACCGTAAAATCCTTTTCTCCGAGACGCTCATTGGGGGACACAGAACCATGGGTGTTACGCTGCTGCCAGTAGGAGGACACTAAGCAAATACACAAAAAAAAGTTAACTCCTCCTTCTGCAGTATACACCCTCTGCTGGCTCTGTTCTGAACCAGTTCGGTGCCAAAGCAGTAGGAGCTCAAACATAAGTGCAATATGCCAAAACCAAGAATAACTACAAGCCAAATGGCCAAACAGGGTGGGTGCTGTGTCCCCCAATTAGCGTCTCGGAGAAAAGGATTTTACGGTGAGTACTCACAAAAATCCCTGTTTCTCCATCGCCTCATTGGGGGACACAGAACCATGGGACGTCCTAAAGCAGTCCCTGGGTGGTAAAACATCACAACGTGTGAGACCTCATGCACCCAATGCCTTAAAGACTAGTTGACTAGAAGGCAGACTTACAGATGCGAAACTGCCGATTGCAGAATTTGTCTGCCGAGGGCCGCATCTGAAGCGGCTAAAGCATGAATGTTGTAATGCTTAGCAAACGTGTGAAGACTGGACCAAGTCGCAGCCCTGCACACTTGCTGAGCGGAAGCCTGGTGCCGAATGGCCCAGGAAGCCCCCACTGATCGAGTGGAGTTAATACCCGACGGGATAGGCTGACCTTTGACACGGTAAGCTTCTTGGATCGCTGAACGAATCCATCTGGCAATCGTGCTCTTAAAAGCAGGCAGACCTTTCCTGGGGCCCTCCGGAAGCACAAACAGGGTATCTGATTTGCCGAAAGGCGCTGTTCTGGAGATGTACCTCCTGAGGGCCCTGACCAGGTCCAAAGTGTGAAGAGCTTTCTCAGCACGATGGACCAGGGCCGGACAGAATGAAGGCAGAACTATGTCTTCATTCAGATGAAAAACCGAGACGACCTTAGGCAAAAAAGCCGGAGACGTCCTGAGCACCACCTTGTCATGGTGGAAAATCAAAAAAGGAGGTTTGCAAGACAAAGCTGCCAGTTCCGAGACCCGTCTGATGGACGTTATTGCCACAAGAAAGGCAACTTTCCATGAAAGAAGAGAGAGAAACCTCAAACATGGCCTCGAAGGGGTTCTCTTTGCAAGGCACTGAGGACCAAATTAAGATCCCAAGGTTCGAAGGGCATCTTGTATGGAGGGACAAGATGGGACACGCCTTGGATGAATGTCTTAACCTGCGGCTTGGAAGCTATCCGTCGTTGGAACAGGACGGAAAGAGCCGAAATTTGACCTTTGAGAGAGGCCAGTGCTAGACCAGAGTCTAAGCCTGCCTGCAGGAACTCCAAAATGGCAACGGTGGAAAACACCAAAGGAGACCGACCGTTATATTTACACCATTAAAAGAACATCTTCCAAACACGATGATAAAGGCGCATGGAAACAGGCTTCCTAGCGTTGATCATGGTAGAGACCACTCGTTGTGAGAAATCGGCCTGGGCTACGATCCAGGATTCAATGGCCAGGCCGTTAAACTGAGGACTCTCGAGTACTGGTGGTAAATGGGTCCCTGGGAGAGGAGGTCTGGACGATTCGGTAACCGCCAAGGGACGTCGGCGACTAGATGTACTAGTTCCGCATACCACGCTCGGCGTGGCCAATCCGAGGGGCGACGAGGATTACTGGGATGCCCTCCGCTTTGATCTTTCTGATGACCCGAGGGATCAGCGGAAGTGGAGGAAAGTTGTAGGGAAGACGGAACTGGCTCCATGGCAGTACCAGCGCATCGGAGCTGATGGCTAATGGGTCGCGAGACCTGGCTATGAACACTGGAACCTTGGCGTTTGCTCTGGAGGCCATGAGATCGACGTCCGGAGTGCCCCAACGCTGACAAATCTGAAGAAAGACTTCCGGATGAAGAGACCATCTCCGGAAGCTATACCCTGGTGACTGAGAAAGTCCGCCGCCCAATTTTCTACTCCCGGAATGTGAACTGCCGAGATGAGCGAGTGGTTCGTCTTGGCCCATTGCAGAATGTGCGTCACTTCGAGCATTGCTCTTCTGCTTCGTGTGCCTCCCTGGCGATTGATGTACACCACGGCCGTGGCGTTGTCGGATTGGATCCGAATGGGACAACCTGCCAAGAGGTGGTGGAAACGGTGAAGAGCTAGCTATATCACACGGATCTCGAGGACATTGATTGGGAGGTTGGCTTCCTGAGTGGACCAACGTCCCTGAGCCGTGTGGTGACGAAATATCGCTCCCCATCCGAGGAGACTTGCGTCGGTGGTCACCACCAGCCAGTGTACCGGAAGGAAGGACCTTCCCTGATCCAGTGACGACTTTACCGTCACCACTTGAGGGAGTGTCTGATCCTGGTTGTCAGACAAAAGCGTTGATCCAGGGAGGCTGGATCCTTGTCCTAGGCTGAAATCAGCGCCTGCTGGAGGGGACGGAGGTGAAATTGAGCAAATGGCACTGCCTCGATGGGTGCCACCATTTTTCCCAAGACCTGCATGGCGAACCGCAGGGAGTGAGACCGGGCAAGAATTAGCAGTTGAACTCCCCAGGACAGGGAGGATATCTTCTCTGGAGGGAGAAATACCAACCCCTTGGTAAGTGTCCAGGATCATCCCCAAAAAGGAAATTCGCTGGGATGGGACTGGGGAGGACTTTTCTAGGTTCACTAGCCATCCTAGGCGAGACAGAGTGTCGATGGCAATAGTGACACTCTCAGCACAAGTTCGATAGGACGGGCCCTTGACGAGAAGATCGTCCACGTAGGGTAAGATTACCACACCCAGAGAGTGTAGGATGGACACGACGGCCGCCATGACCCTTGTAAACACTCTGGGGGCGGTGGCAAGACCGAAGGGCAGAGCAGTAAACTGAAAATGTTCTTCTCTGATCGCAAAGCGTAGAAAACGCTGGTGACTTGGGAAGATTGGTATGTGAAAGTATGCGTCTTTAATGTCGATGGACGCAAGATATTCCTCTTTTTCCAGGGAGGCGATGACTGAACGGAGGGATTCCATCCTGAAGTGGCGTACTCTGATGAATTTTTCAACAGCTTTAGATCTAGGATGGGGCGCATGGTTCCGTCCTTTTTTGGGACCACGAACAGGTTTGAGTAGAAACCCTTGAACCTTTCCGTGGGAGGAACTGTGACAATGACTGCGCTTTTGCGGAGGGCATATATGGCCTGATAGAAAGGAGCTGCTAGTGCCCCTGTCTTTGGGGTACGAGACTGGAAGAAACACGTTGGTGGAGGAAACTCGAATTCGATTTTGTATCCGAAGGACACGAGGTCCCTGACCCATTGGTCATGGACGACCGCAAGACAGAACTGAGAGAACAAGAGTAGACATCCGCCTACCCAGTCCGTGTCGTTCCGACACGGCAGGGAGTCATTGAGAGAATTTGCGGGAAGGAGCGTTCTTAGGTCTGGACCGGGGAGATCTGTTTCTCCAGGAGTTAGATGGTTTGAATGAAGGATGCGAACTCCTGTCCCTGCGTGGGGGACGGGCCGAACCCGCAGAGGCGGGTGAGGAAGACCAGCTTGTAGATCCGCAAAAGGGTCGAGTAGATCTACGCTGGGGAAGAAATTTACCTCCCCCCCCCCCCCCCCCGTGGCATCCGAGATAATCTGATCTAGTTTTTCTCCAAACAAGCGCCCATTTTGATATGGCAAGGAAGTCAGAGATTTCTTTGAAGCGGAGTCTGCTCGCCATTCTCAGAGCCAAAGGGCTCATCTGATGGTAACTGCGTTTGCGGCTGCCTATGCAGAGCAATTAGAAGCATCTAGGGAGGCATGGACAACGTAATCACCAGCCCGGGCGATCTGGTAGGCGAGACTGTATACCTCGGGAGGTAGACTATTGTGTTGACTGATTTCAACTAGGGCCTCTGCCCAGGCTGCTATCGCTCTGGCTACCCAGGTGATGGAAAAGGAAGAGAAAAGTGCTGTCCCGGCAGCCTCGAAGACTGACCTTGCCAGGTGGTCAATCTGGCGATCAGTGGGATTTTTGATGGAAGATCCGTCTGACAGAGAGAGGAGAGTTTTTGAAGCTAGTCTCGATATGGGTGGGTCCACGGCAGGGGACTCTGTCCACTCTTTGTTTAGAGAAGATGCAAAGGGGTACCGCATCTCGAACGGCTTTTGGCCTGTGAACAGCTTATCTAGGCGACTTCTATGTCTTTGCACAATACCCGTAAATTCGGGATGATTGGCGAAAACCCTGGCGAGGGCGTTTTGTTCTTTTGAAGGCCACGGGTGGTCCGGATTGGACCCAGGTTCCTCCTCTACTTTGAGGATCTGATTCACAGCCTCGATGAGAGAGTCTATGGATTCCTGGAACTCCGGAGAGTCCGGGTCTGCGGCTACATCTGACTCATATTCAGAGTCGTGTTCGCTGTGGGCCCCTGGTGAGGGGAAACGAGACACAGAATTAGATGACGCTGAGGCATCTGAGTTCCGTGGAGACGCATCACGGGTACGTTTCCTAGAAGAATGTGCGCTCTGTGACGCCCTCCGGGCCCTGTCTGTGGAAGACTCTCGTGTGGCTGGGGGGCCGTCTAGAGAAGGTACGGAGACGTCCTGGCTTGAGGGGGAATCACGAAAGGCTTCTAAGGCCTTCCTTAGTAAGAGAGTCCATGGACTGTGCCAAGGAATTAGCCCACTGAAGGGGGCTGGCATCACTGTGGTCGACAGTAGCGGGGGCTCCTGAGGGCATGAGGCTTCGCAGGCCGCACAAAGATGTTTAGGGTGTCTCCGAGGTAGGGAGACGTTACATGAGGTACATGAGGCATAGATCACGGTGTGTGACTTTTCCGCCTTCTTAGCAGCTCTTGGCTGAGACATATTGCAGAAGCCTGTACGGAGCTGCGTCTGACTGCTAACAGACTGTGGTGCAAGGCTTACAGTGTATCTGCAGCGGAGGGGTTAAGCTATGTGTGCAGGCAAGGGGATAAGTGGCTTGTGCAGCTTACCCAGGTCCTGCGTCCTGTGTTCGTGCCCCCAGAGGAAAAAGCTCTGCCTGAGGTCCGTTGGAGAAAATGGCGCTTCCCCCTCTTCCTGGGGTTGGAACGCACCAGGAAGTGAGGCCCGAGACGAAATCTGGCGCTTCTCGTTTGCAGTGAGAAGCGCCAGAAAAAAAGGGAGAGGGCGGAGTAAAGGACGAGAAGGAGGGAGTGCCGCCTCCTCCTGTACTAAGCGCCGGCACTAGAAGGCCGTGGGCGCAAGGAAAAAGGGCCGGAGAGAGCCGGGGGCGGGTTTGGGCCTAGCGAGGCCTAAAGCCGGGGACTAAATTTGCGGCCGCGGTAGCGATCTAGGTAGCGATCGCTGTAGAGGCGGAGGGGACGCTGTCCCCTTCCTAATGGGAACGATCTCCCCCCTCAGGGACACGGACACCCCAGAGAGAGAAGGAGAGAGAAGCTCTCCCTCCCCCCCTCGCTGCTGTACTCACTCTGCGGTGCTTGGATGTAGCAGAGTCGGGAGCGCTGCGTGGCCGCACAAAAGGAGGATCTGGTCCGCTCCTTTCTTCCTCAATCCACCATCCCTTAATAGGGAGGTGGAGAGGGCTCTTTGTGTCCTGTCACCAGCCGTTCACCACAGTGGTGGTGCAGTGTGGTCCCATAGGTGCCGCAGGTAAGCTTCTGTGCTGCTGCCCGGGGACCGTAGCTGGCTTCAGGAAAATGGCCGCCGCGATCTCTATCTGCGCACGCGCTGCCTCCCGCGGCCATTTTCCTGATGCCACAGGAAGCAAAGTACTCTAACTACGCACGCGCCGCCTCAGGAAGATGGCCGCCACCACCGACAATCCCGGCTCTGCTCTCCTGTCTGCTCTCCGTGCCGCGGCGTCAACTCACCACCTGAGGAAGGGACCCTGCTCAGGTGCACGCCACCCACCGCGCCTCTGCAACGCCGCACCTCTGCCACCGCCACACCACTGTCGCAACCCCCCGGTAAGCCTGCGTTCGGGCTATAAGACGCACCCCCAAAATGGGACAAAATTCCAGATTATGGATTTCATAAGCTGCACCTCCACCGGAGTAATATATATAATTGAATGCCCATGTAAAAAAATGTACTTGGGTCGAACAATACGCTCTCTCTGCAAACGGATTGGGGAACACCTCCGTAACATTACAAATAATTATGACAACCACCCTCTATCCAGGCATTTCAAAATGGCACATAAGGGGTCACTGAAAGGTGTCAGAGTTAAGGGCATCAAAATAGTTAAAGACTGGCGGAAAGGAAATTTTATTAGACAAATGTCCATGGAAGAGACTCGTTGGATTTTCCAATTGGATACCTTAAAGCCAAAGGGTCTCAATAATGAAAATGAACTTTTCGCCTTTGATTGAACCATTTGGACTTGATTGATTGTCTAAAGACATAAATAGATGAAATGCTGCTAGAAGAGCCATCCCTGAGGAAGTAATCAGTCTGATTCCGAAACGTGTAGGATCTGGCCCTTCTAGCACACCGTACCCGCTCTCTGGGCACCAAGTGACTAGCTCGGATCACGTGACCCGAACACACGAGCTCCACCGACGTCCATCGTGGCCTCCGTCGCGCTTCAACTTGCAGCGTTCAGCATTCGGGTTCACTGGGAGTGCGCCACCGGCCGGGTCAGCTCTCTGTGACCCACCTCCAGCTGCGAAGACCCCCAGGATCCGGATTACCACCACCACCATCTTTTGTCAAGATAAGTACTATCGGACCTTTTTCTCCACCTCTCTCCCAGCTAAGGGCACTGTACCGCCATACGGACTTGATTTACCGACGAAACACCAGTGTGAGCCTTGCAAGTTTATGCAAGTGTTGTGGACTAGACTTTGATTGCGTTGCTGCACACACAGCGGAATTTGTATAACACGCTCTCTATATACATACATATGCACTAACCTGTCCCTCCAGTTACTCCTCTGACTCACCTGGCTTGCAAACCACCTCTGGCGGCCTATTTGTATACGCTTACTAAGGATACTATTATACAGCACTGTTGCACTTTATATACCCCCTGCGAGCATTTAAATCCTCTGTAAAGGATTACAACTCATAAGTGTCACCTTTTCTCTACATAATAGCACTTTATAGATTCTCTTTTTAAGATATATGTATATTTTTAACAGCCTGAGGTCATCTTATCTTATTTTAAAGTATTTTAACGCATTTTTAGTGTGAGACCTCAGAGCTGCTTTTGTATCTCTTTTTACACATACCATTTCTTAGATATATTTCTTTTAAATTCTATTTTATTTCCTAGCTTCCTAAGCACTCCTGAAAAAGGCGCATTTCTACCTGGAGTTACTTCTGCATTTCTACCTTCAAGTATCGCTTACACCCCTGAATCCTCATACCCGTCTCTATGAAACTTCTACACCTATACAGGTATTTGCCCTATCAGTAATGTTGGTATGCTTAAATCATAGCCGAGTATATCTTCTTTTTAACATTTTACATTTTCCAACCTTTTTTTGTGGTAGGTTTATTTATACTTGCAGCTGATTTAAGTGTAGGTGTACTAGCGCCGCTACACGCCCCTTATCTCTAAGTATTAAGTCTTGTTTGCCAGAGGGATCAAATATGGTACTTATTTCTCACTGCAAAATGCAAATACATTTATATAATTTATACAATGTGATTTTCTGGATTTTATTTTTGATATTCTATCTCTCAAAGTTAAAATTAACCTACCCTTAAAATTATAGACTGTTCATGTCTTTGCTAGTGGGCAACTTACAAAATCAGCAAGGGATCAAACACTTTTTTCCTACACTGTATTTGCTAATATTATTATTATTACACTTAGCACATGTTGGGATAGTATCTTGAAGATGGGAATACCGCTTTAAGGTCAATTTTCTTTTTTTCTCTCCTTTTTCAAAGAGCCATATATTTTTTAATCTTTCTGTTGATATAGACTATGAGGAATTCTTTTTTGGGAAGAAGACAGACATCATTAATTTTACCATATACTGATAGCCCAAAAAAATTCCAACTAGTTGTGAATTGGAGGAGGCTGAAGTTGGTTTCTTATTCGTCAGTTTTCTTATTCGGCAAATTTTTCTTTTTTGTTTTTTATAAGTTTAACAACAAAAAAATAATCATCACAATAATAAAAAACACTGCAGCGAGGAGCCCTGATGTGAATACACTTGAAATCAGCGCCAAAAATTATAAAACTGGCACAAAAATGGGCATCAAAGTGGGCACCAAAGTGCGTTAATGAAAGGGTTAAATGACTTTGGGCCACTGATATGACACTGCAGACATATAGAACATGGCGCCCCACATTAAACACAAGTCTCTCCAGCCTGGCCCAAATGGGTTCTGGGCATCAGAATTGGCATCAAAGTGGGCACAAAGTTGATTTTCACAGGTTTGATTAAGTAACTGTTTTTAAGGGGTTAAATGACTTTGGGCCACTTATCTCACACTAAGTATACACAGGTAGTCATGCTCCGCATCAAACCCAGGAGCCTCCAGCCTGGCCCAAATGGGTTCTGGGCATCAGAATTGGCATCAAAGTGGGCAAACAGCCAATTCTCACAGATTTGAATAAGTAACAGATGTTTTTCAGGTGTTAAATGACTTTGGGCCACTGATCTCATTCTACCCTTAGATCCCCCATAATGGCTGTGTGGCCCTCCAAAGAAATTCCACCCCACACCATTACTGACCCACTGCCAAACCGGTCAGTAATGGTGTGGGGTGGCATTTCTTTGTAGGGCCGCACAGCCCTTCATGTGCTTGTCAGAGGTAGCCTGACTGCCATTAGGTACCGAGATGAGATCCTCAGACCCTTTGTGAGACCATATGCTGGTGCGGTTGGCCCTGGGTTCCTCCTAATGCAGGACAATGCCAGACCTCATGTGGCTGGAGTGTGTCAGCAGTTCCTGCAAGATTAAGGCATTGAAGCTATGGACTGGCCTGCCCGTTCCCCAGACCTGAATCCGATTGAGCACATTATTATTATTTATTTATATAGCGCCATTAATTCCATGGTACTGTACATGAGAGGGGTTACATACAAAGTTATAGATATCGTTTACAGTAAACAAATTTACAATGACAGACTGGTACAGAGGGGAGAGGACCCTGTCCTTGCGGACTTACATTCTACGGGATAATGGGGAAGAAACAGAAGGTCGGGGATGCGGCAGCTCTGGTGGTGGCAGCGATGTGGCAGCTCTGGTGGTGGCGGCGAGGCGGCAGCTTGGGTGGTGGTGGCGAGGCGGAATGGTTATTGCAAGCTGTAGGCTTTCCTGAAGAGATGGGTTTTCAGGTTCCGTCTGATGGATCCAAGGGTGGTGGATAATCGTACATGTTGAGGTGTGGAATTCCAGAGGATGGGTGATATTCGGGAGAAATCTTGGAGGCGGTTTTGTGAGGAACGAATAATTGTGGAGAATAGTAGGAGGTCTTGGGAGGATCGAAGATTACGTGAAGGAAGATATTGGGAGATTAGTTCATAGATATAGGGAGGAGACAGGTTGTGGACGGCTTTGTAGGTCAGTGTTAGTAGCTTGAACTGGATTCGTTGGGGAATTGGGAGCCAGTGGAGGGATTTGCAGAGGGGAGAAGCAGGGGAGTAGCGAGGGGAGAGGTGGATTAGTCGGGCAGCAGAATTGAGGACAGATTGGAGTGGTGCAAGAGAGTTGACGGGGAGGCCACACAGGAGGGTGTTGCAGTAATCAAGGCGGGAGATGATGAGGGCATGCACAAGAGTTTTAGTAGATTGAGGGCTGAGGAAGGGACGGATTCTGGAAATGTTTTTAAGTTGGAGGCGACAGGAGGTGGCAAGAGTTTGGATGTGTGGTTTGAAGGACAGGGCAGAGTCTAGAGTTACTCCGAGGCAGCGGATTTCAAGTGCGGGAGAGATCGTGATGCCATTTACCACAATAGATAGATCGGGTAGGGAAGATACGCGAGATGGAGGAAAGATGATGAGTTCGGTTTTGTCTACATTGAGTTTTAAGAAATGAGAGGTGAAGAAGGAGGATATGGCTGATAGACACTCCGGGATTTTAGAAAGCAGAGAGGTGACATCTGGGCCAGAGAGGTAGATCTGAGTATCGTCCGCACAGAGGTGGTACTGGAAGCCATGGGACTTTATGAGTTGTCCTAGGCCAAGGGTATAGATGGAAAAAGTAGGGGCCCCAGGACAGAGCCTTGAGGGACTCCAACAGACAGAGGGCGGGATGAGGAGGTAGAGTGGGAGACACTAAATGTGCGGTCGGAAAGGTAAGAGGCGATCCAGGACAGGGCAAGGTCTTTGATGCCATGGGAAGAAAGAATCTGTAGCAGTAGGCAGTGGTCGACTGTGTCAAAGGCAGAGGACAGGTCAAGGAGGAGGAGGATGGAGAACTGTCTGTTAGCTTTGGCTGTGAGTAAGTCGTTAGTAATTTTGGTCAGGTCAGTTTCAGTGGAGTGGTGGGGGCGGAAGCCAGATTGGAGATTGTCGAGGAGAGAGTTAGATGAGAGGTGGGAGGAGAGTTGAGCGTGGACATGCTGCTCAAGGAGTTTGGAAGCAAACGGGAGCAATGATATTGGGCGATAGCTGGGCATAGCAGTTGGGTCAAGGTTTGTTTTTTTGAGGATGGGTGTGATGGTGGCATGTTTGAAGGCAGAGGGAAAGGTACCAGAAGAGAGCGATAGGTTGAAGAGATGGGTTAGGGCTGGGATGAGCATGTTAGTGAGGTTGGGGAGCAGGTGGGAAGGGATGGGGTCAAGTGCACAGGTGGTGAGGTGTGATTTGAAAAGCAGATGAGTAAGCTCTCCTTCAGTGATGTCGGAGAGGGAGGCTAGTAGGGAAGGACAGAGGTCTGGTATATGGAGCGGTTGGGGTGGTGGAACAGTAAAGGTTTGCCTTGTTTGGTCGATCTTACTCTTGAAGTAGGTGGCAAAGTCCTCGACAGAGATGAGGGGAGTTGGAGGTGGCAGTGGTGGGCGGAGGAGAGAGTTGAATGTGCTGAACAGTTGTTTTGGTTGTAGGATAATGAAGACATCTGGGACATCATGTCTCGCTCCATCCACCAACGTCACGTTGCCCCACCGATTGTCCAGGAGTTGGTGGATGCTTTAGTCCAGGTCTGGGAGGAGATCCCTCAGGAGACCATCCGCAACCTCATCAGCATACCCAGGCGTTGTAGGGAGGTCATAGAGGCACGTGGAGGCCATACACAATACTGAGCATCATTTTGACTTGTTTTCACTTTCATTTTGGGGTCTCTCCAAATCCAGGCCTCCTTTGGTTCAAAAATTTGATTTCCATTGATGATTGTTGTGTGATTATGTTGACAGCACATTCAACTTTGTACAGAACAAAGTATTCAATGAGAATATTTCACTTATTTAGATCTAGAATGTATTATTTGAGTGTTCCCTTTATTTTTTTGAACAGTGTATATATACTAGCTATGAACCCGTTCTACGCCCGGGTGGAAAGCATTTTTATTGGTATATGGTCTCCCATCCTAGTATGTGCTGCTCCCCTCCTATCCTGGTATGCATGGCACCCCTCATCCCTATCCTGGTATGCATGGTCCCCTCACCCCAAATCCTGGTATGCATGGTCCCCTACCCCCCAATTCTGGTATGCATGGTTCCCTCACCCCCTGTGATGAACGGCGGACGTAGGCCCGGGGAATCACGGTTTATGATTCCACCGCTGCCACCAATGTGATAAATAATCTGCAGGGATTTATATTTAGCCCACTTTTCAGTTCTGCTAGGAACTTGCAGCTCTCCGGCGCCCCCTTACCCTCAGGTCAGTCAGGGAACTGCACCTAGGATAATTAGTCGCCGGACGGGCCGCTTGGACGTGTGCTGGCTATTGGGCACGCTGCAGGGAGGGAATTATAACTACTCCTATCCGCAGCCAGGCAATACACTTATAAAACCAGCTCCGTCGCTGCCAGCGATACCCGCAGCCCCGCACACACACGCTGCCACCAGCCTCTGGGTCTAGAATGTGGGGCAGAGGCCACCCCAATTTAGTAGCGTAGTATACTTCAGGCACGCATGTCAGGAACGGCACACAGACGGAGGCCTAGGGAATCACGGCTTAGGATCCTACCGCTGCCACCAATATGTTGAATGCAGGGATTTATACTTATCCCACTTCCGCTTAGGAACTTGCAGCTCTCCGGCGCCCCCCTTACCCTCAGGTCAGTCAGGAAACTGCACCAAGGCTAATTAATCGTCGGACCGGCCGCTTGGACGTGTACTGGCTATTGGGCACACTACAGTGAGGGAATTATAACTACTCCTAGCCGCAGCCAGGCAATACACCTATAAAACCCGCTCCGTCACTGCCAGCGATGCCCGAAAGCCCAGCACAGACACACTCGCTAGCTGCCACCAGCCTCTGGGTCTAGAATGTGGGCAGAGGCAACCCCAATTTAGTAGCTTAGAATACGTCAGGCACGTGCAAATTCGTTATAGAGCATAGAGAAACGAACTAATAATTATATATTTTTACTCCAGAAAAGTTAGGTGGTGTTTAGAAGGTATAAAAAAAAAATGTAACAATCTGAGACAATTAAAATATGTACAAGCAATTAAAAACAAAACAGGGTTAAAGAAGAAAAACTCACATGGCACTTAGATCATTCCAGCGAATCAGGCTGGGGGGAAGGGAAGGGTCCACACATCGCCATGCATGACAGTGTGGCTGTGAACCTCAGGCTCCTTAGCTGAATCTGACACCCTGTCTGTCTGTACTCTATAGTTCTGGGTCATGACATCATAATAAGGGCTGAGTTACCGCGGTCCTCCCCTTGCGCTAAGCTGCAGTCCTGGGTTCTGAAACCTTCTCGGCTATATAACTGGGCTTGAGAACCTAGCAGAGTCTCGGCAGAACCATCATTCACCTTATTCTGAAATTAGTGTTGTAATGAGTTCAAACTCAGACTAGTTATCAGACTCAGACTAGTTATTCCACTCTGCTCCAGAGAAATCCATTTCTTGGTTCTGTTGGGGCTAGAACTTAACCAGAACCACTGCAGCGAAGCCTGATAGGAGCATGTTGCAGAACTGTAACTTTCGTGTTCCTATCATAAACTTGCAGCGTTTTATGACCGGATGAATGAATTCCCATTATATGCTATGGGACAGTCCAGCATGGTCTGAAGACAAATACATTCCTGAGGTGGGGGCGAGAGGAAGGAGTAAGTTGTAATTTCAGGCAGTGAGAAGTTTGCAGGCTGCAGGGAAGGAGGGGACGAGCAGTGTCCCAGACTGCAATGTGTGTAGAAGATGGAAGATTCTGGAATGCCCCGGAAAAGTTATGAATGATATTTTCACTTTATCATTACAACGTGCAAATTCGTTATAGAGCATAGAGACTAACTAGTAATTTTATATTTTTACTCCAAAAAGATAGGCAGTGTTTACAAGGTATAAAAAAAAAAAAAGATGTAACAATCTGAGACAAAATTACCTGGCCCTGCCTTATAGACTTCTGGTCGTGACATCATTAAAGGGGCTGAGTTACCAGGGTCCTCACCTTGTCTCTAAGTTGCAATTTTGGTTCTGAAAACTTATAACGATCATAACTTGGCTTGAGTACCTAACAGAATCTCGGCAGAACCATCATTCACCTTATTCTGAAATTAGTGTTCTAATGAGTTCAAACTTGGATTAGTTATTCTACTCTGCTCCAGAGAAATCCATTTCTCTGGAAGCGGGCAAAACACAGGCTAAATAGTCCCGTCGAAGAACGTCTCGGATATGTAGTTTTTATATTTCTATCACAATCTCACATTGCATTACGTCTGAATGAATGAATTCCCATTATTGTCTATGGGGGAAAAGCAAATGCTGGACACAAAGAAGACCCCCGTGGTGAGGAGGGAAAAATCACACACTGGCATCTCAGGTTACACTGTGTGCAGGCTGGGAGGCTGCAGGCACAAGGGGGGAAGGGGGGAGAGGGGGGTGGTTTGGCTCTGTGCTGCTAAACATAATGGGTGAATGGGTGTAGAAGTAGTCTGTGTGGAAAGTTCTAGAAAAGTATAAGGAATGGAGCTCACATTCCAGGTTATCGTCACACTTTACATTATCGTTACACCCACCAATCCTGGTATGCATGGTGCCCTCATCCCCCCATCCTGGTATGCATGGTGCCCTCACCGCCCCTATCCTGGTATGCATAGTCCTCTCACCCCCCTATCCTGGTATGAATGGGCCTCTCACCCCCCTATCCTGGTATGCATGCTACCTCACACCCCTATCCTGATATGTATGGTCCCCCTCACCCCTATTAACCTGCACACATACCAAAAAAAAAAAATATATATATATATATATATATATATATATATATTTATATATTCACCTTTCTTCACTGTGCTCCTGCGCTGTTCTGTTCTGCCAGGGGAGGAGTGTGCCGCCGGAGTACGTGCATGCCCATACCACGCTGTACAGAGCCATATTGCTGAAGACACACTGCAAATGTGTCTTCAGTAAAATGGCGCCGGATAGCGCTCTGTGCATGCGCGATTCCGTTCGCACTCCTGCCCCAGTGAGAAGAGAACCTACGCAGCAACGCTCCTCCCGGTCAGGTAAGTATGGCGCCGGAGATCGCGGTATGCATCCAGTGTCTACGCGTACCGCGATCTCCGACGCCATACACACTCCTCTTACCTGTAACCGCTGGATGCAATTTCTTTCTGGAGCCAGACTGCACTGTCTATAAAGGCTTCAAACAGAGTGACGGTCCCAGCATTATATATATATATATATATATATATATATATATATATATATATATATATATATAGTGTGAGACAGTGAAGGGGTGCGTACTGGACGGGGTGTACATCTCGCCCAGGTTTCTTAGCTGGGTGGCATGAGGAATGTAGGAGTGAAGGTAGGTTGGCAGTGTGATGTTCACTCCACTCCCCATCCAGTACAGGCTTGCAGCCCAACCCTGAGTGCACTCAGCTGTCTAATTAAGCAGCCAGAAGTAGGTGGCTGAGCTAGACAGAGAGGGCTCTCAGTCTGAATCTGGCTTCAGACGCTAATGGAGTCTCCTGGAAGCCGAGCTCTGGTAATTACACATCTGTGTTGTTTTGGGCCAGGCTGTTAGAGCCTAGACCACGGTAGTGAGGGAACTGTGTCTAGCTAGCAGCCTGCCAGGCTTAGGACTTTGTTTTATGGTTTGGTTTATGTTTGTTGCTGTGGACTTTCAATAAAACTGGTTGCTGCCAGTTTACACCAACAATGCTGTCGCTGCTTGGAGTCTTTTATGCCACTCCGTCTACCCGAGACTGCGATCCCAGAGCTATATACCCCCTGAACTGGCTACAATTGATGCTCGAATGCGGGCAGCACAGTGACTAAAACAGCAGCAAAGAAAAAAAAACGTCTGTCAAAGCAGCCTTAAAGAGACAGTAGCCCTAATAGTGCCTGCACAGAAAAAGCTGAACTTGCTGTGGAAAAGACTTTGGAGTGTGCATGTCCTGGGTAAAGGCTGCCGTTGCCGGGACAGAAAAGTCTGACAGCATGGAGGAGCTGCTTAAACATATGGCGCAAGCTAGTGTGCAACAGCAGGAGACTAACCGATTGTTAATGGAGCAGGTTGCAGCACTACGCCAGGCTCTCAGCACCTCGTCCCAGAGTGATGACGCAAGGACGCCTGCGTTGTCCGCTGTAAAAAGAGCGGTTAAAACAGACCCTGCAGAAGATGACGCCTCATGACGATGTGGAGGCTTATCTAGCTATATTTGAAAGACTGGCAGAGGAGAATCTGCCACCATCTGAATGGGCCATGGTGGTCCGCGACCTATCTGACTGGGGAACCCCAAAAGGCCTATTTTGACCTTAGCGAGCAGGACAGCAGAGACTATGCCAATCTGAAAGCGGAGATTCTTGCCCGCCTGGGTGTTACGGTTGCAGTCCGTGCCAGGAGAGTCCATAACTGGAGATACAGTTGGGACAAGCCTGCTCGCTCACAAATGTATGACCTGATTTATTTAGTAAAGAAGTGGCTGGAGCCTGACGTCAGCACCCCTGCCCAAATGGTCGAGAAGGTAGTGGTGGACCGGTACATCTGGGCCCTTCCTCCTGAGGTGCAGCTCTGGGTCGGACAGGGAGACCCCAAAGACGCCAATCAACTGGTCAGTCTGATAGAGAGGTACTCCGCCACCAAAGACTACCTCCGTCACCAGCCGTCAGAGCAGTGGTCACTTCGGAGTTCCCGGCCTCCGACATCTCCCGGTAAGAGAGTTCCAGCTGGTGGGGCCAGGGGGACTGCTGATAGACGGGGTCAGCCCCGAGGGGACATGTGTGAGGCAAGGGCCGATGCTTCCCTGTCGGGAGTCCCCAGGCCTAGAAAGGTCTTCCCGTCTGAACCACCAGACCTGAGACAGTGTTGGAGATGCCGTGAACGGGGTCATGTTTCAGCCAACTGCCCACTAGTGGGGGAACCTATGGACTGTGATGCTGGAAGGTCCCTCTCTCTCCTCGCAGAACCCGTGTGCGTGGCAACCCCAGCCGAGGAGAATGGCCCACAGGTGTCCCAGGTGGTTATAAATGGCTGCCCAGTACCAGCCCTCCTAGACTCAGGGAGTCGAGTGACTCTGGTACATGCCAGCCTGGCTGACAGGGACTTCATCCCCGATAAACACCTGAGCGTGGTGTGCATCCATGGAGATACCAAAGTCTACCCGGTGACTTCCGTGGACTTCGTCACAAAACTCGGGGAGATATCGTATGAAGTGGGGGTAGTGAAGAACCTGATGCACCCAGTCATATTGGGTCGTGACTTTCCCCTGTTTTGGGGTCTGTGGGGGAAAAAAGGTTCTACCGGACAGTGTGATGAAGCTCCTACTGAGGTTGCGCGGTCCATAGGGGCGGACCACAATGCTAGTGTATTGTTGAACTTAAGTGATGATAATGATAAATTTCCATTTCAGGTGATGTTGGGGGAGGGGGATAATGGTTCTCTGGAACAGAATGTCCCTGACCTACCTGTGTCCCGTGGCAATTTTGGGAGTGAGCAGTTGCGAGACCCCACTCTTAAACATGCCAGGGAAAGTATAACTGTTCTGAATGAGATCCCACAAGAGCCCGGCTCTGATTAAAGATTTCCCCATTTTGCCATGAACAATGACCTGCTATATAGGGTCACTAAGGTCAAGGGAGAGGTCGTGAGTCAGCTTCTGATACCTAGGCCATATAGAAGTATGGTGCTAGGTTTGTCACATAACCACATGCTTGGTGGGCACCTGGGGATGGACAAGACCCAGGAAAGAATCCTCCAGAGGTTTTACTGGCCAGCGGTTTATCGAGATGTGGAGGATTATTGCAAATCCTGCCCCACGTGTCAGATAAATGCTCTGGTTTCCCACTTCCGCAGTCCATTAGTCTCGCTTCCGGTTATAGAGATACCATTTGAAAGGGTAGCGATGGACTTAGTAGGTCCTATTGTGAAATCAGCCAGGGGGCACCAATACATACTAGTGGTACTTGATTATTCAACCCGGTACCCCGAGGCTGTCCCTTTAAGAAATATGGCGTCCAAAAATATTGCACGGGAACTCTTTCATATGTTTTCCAGGACAGGAATCCCTAAAGAGATCCTCACGGACCAAGGCACACCTTTTATGTCCAAGGTGATGAAGGAGCTGTGTAAGTTGCTTAAAATCTCGCACATTCGAACATCCGTGTATCACCCCCCAGACGGATGGGCTGGTTGAACGTTTTAATAAAACGTTAAAACATATGTTAAAGAAAGCAGTGGAGAAAGATGGCCGGGACTGGGACTACCTGTTACCCTACCTAATGTTTTCGGTCAGAGAGGTGCCCCAAGCCTCTACGGTGTTTTCTCCCTTTGAGTTGGTATATGGTCGGCACCCGCGGGGCTTGCTAGATATAGCCAAGGAAGTATGGGAGACCGATGCAACCCCATACAAGAGTGTTATAGAGCATATTGCCCAAATGCAAGATAGAATTTCTAAGATTATGCCATTGGTTAAGGATCACCTGCAGAGAGCCCAAGAAGCTCAAAGCAGAATATATAATCGGTCAGCAAAAATTAGGACTTTCAACCCCGGGGATCGGGTCCTAATCCTAATTCCCACGGTGGAAAGTAAGTTTTTGGCCAAATGGCATGGCCCATACGAGATAGTACAGAAAGTGAGCGAGGTCACCTACAAAGTACACCAACCCGGGAGACAGAAGCCCTACCAGGTCTATCATATCAACTTAATCAAGCCCTGGAGGGACAGAGAGTCATTGTCGGCCTCGGGTGAATTAGAGAAAGGGTTAAAACCACCTCTACCTCCTGTGATAGTTGGTGAGACATTGTCAGTACACCAAAAACAGGAAGTACGGGAGTTTCTGCAGGAAAATCAGCAGAGGTTTTCAGACTTGCCCGGCCGGACTTCTCTCGTGAAGCACCATATCGAGACCGAGCCCGGTACTAAGGTCAAGCTGAAGCCGTACAGGATACCGGAAGCCCGCAGAGAGATAGTCTCCACTGAGATCAAATGGATGCTAGCCCTCGGGGTCATTGAGGAGGCCCAAAGTGAGTGGTGTAGCCAGATTGTCCTGATCCCAAAACCTAATGGAACCTGGAGGTTTTGCAATGATTTTAGAAAGTTGAACGACGTGTCAAAGTTTGACGCATACCCGATGCCACGGGTAGACGAGCTAATCGAGAGGTTAGGGGGTGCCCGTTATATTACAACCCTCGATCTGACAAAAGGGTACTGGCAGATACCCCTGTCTGATGAAGCAAAAGAAAAAACGGCCTTTGCAACCCCTGACGGCTTGTTTCAGTATCTTGTGATGCCATTCGGGTTGCATGGAGCCCCGGCTACCTTTCAGAGGCTTATGGACCTGATCCTGCGCCCGCATCGAGCCTATGCGGCTGCCTACCTGGTTGATGTGGTAATTTTCAGTTCCGATTGGAAGAGCCACCTCGCTATGGTACAAGCCGTCTTAGACTCGATAGGCGGAGCTGGGCTGAACATAAACCCAGAGAAATGTGCCATTGGCCTAGAAGAGGCCAAGTACCTGGGCTACGTCATTGGCAGGGGATTGATTAGGCCACAAATCAATAAGGTAGAGGCGATTCAGAACTGGCCTACACCCCTCACAAAACAACAGGTCAAAGCGTTTCTGGGCATCACTGGGTACTATCGCAGATTTGTACAAAATTTTGCCTCCATTGCTGCCCCGTTGACCAACCTGACAAAGGGTGGGAAGTCAAAAATGGTAGTTTGGACTCCGGAGGCAGAAAAAGTCTTTCAGTCTTTGAAAATGGCTTTATGTCAAAGCCCAGTTCTGGTCACCCCTAATTTCAGGGAGGAGTTTCTTGTTCAAACTGATGCCTCTAATGTGGGGTTAGGGGCGGTTTTGTCGCAGGTCGTGAAGGGTGAGGAGCACCCGGTCATGTATCTAAGTCGAAAACTGACACCGGCTGAACAAAATTATGCCATTCTGGAGCGAGAGTGCCTCGCAATTAAATGGGCGCTGGACTCGCTACGTTATTACCTCTTGGGCAGGAAATTTAAATTACAGTCAGACCATGCTCCTCTGGCATGGATGAAGCAGAATAAGGAAAGGAATGCCAGGGTGACAAGGTGGTTCCTTTCGTTTCAAGAATTCAATTTCTCGGTAGAGCTTAGGCCTGGGAAGTTACAGGGTAATGCCGATGCCTTGTCCAGAGTTCACTGTCTCTTTGGAGTTGTTGACCAGCCCTCCGGTCTGGAGAAGAGGGGGGGATATGTGAGACAGTGAAGGGGTGCGTCTTGGACGGGGTGTACATCTCGCCCAGGTTTCTTAGCTGGGTGGCATGAGGAATGTAGGAGTGAAGGTAGGTTGGCAGTGTGACGTTCACTCCACTCCTCATCCAGAACAGGCTTGCAGCCCAACCCTGAGTGCACTCAGCTGTCTAATTAAGCAGCCAGAAGTAGGTGGTTGAGCTAGACAGAGAGGGCTCTCAGTCTGAATCTGGCTTCAGATGCTGCTGGAGTCTCCTGGAAGCCAAGCTCTGGTAATTACAAATCTGTGTTGTTTTGGGCCAGGCTGTTAGAGCCTAGACCACGGTAGTGAGGGAACTAACTGTGTCTAGCTAGCAGCCTGCCAGGCTTAGGACTTTGTTTTATGGTTTGGTTTATGTTTGTTGCTGTGGACTTTCAATAAAACTGGTTGCTGCCAGTTTACACCAACAATGCTGTCGCTGCTTAGAGTCTTTTATGCCACTCCGTCTACCCGAGACGGCGATCCCAGAGCTATATACCCCCTGAACTGGCTACAATATATATATATAAACACACATGTATTCTATGTGTGTATCTCAATTTTATCTATTGTAATCTAACCTGTCATTCTGTGGTTAAAATGTGCACGGCAGATTATTTGCCAGCTTTAAATTTATCTAAAATATATATATACTGTATATATGTTTTGAAAAATATTCAGTTTTAAAACTATGTGTAATTGATTTAGAACATTTCTCTGTGTATAAGCTCATGTTACAATTTCTATCTATCGGCCTCATTTCTATCTATCGGCCTAACCGACTGCTGCGCTCTGCAAACGACTTTCGACTAACCTCTGCACTAATCCGTACCTCCCACTCCCGACTCCAAGACTTCTCCCGCGCTGCGCCAATCCTCTGTAATGCTCTACCCCAAGAAATTAGGACTATCCACAATTTGCATGGTTTCAGGAGCTCCCTCAAAACACATTTGTTCAGAGTGGCCTATCACATTCACTAACCAAAGTCGTTCTATGTTTAAGTGTGTATGTGTAGCCCATTCACTATCTCCATCCATGCCTCACTCCCTCAAGATGGCTGGACCATCATTGTAAATGCACCATTGTATATACACACACACCTGTACTTTGTATCTCCCCCACCTCATTGTAGATTGTAAGCTCTCACGAGCAGGGTCGGCTTATTTTGCTTTAATTATTGTATTGTTAACGTTGTTACCTATGACTTGTGTTTTGAAACTGTTAAACTGTAAAGCGCTGCGGAATATGTTGGCGCTATATAAATAAAGATTATTATTATTATTATTATTACAATCGCATTGCAGTCTGATGTAAATCCGATGCTCGGTGTGAAAAATCGGATTTTACTCGCACAAAAAAAATGCCTGACACTCGCATGACAATTGCATTACACTCATCCAACTCTCCTGCATCAAAATTGGAACGATTTTTTAAATCGCTAGTGTGTCTCCAGCCTTACTATGTATGTAATGGTGGTTTGACATCAGTGGCCCAAGGTCATTTAACCCCTTAAAAATATCAGTTACTTCTTCAAATCTGTGAAAATTGGCTGTTTGCCCACTTCGATGCCAATTCTGATGCCCAGAACCCATTTGGGCCAGGCTGGAGAAACCAGGGTTTGATGCGGGTCATCACTATCTGTGTACTCATATGTGAGATCAGTGGCCCAAAGTCATTTAACCCCTTAAAAAAACTGTTACTTATTCAAATCTGTGAAAAGTGGCTGTTTGCCCACTTTGATGCCAATTCTGATGCCCATAACCCATTTGGGCCAGGCTGGAGGGACCTGGGTTTGATGCATGGCATCACTATCTGTGTATTCTTAGTGTGAGATCAGTGGCCAAAAGTCATTTAACCCCTTAAAAACATCTGTTACTTATTCAAATCTGTGAAAATTGGCTGTTTGCCCACTTTGATGCTAATTCTGATGCCCATAACCCACTTTGGCCAGGCTGAAGGGACCTGGATTTGATGTGGGGCGTCACTACCTGTGTATACTTAGTGTGACATCAGTGGCCCAAAGTCGTTTAACCCCTTAAAAACATCTGTTATTTATTCAAATCTGTGAAAATTGGCTGTTTGCCCACTTTGATGCCAATTCTGGTGCCCAGAACCCATTTGGGCCAGGCTGGAGAGACTTGTTTTAAATGTGGGGCTCCCTGTTTTATATGTCTGCAGTGTCATATCTGTGGCCCAAAGTCATTTAACCCTTTCATTAATGTCGTATGGTGCCCACTTTGATGCCCATTTTTCTGCCAGTTATATAATTTTTGGCGCTTATTTTGTATTCACATCAGGTCTCCTCGCTGCATTGTTTTCATTATTGTGATAATTTTTTGTTGTTAAACCTATAAAAAACAGAAACGAAAAATTTGCCGAATAAGAAACTGAACGAATAAGAAACAAACTTCAGCCTCGTGTGAAGTGGTGATAAAAAACACAGATGTGTCTTTGCCTATTGCATTTCATTTTTATAGCGTTAATTGTGTGATCAAAATGAGCCGACGACGATTCTCCAGGTCAGTACGATTACAGCACTACCAAACAAAATTTTTCTTATTTTTTCTTAGCCACTAAATTAAGAAAAAAAAAATCATCAACTTTGTGTAATATATATATATATATAATATATATATATATATATATATATATATTATATATATATATATATATATATATATAATATTAGCTGTTTCCAGCCAGCTAACGCTCGGCACGCTCATTGCTATCTAATTAACGCTGCTGGTGATTAAACTAAAGTAAATAATGACAACATTCAATAGCGCTTACGCAGGTGGTAAATGAAATTAAAATGAAGTTAATAATAATAAACATCAAAAATCTGAATAATACTAATGATACATTTTATTCACAGTATGGTAATGTGTGGACAGAGCCTCGTATGGTAATGTGGTGGGGGGGCCGTATTACGAGCGGTAATGTGGTGGGGGGGGCCGTATTACGAGCGGTAATGTGGTGGGGGGGCCGTATTACGAGCGGTAATGTGGTGGGGGGGCCGTATTACGAGCGGTAATGTGGTGGGGGGGCCGTATTACGAGCGGTAATGTGGTGGGGGGGCCGTATTACGAGCGGTAATGTGGTGGGGGGGCCGTATTACGAGCGGTAATGTGGTGGGGGGACGATCGCGGGTAAGTGTGGTGGGGGGGACGGAGCCTCGCGTGGTAAGTGTGTGGGGGGGGACGGAGCCTCGCGTGGTAAGTGTGTGGGGGGGACGGAGCCTCGTGTGGTAATGTGTGGGGACGGAGCCTCGTGTGGTAATGTGTGGGGACGGGGCCTCGTGTGGTAATGTGTGGGGACGGGGCCTCGTGTGGTAATGTGTGGGGACGGGGCCTCGTGTGGTAATGTGTGGGGGACGGGGGCCTCGTGTGGTAATGTGGGGGGACGGGGCCTCGTGTGGTAATGTGGGGGGACGGAGCCTCGTGTGGTAATGTGGGGGGGTGGGATTTGTGCGGTAATGTGGGGGGACGGGATATGTGGGTAATGTGGTGGGGGCGGGATTATGTGCGGTAATGTGTTGGGGGGTGGGATTATGTGCGGTAATGTGTTGGGGGGTGGGATTATGTGCGGTAATGTGTTGGGGGGTGGGATTATGTGCGGTAATGTGTTGGGGGGTGGGATTATGTGCGGTAATGTGTTGGGGGGCGGGATTATGTGCGGTAATGTGTTGGGGGGCGGGATTATGTGCGGTAATGTGTTGGGGGGCGGGATTATGTGCGGTAATGTGTTGGGGGGCCGATTATGAGCGGTAATGTGGTGGGGGGCCGGATTATGAGCGGTAATGTGGTGGGGGGGCCGGATTATGAGCGGTAATGTGGTGGGGGGGCCGGATTATGAGCGGTAATGTGGTGGGGGGGCCGGATTATGAGCGGTAATGTGGTGGGGGGTGCCAGTTATGAGCGGTAATGTGGTTGGGGGGGCGGGATTATGTGTGGTAATGTGGAGGGGGGCGGGATTGTGTGTGGTAATGTGGTGCGGGGCAGGATTGCGTGTGGTAATGTGGTGCGGGTGGGATTGTGTGTGGTAATGTGGTGGGGGGTGGAGCTACTGTGCAGGGGGCGGGATGAGAGTAATCACGATGCCTCATTTATATATATATATACACATACACAAACACAAACACTGTACACATTAATTTGTGTCACCACTTTAAGAGACCCAGACTTTAGTTTTCCATTAATGGAGCTGTGTGAGGGGTTTTTTTGAGTGGCGATCTGGTACACAATACTGCCTTACTTTAAGGAGTTTTCCCACAAAGTGGATTTTAATTACTAGATAAATAGATATATAGGTAATAGATTGGGCATAGTAATACATTTCCACAACTGGATGTGTTTACATTAAATGTTCCTGAGCTAAGATAATCTTATCCATGTGCTCCTTTAACTTTCTCCACTCCATGGTTTCCTCTGCTCCCTGCTAAACTGGCGCTGCCGTGACACCATGACTACAGCATGTGACCACTGCAGCCAATCGCTGAGCTCAGCCACCTAGTGCCACAAGACCCAATGATCGGCTGCAGCGGTCATGTACTGTACTCATAATGTCGCTGTTGTATCGATTTTGACAGAGACCCAGCGCAAATGCAGAAAGGCAGGAGGCGTAATGCGGATTGGGGGTGTATTTACATGGAATAATAGGGGTTAAGCGCAGACAAACCCCTTTAAGTGTCCTGGAGCAGCTCCACCATAACACGCCGAATGCTTTGCGCTCTCACCTGTGAGCAGCTGCGCCCCCGTCACCAGTCTCTAGCTCTCCTGAGGGAGGCAGCAGTCATTGCTGTTTGCACTGTCCTCACATTCAGGCATTACTCCCCGGACATTTATCCAGTTACTACAGAACCTAAGTTGTATCTCTCCGTAGATATCACTTCCGGGTCATGCGCTCAGCCGCTTAGAAATGCACATGCGCAAATACTAACGCTACTTCTACTTGCTTTTCACGTGCGTTCCATAGAGGGAAGCCAAGCCACAATTACGCATGCGCAGAATTCCCTCCATGTGTTTACCACGGAGCTCAAGTTTTGCGAGTGTCAACCGGCAAAAGAAAACTGCTGATGTGAGGAGTCCGCGGCTCTGGTGACGTCATATACCTTGCTGTACCGTGTGCGGTCAGCGGTGCCTCCTTCAGGACAGCAATGCATGGATCACACTGACTCATGTGTGTCAGAAGTGAAGGGCATGGACCGTGCAGAAGTGGAGCTCACCGACTGTCACCGTGCAGACAATGCAATGGCTGACCTGCAGGATGATACCGTGCAGCAGAACTCCACTACTGTGCACTGCTGCAGCTGATCGGCAGCGCTGCATGTTATTGTAACAGAACTCAGCTGTGACACATCACACACAGGCTGCACTGGATGTTATTGTACAGATCTCAGCTGTGACACATCACACACAGGCTGCACTGGATGTTATTGTAGCAGATGCTCAGCTGTGACACAGGCTGCACTGGATGTTATTGTAACAGATGCTCAGCTGTGACACATCAACACAGGCTGCACTGGATGTTACTGTAGCAGATGCTCAGCTGTGACACATCACACACAGGCTGCACTGGATGTTATTGTAGCAGATGCTCAGCTGTGACACATCACACACAGGCTGCACTGGATGTTATTGTAGCAGATGCTCAGCTGTGACACATCACACACAGGCTGCACTGGATGTTATTGTAACAGATGCTCAGCTGTGACACATCACACACAGGCTGCACTGGATGTTATTGTAGCAGATGCTCAGCTGTGACACATCACACACAGGCTGCACTGGATTTATTGTAGCAGATGATCAGCTGTGACACATCACACACAGGCTGCACTGGATGTTATTGTACAGATGCTCAGCTGTGACACATCACACACAGCTGCACTGGATGTTATTGTAACAGATGCTCAGCTGTGACACATCACACACAGGCTGCACTGGATGTTATTGTAGCAGATGCTCAGCTGTGACACATCACACACAGGCTGCACTGGATGTTATTGTACAGATGCTCAGCTGTGACACATCACAACAGGCTGCACTGGATGTTATTGTACAGATGCTCAGCTGTGACACATCACACACAGGCTGCACTGGATGTTATTGTAGCAGATGCTCAGCTGTGACACATCACACACAGGCTGCCTGGATGTTATTGTAACAGATGCTCAGCTGTGACACATCACACACAGGCTGCACTGGATGTTATTGTAGCAGATGCTCAGCTGTGACACATCACACACAGGCTGCACTGGATGTTATTGTACAGATGCTCAGCTGTGACACATCACACACAGGCTGCACTGGATGTTATTGTACAGATGCTCAGCTGTGACACATCACACACAGGCTGCACTGGATGTTATTGTAGCAGATGCTCAGCTGTGACACATCACACACAGGCTGCACTGGATGTTAATGCTGTGACACACACCCATGATTATGTAATCACTGACACATCACACAGCTGTGTTATTGTACAGAGCTCAGCTGAACAGGTGTTATTGTACAGATGCTCAGCTGTGACAACCAGGTGCCTGGTTATGTAACAGATGTCAGCTGTGACACATACACACGCTGTGAGTTATGTACATCCAGCTGGAACTACACAGCGCACGGTGTTATGTAAAGATGTCAGCTGTGACACTCACACAGCTGCACGTGTTATTGTAGCAGAGCTCACTGTGACACATCACCACAGGCTGCCTGGATGTTATGTACAGATGCCAGCTTGAAAAAAGGTGCGATGTTATTGTACAGATGCTCAGCTGTGACACACACACAGGCTGCATGGATGTATTGTGCAAGCAGCTTGATAAACGGCTCACTGGATATTAACAATGCCCTGTGAACTCAACAGGCTCACTGGTGTATTTACAAGCTAGCTGTGAATACAAAGCTGCTGGATTATTGAGATGTCAGTGACACTCACACACAGCGCCTGGATGTTATGTACAGTGCTCAGCTGTGACACATCACACACAGCTGCACTGGTGTTTGTACAGATGCTCAGCTGTGAACATCACACACAGGCTGCATGGATGTTTGTACAGAGACTGTGACATCACACCAGGCTGCTGAGGTTTTTAGCAGATGCTCAGCTGTGACATCACACACAGGCTGCACTGGATGTTATTTACAGATGTCAGCTGTACACATCCACACAGCTGCCTGGATGTTATTGTACAATCTTCACTGTAAATCACACGAGCTTCTGGATGTTTGTACAAGCTCACTGTGACTTCCACAGGCTGCCTGGTGTTATTGACAGATGCTCCTGGAACATAACAAGCTCATGGTGTTACAAGATGTCAGTGTGAACATCACACGGCTGCCGTGTTATGTCATGCGCTGTGAGCATAACGGCTCATGGATGTTTGTACAGATGTCACTGTGACCATACAAGGCTGCTGGATGTTACTTACAAGCTCAGCTGTGCACGTCACACAAGTCTGCTGATGTTCATTTATGGATGTGTGTTAAATACTCAGCTGCATGAACTTCAGAACCGGTGCTTGTATGCATAAACCCAGTTGCCATGGTGTTTGTAACGTGTCAGTTGACACATACACAGCTCACTGGATTTTTGTACAGATGCAAGCTGTTGACCAAACAGCGCACTGGAGTTATGTACAGATGCTCACTTGACACACACACTGATGATGTTATTTACGATGTCACTTGACATCACACAAGGCTGCAGGTGTATTGTAAGTGCTCAGATGTGACACATCACACACAGGCTGCACTGGATGTTACTGTAACAATGCTCAGCTGTGACACATCTTACACAGGCTGCACTGGATGTTATTTAAGATGCTCAGCTGTGAACATCACAACAGGCGAGAGATGTTATTGAGAGCTCGCGTGAACATCACACAGGCTGCACTGGATGTTATTGTACAGATCCGCTGTACACATCCACACAGTTGCAGGATTATAATGTAGGCATTGCTCAGTGTGCCACTCATCACACAGGCCGATGTACTTAACAGATGCGCTGTGGCACAGCACACCGATCGATGTATCCTTGTGTATGCTTCAGCTGTACATACACACAGCTGGATGCTTGTTTTAGAGATGCTCAGCTGTGACGATCACACTCGGCTGCTGGATGTTGTACGAGACCTGTTAAGGGGTTACGTGTCAGGTAATTTTCTATATTTACTGCGAGTTGCAATTATATGTTGTATAGGGTGTTTTTTCTTTAAAAATTTTTTTTACTGACATCGTACACTATCATAACCCCGCGTGCATTTTCACGGGCCATAAAATTACCCGTTCCATGGCCCCATAGCCCGCGTTCCGTTGCAGGGTTATCCAGGATTTACGGACATTAACCCCAAAGTTTTGTCCCCGGGGAGCAAACCAGATTTGCCCAAAAGTAGCTCCCCGGACAGGTTCACGGGGCGAGAAAAATTTTTTTACCTTCAGGAAAAAATGTAATTTTTTTTTCGGCTTCGCTCGATCTTGGGGGAGTGAAAAGCAGAAGTGGGAATTTTTTTATCTCCCTCCTAAAGGGGGGACCCTCAACCCTGGCCTTCCCCTTCCCCGGGCCCCGGCTCAAAAATCAGAGATCGTTTTTTACTGCCGGGTTTTTGGTTAATGATACCCAGATCGGGTCTCTCTTGCGAGAAAAATTTTTCGTAAGATACAGCAGGGAAAAGTCCCGGGGAGGAATTTGCTTCTGATTCCCTTTTAAGGGGGGCACAAACTCTGGAATGACTCAGCCTTAGAACCCAGTTTGTCGGGCTTTTTTACAAATTAAAGGCTTTTTTTCAGTTTTGATTCTCCTCCTCCTGGGGGGTGCAAGGCCCTAGTATCCGTACTGAAAAGGGGGCCCCCGGGGGGTGGGGGGGAACCCCCCCCCCCCTTTTTTACTCCCCCTATAAAAAATCCTTTTTTAGGTTTTCCCCCTTGTCTGTTGGAGACCCATCATTTGGGAGGGACTCTTTTTGAGGGGATTGGGGTACCCGCGGACTAGAAGGTGTTTTCTTCTGCGGGAAAGGGGACTTTTTTGGGGGAAATGCCATCCGCCCCTTGTTTTAGCAAAAAGCCCCCGGAAAACTTTTAAACCCCGGGTTGTGGGGGACAAAACCCCGGGGAGTATGTATTTGTCCGCTTTCTTCTCTTCCTTGCCAGGGGGGGGGGTGGTTGGTACGAGATGGGAGATTTTTTTTTTTTGATATGGGCCGGGGAACTGGTTGAGCCTTTTTGCTCAGGCAAGGTATGCATTAGTTTTTTGGTCAAACGACCCCTTTTTTTCCCCATTGACGCCACCTCTCGGCCAAGGTGCTTTGTTCATAGTTCAAAACATTGCCCTTCGGGGGGGGCAAAACTAGGGAACTATTATTTTGTTATGTGTTGGAGGTCCCCCACCCTATTTTTGGGGACTTCCTTTTTGGGTTTTTAAACAAACCCCGTAAAAAATTTGGGGGCGCCAAGATTAAGCCAAGGGGGGAGTTTGCAAAAGAACTGCTGAACACAGTCATCATGGGCCGGGCCCCTAGTACTTTCCCTCCTTTTTTGGGGGATTTGGGGGGATTTTTCCGGGAGGGGTGTCAGGGTGCCTCCTCATCGGTGAAAAAGCTAATTAATTTTTTTTTCCTGATGAAAATTACCAAACTAGTTATAAACCTTTCGGTCCTGGGGGGAGGCTAGAAAGTTTTTTATTTCGGGAGTCTGGAAAGGGATTTTAGACCTTCATCTTCCCCCGGGCCGGGGGGTTTTTTCTTTGGAAGAAAAAAGAGGGGGGCCTACCCCTTTTGCTTGGTTTCCGCGAACTTAAGGGGATTCTGTTCGGATCCGACCCTCCCTTGTTTCCGACTCTCAATAAATTTGTTGGCGCAAATGGTTCTCAAATTGGATCTGGGGGGGGCGTATAATCGATTAGGATAAAAGAGGGGATATGGAAAACGTTTTTTAACCCCCCGGGGGACATTTGAAACCTTGCATGCCTTTTGGTTGACTACGCACCGCATGTTCCAAAATTTTGAAATGACATTTTTGTCATTGGGGGGGCTTTTTGTGGTCGTATATTGGATGCATTTTAATTTCCACCGATCTTGGGTCCACCAGGAGCTTTTAGACAGGTTTTGCGCTTGCGAGACAATAAACTATCCCCCAAACGGAAAAGGGTTTTCGCCGTACAGGAACTTCAGTTTTTGGGTTTCGGGGGTCAGCCTCCGGTTCCGTATGGCCCCCAAAAAAGGGGAGAGTGCTTGAAGGGGGTCACCAGAGGATCTAAGGCTCGCGGTTTTTGGGTTTGCAACTACTACCAAATTTATTTGTAATTTCCATCGTTGTCAAACCTCTCACTGACATACAAAAAAGGGACGGTTTTTTTTTAAATGGTCGGACAAAGCTTTCCAAGCTTTTTCCCCCTTGAAAAAAAGTTTTGCTTCGGCACCCTTTTCATCCAACAACTCAAGCCGTTCGTTGTGGAGGTGGAAGCGTCGGGCGAGGGGTGGGTGCAATTTGCCCGGGGCCCCTCCCCTGGTAAATGGCATCCGTCCTTTCTTTTTAAAAAAAAAGTCGTCCCCCAAAGGAATTGATATCGGAAAAGGGGAATTTTTTGGGCCCAAAAAATTGGTTTTTTAAAGGGGGGTTTTTTTTAGGGGGCATCCACCCGGGGCCCCGAAAATTTCTGACACAAGAACCTGCTGTATTTGGAATCTGCTAAGCGTCTGTTTTACAAGCCGATTTTCTTTTTTTTTACCCCGGTTTAATTTTTTGTCCTTATCGCCCCTGGATCTAAAAATGTTTTAAAGGGGGATGCCTTTCCGCTTTTCCCGGGGGGGAAAAGGTGCCCGATTTTTCCCTTCCCCAGGAGGGGGGGGGAGTGTCGGTGTATTTCTGACTTGAGGGGGGAGGGGTTAGAGGCCGGGGGCCCCCGCGGCCCCAGGGGGACTGTTTTTTCCCAAATCAGTTGAGACAAAGGTTTTGAGGCAAATAATTTTGCTTTAGCAGGCATCCAGGAGTAAGGTACTTTAGTCTCCTTTTCCCCGGGGTTTTGGGGGCCCCAAAGTAATAAAGATGTTTTTTTAATTTTGCGGTCCTGTGGGTTTTTTCCCGTCAAAACCCCCCCTACCCCCCCTTGGGCCCCTTTTCCCCCTTAAACTTCCGAGCGTCCATGGACTCATTTGTCTTGGACTTCTTCACGGACCTTCCTCAGTCGCAGGAAGCTGTCATACTGGTGGTTGTTGAAGGTTCAGTAAGATGGCACATTTCATTGCTCTTCCTGCCTCCCTAATGCTAAAACTCGGCGCGGTGTTCATTGGGGGTTTGGAACTTCATGGGTTGCCTTCTGATGTGGTGTCGTTTGGGGTTCGTTTGTGTCCAAGTTTTGGAGGGCTTTTGTTACGTCGGGGGATGCAATTGTCATTTCCTCGGCTTTTCATCCGCAGACCAATGGTCAGACAAGCGTCTGAATCAAAGCCTAGAGATTATCTTCGGTGTTTTGTCTCGAGAACCGGGAGGACGGGTCTTTCTTTCCTGCCTCTGGCAGAGTTCGCTCTTAACAACAGGCGGGCGAGTCCACTGGTAAGTCCCCGTTTTTTGGGGCATATGGTTTTACCCCCCAGTTTTGTAATTCAATGGGGGGGTCCCTTCGGGGGTCCTAGGAGGAGGTTTCCGTCGTACTTGCTTCGGGGAGGGGAGAGGTGTATTGAATAATCGGTGCTATGGGGAACCGTTATAAACGTATGGTGATAGGAGGAGAGTTTCTGGTTCAGATCTTAATGGAACGATCTGGATGGTTGTCTACCAGGAATATAAAACTTAAAGTTCCCTCCTGGAAGGGGCCCCAGATTCATCGGGCCGTACAGGATCAGTTCCATAATTTAATCCTGTGGCATTTCGTCTGGACCTCCCTCCTACGTTTTAAAATCCACAATGTTTTTCCACAAGTCATACTTAAGAGGACTGGACCAGTCATACCATCCCTCTACCCCTCCTCCAGTGGTGGTCATGGAACTTGGAGTTTTCAAGTGTCAAAGTCTTTGACTCACGTCGAATCGCCGTCCCTTCATACTTGGGCATTGGAAGGGGTTTGGTCCAGAGGAAGGACGTGGTTCCTGCGTCTGACATTAACGCAGACTTTGGTCGGCCCTTCCCAGAATCCCCGGGAAACCTGGCCCTGAGGGTCCGAGGCCCCTGTAGAAGGGGGGGTACTGTCTGTGTGCATTGCCACGAAGATCGTCGCGGTTGCACTTAGACTTCTCTAGCTGAGTTCGTTTCTTTGTGTTTGGCAGTTAGGAGTTAATTCGTTGTGCCAGTTCTGGGACTGGGGCAGTTTCTCCCGGCTGCAATTAATTATTTGTTGATTGGTTTCCTTTAAATCTCTGTTGTCTGTGTTGGGAGTTGCCAGTGAAATTTTTCATGCAACCACAGATTGATTGTATCTGTATAACTTAAGTTTTAAAGAGCCCTTTATTGTTTAAAGCCCACCTTGCTTAGAGTTTAATATCCCAGTCATTTATGTTCCTTCGTGTTTTGAGTGTGTATGCAAGTCTGTGTTTTTCCAGTCGTTAATATGTCTAAATTTTGTTTTAGCAGAGATCAGCCCTATTCCTTTGGGGGTAATCATATCCTTCTTAGGACTGTTACAGGGTTCGGGGAGTGGGAGAAAGGGTTAGGCTGGAGACTTGGCTTGACCTTTACGTACCTCCAAGGTGAGGGATTATTTGGACCCCAGTTTAGGGCAGGTTAGACCCCCGGCCTCCTCTTTCCTGTGACAGTGTATCAAGTCCTCAAGATTAACCCTGAGTTAACGGATATCGTGTCAGGTAATCTATTTATATTTAATGTGATGTTGCTAATTATATGTTGTATAAGTGTTTTCTTTTAAGATTTGTTTTTCTGACATCGTCACATATCAAAGACCGCGTGACGGCAGATGCTCGCTGGACACATCACACAAGGGGCACTGGATTTATTGTGCAGATGCTCCTGTGACAATCCACACAGGCTGACTGGATGTTTTGTACAGAGCTCTGCTGTGACAATCACAAAACCAGGGTTCACTGGGTGTTATTGTAACAGATGACAGCTGTGACACATCACACACACTGCACTGGTGTTTTGTAGCAGATGCTCATTTTGACACATCACACACAGGCTCACTGGAGGTTTTTTAGCAGATGCTCAGCTGTGCATTCACACAAGGCTGCAATGGATGTTTTTTGTAACGATGTCAGCTGTGACACATCACACACAGGCGCACTGGTGTTATTGTAACAGATGCTCCCCTGTGACAACACAACACAGGCTGCACTGGTGTTACTGTAGCAGATGCTCGCTGTGACCCTCACCACAGGCTCATGGATGTTATTGTAGCAGATGCTCCGTCACATCACACACAGGGTGCACTGGATGTTTATTTTTAGCAATGCTCACTTGACAATCACACACAGGCGACTGGGGTTATTGTAGCGATGCTCAGCTGGACACATACACACAAGGCTGCATGGATGTTATTGTAGCAGATGCTCAGCGTGACACATCCACACAGGCTGCATGATGTTATTGTAACGATGCTCAGCTGTGCACATCACACAAGGCTGCACTGGATGTTATTGTAACAGAGCTCAGCTGTGACAATCACACACAGGCTGCACTGGATATTTGTAACAGAGCTCGCTGTGACACATCCACACAGGGTGCACTGGATGTTTTGTAACGATGCTCAGCGTGAAATCACACACGGCTGAAATTTGGGGTTTGTAGCAATGCTCGCGTGACGCATCACACACAGGCTGCACTGGATGTTACTGTAGCAGATATCAGCTGTGGCACATCACACCAGGCTGCAATGGATGTTATTGGGCAGATGCTCAGCTGTGCACATCACACCAGGCTGCACTGGATATTATTGTAGCAGATGCCAGCTGTGACACATCCCAGGGTGCCTGGATGTTATTGTAGAATTCCACTGTGACACATCACAACAGGCTGCACTGGATGTTATTGTAGCAATGCCAGCTGTGACACATCCACAAGGCTGCACTGGAAGTTATTGTAACGTGTAGCTGTTGAACATCAACACAGGTGCAATGGATGTTATTGTAGCAGATGCTCAGCGTGACCATCACACACAGGGCCGGGGTTTTGAAGCAGATGCTCAGCTGTGACACATCACCACAGGCGCGCTGGATGTTATTGTGGCAGTGCTCAGCTGTGACACATCACACTCATTGAATGGTGTTTTTGTAGCGATGCTCGCTGTGCACATCACCAGGCTGCACTGGATGTTATTGTAACAGAAGCTCAGCTGGACACACACAACAGGCTGCCTGGATGTTACTGAAAAAGAGCTCCAGCGTGACACATCACACACAGGCTGCACGGATGTTACTGTAGCAGATGCCAGCTGTGACACATCACACACAGGCGAAATGGTGTTTTGTAGCAGTGCTCAGCTGTGACACATCACACACAGGCGCCTGGATGTTATTGTAGCAATGCTCAGCTGTGAAAATCACACACAGGCTGCGCTGGATGTTATTGTGGCAGATGCTCAGCTGTGACACATCACACACAGGCTGCGCTGGATGTTATTGTAGCAGATGCTCAGCTGTGACACATCACACACAGGCTGCACTGGATGTTACATCACACACAGGCTGCACTGGATGTTATTGTGGCAGATGCTCAGCTGTGACACATCACACACAGGCTGCACTGGATGTTATTGTAGCAGATGCTCAGCTGTGACACAGGCTGCACTGGATGTTACTGTAGCAGATGCTCAGCTGTGACACATCACACACAGGCTGCATTGGATGTTACTGTAGCAGATGCTCAGCTGTGACACCACACACAGGCTGCACTGGATGTTATTGTGGCAGATGCTCAGCTGTGACACATCACACACAGGCTGCACTGGATGTTATTGTAGCAGATGCTCAGCTGTGACACATCACACACAGGCTGCACTGGATGTTATTGTAGCAGATGCTCAGCTGTGACACATCACACACAGGCTGCGCTGGATGTTATTGTGGCAGATGCTCAGCTGTGACACATCACACAGAGGCTGCACTGGATATTATTGTAGCAGATGATCAGCTGTGACACATCACACACAGGCTGCACTGGATGTTATTGTAACAGATGCTCAGCTGTGACACATCACACACAGGCTGCACTGGATGTTATTGTAGCAGATGCTCAGCTGTGACACATCACACAGGCTGCACTGGATGTTACTGTAGCAGATGCTCAGCTGTGACACCACACACAGGCTGCACTGGATGTTATTGTGGCAGATGCTCAGCTGTGACACATCACACACAGGCTGCACTGGATGTTATTGTAGCAGATGCTCAGCTGTGACACAGCACACACAGGCTGCACTGGATGTTATTGTAGCAGATGCTCAGCTGTGACACATCACACAGGCTGCACTGGATGTTATTGTAGCAGATGCTCAGCTGTGACATCACACACAGGCTGCACTGGATGTTATTGTAGCAGATGCTCAGCTGTGACACATCACACACAGGCTGCACTGGATGTTATTGTAACAAAAGCTCAGCTGTGACATCACACACAGGCTGCACTGGATGTTATTGTAGCAGATGATCAGCTGTGACACATCACACACAGGCTGCACTGGATGTTATTGTGGCAGTGTCATGTGTGCATTGCCACGAAGATCGTCGCGGTTGCACATTCTGACTTCTCATAGCTGAGTTGCTGTTTCTTTGTGTTTGGCAGTTAGGGAGTTAATTCTGTCTGTGCTCAGTTCTGGGACTGGGTGCAGTTTCTCCCGGCTGCAATTAATTATTTGTTGATTGGTTTCCTTTAAATCTCTGGTTGTCTGTGTTGGGAGTTGCCAGTGAAATTCTTCATGCAGACCACAGATAGGATTGTATCTGTATAGACTTAAGTTAAAGAGCTCCTTAGTTGTTTTAAGCTCACCTTGCTTAGAGTTTAATATCCCAGATCATTTATGTTCCTTCTGTGTTTGAGTGTGTATGCAAGTCTGTGTTTTCTCCAGTCTGTCTAATATGTCTAATCTGTGTATTTAGCAGAGATCAGCCCATATTCCTTTGGTGGTAATCAGTATCCTTCTTAGGACTGATTACAGGGTTCAGGGACTGATAGGAGACAGGGTTAGGCTGGAGACTTGGACCTCTGAACCTTTATCAGTACCTCCAAGGTGAGGGATTAGTTAGGACCCCAGTTTAGGGTCAGGTTAGACCCCCGGTCCTCCTCTTTCCTGTGACAGTGTATCAAGTCCTCAAGATTAACCCTGAGTTCAACGGATATCGTGTCAGGTAAATCTATTCTATATTTACATGCTGATGTTGCTAATCTATATGTTGTATAGAGTGTTGTTCTTTTAAGAATAGTTTACTGACATCGTACACATATCATAAGACCGCGTGACATTTTCACTGGCCCATAAAATTATTCCCAGTTGCCATGGATCCAGTAGCCCAGCTGGCTCTGCAGTTGCAGGGATTATCCATGGAGCTGACGGACATTAAGTCCAAAGTTTTGTCTCCCTCGGAGCAAACCAGATTTGAACCTAAAGTAGCTCTCCCGGACAGGTTCACTGGTGGGCGAGACAAATTTTTTACCTTCAGGGAAGCATGTAAATTGTATTTTCGGCTTCGGCCTCGATCATCAGGGAGTGAAGAGCAGAGAGTGGGAATTGTTATCTCGCTCCTACAAGGGGACCCTCAATCCTGGGCCTTCTCCCTTCCTCCGGGATCCCCGGCTCTACAGTCAGTAGATCGATTTTTTACTGCCCTGGGTTTGGTATATGATGACCCAGATCGGGTCTCTCTTGCTGAGACAAAATTACGTAAGATACAGCAGGGAGATCGTCCGGCGGAGGAATTTGCTTCTGAGTTCCGTAGATGGGCCACAGATACTCAGTGGAATGACTCAGCTCTTAGAAGCCAGTTTTGTCATGGGCTTTCTGACAAATTAAAGGACGTTTTGGCTCAGTATGATTCTCCTCCATCACTGGAGGCTGCTATGGCCCTAGCTATCCGTACTGATAGACGGCTCCGGGAGAGGTGCGAGGTAACTCCGCCCCCTGTTGTTACTCCACCTACTACTAAAGTCCCTTATGTTGAGGTTCCCCTTGTCTGTTCGGAGGAGCCTATGCAGTTGGGAGGGACATCATTTCGTAGGAGGGGATTGGCGGTACGCCGCAGGACTAGAAGGTGTTTCTTCTGCGGGAAAGAGGGACATTTTGTTGGGGGATGTCCATCCCGTGCCTTGTTGAGCAAAAAGTCGCCGGAAAACTGTTAATCCCAGGTTGTGTGGTGGACGACAACCTGGGAGTATGTATTTCGTCCGCTAGTTCTTCTCAGTTCCTTGTACCAGTGGAGGTGGTGGTTGGTACGAGAGTGGAGAGATTTTCTGTTCTTCTTGATAGTGGGTCCGGGGCTAATCTGGTTGACGCTCAGTTTGCTCAGGCTCAAGGTATGCATCTGAGTGTATTGGTCAAACCGATCCCTATATTCTCCATTGACGCCAGGCCTCTCGGCCAAGGTAGCTTTGTTCATGAGGTTCATAACATTGACCTTCGGGTAGGGGCAATACATAGGGAACTATTATCTTGTTATGTGTTGGAGGGTCTACCTACTCCTATTGTGTTGGGACTTCCTTGGTTGGTTAAACATAACCCTGTGATTAATTGGCAGTCCAGAGATATAAGCCAATGGGGGGAGTTTTGCAAAAGTAACTGCATGAACACAGTCATCAGTGCGGTCGTGCCTAGTACTTTGCCTCCTTTTTTGGAGGACTTTGGGGATGTGTTCTCTGAGGAGGGGTGTCAGGAGTTGCCTCCTCATCGCGTGTATGACTGCTCTATTAATTTACTTCCTGATGCTAAGTTACCTAAAGCTAGGTTATATAACCTTTCTGGTCCTGAGAGGCAGGCTATGAAAGATTATATTTCGGAGAGTCTGGCCAAAGGGCATATTAGACCTTCATCTTCCCCAGTGGCCGCGGGGTTCTTCTTTGTGAAGAAAAAAGATGGAGGCCTACGCCCTTGCTTGGATTTCCGCGAACTTAATCGGATTACTGTTCGAGATCCGTATCCACTCCCTCTGATTCCTGATCTCTTCAATCAAATTGTTGGCGCCAAATGGTTCTCTAAATTGGATCTCAGGGGGGCGTATAATCTGATTAGGATAAAAGAGGGGGATGAGTGGAAAACGGCGTTTAACACGCCGGAGGGACATTATGAGAACCTTGTCATGCCTTTTGGTCTGACTACTGCACCAGCAGTGTTCCAACATTTTGTTAATGACATTTTTCGTCATCTGGTGGGGCTGTTTGTGGTCGTATATTTGGATGACATTTTAATTTACTCACCAGATCTTGGGTCTCACCAGGAGCATGTGAGACAGGTGTTGCAGATCTTGCGAGACAATAAACTATACGCCAAACTGGAAAAGTGTGTATTCGCCGTACAGGAACTTCAGTTTTTGGGTTTCTTGGTGTCAGCCTCCGGTTTCCGTATGGACCCTGAAAAGGTGAGAGCAGTGCTTGAATGGGATCAGCCAGAGGATCTTAAGGCTCTGCAGCGTTTTCTGGGGTTTGCTAACTACTACCGGAAATTTATTTGTAATTTCTCATCTGTTGTCAAACCTCTCACTGACATGACAAGAAAAGGGACGGATTTTTCTAAATGGTCGGACAAAGCTTGCCAAGCTTTTTCCTCTTTGAAAAAATGTTTTGCTTCGGCACCCGTTCTCATCCAACCAGATGCATCACAGCCGTTCGTTGTGGAGGTGGACGCGTCTGACGTAGGGGTGGGTGCAATATTGTCCCAGGGTCCGTCCCTGGTAAATGGCATCCGTGCGCTTTCTTTTCTAAAAAATTGTCGTCCGCCGAAAGGAATTATGATATCGGCAATAGGGAACTTTTGGCCATTAAGTTGGCTTTTGAAGAATGGCGTCACTTTTTGGAGGGGGCAGTCCACCCGGTCACCGTCATTACTGATCACAAGAACCTGCTGTATTTGGAATCTGCTAAGCGTCTGAATTCCAGACAAGCTCGATGGTCGTTGTTTTTTACCAGGTTTAATTTTGTTGTCACTTATCGCCCTGGATCTAAGAATGTTAAGGCGGATGCCTTGTCTCGCAGTTTCCCAGGGGCCGGGAAAATGGATGACCCGATTCCTATCCTTCAGGAGGGGGTGGTAGTGTCGGCTGTATGTTCTGAGCTTGAGGAGGAGGTGTTAGAGGCTCAGGGGGACGCCCCTGCAGGACCTCCAGGGAGACTGTTTGTCCCAAATCAGTTGAGACAAAAGGTTATTGAGGCACATCATAATTCTGCTTTAGCAGGACATCCAGGGAGTAAGGCTACTTTAGATCTCCTTTCTCGCCGGTTTTGGTGGCCTAACGTTAATAAAGATGTTTTAACTTTTGTCGAGTCCTGTGGGGTTTGTGCTCGCTCTAAGACCCCTCATACCCGTCCGTCTGGGACCCTCTTACCCTTGAAACTTCCGGAGCGTCCATGGACTCATTTGTCTATGGACTTCATCACGGACCTTCCTCAGTCGTCAGGGAAGACTGTCATACTGGTGGTTGTTGACAGGTTCAGTAAGATGGCACATTTCATTGCTCTTCCTGCCCTCCCTAATGCTAAAACTCTGGCGCAGGTGTTCATTGGGGAGATTGTGAGACTTCATGGGTTGCCTTCTGATGTGGTGTCAGATAGGGGGTCTCAGTTTGTGTCCAAGTTTTGGAGGGCATTTTGTTTACGTCGGGGGATGCAATTGTCATTTTCCTCGGCTTTTCATCCGCAGACCAATGGTCAGACAGAGCGTCTGAATCAAAGCCTAGAGACTTATCTTCGGTGTTTTGTCTCAGAGAACCAGGAGGACTGGTCTTCTTTCCTGCCTCTGGCAGAGTTCGCTCTTAACAACAGGCGGAGCGAGTCCACTGGTAAGTCCCCGTTTTTTGGGGCATATGGTTTTCATCCCCAGTTTTGTACATTCAATGGGGGGGTCCCTTCTGGGGTTCCTGAGGAGGAGCGTTTCTCGTCGTCACTTGCTTCAGTGTGGAGAGGTGTATTGAATAATCTGAGTGCTATGGGGAACCGTTATAAACGTATGGCTGATAGGAGGAGAGTTTCTGGTCCAATCTTAATGTGAACGATCTGGTATGGTTGTCTACCAGGAATATAAAACTTAAAGTTCCCTCCTGGAAGCTGGGCCCCAGATTCATCGGGCCGTACAGGATCAGTTCCATAATTAATCCTGTGGCATTTCGTCTGGACCTCCCTCCTACGTTTAAAATCCACAATGTGTTCCACAAGTCATTACTTAAGAGGTACGTGGCACCAGTCATACCATCACCTCTACCTCCTCCTCCAGTGGTGGTCAATGGTAACTTGGAGTTTCAAGTGTCAAAGATCATTGACTCACGTCTGAATCGCCGGTCCCTTCAGTACTTGGTGCATTGGAAGGGGTATGGTCCAGAGGAGAGGACGTGGGTTCCTGCGTCTGACATTAACGCAGATCGTTTGGTGCGGACCTTCCACAGAACTCACCCGGGCAAACCTGGCCCTGAGGGTCCGGAGGCCCCTCGTAGAAGGGGGGGTACTGTCATGTGTGCATTGCCACGAAGATCGTCGCGGTTGCACATTCTGACTTCTCATAGCTGAGTTGCTGTTTCTTTGTGTTTGGCAGTTAGGGAGTTAATTCTGTCTGTGCTCAGTTCTGGGACTGGGTGCAGTTTCTCCCGGCTGCAATTAATTATTTGTTGATTGGTTTCCTTTAAATCTCTGGTTGTCTGTGTTGGGAGTTGCCAGTGAAATTCTTCATGCAGACCACAGATAGGATTGTATCTGTATAGACTTAAGTTAAAGAGCTCCTTAGTTGTTTTAAGCTCACCTTGCTTAGAGTTTAATATCCCAGATCATTTATGTTCCTTCTGTGTTTGAGTGTGTATGCAAGTCTGTGTTTTCTCCAGTCTGTCTAATATGTCTAATCTGTGTATTTAGCAGAGATCAGCCCATATTCCTTTGGTGGTAATCAGTATCCTTCTTAGGACTGATTACAGGGTTCAGGGACTGATAGGAGACAGGGTTAGGCTGGAGACTTGGACCTCTGAACCTTTATCAGTACCTCCAAGGTGAGGGATTAGTTAGGACCCCAGTTTAGGGTCAGGTTAGACCCCCGGTCCTCCTCTTTCCTGTGACAGTGTATCAAGTCCTCAAGATTAACCCTGAGTTCAACGGATATCGTGTCAGGTAAATCTATTCTATATTTACATGCTGATGTTGCTAATCTATATGTTGTATAGAGTGTTGTTCTTTTAAGAATAGTTTACTGACATCGTACACATATCATAAGACCGCGTGACAGGCAGATGCTCAGCTGTGACACATCACACACAGGCTGCACTGGATGTTATTGTAGCAGATGCTCAGCTGTGACACATCACACACAGGCTGCACTGGATGTTATTGTAGCAGATGCTCTGCTGTGACACATCACACACAGGCTTCACTGGATGTTATTGTAACAGATGATCAGCTGTGACACATCACACACAGGCTGCACTGGATGTTATTGTAGCAGATGCTCAGCTGTGACACATCACACACAGGCTGCACTGGATGTTATTGTAGCAGATGCTCAGCTGTGACACATCACACACAGGCTGCACTGGATGTTATTGTAACAGATGATCAGCTGTGACACATCACACACAGGCTGCACTGGATGTTATTGTAACAGATGCTCAGCTGTGACACATCACACACAGGCTGCACTGGATGTTACTGTAGCAGATGCTCAGCTGTGACACATCACACACAGGCTGCACTGGATGTTATTGTAGCAGATGCTCAGCTGTGACACATCACACACAGGCTGCACTGGATGTTATTGTAGCAATGCTCAGCTGTGACACATCACACACAGGCTGCACTGGATGTTATTGTAGCAGATGCTCAGCTGTGACACATCACACACAGGCTGCGCTGGATGTTATTGTAACAGATGCTCAGCTGTGACACATCACACACAGGCTGCACTGGATGTTATTGTAGCAGATGCTCAGCTGTGACACATCACACACAGGCTGCACTGGATGTTATTGTAGCAGATGCTCAGCTGTGACACATCACACACAGGCTGCACTGGATGTTATTGTAACAGATGCTCAGCTGTGACACATCACACACAGGCTGCACTGGATGTTATTGTAGCAGATGCTCAGCTGTGACACATCACACACAGGCTGCACTGGATGTTATTGTAGCAGATGCTCAGCTGTGACACATCACACACAGCTGCACTGGATGTTATTGTAGCAGATGCTCAGCTGTGACACACACACACAGGCTGCACTGGATGTTATTGTAGCAGATGCTCAGCTGTGACACATCACACACAGGCTGCACTGGATGTTATTGTGGCAGATGCTCAGCTGTGACACATCACACACAGGCTGCACTGGATGTTATTGTAGCAGATGCTCAGCTGTGACACATCACACACAGGCTGCACTGGATGTTATTGTAGCAGATGCTCAGCTGTGACACATCACACACAGGCTGCACTGGATGTTATTGTAGCAGATGCTCAGCTGTGACACTCACACACAGGCTGCACTGGATGTTATTGTGCAGATGCTCAGCTGTGACACATCACACACAGGCTGCACTGGATGTTATTGTAGCAGATGCTCAGCTGTGACACATCACACACAGGCTGCACTGGATGTTATTGTAGCAGATGCTCAGCTGTGACACATCACACACAGGCTGCACTGGATTTGTACAATGTCCTGACCACCACAGGCACGATTTATGTACAGAGCTCAGCTGGCCGCCTGGTTTGTGCAGACGGACTCACACAGCTGATGAGTATGACAGATCCACTGACACATCCACAGGCTGCGATGTTTGACAAGAACGTGACCATCCCAAGCTGCACGGTTTGTCAGGCTCATGAACATCCACACGGCGCACTGATGTATGAAGAGCCAGCTGGAACATCACAACACGCACGGATTACTACAGCACTAACAACAGGCTGACGATTATTTGCAGATGCCAGCGACATCACACACGGCGCTGTTATGTACAATGCACGTGACACAGGCTGCACGAGTTTGTAGCAATGCTCACTGTGACACATCACACACAGGCTGCATGGATGTTATTGTAGCAGATCCAGCTGTACACACCACAGCTGCACGGATGTTATGTGCAGATGCTCAGCTGGACCATCACACACAGCTGCACTGGATGTATTGTACAGATGCATGTGAACATCACACACAGGCTGCACTGGATGTTATGTACAGATGCCGCTGTGACACATCACACACAGGCGCACTGGGTTATTGTCAGATGCCACGGACACATCCACAGGCTGCACGGATGTATTAGCAGAGCCACTGTGACACACACCGCTGCCGGATGTTATGACAGATGCTCAGCTGTGACCATCACACACAGGCTCCTGGATGTTATTGTACAGATGCTCAGCTGTGACACATCACACACAGGCTGCACTGGATGTTATTGTAGCAATGCCAGCTGGACACATCAACACAGGCTGCACTGGATGTTACTGTAACAGAGCTCAGCTGTGACACATCACACACAGGCTGCACTGGATGTTATTGTAGCAGATGCTCAGCTGTGACACATCACACACAGGCTGCACTGGATGTTATTGTAACAAAGCTCAGCTGTGACAATCACACACAGGCTCACTGGATGTATATTGTAGCAGATGTCAGCTGTGACACATCACACACAGGCTGCCGATGTTATTGTGCAATGCTCAGCTGTGACACATCACACACAGGCTGCACTGGATTTATTGTAGCAGATGCTCAGCTGTGACACATCACACACAGGCTGCACGGATTATTGAACAATGCGCTGTGACACATCACACACAGGCCGCTGGATGTTATTGTAGCAGATGTCAGCTGGACAATCACACACAGGCTGCACGGATGTTATTGTAAATGACATAGCTGTGACACATCACACACAGCTGCACTGGATGTTATGTAGCAGAGACAGCTGGACACATCACACACGGCTGCACTGGATGTTTTGTAACAGAGTCAGCTGTGACACTCACACACAGGCTGCATTGGATGTTATGTAACAGATGCTCAGTGTGACACATCACACACAGGTGCACGGATGTTACTTGTGCATCAGCGTGATACAGCAGGCTGCACTGGATTACATGACAGATGCTGCCTGGATTATCACACAGATGCTGCACTGGAGTTAACAGGTAGCAGGTGTCTAGCTTGGACCATCACACACAGCTGCGCGATGTTATTGTAGCAGATGCTCAGCTGTGACACACACACACAGGCACTGGATGTTATTGTGAGAGATGCTCAGCTGTGACACATCACACACAGCTGCACGGATGTTATTGTACAAGCTCAGCTGTGACAATCACACACAGGCTGCACTGGATGTTAATGTCACAGATGCTCACTGTGACACATCACACACAGGCTGCACTGGATGTTATGTAGCAGATGCTCAGATGTAGCGCAGTGTACTGTACAATCAGCTGCACTGGATGTTATGTAGCAGATGCTCAGCTGTGACATCACACAGGTGACACTGGATTTATGTACAGATGTTAGCTGTGACACTGCACACACAGGCTGCAACGATTTTTGCACTGATGTTCAGTGGAACACACACACACAGGCTGCACTGGATGTTATTGTAGCAGATGCTCAGCTGTGAACATCACACACAGGCTGCACTGGATGTTATTGTAGCAGATGCTCAGCTGTGACACACACACAGGCTGCACTGGATGTTATTGTAGCAGATGACAGCTGTGACATCACACACAGCTGCACTGGATGTTATTGTGGCAGATGTCAGCTGTGACACATCAACACAGGCTGACTGGATGTTTTGTAGCAGATGCTCAGCTGTGACACACACACACAGGCGCACTGGATGTTATTGTAGAGACTGCTGTGACACATACACACACAGGCTGCCTGGATGTTATGTAGCAGATGCTCG
>JARQOD010000001.1:96041502-96081641 GCA_033576555.1 Oophaga sylvatica
CACTGTTCCAAATTATTAGGCACAGTAGAATTTCTAAACATTTGATATGTTTTAAAGAACTGAAAATGCTCATTTGTGGAATTTGCAGCATTAGGAGGACACATTCACTGAACAAAAAAGCTATTAACTCCAAAACATCCTAACAGTCAAGTTACATGGTAACATAGGAACCCTTCTTTGATATCACCTTCACAATTCTTGCTTCCATTGAACTTGTGAGTTTTTGGAGAGTTTCTGCTTGTATTTCTTTGCATGAAGCCTCCCAGAGCTACTGTTTTGATGTGAACTGCCTCCCACCCTCAAAGATCTTTTGCTTGATGATACTCCAAAGGTTCTCTATAGGGTTGAGGTCAGGGGAAGATGGTGGCCACAACATCAGTTTATCTCCTTTTATGCCCATAGCAGCCAATGACTCAGAGGTATTCTTTGCAGCATGAGATGGTGCATTGTCATGCATGAAGATGATTTTGCTCCTGAAGGCACGTTTCTGCTTTTTATACCATGAAAGAAAGTTGTCAGTCAGGAACTCTATATACTTTGCAGAGGTCATTTTCACACCTTCAGGAACCTTAAAGGGCCCTACCAGCTGTTTCTCCATGATTCCGGCCCAAAACATGACTCCTCCACCTAATTGCTAACGTCGCAGCCTTGTTGGGACATGGTGGCCATCCACCAACCATCCACTACTCCATCCATCTGGACCATCCAGGGTTGCTTGACACTTATCAGTAAACAAGACTGTTTGAAAATTAGTCTTCATGTATGTCTGGGCCCACTGCAACCATTTCTGCTTGTGAGCACTGTATAGGGGTGGCCGAATAGTAGGTTTATGCACCACAGCAAGCCTTTGAAGGATCCTACACCTTGAGGTTCGAGGGACTCCAGAGGCACCAGCGGCTTCAAATGTCTGTTTGCTGGTTTGTAATGGCTTTTTAGCAGCTGCTTTCTTAATCGGATGAACTTGCCTGGCAGAAACCTTCCTCATTCTGCCTTTATCAGCACGAACACGTCTGGGCTCAGAATCAGCCACAAATCTCTTAACAGTACGATGAGCATGCTTAAGTTTTCGGGAAATATCTAATGTTTTCATCCCTTGACCAAGGCATTGCACTATTTGATGCTTTTCAGCAGCAGAGAGATTCTTTTTCTTTCCCATGTTACTTGAAAACTCTGGCCTGCTTAATAGTGTGGAACATCCAGTTTTCCTTTTATTGGGCTCATATGGCAAACTAATTATCACAGGTATCTGAGATTGATTTCAGTGATCCAAAGAACCCTGAGACACAATACCATCAATGGGTTTCATTTATAAAAAAAACAAAACGCTTTGACACGTAAAACCATTTTGCATAATAATTTGGAACATGGTGTAGTACTGTTGGCAGTGGCCTACTGTTAGTAGTGGCCGACCACTTGGCCACTATGGAGCCCAACCCCTCAGCCGGCATCACACTTTCAAAAGTATCTGCATTATGGATACAGATACGGTTGAGAACAATAATGGAACAGGAAGCTGACAGCTCCTTGCTCCATCAGCTGTGGGGGGGGGGCAATATACTGTGCGGAGTGCAGTGTGGGTTTCTTTATACTATGTGGAGGATTGTGTGGGGGTCATTATATTGTGTGAAAGCTATTTTACTGTGAGAGGGTCATTATACAGTGTGTGGGTGCATTAAAATGTGTACAGGACTGTGGGGGCTATTATGCTGTGTGGAGGTCATTATTCTGTGTGGGGGCTATTATACTGTTTGGAGGACTATATGGGGGCCAGTATAGTGCGTGTATGGCTGTGTGGGGTCCAATACACTGTGTAGATGGCAGTGTGGGGGCCATTACAGTGTGGAGGGCTATGTGGGGGCCAGTATACTGTGTGGAGGGCTGAGTAGGGGAGCCATTATACTGTGGAAAGCACTGTGTAGAGGCTATTATTCTGTGTGGAGAGCTGTGTGGGGCCCATTATATTGTATTATTAGAGTGTGGCAACCATCAAACTGTTTTGTTGGACTGTGGGGCCTTCATACTGTTGGCATCATATTTAATATTGGAAATAAAAGGTGTATCGTGTTGGGTGAGAACACTAAGGAGCTTCAATAGGGGTAAAATTACTTTGTAAGTGTCTGTGGCAATGTGGCAATACATGTCCTTCTTTCTATCATTAAAATTTGTGAGATACACACTTTTGTGACTAGGCCTATAAACCTTGACCCTGACAATTTTTCAATTTTTTTTGGGGTGGTGGGGTGAGGGTAGCCCAATTAGGATTTTGACTACAGGACCCCATCGTTTCCACATATGCTCCTGGCCGCACTCCCTACTAGGGGAGAAAGGTCTGTTCCAAGGTCACCTTCAAAACAGTGTATGTGGGTGGAATTTATGGTATTGTTGTCACTAGACCCCATGATTGTGTCTGAGGATCTCTTTGTCCTCTGATCATTCCCACAAAGATTATGAGTACAGTTTTAGGGTATGTGCACATGTTGCAGATTGCTGTGCGGAATTTTCTGTGTGGAATCTGCATCTCTTGGCAGAATCCGCAGGTCTAAATCCGTGCGTTTTATATGCGGATTTACTGAGGATTTATTGCGGATTTTGTGCGGATTTAGCATGCGTTTTTACACTTGCGGATTTCTATAATGGAATGGGTGTAAAAATGCTGCGTAATCCGCACAAAGAATTGACATGCTGCGGGAAAAAAAACACTGCGATTCCGCATGGATTTTTCCGCAGCATGTGCACAGAAATTTTTTTTTTCCATAGGTTAACATTGTACTGTAAATCACTTGTGGATCCGCAATAAATACGCAACATGTGCACACAGCCTTATAGTCATAAATATCCTCATCTTCCAATCTGACAAACCATTTGCAGTGTGGCATTTCCTACACTGAGATCAGTGCAATGGCGGTGCCTCTTCTATTTTGGTCTTCAGATGTTACTTAAAGACCACAATAATTGTAATAAATGCAGCATTTACATAGTGCTGCTGGCCGCGGGTATTACAATGCCGTGCAGCAGGGTGGAGATATGCTGAAAGATTGTGTATTGACTATTTCTCCGGAGGAGCAGCGTGTGGCCACCAGGCAATTATTTCTCTTTTTAAGCAAAACTATACATAGACCGGCAATGATTTAACCCAATGTATAGTTCTCGGCAACTATTTCAGGATATAGAAATCAATAAATCTAACGATCATAAGACATGGCATCGGTTCAGCTTTTACCGCCCACTAACAGAAAGCCCTGATCCTGCATCTTCACCAGAACTGCTTTTACATTTACTACTTAATCAACAGCTAAATGTATTTTGGGACACATTCTTTTCTGTAAATGCTGGAGAGTTTCACAACAATCAGTGTCTTTAAGATCAAGTCCACTTTGAATTTTGTCTTTAGAGAGGGGACACCTTGATTAGGACCCCACTATTAGTTGCAGCAAAGAGCTGGGGCACACAGCAGTTCCCACTCTCGATGACGCACGGACCCTTGTTTTATACAGGGTGGGCCATGTATATGGATACACCTAAATGAAATGGGAATGATTCGTGATATCAACATCCTGTTTGTGGCACATTAGTATATGGGAGGGGAAAACCTTTCAAGATGGGTGATGACCATGGCGGCCATTTGGAAGTCGGCCATTTTGGATCCAACTTTATTTTTTCCAATGGGAAGAGGGTCATGTGACACATCAAACTGTTTGAGAATTTCTCAGAAAAACATTGGTGTGCTTGGTTTTAATGTAACTTTATTCTTTCATGAATTATTTACAATTTTCTCTTTGTTTACAGCCATTGACATGTCGCAGAGGTTAACACGTGAGGAGCAGATAGAAATTGTGTTGCTGTCTGGTAAACGCAGTACCCGGGTTATTGCAGCAGATTTTAATGCAAGACACCCTACGCAAGAAAACTGTCACCATTCCCATTTCATTTAGGTGTATCCATATAAATGGCCCACCCAAAAAAGTTTGCCTCATCACTTAACATAATGTTCTGTGTAAACTGAGGGTCCTGTTCCAATTTTTGTTTTGCCCATTTTGCAAATTCAGCACGCCGATCTGGCATCAGTCGAACATCCCTTCGGCGGATATTAGCTACTCACAAATGGCACCCTTACAAAATCCAGCTGCTGCAGCGTCTCAACGAGGATGACCCAGATCGTTTATTATTTTCATGTGAACTACTGATTTCTTGGAAAAAAAATTGATGACTACTCTTAAAGGCCTTTTAGAGGGGAAGAATATGTTCTCACACTAGGAGGTAATCATGGTTCCAGGATTTTTCCCCTTTAGTACACTAGAAAATGTGACCATTGTGATAATATTACCAAGCAACAGGGGCGGATTAAGAGTAGCCAGGGCCACGGCCAGTTTAGAAAGTGTGCCTCCCCAGCCTCCACAGATACTCAATGTCTTACATGACTTGTCACATGATCCCCTTTGATAGATCATGTGATAGGTCATGTGAGCAACACACAGGTGCTCTGGTGCACATCAGTAGATAGAAAATGACAGGAATAGCAGCACATGCAGCACGTTGTGCAAATTTTACCCTTATGTGCAGAACTATACATAACATAGCACTATACAAAATAGAGCAGAGGTGGGAGATTAATTTACCCAAGGGGCCACATGACAGACCTTGATGTTGTGAAGGCCAGACCAATAGGCTGAAATCAATTCTGCTCAATATTAATAACATTTTTTATATTAATTGCATGACTTACTATTGAGCAGAATTAAGTATGCTGACACCCCCTATATACAGTATGAACTTCACATAACCCCCTATATACAGTATGAGCCCCCCACATAGCCCCTATATACAGTATAAGGCCACCCACATAGCCTCCTATATACAGTATGATGCCCCCCCACATAGAAACCTATATACAGTACGAGCCCTCACATAGCCCATATACAGTTGTGATCAAAAGTTTACATACCCCAGCAGAATTTTTGCTTTCTTGGCTGTTTTTCAGAGAATATAAATGATAGCACAAAAACTTTTTCTCCACTCATGGTTAGTGGTTGAGTGAAGCCATTTATTGTCAAACTACTGTGTTTTCTCTTTTTAAATCATAATGACAACCCAAAACATCCAAATGACCCTGATCAAAAGTTCACATACCCCATTTCTTAATACCGTGTATTGCCCCCTCTTACATCAATGACAGCTTGAACTCTTTTGAGGTAGTTGTGGATGAGGTTCTTTATTTTCTCAGACAGTAAGGCTGCACACTCTTCTTGGCAAAAAGCCTCCAGTTACTGTAAATTCCTGGGTTGTCTAGCATGAACTGCGCGCTTGAGATCCCCCCAGAGTGGGTCCATGATATTGAGGGCACGAGACTGAGATGGCCACTCCAGAACCTTCACTTTGTTCTGCTGTAGCCAATGACTTGTTGACTTGGCCTTGTGTTTTTGGATTATTGTCATGTTGGAACGTCCAAGTACGTCCCATGCACAGCTTCCAGGCTGATGATTGCAAATTTGCCTCCAGTATTTGCTGATAATGTGCTGAATTCATCTTTCCTTCAACTTTGACCAAGTTTCCTGTACCTTTGTAGCTCACACATCCCCAAAACCTCAGCGATCCACCTCTGTGCTTTACAGTAGGAATGGTGTTCCTTTCATCATAGGCCTTGTTGACCTCTCTCCAAATGTAACATTTATGGTTGTGGCCAAAAAGTTCAATTTTGGTCTCATCACTCCAAATTACCTTGTTCCAGAAGTTTTGAGGCTTGTCTCAGTGCTGTTTTTAGTATTGTAGGCAAGATACTTTGTGGCATTTGCGCAGTAATGGCTTTCTTCTGGTGACTCGATCATGCAGCCTATTTTTCTTCAAGTGCCTCCTTATTGTGCATCTTGAAACAGCCACACTGCTAGTTTTCAGAGAGTCCATTGTTTCAGCTGATGTTATTTGTGGGTTTTTCTTTGACTCCCGAACAATTTTCCTGGCAGTTGTGGATGAAATTTTTGTTGGTCTACCTGACCGTGGTTATGTTTTTACAGAACCCTTAATTTTCCATATTTTAATCACAGTTTGAATGCTGCTGACTGGCATTATCAATTCCTTGGATACCTTTTTGTATCACTTTCCTGTTTTATACAGTTCAACTACCTTTTCCCGTAGATCCATTGATAATTCTTTTGCTTTCCCCATGACTCACAATTGAGAAACCTCAGTGGCTGGATAAGAGATGCAAGAGTCTGTCTGGATCCCAGAAACTCACTGCACACACACTGATTACAAACAAACAGGTCACAGGTGAGGATGTTACCTTTAGTAGCCATTCAAATCCATTTGTGTCAACTTCTATGCATGTTATCAGGCCAAAATCACCAGGGTATGTGAACTTTTGATCAGGGTCATTGGGATGTTTTGGGTTGTCATTATGATTTAAAAAGAGAAAACACAATAGTTTGACAATAAATGGCTTCACCCAACTACTAACCATGAGTGGAGAAAAAGTTTTGGTTTTATCATTCATATTCTCCAAAACCGATGTGAATACTTTTCCGCCCAATGATGACAGAAGTATTCTCAGAGTGATACCTTTATTGGCTAACCAGAAAATAAAATGTTTGCAAGCTTTCAGAGCACAGAGGCTCCTTCTTCAGGCAGGATTACAAATAGCTAAATAAGAAAAAGGCAAAACATGTTTTGCCTTTTTCTTATTTAGCTATTTGTAATCCTGCCTGAAGAAGGAGCCTCTGTGCTCTGAAAGCTTGCAAACATTTTATTTTCTGGTTAGCCAATAAAGGTATCACTCTGAGAATACTTCTGTCATCATTGGGCGGAAAAGTATTCACATCGATTTTTCTGGCTTACACGGTACCACAATATAATTTATTATTGTACATCATATTCTCAAAAAAAAGCCAAGAAAGCAAAAATTCTGTGGGTATGTAAACTTTTGAGCACAATTGTATGTATAGGCACACATCCCACACAAATATTAATTAAAAAAAAACATACTCATCTTGCTTCTGTTCCCCCTGTGGTATCACAAATATATATATGGGTCCAGTCTATCAGAGGAAATGGATGGCATAGCACATATTGAAATTACTCATGAATTTACCAATAAAGATTAATAGACGATCAGACAGATAATCCAAACTGTGGTTTTACATTTTTTTTACAAACAATTATTTGGGTCTCTCAGATAATGATTAGCCTTTCATTGTCAGCATGCCCCTTAGGCCACATTCACACATTCAGTATTTGGTCAGTTTTTTACCTCAGTATCTGTAAGCCAAAACCAGAAGTGGTGACGTGTTTCTAGTATACTTTTCCTCTGACTGTTCCACTCCTGGTTTTGGCGTACAAATACTGAGGTAAAAATATGTCCAAATACTAAAAGTGTGAACGTGGCCTTAAAGGGGTTCTCCAAAATCTTGTAGGTTATCTCCAGTTTACCTATTTTATTTATTTTTGGGTCTAATGGTCCTTTAATGTACTGTATATATAGAGCTGCAGCACCAGACACAGCCCATGAATACTGGTCACACTGTTTCTGGACAAAAAAAATGCAGATTTTTCCAATCTCAAGTGCCTTTAAGGGAGTCTGTCAACCTAAATTGACTGTTCAAACCAGGCACAGTCACTCGGCTCACCATTGGCATGGTCATTCAGTTCAGTGCACCTTCCCACTTACTTGTTTCCCATCTAGAAGCGATGGAAATTAGGTGTGGAGGTGCATCGAGCTGCTCAACAACGGCGAAGGTGCACCAATACTTGGGTTGAAAAGTCAATGTTGCCCAATATACAGTACAATCACTATCTTATTTGTATGTTTGACACAGGTAGCAAAATGGTTACATTTTATTTTTTAAGATGATGTAAAGTCAGTTTCTGTATTCGATAAACATAATTTTTCAATCTTTTTAGGAAATGTAATTAATTTAGGATTGAACATTGGTTACATAATCTAATGTGACTAATGCTGCTCCGTTGTATATTATACTGTACGGTGTGGATCATGCCGCAGGAAGACCACTGACTAATCACCTCTATTTTCATCTAGATCTTTTAAAAGGGGAGGTAATGTGGATCGGTACATGCAACTATCAGAGGATATGTGTCCAGCAATATCACTGACCAGCGGCCATTGAGAGCAAACTACGAGGCTTCAGACAAGTTTCCAATATTCTGCGGTAGGTAAAGGATTAGATGGGATTACAGGATCGCAGAATGGCAGATACCGATGTGACGATTATCAGTGTATTCCTGCCATGTGGTACTATGACGGAGCTGTTGATTGTTGCTTTGGCCATATTGAAGCATTGGGTCCATTATGTCTTTATAAAAGGAAGGTAAGGGCTTATGTAGGCTTTGTACATGAGCAAAAGCACAGCAGCAGATCCAACCTTTATATCATCATTGGCCTGGTATCTCCTTTACCTTTGCTGGTGAATTGCACTCACTCCCTGCTCTTACCCATTGCACTGAGGCTCATTCAATGTTTGGATATGTGACTTCTCCTGTCCATTGTGCTTGAATTATCCATGGTTGTGTGGATCCAGAGATAGCAATGCCAACTGCTGGTTAACCGGTTTATTCCAGGATATTTTAGAATTTCCACTCCATTTTCTGCAGCTCAGAGCACATCACAGGAGCATGTCAGACCCTGTTATTTGGGACAAACCTATAGTATTCTAATCTATTAAAGAGAATGGAGCCCAGCAGATGAGGTGACTCGTATAAACTCATAGATGAAGTGCTTGGATGATAAAAGGGGAGATTGAAAGAGCGCTGTCACGGGTGTGTCGCGGCGAAGATCGTCGCGATTGCACACCCTGACTTCGCACAGCTGAGTTTCTGGTGCTGGGTGTTTTTCGGCACTGAGGGAGTTAATTCTTTCTCTCTCGGTGCTGGACTGACCAGCCTCGCCCAGCTGCGATTGATGTTTTGTTAATTAGCTTCCTTCTTATACCTGCTGGTCTGCTGGGGAAGTTGTCGGTGAAAGCATTCATTCAGACCAGCAGAGCGGATCGTTTCTGAGAAGACTTAAGCTAAGAGTGCCTGTTGTGGTTTATCCTCTCCTCGCTTATTGTTTATCTCCTTAACCTTTTGTGTTCCTCTGTAGTGGAAGTTTTGTATGCATGGCAGTGTTTTCTTTACCCCTTGTCTGTCTCGTTTATCTTAGACTGTGTGTAAGCTGTGACCTGCCCATTCCCTGTGGTGGTAATCAGGGTCCTTCTCAGGACTAGATTACAGTTGTCAGGGATCTACAGGAGACAGGGTTACGCTGGCGGCCTGGACCTCTGTACCATTAACAGTACCTCCAGGTAGAGGGACTAGTCAGGACCCCAGTTCAGGGTCAGCATAGACCCCGGTCCACCTCTATCCTGAGACAGCGTGACACGTACACAGTATAGACCCACAATACATAGGATATTATGTCAGGTAAGACATTGCTGGCAGATACTATGTATACATGTTGATATTTTCTATTATAGGAAATATAGTATGTTGTCACATTAGATATATGTTACTATCATAGAATATATCTGTTATACGTCGTGACATTTTCACCGACCTCACTAAAAGATTCTCCCCAGCTACCATGGATCCAGTAGCCCAGTTAGCTCAGCAGTTGCAGAGTTTGTCCATGGAGCTGACGGACGTTAAGTCCAAGGTTTTGTACCCCCGGGAGCAAACCAGATCTGAACCTAAAGTAGCTCTCCCGGACAGGTTCACTGGTGGGCGGGATAAATTTTTTACCTTCCGGGAGGCATGTAAATTATATTTTCGGCTACGGCCTCAGTCTTCGGGGAGTGAAGATCAGAGGGTGGGAATTGTCATCTCGCTCTTACAAGGGGACCCTCAATCCTGGGCGTTCTCTCTTCCTCCGGACTCCCTGGCTCTCCAGTCAGTAGATCGATTTTTTACAGCCCTGGGTCTGGTATATGATGACCCGGATCGGGTCTCCCTTGCTGAAATGAAGTTACGTAAGATACAGCAGGGAGATCGTCCGGCGGAGGAATTTTCTTCTGAGTTCCGTAGATGGGCCACAGATACTCAGTGGAATGACCCAGCTCTTAGGAGCCAGTTTTGTCAAGGATTATCTGACAAATTAAAAGATGTGTTGGCTCAGTATGATTCTCCCCTGTCACTGGAGGCCGCTATGGCCCTTGCTATTCGCATTGATAGACGGCTTCGGGAGAGGTGCGAGGTAACTCCGCCCCCTGTGATGACTCCACCTTCTACTATAGTCCCTTATATTGAGGTTCCCCTGGTTTGTTCTGAGGAGCCTATGCAGTTAGGAGGGACATCGTTTCGAGGGTGTCATGTATAGTGTACAGTTCCTATAGCGTCTTGTGCTTGGGTGCGAGGAAAACACAGGAGACATAGGTTGAAATGAAATGACTTGTATTACTTCATACAAGCATGCTGAAAAGTTCACACAGTTTGCAGGAACAGCGACAGGAGACACAGCAGGCCAGAGTAACTTCAAGCACTACAATAAATCTCCAAAGCAGGTTCAGGATCTCTTCTCTGTACCGTAATTCCTCTGCAAACATGGATTGACCAAACAGCAGGTTTCCAGAGTCCAAAAGTGTTCCAAGGTTCCTCAGTAGGGAATAGCTGGAGTACAAGTCCAAGGCTTCCAGGAGTCAGGTCACAGACTGACTGAGGCTTGATTCAGGAGCACTGATTGTTCAGCTGAGGCTGCTTAAGAAGCAAGAGGGAAGAATCAGGGCGGGAACATGAAAACTGGAAACTCCATATTAACTGAGGGCAAGAGCTGCAGAAAGACAGAAAGCAAAATGGCCGACGGAAAACTGAGTTTCAAGTAACATGTCAACAGAGACAAAGAACCTTACATTACTCCCCCCTTAGGGACAACCTCCGGATGACCTCAGACCAGGCTTGTCAGGGTACCTCTGATGAAACTGGCGGAGCAGGCGAGGAGCATTTACATTATTGACTGGTTCCCATGAGTTGTCCTCCACTGGGTAGCCCTGCCATTTAATCAAATATTGCAACTGATTTCTGTACAACCTGGAATCTAGAATCCTTTCCACCATAAATTCTTCCTGACCATCGACCAGCACTGGGTCAGGGCAAGGAGAAGAACGTCCAGGAAACGTATTGGGTGTTGCAGCCTTTAGTAGGGATACATGAAAGACAGGGTGGATTCTCATAGTTCTGGGCAGTTGAAGACGACAAGCAACAGCACTTATAATCTTATTGATCTTATAAGGTCCAATGTACTTATGTCCCAATTTAGACGATGGAATCTTTAATTTAAGATTTCTGGTTGACAGCCAGACCAAATCTCCTACCTTGAAAGCTGGTGCAGGTTTACGAAATTTATCTGCTGCTTTCTTGTACCTTTCCTGAGCCAATTCTAGATTTTCCTTTAGAAGATCCATATTCTTTTGTAAAGAAGTGATTCTTTCAGCCACTGCCGGCAAGGGCGTATCTATGGGAAATCGAGGAAGAATGTTAGGATGATAACCTAGATTGGAGTAAAAAGGAGACTGCTTAGTGGAGGCGCTCTGAGAGTTGTTATAAGAGAACTCAGCCAGTGGAAGTAGATCCACCCAATCATCCTGTAGGTGGCAGATAAAACAGCGGAGATACTGCTCCAGGGTCTGATTGGTTCGTTCTGTCTGTCCATTAGTCTGGGGATGAAAAGCAGAAGAAAAGTTTACTTTAATGTCCAATGCTGCACAGAAATTTTGCCAAAACCTTGAAGTGAATTGCACCCCTCGATCCGAAATGACCTCATCCGGTACTCCATGTAAGCGAAACACATTCTTAATCATCAAGTCTGATGTCTGTTTTGCAGTGGGTAAGCCGACACAAGGGATAAAATGAGCTGCCTTTGTTAGACGGTCAACCACCACTAGAATGGTGTTCTTCCCTTGAGAGGTTGGTAACTCCACAATGAAGTCCATAGAAATGGATCCCCACGGGCGGGACGGGGTGGGAAGAGGTTGCAACAGACTAGTTGGTGAGGAGCGAGGTGTTTTGCATCTTGCACAGACTTCACATGAAGTGACATAGTTTAAGACATCTTTCCTGTAAGTGGGCCACCAAAAGAAACGAGAAAGAAATTCTTGTGTCTTTAGAATTCCCCTATGCCCGGCTATCTTGGAATCGTGGATGAGTTGCAATATTCTCAATCTGACTGTTTCAGGTATATACAGACGTTGTCCCTGAATCCACACACCATTCTTAAAGACAAGACTTACGTCCCTTGGGGTTGAGCCAACAAAGAATCCGCATGGTATGCTTCCTTGATGTCCTTAAGTAGGTCTTGATTATGAATCACTCCCAGGAATCTAGAGTCAGGAAGAATAGTCTTAGGAGGAGTAAGTGGACGTGTCTCTGCTGAATGAATCCTAGAGAGTGCATCAGCCTTTCCATTGCGCGATCCTGGTCTATAAGAAATGACAAAATTAAATTGGTTTAGGAAAAGATTCCAGCGAGCCTGGCGAGGAGTCAGGCACTTAGCCGACCTGATAAATTCAAGGTTACGATGGTCTGTCAGGACGACTATTTGCTGTGCAGCTTCCTGAAGAAGGTGTCTCCATTCCTTGAAGGCGGCAATAATGGCCAACAATTCTCTATTGCCCACATCGTAGTTCCTCTCAGCCGAAGACAACTGCTGGAAAAGAAGGCACAGGGATGCAAGACATTCTTCTCACCTGTTCTCTGAGAGAGTATAGCTCCAACGGCACAGTCTGAAGCATCCACCTCTATTATGAAGGCAAGCTCGGGTTGGGATGTACTAAGATAGGTGCGGTGGTAAATTTATCCTTTAAACAGGAAAATGCTTCCTGAGCTTGCGGGGTCCAGGAGAACCTAGACTGTTTCCGGGTAAGTTGGGTGATAGGTGACACTACCTCAGAAAAATTCTTAATGAAACGTCTATAGAAGTTGGCAAACCCGATGAAACGCTGCACCTCCTTCACATTTCTAGGAATTAGCCAATCCTTGATGGCTTGGGTCTTGCTTCCATCCATACTAATCCCTTGCGTAGATAGTACATACCCCAGAAATTGAATTTCGGTCCTATGGAATTCACATTTTCAAGTTTGATGTAGAGATGGTTTTGTCTTAGGCGTTCTAAGACCATTCTCACATGTCCATGATGTTCCTCTGTGGAGTTAGAAAAAATTAGAATATCATCCAGATAAATCACCACAAATGTATCTAGGAGATCCCTGAAGATATCATTCACGAAGTGTTGGAAAGTGGCTGGGGCGGTACTCAGACCAAAAGGCATAACTAGATATTCAAAGTGTCCATAGCGTGACCTGAAAGCAGTCTTCCATTCATCCCCAGGTCTAATACGGACCAAGTTATAGGCCCCACGGAGATCCAGTTTAGAGAAAATTTTGGCATGCCGCACTCTCTCCAACAATTCAGGGATTAAAGGCAATGGATAACGGTTTCTAATAGTAACCTTATTGAGTTCCCTATAGTCTATGCAGGGTCTCAGAGATCCATCTTTCTTCTTCACAAAGAAGATGGGTGCACCTGCGGGAGATGAAGAGGGGCGTATGAAGCCCTTGGCTAAATTTTCGTCTATATAATCCTTCAAAGCTTTTAGCTCGGGCCCCGCTAGGGGTAGATCTTACCAAAAGGTATCTCGGCTCCAGGCAATAATTCAATTGGACAATCATATGGACGGTGAGGAGGAAGCTGATCAGCGTTCTTCTTGTCACATAAATCCACATAGTCCTGGTATACAGCTGGTAGTTCAGGGACTGACATGGTTCCTTTAGGAACAGAGCAAGCTGAAACTCCTTGACTCATCTGTTTCTCCGGAAAGTGTAATTCCTTGGTCTCCCAGTTAATCGTAGGATTCTGCGCCTGCAGCCATGGTAGCCCTAGAATAATGGGAAAGTGGGGAGAAGAGATAAGCATAAAAGACATTTTCTCCTGATGATCTTTACCCATAAGGACCCTCAAAGGCTCTGTTTCTTGATCCACTGGTCCAGAAGTCAGTAGAGAGCCATCCACAGTCTCCATCTGTACTGGAGTAGCCTTCTTCACTGAACGTATCCCCTGTTTCAGAGCAAAGGAGATATCCATAAAATTTCCACTTGCTCCTGAGTCGATCATAGCAGAGCTAGACACCCAGACTGAGTCAACCCAGAGTTTGATGGAAAAGAAGCAATGAGAATTGTTTCTTTTACAACTCAGCTGGGACACCGCTGAGGAAACATGAAAAATTGCAGCGTTTATACCGTCATTGTCCCCAGAACTAACAGAGTTTAAGTCCGAGAAATCAAGATCTCTTGCAGCAGATCTCTCTGGAGCCTGAGGCTCGGACATGACAGAGCTCCTCTCGCAACACTCACAGTGAATGACTGCTGCAGTAGTCTTACGAGAACGGCTGGGGCAGTTTATAATGAAGTGCCCTGACTTACCACAGTAGAAACATAGATTTTCCTTTATACGATGTTCTTTGCGTGCATCACTAACCCGTCTTTGTAAAGAGTCCACCTGCATGGGTTCAGGTTCTGGTTCCCTTGTGATCCTACTCAAAGGTTCCTTAGCTGAGGAGGGAGGTAGTAAAAGGTTAGTGCGATTATTTTCGAACCATCTCTCTTGTCTGCGTTCAGTCAGACGAGCATCAATACGGATACAATAGTTAATAAAGTCACCTAACGCAGTGGGAGGGTCGGCACGAGCAAGTTCATCCTTAATCAGTGGAGACAACCCTTTTCGAAAAATAGATTTTTTAGCGGAAGTGTCCCAAGTGGTATCAAGAGCCCATCTCCTGAAATCCAGGGCATATTCGGCTACTGAACGCTTACCTTGGCGCAAAGTTAACATGGCTGCTTCAGCTGTTGCACCTTCCATGGCTGAAATAAAAGCATCAAGGTGATTCAAACAATCATCCTCAGTCTCAATCAGAGAGTTTGCCCACATCAAAGCCTTATTGGTAAGCAACATGATTATAGTAAGCACTTTGGATCATTCAGTGGGAAATTGTGAAGCATGTGCAGAGAAAAATAAATTGCATTGATTAATAAATCCCCTGAATTTCTCACGTTCACCGCCAAAACGAAAAGGAGGTAATTTGGGGATCCCAGAACTTGGGGTTATGGCAGGAGCCTGGGCTCGCTCCTCTAGAGCCTCAATCCTGGCTCGCAATTCCTGGGTAGTCTGTCCAAACACTTGCAAATTATGATTAGTGAGGTCCTGTAGGCTTGCAAAACGGGTTTTTAAAGTCTGTACATCTGAAAGGATTGTATCAGTCACTCCGCAAAGTTCCTTTATGCGGGCCTCCATCTTCCAGATCTTTTAAGGCAGAAGTGCTGGAAGGAGAAGAGGAAAGGAAAAAAAAAAAAAAAACAATAGTGTTTACCTGTGGTAACACTCCAGAGTAAAATTTTAAGGGAATGCGCTCACCTGGAATGGTTGTGAGAAGTCACAACCACTGTCATCACATAAGGTATTTGTAGCGCCGACGTCCCTGCCCTCTGCCAGGCAGGGACGCTGTTCCCCTGCGACAGCGTCCTCTGCCAGGCAGGGACGTCGACCCCCTTACCCGCGCTCAGCGTCCTCCTTCCGTCCTGCTGGGGCCGCGCGCTCCTTCCCTGCTTCTGGACTTAGGGCGCGCGCCCGCGCGCTCCCCCGCTCTTAAAGGGCCGCGCGCATCTTTCAAAAAGGTCCCCGGCCAATGCCGGAGGACTCCACCCTATATAAAGTACTTCCTCCTTAATGGAGGTGCCCGAGCAATGTTGTTGTTGCACTGTTTAACTCTGCTTCAGCCCTCAGGGTCCGTTACCAGTTACCTGCCTGTTTCCTGCCAGTTTCCTGTCTGCTACCTGTCCGCAAGCCTGCCTGGAGGTTCGGCCGTCACATGCGGTGACCATCGGCAATTCCAGAGACTCTCGCCTGCTCACTTGGGGGCGCTCATCTGCCATCTGCCTGCAAGCCTACCTGGAGGTTCGGCCATCACCTGCGGTGTCCATCAGCTATTCCAGAGACTCTCGCCTGCTCACTTGGGGGCGCTCATCTGCCATCTGCCTGCAAGCCTACCTGGAGGTTCGGCCATCACCTGCGGTGTCCATCGGCTATTCCAGAGACTCTCGCCTGCTCACTTGGGGGCGCTCATCTGTCATCTGCCTGCTAGCCTACCGGGAGGCTCCATCATCTCAGGTCATATATACCTGTCCATTCGGAGACTGCCCCGGCCCCTTGCCTGCCTGTTATCCAGAGACTGCCCCGGTCACTTGCCGTGACTACCTGCCTGTCTACCCAGAGACTGCCCCGCGGGCACTTGCCTGTTAGACTGCACCCTGCCGATGTTTGTCCAGAGACTGCCCCGGTCACTTGCCGTGACTACCTGCCTGTCTACCCAGAGACTGCCCCGGTCACTTGCCGTGACTACCCGCCTGTTTGTCCAGAGACTGCCCCGGTCACTTGCCGTGACTACCTGCCTGTCTACCCAGAGACTGCCCCGGTCACTTGCCGTGACCACCCGTCTGTTATCCAGAGACTGCCCGGTCACTTGCCGTGATCTCCCACCTGTCTGTCCAGAGACTGCCCCCGTCACTTGCAGTGACTTCCTGTCCGTCTCCCGGGCGCCACCCGCTCCTTTACAAGGAAAGCCTCCTTGTATAATAAAACTCAGAGGTTCCGCCTCCCAGACCCGTTACAGTTTGCTCGGGCCATGGAACCCGGTGGCACCCAAACTCCCTCGCTCTCTGACCTGTGTCATGAACTGTCTCGTCAGAGGTCTCAACAGGAGTCCATCCTGGGTCACCTGCGGAATGTTAATTCCCGCCTGGACACCCTGACTACTTCACCAGCAACCACCGCGGGCGCCATGACTCGCAATCCGGCAGTTCCGCTGCTTACCAATTCTGTGGTTTCCGTTCCTGGACCTCGACTTTCAGCTCCTCCTCGGTTTGGAGGCGACCCTGCTCTGGCTCGGGGTTTCATTAACCAGTGCACCCTGCATTTTGAACTCCTGGCAAACCAGTTTAACTCCTACCGGGCCAAAATTGCCTTCATCATGTCCCATCTCACCGGAGAGGCCCTGGCCTGGTTAAATCCTCTTTGGGAGAGAGAAGATCCTCTGGTGTCTGACCTGTCTGCTTTTCTCTCAGCCTTCCGGAAGGTATTCGACGAACCCGGACGGAAGACCTCCTCTGCATCATCTCTGCTGCGTCTCCGTCAGGGAAGTCTCACCGTGGGTCAATATGCCATACGGTTCCGTACCCTTGCCTCGGAGCTGGCTTGGGATAATGACGCTCTGATATCTGTCTTCTGGAGGGTCTGTCCGGCCGTATTAAAGATGAACTTGCTGGTCGGGACATTCCAACCTCTCTCGATGACCTAATAACTCTTGCCAATCGAATTGATCTACGGTTCCAGGAGCGCGCTAAGGAGGTTACCCGTGAGAGAAGGTTTCCTCGTCTAGCTCCTTCTTTTCAGAGACCTGTAACTCCTTCCGTTTCTCCTCCGGTACACTCTTCTGAGCCTATGCAAGTCGACCAGACCAAGATGGTCAAAGCCCGTCAGGACTTACGCCGTGCCGAGGGGAGTTGCTTCTACTGTGGCAGTAAGGAGCACCGGATCCGTACCTGCCCAGAGAGGTCGGGAAACGCCTGTGTCTAGGTTCGCTCGGAGAGGTCCACCTAGACAAAAATAAATCCTCTTCATCTCTGCTGCTGTCAGTCTCAATTCTCCTCGGTGAGAACCGTTACTTCGAACTAGCCCAACTTGATTCTGGAGCAGCCGGGAATCTTGTTTCACAGGCTCTAGTAGAAAAATATTGCATTCCTACCAAACCTCTGGTTGAACCAGTATCTGTTGCTGCTGTGGATGGGGGTCTCCTACCACGTCCCATCCAACTTATCACTGAAGCCATAACCCTGCAGGTGGGAATGTTGCACTCTGAGAGCATCTCGTTTCATGTTCTGCCTGGACTCTCTCACGCTTTCTTACTAGGTCTGCCTTGGCTCCAAAAGCATGCACCCGTGCTCGACTGGCAGACTGGAGAGATCCTTCGCTGGGGACAGGACTGTCATAAAACGTGTTTGGTTCCTGTTCATCCCGTCCATCCTTCTCCTACACCAACTAATCTACCAGGGCTCCCGATTCCATATTGGTCATTCGCTGATGTCTTTAATAAAAAGGAAGCAGAGACATTACCCCTCACAGACCGTATGATTGCCCGATCGACCTGCTACCCGGTACTACGCCTCCCCGTGGGCGTATTTACCCATTGTCCGCTGCTGAGACCAGGTCGATGTCCGAATATATCGAGGAGAATTTGGCCAAGGGATTCATCCGGAAATCCACCTCCCCAGCGGGAGCAGGTTTCTTCTTCGTAAAAAAGAAAGACGGCTCTCTCCGTCCCTGTATTGACTACAGAGGCCTAAATTTGATCACGGTGAAGAATAAGTACCCTCTTCCGCTCATTCCAGAATTGTTTGATCGTCTGAGGGGGGCTAGAATCTTCACCAAACTGGATCTTCGTGGGCATATAACCTAGTCCGTATCCGTCGGGGAGATGAATGGAAGACGGCATTCAACACCCGGGACGGCCACTACGAGTATTTGGTGATGCCCTTTGGTCTCTGTAATGCTCCAGCAGTCTTTCAGGAGTTGGTCAATGACATTTTCGGGACCTTCTCTACTCCTGCGTTGTGGTGTACCTAGACGACATCTTGGTCTTCTCTCCGGATCTCCAGTCTCACCGGAGGGATGTTCGTCAGGTTCTGCTCAGGCTCAGGCAGAATCACCTCTTCGCCAAATATGAGAAGTGTCTATTTGAGCAGACCTCGCTTCCGTTTTTGGGCTACATCATTTCTCAGACAGGCCTACGAATGGATCCGGAGAAACTGTCTGCCATCGAGAAATGGCCCCGACCGGAGGGGTTAAAGGCCATTCAGCGGTTCCTGGGATTCGCCAATTATTACCGCCTTTTCATACCGCACTTCTCTTCCCGGACTGCTCCAATCTCCGCGCTCACCCGCAAGGATGCTAATCCCAAACAGTGGACGCCCGAAGCAGAGGAGGCCTTTCTTTCTTTAAAACAGGCCTTCTCTTCCGCTCCAGTCCTGCATCGTCCGGACGGCAACAAGCAGTTCTTCCTGGAGGTGGACGCTTCTTCTTCTGGAGCCGGAGCGGTACTTACTCAAAAATCTTCATCCGGGAGGATGGTATCTTGCGGCTTCTTCTCCAAACTCTTCTCCTCTTCTGAGCGCAATTACTCCATAGGAGACCGAGAGTTATTGGCCATCAAGCTGGCATTGGAGGAGTGGCGTTACCTACTCGAGGGGGCTCTTCATCCGGTAATCATTTACACTGACCACAAAAATCTGGCTTACCTCCAGCATGCTCAGAGACTTAACCCTCGCCAAGCCCGGTGGTCCTTGTTTTTTGCCCGCTTTGATTTTCTTTACATTTTGCCCAGCTGACAAGAACATCAAGGCGGACGCCTTGTCCCGGTCCTTCCTGGTGTCGGATCTCGAGGAGGAACCTAAACATATCATCGATCCCGCCAGAGTGATGCAGGTGGCTACCGTGAGTCTAAATCGTCTCCCTCCTGGTAAGACGTTCGTATCAGTAACCGATCGGAAGAGAATCCTACACTGGGGTCATTCGTCTAAACTAGCTGGCCACGCTGGTCAGAGAAAGACCCTCCAGCTCATTACTCGGCATTACTGGTGGCCTACCCTGCACAAGGACGTAATAGACTTTGTTTCTGCCTGTGTCTCCTGTGCCCGCAACAAAGTTCCGAGACACCTGCCTGCCGGCCGTCTTCTTCCGCTTCCTGTACCCGCTGCCCCCTGGCAGCATATAGCCATGGACTTCATAACGATCTTCCCGTCTCTGCTGGTTATACGGTCATTTGGGTGGTCGTAGACCGATTTTCCAAGATGGCTCACTTCATTCCCCTGCCAGGGCTTCCGTCTGCACCCGAGTTGGCTAAAGACTTTATCCGCCACATCTTCCGTCTTCATGGTCTGCCTCGTCACATTGTGTCGGATCGTGGGGTACAGTTCACCTCACGTTTCTGGAGAGCCACTTGTAAGTTGCTAGACGTCACCTTGGATTTCTCCTCCGCTTACCACCCGCAGTCCAATGGACAAGTCGAGCGAATCAATCAGAATCTGACCGGTTATCTCCGGCACTTCGTTAATGCCCACCATTCTGACTGGGTGGATCTCCTGCCTTGGGCCGAATTCTCTTACAACAATCACGAGAGCGAATCTTCCTCCAAATCTCCGTTTTTTGTAGTCTTCGGTCAACACCCTCGGATCCCTGTTCCTGTCTCCATCTCTGTGGACAATCCAGCTGCGGAATCTCTGGTTAACGAATTTTCCTCCATATGGGAGAGTACCCGGTCCGCACTCATTCTGTCATCCGAGCGCATGAAGAAACATGCTGACAAAAAAGTCTGGATCCTCCTCAATTCCGTCCTGGGGATAAGGTCTGGCTTTCGTCCAAGTATGTCCGGCTCAAGATTCCTTCCTACAAGTTAGGCCCTCGGTTCATCGGTCCTTTTGAGATCATCAGTCAGATCAACCCGGTGTCCTATAAATTGAAACTCCCGGCCAATTTGCGGATTCCTAACTCCTTCCATGTATCTCTCCTCAAACCGGTGGTACTTAACTCTTTTGTCAATCTACAGGTACACCTCCTGCTCCAGTGTCTGCTGAAGACGAATTTGAGGTAGAGAACATTCTGGCCACCAAAAGGGTAGGAAGAAAGACCTATTTTCTGGTGGATTGGAAGGGGTTTGGTCCTGAGGAGAGAACGTGGGAGCCTCGGGAGAACATCCATGCCCCTCTCATCCTAGCTAAATTTCTTTCTGGCCTAAAAAGGGGGGGCCTAAAGGGGGGGGTACTGTAGCGCCGCGTCCCTGCCCTCTGCCAGGCAGGGACGCTGTTCCCCTGCGACAGCGTCCTCTGCCAGGCAGGGACGTCGCCCCCCTTACCCGCGCTCAGCGTCCTCCTTCCGCCCTGCTGGGGCCGCGCGCTCCTTCCCTGCTACTGGACTTAGGGCGCGCGCCCGCGCGCTCCCCCGCTCTTAAAGGGGCCGCGCGCATCTTTCAAAAAGGTCCCCGGCCAATGCCGGAGGACTCCACCCTATATAAAGTACTTCCTCCTTAATGAAGGTGCCCGAGCAATGTTGTTTTGCACTGTTTCACACTCTGCTTTAGCCCTCAGGGTCCGTTACCAGTTACCTGCCTGTTTCCTGCCAGTTTGCCTGTCTGCTACCTGCCCGCAAGCCTGCCTGGAGGTTCGGCCGTCACATGCGGTGACCATCGGCAATTCCAGAGACTCTCGCCTGCTCACTTGGGGGGCTCATCTGCCATCTGCCTGCAAGCCTACCTGGAGGTTCGGCCATCACCTGCGGTGTCCATCGGCTATTCCAGAGACTCTCGCCTGCTCACTTGGGGCGCTCATCTGCCATCTGCCTGCAAGCCTACCTGGAGGTTCGGCCATCACCTGCGGTGTCCATCGGCTATTCCAGAGACTCTCGCCTGCTCACTTGGGGGCGCTCATCTGTCATCTGCCTGCTAGCCTACCGGGAGGCTCCACATCTCAGGTCGTATATACCTGTCCATTCAGAGACTGCCCCGGCCCCTTGCCTGCCTGTTTATCCAGAGACTGCCCGGTCACTTGCCGTGACTACCTGCCTGTCTACCGAACTGCCCGCGCATGCCGTGGCTGCCCTGTTCCAGACTGCCCCGGTCACTTGCCGTGACTACCTGCCTGTCTACCCAGAGACTGCCCCGGTCACTTGCCGTGACTACCCGCCTGTCTATCCAGAGACTGCCCCGGTCACTTGCCGTGACTACCTGCCTGTCTACCCAGAGACTGCCCCGGTCACTTGCCGTGACCACCCGCCTGTTATCCAGAGACTGCCCCGGTCACTTGCCATGACCTCCCACCTGTCTGTCCAGAGACTGCCCCCGTCACTTGCAGTGACTTCCTGTCCGTCTCACCGGGCGCCACCCGCTCCTTTACAAGGAAAGCCTCCTTGTATAATAAAGCTCAGAGGTTCCCTCCCAGACCCGTTCACTACTACTGCTAGTTCGTTGAAACCCAGGATCCCATACCATTTATTTGGGATGTCTAAATTCTGATTTCAAATAACTGAAGTTTTGCTTAAACCTAAGTCCAGGACGCAGCACAGCAGGTTCAATTGTCATCTCACTGCTCACGTGTCGCGCATCGTGCATGACACCTGACTTCGACACGAGTTTCTGGCTGGTGTTTCGGCACTAGGAGTAATTCTTCTCTCGTGCTGGCTGACCCCCTCGCCAGTGCATTGAGTTTGTAAATAGCTTCCTTCATACCTCTTTGGGTGCTGGGAAGTTTCGGGAAAGCATCATCAGCCAGCAGAGCGATGTTTTGAGAAGACTAAGTAAATGCTTTGTGGTTTTCCTCTCGCTATTTACCCTAATTTGGTCTCTAGTGAAGTGTTGTATCAAGGCGTGTTTCTTACCTTGTCGTCTCGTGTCTTAGCTGTGTGTAACTGTGACCTGCCATCCTGGTGTAATCAGGTCTTCCAGACTATTACAGTGCAGGACTCAGGACAGGGTACGTGCGCTGGACTCTGTACCATTAACAGTACCTCCGAAAGAGGATAGTCAGGACCCATTCAGGGCAGTAGACCCGTCCACTCTATCAAGACACTGAACTACACGTATGCCAATACATAGGATTATGTAGTAGACTGCTGCAAACTAGTACATGTGATTTTCTCTATATGAATTGAATGATGTCACATAATATAGGTTGCTATCTGAATCTGTAAGTCGTGACATTCACCGCCCATCAAGATCTCCAGCCACAGGATCATAGCCATTAGTCAGCAGTGCAGATTTGTCCGGAGCTGACGGACGTTAATCCAAGGTTGTACCCGGAGCAAACCAGATTGACCTAAAGTACCTCCGAAGGTCACTGTCGGACAGTTTACTTTCCGGGAAGCATGTAAATTGTATTTGCTGCGCCGCATCGCGGGGAGGATCAGAGGGATGTCCTCGCCTTAAGGACCTCAATCGCGTCCTCCCGAGCTCTGGCTCTCAGTCATGACCGATTTTTTACAGCCTGGGCGGTATATGAGACCGGATCGGCTCCTTGCTGAAATGAAGTACGTAGAACAGCAGAGATCTCCGCGAGAATTTCTTCAAGTCCCTAGGTGGCACGGACCAGTGAAGAGGCTTAGAGCCAGTTTTGTAAGTTATCTGACAAATTAAAAGATGTGTGGCTCATATGATTCTCCCATGAGGCCGCTATGCTCTGCTCGCATTGATAGACGCTCGGAGAGGTTGGTCAACTCCCCGTGTGAATCCACCTCTCTAAGTCCTAATATGAGTTCCTGTTTGTTCGGACCAGCATGGAGGACATCATTCCGAGGGAGGGGATCGGCGGTGCGCCGCAAACAAGAAGGTGTTCTTCTGCGGGAGAGAGGGACATTTTTTGGGGGTGTCCATCCCGTACTGTACTGAGCAAGAAGTCGCCGGAAAACTATTAATCCCAGGTTGTGTGGTGGACGACAATCTGGGAGTATGTATTTCGTCCCCAAGTCCGTCTCAGTTTCTCGTACCAGCGAGGTGAGAACGAATAGGATTTCTGTTCTTCTGGATAGTGGGGCCGCGGCTAATCTGGTGGACGCTCGGTTTGCCCAGGTGCAAGGTATGCAACTGAGTGAATTGGCCAAACCTATCCCTATATTCTCTATTGACGCCAGGCCTCTCGGTCAAGGTAGCTTTGTGCAAGCCGTGCATAACATAGACCTTCGAGTGGGGGCAATACATAAAGAACTATTGTCTTGTTATGTGTTGGAGGGCCTTCCCACTCCTATTGTGTTGGGACTTCCTTGGTTAACTAAACATAACCCAGTTATTAATTGGCAATCCAGAGAGATAAGCCAGTGGGGTGAATTTTGCAATAGTAACTGCATGAACACGGTCATCGGTCGGTCGTGCCTAGAACCTTACCTCCTTTTCTGGAGGACTTTGAGGATGTGTTTTCAGAGGAAGGGTGTCAAGAATTACCTCCTCATCGCGCGTATGACTGTGCTATAAAATTGCTTCCTGATGCTAAGTTACCAAAATCTAGGTTATATAACCTTTCTGGTCCTGAGAGGCAAGCTATGAAGGATTATATTTCGGAAAGTCTGGCCAAGGGGCATATTAGACCTTCATCTTCCCCGGTGGCCGCGGGGTTCTTCTTTGTGAAGAAAAAAGATGGAGGCCTACGCCCTTGCCTGGATTTCCGTGAGCTTAATCGGATTACGGTCCGAGATCCGTATCCGCTCCCACTTATTCCTGATCTCTTCAATCAGATTGTGGGCGCCAAATGGTTCTCTAAGTTGGATCTCAGGGGGGCGTATAATCTGATTAGGATAAAGGAGGGGGATGAGTGGAAGACGGCGTTTAACACTCCGGAGGGACATTATGAGAACCTTGTCATGCCTTTCGGTCTGACTACTGCCCCGGCGGTGTTTCAACATTTTGTTAATGACATCTTTTGACCACCTAGTGGGACAGTTTGTTGTCATTTATCTAGATGACATCTTAATTTACTCGCCGGATCTTGTGTCTCATCAGGAGCATGTAGACAGTGTTGCAGATCTTGCGAGACAATAAACTGTACGCCAAATGGGAGAAGTGTGTATTCGCCGTACAAGAACTTCAGTTTTTAGGATTCTGGTGTCAGCTTCCGGTTTCCGTATGGACCCTGGGAAAGTGAAGGCTGTGCTTGAATGGGATCGGCCAGAGGATCTTAAAGCACTGCAGCGTTTCCTGGGGTTTGCTAACTACTACCGGAAATTTATTCGTAATTTCTCATCGTTGTCAAACCTCTCACTGACATGACAAAAAAAGGGACGGATTTTTCTAGGTGGTCTGACAAAGCTTGTCAAGCATTTTCCTCCTTGAAAAAAATGTTTTGCTTCAGCACCCATACTCATCCAACCTGATGCATCACAACCATTCATTGTGGAGGTAGACGCATCTGACGTAGGAGTGGGTGCGGTATTATCTCAAGGTCCGTCCCCTGGTAAATGGCATCCGTGCGCTTTCTTCTCTAAAAAATTGTCGTCCGCCGAGAGGAATTATGATGTCGGCAATAGGGAACTCTTGGCCATTAAGTTGGCTTTTGAAGAGTGGCGTCACTTTTTGGAGGGGCAGTCCACCCGGTCACCGTCATTACTGATCACAAGAACCTGCTGTATTTAGAGTCTGCAAAACGTTGAATTCCAGACAAGCTAGATGGTCGTTGTTTTTTACCAGGTTTAATTTTGTCGTCACATATCGTCCTGGGTCAAAAAATGTAAACGCTGATGCCTTATCTCGTAGTTTCCCAGGGGCCGGGAAGACGGATGACCCGGTTCCTATTCTTCAGGAGGGAGTTGTGGTGTCGGCTGTATGCTCTGAGCTTGAGGAGGAGGTATTGGAGGCTCAGGGGGACGCCCCTGTAGGTCCTCCAGGGAAACTTTGTTCCAGATCAGTTAAGACAAAAGGTTATCGAGGCACATCATAATTCTGCTTTGGCAGGACACCCAGGGAGTAAAGCAACTGTAGATCTCCTTTCTCGCCGGTTTTGGTGGCCTAACTTAAATAAAGAGGTGGTAACTTTTGTCGCGTCCTGTGGGGTATGTGCGCGCTCTAAGACCCCACATACCCGTCCGTCTGGGGCCCTTTTACCGTTGAAAATCCCGGAGCGTCCATGGACCCATCTGTCTATGGACTTCATTACGGACCTCCCTCCGTCTTCAGGTAAAACTGTCATACTAGTTGTAGTTGACAGGTTCAGCAAAATGGCACATTTTATTGCTCTTCCTGCTCTTCCTAATGCTAAAACTCTGGCGCAGGTGTTCATTGGGGAGATTGTGAGACTTCACGGGTTGCCTTCCGATGTGGTGTCGGATCGGGGGTCTCAGTTTGTGTCCAAATTCTGGAAGGCATTTTGTTCTCGTCGGGGGATGCAGTTGTCATTTTCTTCGGCTTTTCATCCGCAGACAATGGTCAGACAGAGCGTCTGAATCAGAGCTTAGAGACATATCTCGGTGTTTTGTCTCAGAGAACCAAAGAGGACTGGTCTTCTTTCTTGCCTCTGGCAGAGTTCGCTCTTAACAATAGGCGGAGCGAGTCCACTGGTAAGTCCCCGTTTTTTGGGGCATATGGTTTTCACCCCCAGTTTTGTACTTTCAATGGGGGGGGCTCTTTTGGGGTTCCTGAGGATGAACGATTTTCGTCGTCACTTGCTTCAGTGTGGAGAGGAGTGCTTAATAATCTGAGCACTATGGGGAACCGATACAAACGTATGGCTGATAGGAGGAGAATGTCTGGTCCTGGACCTAAGTGTGAACGATCTGGTATGGTTGTCTACCAAGAATATAAAACTTAAGGTTCCGTCCTGGAAACTCGGTCCCAGATTCATCGGGCCATACAGGATCAGTTCAATATTAATCCGGTGGCTTTCCGTCTTGACCTCCCTCCTACGTTTAAAATCCACAATGTGTTCCACAAATCGTTGCTTAAGAGGTACGTGGCACCAGTTATACCGTCACCTCTACCTCCTCCTCCTGTGGTGGTCAATGGTAATTTGGAGTTTCAGGTATCGAAGATCATTGACTCACGTCTGAATCGCCGGTCCCTTCAGTACCTTGTTCATTGGAGGGGGTATGGTCCTGAGGAGAGGATGTGGGTTTCTGCGTCAGATATTAATGCAGACCGATTGGTTCGGGCCTTCCACACTACTCACCCAGATAGACCAGGCCCTGAGGGTCCAGAGGCCCCTCGTAGAAGGGGGGTACTGTCACGGGTGTGTCACGGCGAAGATCGTCGCGATTGCACACCCTGACTTCGCACAGCTGAGTTTCTGGTGCTGGGTGTTTTTCGGCACTGAGGGAGTTAATTCTTTCTCTCTCGGTGCTGGACTGACCAGCCTCGCCCAGCTGCGATTGATGTTTTGTTAATTAGCTTCCTTCTTATACCTGCTGGTCTGCTGGGGAAGTTGTCGGTGAAAGCATTCATTCAGACCAGCAGAGCGGATCGTTTCTGAGAAGACTTAAGCTAAGAGTGCCTGTTGTGGTTTATCCTCTCCTCGCTTATTGTTTATCTCCTTAACCTTTTGTGTTCCTCTGTAGTGGAAGTTTTGTATGCATGGCAGTGTTTTCTTTACCCCTTGTCTGTCTCGTTTATCTTAGACTGTGTGTAAGCTGTGACCTGCCCATTCCCTGTGGTGGTAATCAGGGTCCTTCTCAGGACTAGATTACAGTTGTCAGGGATCTACAGGAGACAGGGTTACGCTGGCGGCCTGGACCTCTGTACCATTAACAGTACCTCCAGGTAGAGGGACTAGTCAGGACCCCAGTTCAGGGTCAGCATAGACCCCGGTCCACCTCTATCCTGAGACAGCGTGACACGTACACAGTATAGACCCACAATACATAAGATATTATGTCAGGTAAGACATTGCTGGCAGATACTATGTATACATGTTGATATTTTCTATTATAGGAAATATAGTATGTTGTCACATTAGATATATGTTACTATCATAGAATATATCTGTTATACGTCGTGACAAGCGCTCACAAAAAACTCATTGCAGATCACTTAAAGTGGACCAGTCACCAGGTCCAAAATGTCCAGTTTTTACTCTTATTTTATTACCATTTCTCCCCCTGGTATTCTGCTCTTCTCTTTTTTTTAAAATCGGCACACGGTTCAAGAGATATGGGCCTTTTTGTCTGCAAGTAATTTTTATTGTCTTTACTAAGGGGGCATGGCTCACTGTATTTTATAGGGGCGTGCCTTTAGGCTATGCTGCATAATTACCCTGTAAGCCATGCCCCCATGAAAAGAGCCTAAAAATTATCACCAAATAAAAAAGCCCATATCTCCGCAACCGTATGTTGGATTTTAAAAAATAGAAAAGCAGACTTCTCAGTGGAGTAAAAGGAATAAAAAAAGAGATAAAAACTAGCTACTTCTGACCTAGATAAATGTCCACTTTAAATAACCTGATCCTGAACGTAGCTGCTTAAGATGGTCTTGTGGAGAGGGGTACCACTGGACAGGCTCGGACTGGCCCATAGGGGAACTGGGCCCCTGTGCAAATCTGGGCCACCAACCCCATAGCATGGGTAGTACTTGGCATAATTCACTTGATTCACTCTGTACAGTGAATCTGCATCTCATTATTCATTAACCAAACTACCCAGTTTATTATTATATAGAGATATAGGTAAATTTGAGAATGAGGGTAATGTGATATTTGCATGCAGGTGAAAAGTGCCCCCCGCCAAAGTCAATGTTACTGGTGGGCCCTTGGCACCCCAGTCCGACACTGCCACTGGATATAGTAAAGCCTCCTTACCTGTCAAAAATACTTTATTTTGCTAAAAATTTCTCACAGACTTCTATTTTAGTCATAGTCATTTCCAAAACTCTACTTTCTTATACTCCTGAGACAAAGATGCATTGCTGTATAGCTAAGATTTGTCTCTTAGGACTGTAGGAGAAATGACTGAGGAGCCGGAGATAGCTGTAATGGCTTATTGATCCATTTCTAGGGGGAACTATTCTACGTAGTCAGAAGATGACTGAAAGCTTGTTGTAGAAATTGTCTACTCATGTGACTTATAAACTTATATTAGAGATAAGCACTTACCTGAATCATCTTCCTGTCAGTGTTTGGGAAAAGGTAAGTAAGTGACCCTAGTAACAGGAGAATAGCACGCGTCTACATATAATAACATGGTCGTACAATTGGGAACCCGTCTCCTTAGAAAACTTTTATTGTTCACTTTCCATTTGCTGGTCCAGTGAGATACCTTAAAAGCCTGTGCTGAATAGGTGTAATCTAAGAATTAGGATCTTGGAAGCAAATAGTGTTTTTTTCTGCTGCATAATGTTTGTGTAAAGAAGTAAGCAGATTCTTTAGTGACTGTCTCTTTGCTGCTCTGTTTAGTTCCTTTTGTCTCTTCTTACTAATTCAAAAAAATGTAAATTAAAAGGAAAATCAGAAGTCAGCATTGGTTTATGGACAAATGGGGAATAAATAGAATTACAAAATAAAGGTACAAGAGTGAATGTAGTAAAAATAAAATATTAAAATGTTTTTAAAAACATTTTTTTTCATTTTTTTAAGGAATTGGTTAATACTGAATATAGGGGCTCATATTGTATACAGGGAGCAATTTGCTGGCTCATACTGTATATAGGAGGTTATATAGGGGCTCATACTGTATATAGGGAGGTATTTCCAGGCTCATACTGTATATAGGAGGCTATATACGGGCCTACACTGTATATAGGAGGCTATGTGCAGTATCATACTGTATAAAGGAGGCTATATGGGGGCTCACTGAATATAGGAGGCTATGTGCAGGTTCATACAGTATATAGGAGGCTATTTAGGGTTTCATACTATATATAGAGTTATTTGTGGGCTCACACTGTATATAGGAGGCTATATAGGGGCTCACACTGTATATAGGAGGCTTTATAGGGGCTCACACTGTATATAGGAGGCTATATAGGGGCTCACACTGTATATAGGAGGCTATGGGCAGGCTCACACTGTATAAAGTAGGCTATATGGAGGTTCAGTCTGTATATAGGAGGGTATGGGCAGGCTTATACTGTATATATGAAGCTATATAGAGGCTCATACTGTATATAGTGAGCTATATGTGGGCTCACACTGTATATAGGAGGCTATGGACTCACTGTATATAAGACGCTTTGCGCAGACTCACACTGTATAAAGGAGGCTATATTGGGGTTCAGTCTGTATATAAGCGGGTGTGGGTAGGCTCACACTCTATATGGGAGGCCATAAAGTGGCTCATACTGTATATGGTAGACTATGTATATGCTCAAACTGTATATATGAGGCTATGTACAGGCTCATACTGAATATAGATGATGAGGGCATGCACTAGAGATTTTGCAGATTTTTGGTTGAGGAATGTACGGATCCAGGAAATATTTTTGAGTTGAAGTTGGCAAAAAGTGGAAAGGGCTTGCATATGTGGTTTGAAGGACTGAACCTTGCGGGACTTTGACAGATAGGGGGCGAGGTGAGGAGGTGGTGTGCGAGTGGGAGACGCTGAATGTTTGGTCTGTTATGTATGACGAGATCCAAGATAAGGCCAAGTCTGTGATGCCAAGAGATGAGATGATCTGTGGTAATATCGAGTGGTCCAGTGTGTCAAAGGCAGAGGACAGGTCCAGGAGGAAGAGGAAAGAGTATTGTCGCTTGGCTTTGGCAGTTAGTAGGTCATTGGTGACTAGTGTTGATCGATAGTGCTCGATATCTAAAAATATCGTATCGAAATTGTATCGCCGATAGCACTAAATATCGTCGATATCCGATTTCGATAGCGGAAGTCCCATGTAAGTCTATGGGAACAAAATATCGCAACAAAAAAAACCCTTTCTTACGTTGTAAACACAAAATATACACACATAGAATACATATATATATATATATATATATATATATACATGTCATTGTGACATATATATACATATATTTATAGTTTATACACTTCTACATAGTAAAATAGACTCTGATTCAATTGCCGGGTAAAGCCGTGACATACCCATAGAAGTCGACGGGCTCGGTGCCGAGTACCCCCAAAACCTCTGGCTCTGTGCGACTCAACTTGGGCGTCACGAACAGGATTCTGTAGCTCGCTATAAGCGAGTCCTGTGTGCCTGAATTGAACTGGTTTTGTGCTTGAGAATTGCTAAAATCATCAGAGAATGTATTTGCCATTTTTCCGCCATATCTGCGTCACGACGAGGCACTGGTGAAGAAGAAGGGCGTGCTCTTCATGGGTGTACTGTACACTCACTCAGTGACGCGAAAACGATGGCTCTAAATGGTACTGCAATGTAAGATCGTGCCCCACAGCTCTTCAGTTCCGCCTCCTCATCCTCCTCAGTGTGTGGAAACTAACACGAAGGTCCCGCCTCCCTACAAAAGAGGGGCCCTCTCCAGATGCTAATGACACATGTGACTTGGCAGAGATGGCTAATGGACACGAGCAGAAGTGTGAAGGGATGGAGCAGTCAGAGCTCTCCCCCCACGGAAGCGACCCGATCGCCACGGAACCACCGTTGGGCACCCGGCCTGGAAACCCTCCTACGCTGCAAGAAGCGGCGGATACCCTAAGAGGCCTGGCCCGGCACCGGGAGGAGGTCGCCAGGATGGAAGCGAGCTGGCATGCCCTAAAACTAAACTTGGAGCGGCGCCAATCCCTCTTACCTGAAGTGTCTGTACCGGAAGGTGAGGCACCCGTTCTAGTAGAGGAGTCCTTGCAATGTGATCCGGTTGACGTTGTCGCAGTGGAGGCACCCGTTCCTGCAAAAACCGCAGCACCGTCAGCACCCCAGATCCCGCTGTCTGCCCCCGTCGCTGAGACAGAAGAAGCGACACCCGTCCTCATGGAGGAGGCCGCGCAGGCACCAGAGCACTACCTGCCTGTACCGGAGCCCCGACTGTCATCTGATTTAGAGCCGTCTGCTTCCTCCGCAGGGGAGCGCCGCCAGGACTGGGGGGCGCCAGGAGAGCTGCCGCAAACCGGATACTGTAAGCTGCAGTGGAGTGGTGGAGACATGGAGCAACTGGTGGAGGAGAATTACAACCGGCTCAGGAGGAAGAGTGGAGAGTTGGGAGCGGGAAGCAGAGCGACAAAGGGAGCAGCGAGAAACCCTAAAACTTCGGCAACGTAACCTGGAGAAGGACCGGGCAGATAAGGACCGGATGAGAAAGGATAAAGGAACCCTGTGTGAGCCGCGGCGTAAGGGTGCAGTACGGAGCTTTAAATTGAAAGGTGGTTGGGGCTTCATCAAGGAGCCTGGACTTTATTTAGAAGTCTTTGTGAACCGGCGGGACGTGGAGGCTCACCTCCCAGAAGGACACCCGGGGAGGGACCTGTTGCCAGTAGACTTGGTGACTTACACCCGACACTGGGGTTACAATGGATGGTACGCCCTAAATGTTACCAGGTGCGACCCCTACTCCCCAGTGTGTCAGGAACCTGTGAGACCCTCGGAGCCTTCAGCCTCCCACATCCAGGCCTCTGCAAAAGTGCCCACCCCACGCCGTAAATCTCCCAAGCCTCCCTCAGTGGTCTCCTCAGCAGCCCCAGCTATGGACATGATAAGTTAGCTGGCCCGTACCCGGCGCCTGTTAGGCCCCCTGGGGTTCGTTCAGTCCGGGACATAGGGCTCCAGACCCGGAGGGAGATGAAAGAGGTGGCCACACAGACCCAGATAGCGGGTCATGACTTGACTGTACAGGCCACACGACGTCATCAGGTCCTGGTGGTCCTTGGTGCCTCGGATGTTTGGCAAGCATCAGAAGAGTACCAGGTGGTACCTGGAACACCCCTGCCAAAGAAGTATAAATAACCCGGACAGGGTCCCTGTATGTAAAAAGTTAAATTGTTGATAAATAGTTAAATTGTTTATGTACCCGGACGGGTGAATGTTTATAAAAAAGTTTTTTAATTTAATAAAAAAAAACAAAACACAGTTTTCATTACTTTTATTACAGTCTCATCCTGCGACGCCATCGATCTCCTGTAAAAAAATGAAAAAAAAAAAGTATACCACCTGACCGACGCAGTCCATAGTAACGAGTGTCCCACGACGATCCAGCTCTGCTACATCAGAATCCCGGCGCATCACAGCTGATTACCTGCTTCCCCGGCGGTGACATCATCGGACTGGTTTACGGCCGGGATTACCCTGCAGTCACTGCAGTTATCGCGAAAAACTGCATGTGACCGCCAGGGAGAAGATAATGGCGGCCATCAAGCAGTCCAGGACGTGACCGCCGGAGATCTTCTGCCAGGTAAGTGCCGCTGACTCCTGACAGACCCGACCGACGGACACTCACAGTGACAGTGACAAATCCGATTCCGGTATTCGATAAGACGAAAATATCGAAACGAATTATCGAAAGGCCGATAGAGCTAATATCGGCCGATAGCCGATATTTGCATTATCGTATCGCTCAACACTATTGGTGACTTTAGTTAGAGCAGTTTCAGCGGAGTGATGCGGTCGGAAGCCAGATTATAAGCGGTCGAAGAGAGAGAAGGAAGAGAGGTGGTATGACAGTTCAAAGTGATATGGGGTGATAGATACAAAGGATGGGTCAAGAGAGGGTTTTTTGAGGATGGGTTTGATTGAGGCATGTTTGAATCATGATGGGAAAACACCAGTTGTTAGTGATAGGTTGAAGAGATGGGTTAGGGTTGGGATGAAGACTGGTGAAGTTTGGAATGAAGTGGGATGGGATTGGGTCAAGTGCACAGGTGATGAGATGTGATCTTGAACGTAGGGCGGAAAGTTGATCTTCTGTAATGATGGAGAAGTTGGTCTTGGAGGAGGAGGACTGAGTAGTTAGGAAGAGGGGTTATGGGGATTGTAGGCTAAAGCTTACTCTGATTTTATCAATCTTCTGCTTGAAGAATGAGGCAAAGTCTTCAGCTGAGATGAGTGGAGAGGCAGGAGATGCTGGAGGACGGATGAGAAAATTCAAAGTGTTGAATAGCTGTTTAGGGTTGTGAGACAGGGAGGATATGAGAGATGAGAGGTAGGTTTGTTTTGCTGTGGTGAGTGTGGCTTTGAAAGTAGTGAGGGACTGTTTGAATGCTGCGATGAAGTGCTTGTTGGAGGGTATATAGGGAACATGTATGCATTGTAACCAGTTCAGGGGGTATATAGCTCTGGGATCGCCGTCTCGGGTAGACGGAGTGGCATAAAGAGTCCAGACAGCAGTACTGGTGCAAACTGGCCGCAACCAGTTTTATTAAAGTCCACAGCAACAAAACATAAACCAAATCATAAACAAAAGTCCTAAGCCTGGCAGGCTGCTAACTAAACACAGTTAGTTCCCTCACTACTGTGAACTAGGCTCTAGCAGCCTGGCCACAACAACACATATATTGTAATTACCAGAGATGGGCTTGCAGGAGACTCCAACAGCGTCTGAAGTCAGATCCAGACTGAGAGCTCTGTCTGTGTAACTCTACCACCTATTTCTGGCTGCTTAATTAGGCAGCTGTGTGTACTCAGGGTTGAGCTGCAAGCCTGTACTGGATGGGGAGTGGAGTGAACGTCGTACTGCCATCCTACATTCACTCCTATATTCCTTATGCGACCCAGCTAAGAAACCTGGGCGAGATATACACCCTGTCCAGTACGCACCCCTTCACTGTCTCACAGTATATTGTATATAGGAGGCTTTATAGGGGCTCACACTGTATATAGGAGGCTATTTGCAGGCTCACACTGTGTAAAGAAGGCTGTATGGGGGTTCATACTGTATATAGGAGGGTATGTGCAGGCTCACAATGTATATAGGAGGCTATAGAGGGGTTCATACTGTATACAGTAGGCTATATAGGGGCTCACTGTATATAGAGAACTATGTGCGGGCTCACACTGTATATAGGAGGCTCATACTCTATATAGGAAGCTATGTGTGGGCTCACTGTAAATAGGAGGTTATATGGGGCTCATACTGTGAATAGAGAGCTATGTGGGGCTTAAACTGTAAACATTCATACTCTGTGTACGGTGCTATGTGGGGACTCATACTGTATGTAGGGGGCTATGTGGAGTCATATTGTCTGGACCTGTGAGCTGTTATCTTCATTGCAGTACGGCTTATGGTCTCCTTTTCTTGTCCTGATTGAAGGAATTCCCTGATAAACCCCTGAATGACCAAAAGAGGGGGAAACGAGTTGGAAGAAGATGCCATTAAGCCAAGTACAACTGTTCAGGTCATATAGTCCATGTCTATAGAAACGTGACTATGAGGTATATGGATGTTTTGTGGTGTTAATTGCACTGCCACTTGACTACCATTTATGATCTGAAGGGTTATTCTTTGTTTGACAAGGGCATCACATATGTTTCTTCTTGGACTTTGTTAGGGTTTTTTTCTAGTCAGATTGTTGAAAAATATTGATGATTGGTTGAAGCTAGTTCCTATCTCCCTCATTTCTGCTCTTTTTTTTGCACTGTTTTTGTGCGCAGATATGTGTGCATGTATGTCTTTATGTATTGGGTTTTTAAATTAACTAAATAGAGAATCTTTAAGGGTTTTTTATTATGGTTTACATGTTGTTGAATAAGGTTGCTGTGTGGGGGCCATGTAATGGATCATACTGTATACAGAGGGAAGTCGGCATACTTAATTCTGCTCAATATTAAGTCATATAATTATTAATAATTATATTTTTATATTATCTTAATATTAAGCAGAATTAATTTCAGCCTTTGGTTCGGCCTCCACAACAGTCACAGTCTGTCATGTGGCTCCTTGGGAAAATTAATCTCCCACCCCTGGCCTATGGTGTATAGCGCTATGTAAGGAAAAACTTGCGCAGCGCACGTAGCGCGCCATTATCTCTGTCATTTTGTATGTACGGATGTGCAACAGAGCGCCTGTGTGTTACTCACATGATCCATCACATGATCTATCGAGGGATCATGTGACATGTCACGTGATACATCGGGTACATAGGCGAGGCGATCACGCCTTCTAAACTGCCCGGGGCCTAGGCTATCTTAATGCGCCCCTGAGAAGATACCTATTTTTTAATAAAATTCACTGTATAAGTAATGTAGCAATGTTACATGGTTTTACGTACCATGCTCTAAGGTAGGCAGGCTTATCCAGAGCGTGATGTGGGGATGTGGCCCATTCCCTGGGTTTTGTCTGGAGATTTTACAGTAGTTTTCTGCTCAGCTCTTAATATAACATTGTAGATATTCCAAATGTAGGAATTGTGACTAAATAAAGGTTTCTTGAGGCAAAATACAAGTACTGTACTGCCCTTTCGCTTTACCCTGCAAGTCATACAGCCGACATACTCATCCTTCCTGCAGGCCGATGGTGGAGACAAGGCAGGAGCGTCTCTTCTGCCACCGACTGCACTAACGGGGCCGCAGTGATGGACATCCCACTGTGAGCGGCCGTATCTATCTGTGCCTGTGTAAGGTTTAATCTTGTATTTTACACCATATACTGTATATATGTGCAATTTTACATTTTTATTTCAGTAATCCTTAGGAAAAACATGGCAGATGAAATTGAAGCTATACAAGATATTCAGGAGGAATTGCTGAGTGCTAAGATTTCAGGTAAAATCTCCCAAGGCTTTTGGGTTGCAAATTAGAGACAGAATCCATGATAATTAGCCCCCGTGCAGGTGCATAATGTCATGAACGATTTGTACCTTTGGTGAAGTTCAGGCGGAGAGCTTTCTTCATACAAAGAAAATAAAATATATCAATCTGAAGTACAAAAGCACAACCCAATGTATGGCTGATTACCCTATAACATACCATTATCACAAGGGTACAAGAAAAAGCAAAAGAACATAGTGCACTGCAGATGTGCCAACTGTAGCCCGTCCCTAGCTGGCTGGTGCCCATGATGGCTACCAATCACTAGTCCATCCACTAGTTTTACGTCTATTACCCTGGGATCACCTCAAAATCCGAACTGCAAAGGTGAAATACCAAAATCAGGTCTCTTAAATAAGTACACCTATTGTTAGAAAAAATGAGTATTAGGATGCAATACTTGCCTGCCATCAGTTTCCTTACTTGCAGCTAGTTTACAATCTAGATGCCATGGCTGCTCCTGAACACTTCCTCCTATCTCTTTCCTAGTGAGGTTGGAACATGCGCAATACCTCTTAAAGGGAATCTGAGAGCAGCATAATGTAGGGATAGAGACCCTGATTCCAGTGATGTGTCACTTCCTGGGCTGCTTACTGCAGTTTTAATAAAATCAATTTTCTCTGCTGCGGATCTACCAATTCTCTCAATGCTGAGCTCTGTATAACCCCGCCCACACCTCTGATTGGCAGCTGACTGTTTACACTGTGTATAGGAAGAAATCTGCCAATCAGTGGTGGGGACGGGGTTATAAAGAACTCATGAATATGGAGGACTACATTGCAGCAGGTTTACTAGTCCTCTAGTGATAATCTCTTGTCGATAAACAGTGATTTTATTAAAACTGCAGCAAGAAGCCCAGTAAGTGATGCATCACTGCAATCAGGGTCTCTCTCTGGTGACAGGTTTCCTTTAACATAGACTCTTGGTGCCTTTCAGGTATCTAGGGTGTTCATGGTGCACTTGATTGTGGAAACCTCACTTACTATTGGATTGCCTGCCAGGGCAGTGGGGTACTCGGTACCGGGCCGCTTCTTAAAGAGGAAGTGTCACAGCGGCAGTGACCCGGTCCGTGGCCCTGGGCCTCCAACAGAAGGGGTATTGTGTAGCCCTGGTGGTAGGCACACGCAGTACCCTGGAGAGTGTGTGGCGAGACAGCAGTTTAATGCTAAATATCCATTCACTCATCATACACTAGACACACCCTTGGGGTAGTGTAGTTTACTTTGAGGGAGTGGTCAGTCAGTCAGTGCCTGGACTTCAGAGAGGAAGGTCTAGCCTGTACTGAGGAGAAGGAGATTAGTGCAGAAAGTCTTCAGTATCCTGTCTAAAGGACGGTATCAGGTTCAGAGACGTGCTCCTGCCTATTGAAAACTGAGCATCTGTAACTAACTTTGAAGTGAAGGAAAAGAAAGAAGTGACTACTCGACCCTTGGCTAGTGTGAGTGCTTATGTTACCAGCGAGGACAAGGCGAAAGGCACAGTGGTTTATTGGAATAGTGCTTACGGATTGAAGAAGTCCTGCACATTGCTACCGGTCACTGGGGACCGAAGGATCACTACTGTTTCAAGCATAGTGATAAGAAAACCAGGAATCTACCGGACCCTAGGTCGCGGCAGACAGCCCCTTATAGTCAGTACGTAATTGGGGTCAGGGGGAGTGAAGACTTTGGAGTCTCTGCAGGACAAAATAAGAATTCAGCTCCTTCACAGGAAGGCCCTTACCACAAAGCTGACTGGGCAGGTACAGCTAAGGATTAGCTGGAGAGTTTGAGGGAACTACGCTTCAGGCTGGTTGTACTCGTTGTATTGGAAGTAAAGGAGGCCCCTAACTTGTCCAGCTGCTGTCTCAAGATACACTCTCCTTGGATCAGCCTCCCTGGGACCTGCCTGAACATCTTACAAGTAAAGGTATGGAAAGACGCTGACCGTGTGAGACTGTGTTCTTTATCTGCACCCGACTTCACCAACTTCATAGACTTTGAGGGACCAGTCCCACCTGTAGGGACCCGACATCTAGCTGCCTCACCATCCCCTCAGAGATCTACAGCAGCGCTGGTACAAATTACCAGAATACTACAGGTGGCGTCACGAACTGTATATAAATCTATCCCCTGTAAATATATCCCCAACATACGCCAGACCGCCCGGGCCACAGACCGAGCCACAGCTACCTGTGACAAACCCCATAGACTTCCATGGGCTCGGCTCTGAGTACCCCATTGCCCTGGTAATCCACAATTGTGGTGGCGGGTCGGCACAACTTGGCGTTCACGAACAGGATGCGAAACTCGCAGAATTGCGAGCCCTGTGTGCCTAAGGACTTGTTTTTGTGAAAAAAAGACTGTTTGCACTTTTGGCGCCAAAATCGCCATTTTTGTCGCCATATTCGCGCCCTCAGGCGCTGGAGAAGAAGGTGGGCGTACCTTCGTGGGCGTCTACCCCCCTGTGGCGCGAAGAAAATGCCTGCCCTCTCAAAGTGCTATTACAACATGCGGTCCTGCCCTACAGCAAAGGAGGTCCGCCTCCTCTTCACCTTCCCTGCGAGGAGGAAGAGACGCAAACCCCACCTCCACGGAAGAGACCGCATGTCTCCGCAGAAAGAAGAAGAATCTTCTGGAACATCATGGAGGCAGGACGTGTGCAGCCGAGCTGGGAAGCGGAGGAAGGCAGGCTCCGTGCCCCAACCAAGCTGCCACCAACACCGGAGTTATCCGTGATCCTGCACCTGAAGCAGGCGTTGCTAGAGACAAGAGAAGAAAATGCACGCCTGAAGAAGATGGTCCAGGACCAGCCTGGATTTGAAGAAATCGAGAGACGCCGGCGTACCCTGGAACAGCGGAGGCTGTGGGACACGGTGATCTCTCCCCTCAACGAACCCCCACGATTCCAGATACCGAAAGGTCTGCTGCCCAAGGCGAAGGAGCAACCGAGGCTGCCCCCGAAAGTACCGATCCCGATCCCGCCGGTGAAGCGGTGGAAGCGAAGGAGGTTGAGGAGGTACAGCCAATCCCGGAACGCCCGCCCGGCCAAGAGGCCGCAGCAGATGATCGGTCCCCGGCAGGGACACCGGAGGGGTCCTGTCCGTCACTACCAGATGTGGACTGGGACGAAATGGCGCGCCTGGATGACGTCGCCTACACCGCCCAGTGGGAACAGGAATGGCAGAGTCGTGAGGAGAAGAAGAAACGCCAGCAGGAGGAAGAGCGGGAAACTCAGAGGAACCGTCAGCGACAATATGCAGAGCTGATCGCGGACAAAGAGAGTGTCCGGAGAGATAAAGGTACCCTGAGGGAACCGCGGCGGCAGGGGTGTGTGACTGAGTTCCAGCTCCGGAAGGGCTGGGGCATTATCCGTGAACCGGGCCTCTACCCAGGGGTCTTTGTCAGCAGGCGTGACGTAGAATCCCACCTGCCGCAAGGCCATCCCGGGAGGGACTTAGCAAATGGAGATATCGTCACATATACGCGGCACTGGGGAATGAAGGGATGGTATGCCCTTAACGTCACCATCGTCCGTGACCCCGTCCCAGACGCAGGTACCGTCACCATTACCGCAGCGTCCCCGTCTCCAGCTCAAGCCGTAACTGGCCGTGCCCCAGCATCGCCCCCTGCAAATTCATCGCAACTAGCGACCCAGATTTCATCGCAAAGGAAAGCCACCTCTACATCGCAACATGCGACCCAGTCTCAATCGCAATCCCTGACGCGGTCCATATCGCTAACTGTGATTGAAACGCAATCGGTGTCACGTGAAGAAAATGTACCCGTTGCGCCCTAGAGGTTCGCACCAGAACTGTGGCGACCCAGACCCTAATCGCAGCGCATGATTTGCTAGTCCTGGGATCTAGGGCCCATTGCATTGTTCCAGCCCCCGGGGTGGAAAATGTATTGGAAAGTGTATTTGCAGAGAATGAATAGATAGTGAGGAAAATTGGTGAGATCCCTATCGGGTCTACCAAAAG
>JARQOD010000001.1:96081741-96145155 GCA_033576555.1 Oophaga sylvatica
GATCCGACAATCGACCGTCTAAAACGGACCGATTTTTTGTGGTTGTGTGTGACTCCAGCCTTATATTCTAGGTTCTTCAAAGTAGCCACCTTTTGCTTTGATTACTGCTTGCACGCAGAAAAGGTGAACGGATGGACTCTACATGCCTGGTTCGCACCATGAAGCATGGAGAAGGTGGTGTGATGATGTGGGGGTGCTTTGCTGGTGACACTGTTGGGGATTTATTCAAAATTGAAGGCATAGTGAACCAGCATGGCTACCACAGCATCTTGCAGCAGCATGCTATTCCATCCGGTTTGCATTTAGTTGGACCATCATTTATTTTTCAACAGGACAATGACCCCAAACACACCTCCAGGCTGTGTAAGGGCTATTTGACCAAGTAGGAGAGTGATGGGATGCTACGCCATATGACCTGGCCTCCACATCACCAGACCTGAACCCAATCGAGATAGTTTGGGGTGAGTGGGACCGCTCACCGCTTCAATTTTGAATAAATCCCCACAGTGTCACCAGCAAAGCACCCCCGCACCATCACACCACCTCCTCCATGCTTCACGGTGGGAACAGGCATGTACAGTCATGGCCAAAAGTTTTGAGAATGACACAAATATTAATTTTTACAAAGTCTACTGCTTCACTTTTTCTAATGGCAATTTGCCATCTTCTGTTAACCATGGTTATCTCTAAAGAAACACGTGCAGTCATCATTGCAATGCACAAAAATGGCCTAACAGGGAAGAGTATCGCAGCTAGAAAGATTGCATTGCCATTCTACAATTTTCATAGTCATGAAAATACAGAAATATCTTTGAATGAGCAGGTGTGTCCAAACTTTTGGTCTGTACTGTATATATATATATATATAAGTGTTTGCCCCTTCCTGAATTCCTATTCTTTTGCACTTTGGAAGCGAAGGAGGTTGAGGAGGTACAGCCAATCCCGGAACGCCCGCCCGGCCAAGAGGCCGCAGCAGTTTGATCGGTCCCGGCAGGGACACCGGAAAGGGGTCCCTGTCCGTCACTACCAGATGTGGACTGGGACAAAATGGCGGCGCCTGGATGACGTCGCCTACACCGCCCAGTGGAACAGGAAGGGCCCAGAGTCGTGAGGAGAAAAATGAAACGCCAGCAGGAGGAAGAGCGGGGAAACTCAGAGGAACCGTCAGCGACAATATGCAGAGCTGATCGCGGACAAGAGAGTGTCCGGAGAGATAAAGGTACCCTGAGGGAACCGCGGCGGCAGGGTGTGTGACTGAGTTCCAGCTCCGGAAGGGCTGGGGCAATATCCTTTTGAACCGGGCCTCTACCCAGGGGTCTTTGTCAGCAGGCGTGACGTAGAATCCCACCTGCCGAAAAGGCCATCCCGGGAGGGACTTAGCAAATGGAGATATCGTCAAAATATACGCGGCACTGGGGAATGAAGGGATGGTATGCCCTTAACGTCACCATCGTCCGTGACCCCGTCCCAGACGCAGGTACCCGTCACCATTACCGCAGCGTCCCCGTCTCCAGCTCAAGCCGTAATGGCCGTGCCCAGCATCGCCCCTGCAAATTCATCGCAACTAGCGACCCCGAAATTTTATCGCAAAGGAAAGCCACCCCTACATCGCAACATGCGACCAGTCTCAATCGCAATCCCTGACGCGGTCCATATCGCTAACTGTGATTGAAACGCAATCGGTGTCACGTGAGAAAATTTTACCCGTTGCGCCCTAGAGGTTCGCACCAGAACTGTGGCGACCCAGACCCTTTAAACGCAGCGCATGATTTGCTAGTCCTGGGATCTAGGGCCCATTGCATTGTTCCAGCCCCCGGGGGGGAAAATGTATTGGAAAGTGTATTTGCAGAGAAAAGAATAGATAGTGAGGAAAATTGGTGAGATCCTATCGGGTCTACCAAAAGTAAAAAAAAAAAAAAATGTTTGAAATGTTTTTATAAGTTTTGCACAAATTATATAGTGTATTATATATATATTTCTACTGTAGAATGCCCGGTGGGTAAATGGTAAACAGTAACCAGAAAAGTTTTTGCAACTTTAGTATTATGTGAAAATTATATAATATGTTCTTTGGTTTTACAATGGACTTGGAGGTTGAGGACCTGTGCCAACCCAGAACTTACTTGTAAATAGTTGCGCTTCGGTGCTTTCTCTTGGTTTTACATAAACCAGTCACAACTACCTCTGAAAACAAAACCCGTGTGGTGTGGCACTGAGTGAGGTCTGCAATCGGATGTCCTGCAGCCCCCCCAGGACCCACGTTGAGGTTTGGTGCGGGTCCTTCACAAGTATATTGGTTATTTATTGAATTTCTATTTGATTTCTTTGTATTTCTATATGTAAAATGTTATTGTTCGCAACGTTCAAGATATTCTCACCTCCCGGATGGGAAGAAGTTATTGTTTAATGTTTATTGCATAAACAAAATGTCTCCTTTTGTATTTTTTCAGCCCGGGAGTGCTGTCTTTTACCATGGGGGAATGTGTAGCCCTGGTGGTAGGCACACGCAGTACCCCGGAGAGTGTGTGGCGAGACAGCAGTTTAATGCTAAATACCATTCAACTCATCATACATAGACCACACCCTTGGGGTAGTGTAGTTTACTTTGAGGGAGTGGTCAGTCAGTCAGTGCCTGGGACTTAGAGAGGAAGGTCTAGCCTGTACTGAGGAGAAGGAGATTAGTGCAGAAAGTCTTCAGTATCCTGTCTAAAGGACGGTATCAGGTTCAGAGACGTGCTCCTGCCTATTGAAAACTGAGCATCTGTAACTAACTTGAAGTGAAGGAAAAGAAAGAATGACTATCGACCCTTGGCTAGTGTGAGTGCTTATGTTACCAGCGAGGACAAGGCGAAAAGGCACAGTGGTTTATTGGAATAGTGCTTACGGATTGAAGAAGTCCTGCACATTGCTACCGGTCATGGGGACCGAAGGAATCACTACTGTTTCAAGCATAGTGATAAGAAAACCAGGAATCTACCGGACCCTAGGTCGCGGCAGACAGCCCCTTATAGTCAGTACGTAATTGGGGTCAGGGGGGGTGAAGACTTTGGAGTCTCTGCAGGACAAATAGAAATTCAGCTCCTTCACAGGAAGGCCCTTACCACAAAGCTGACCCGGGCAGGGGTACAGCTAAGGATTAGCTGGAGAGTTTGTAATAAGGTGTTCGTTACGCCACCTGTGGTTTCTGGTCAGAGGTGACCAGCGATGCAGTGCAGAACCTCTGGGACTGGTGGTGTGTTGGAATAGCTCTCAACAGGCAGAGCGTGCTGTCCCAGGGCAGATGTATGTTGTAGATGGTAAATATGTAGTATTTAGCAAGGGATGTAGCAGTGTTGAGTGGGTGTTGCAGGAAGAACTTGAGAGGACACAGTCAGATGCAGTTTCCAAAGCTTTACTCACAGTTCTGCAAAGTGTCCGGGCTCAGGTTGCAGATGGTGCTGGAGTCGGTCAGCCTGAAAGCAATTTGGGAACCTCCTTATTTCAGGTGAGTTGTGAGGCCTCCTTTCTAGTGCTATTCTCTGAGGTACTTGCTGCTGTAAGCTCGGTTTAAGTTCCTCTCTCTCTCTGTTACTTAAGTAGAACTTCACTCGCATATCAGACAACTGTAGCCTGCTTCAGGGATCGCTTCTCTATGGCGTCTCCAGCTCACACGTGCTGCTGCTGTGTAGTTGAGTCTCAGTTTGGGACAGAGAACCTGCTGTCTTCTGTCCTCCGGATTCTGCTGCTGGGGCTTTAGTTTACTCCCGGGGTCCAGTTTCTGGCGCTCAGGGCTAGGGGTGAGCTCAGCTTTAGCTCCAGTTCCCACAGCTTGTCTCCAACACGTCCTTCCTCAGCTCTTGCTCAGCACTAACTGACTAACTCCTCCCCAGTCAGAATATTTCAGGGAAGCTCCCCTGAAATCAGGTGTTAGAGCTCCCCCTTCTGGTCTGGAGTAGGAAAGGTGTTGTATGCTGTATGTTACCTGTTAAAGGGACCCTTCCTTGCTTTCAGGCATGACATCACTCCCCCCTGGAGGGAGGCAAGGTCACTGTGGCAACCAAACTCCTGGGGTGCTCCATAGCTGGCTGTTACGATCAGGGAGCATCCTATGCCACTATTGCTGCTATAGTTTTTATATACAGCAGCATAAAGATGCCCATGTTTAGTCCATGTCCAATAATGTCACTGCTGTGCCTCTGACTTGATGTGTCTATCAGAGAAGATATGACTCGCCACCTACCAGAACAGAAGCAGCTGGGCGAGGAGCGATAGGAGAGCTGATACTACAGTATGGTATAACTACTTTTAGGTTGTGTTCACACTAACTTCTGTCAGGAGAGCAGAAATAAAAAGCTTAGTTACAGGACCCATTGTGGTTTGTCCTATAACTGAGCCAATTTGTAATTTAATAGAATGTCACCCGTTTGCATCCATTCAATTTGTTATCCCTATTTTTGATAATTTTAAAAACACAGTGGTCTTCAGAACTTTAAAGGGAATCTGTCAGTAGGATCAACCCTCCTAAGCCGTCTATATGGGCATACAGGTAATAGGAAGCTGAATAAAGTATATCTTGATATCTGCAATCCGATGTCTTATTCCAGAGAAATCCATGTTTTTCTTATTTGTAAGTGAGCTGTTCCAGGCTATGGGCCGGACACTGATGTGCATGAGAATCTGTTCCCAAAGCTTATTATAAATAAAAAAGGGGAGTTACCAGTGTGAGACAAGTTGGATTGTTATATGTGTACAGGTTCAGAACCAATAACAACACAAGAATACATCACCAGAACCACCAGCAGTACAGAAATACATCACTAGAACCCCCATCAGTGCAGAAACACAGCATCACAAACCTCATCAGTACAGAAATACATAACCAGAAACATCAACAGTGCGGAAATTCATCTTCAGAACCACCATCAGTTCAGAAATTCATCATCAGAACCACCAGCAGTACGGAAATTCATCATCAGATCCACCAGCAGTACAGAAATTCATCATCAGAACCACCAGCAGCACAGAAGTACATCTGTATAACTCCCATCACTAGAGAAACACAGCATGAAAATCCTCATGGGTACTAGAATACCTGACAAGAACCACCATCACTACAGGAATACATCACCAGGACTACTATCAGTACATGAATACATCATTAGACACCATAAGTACATGAATTTAGCACCAGAACCACCATCAGATCCATATACATTTGTATTGCATCGACTTACAACATACAGACATCCTTAACAATGGTAAGGAGATACTGAGAATTGTTGCTATTAGTCATCAACAGACTGCAAACCATACAAGAACCACAGTACTGATGACAATTAGTCAGTATCACAAATAAACAATTACATCTAGGTATCTTATAGATGATGTTGTCTATAATTAGAGTCATTTCTTTCTTTTCTTCATCTTGTACAGACGCCATGATGTCTTTTCACAGCCACACCAGATTTCCAAGATTTCCATCTTCTCCAGTCTTGTGCAGCTCATCGCCCCATGATACCCTTAAAAATAGAGTCATTATAATGCTCCTGAATAAAAATATCTGCCCTATGCTGCGCCTCTGAATAAATAATTGCCCTCATTGTGTTCCCTGCTCAGAATATGACCCACGCACTGTCCCTCTTAAGGCACATGCCCTCCACACTGCCCTTTCCATGCTAGGTCCCATTGTCACACTATCCTCTCACATTGTATCCCCTTATACTGCCCAGTCTCAATACTTTTCTCCCTCATCACACTCCCCCTCCTCGGCATACAGTCCCCTCATTTCTTTGGCCTCACACTGTTCCCCCATGCTGCCTTCTTTCCATACGCCTCCCTCCACACTACCCAGTCTCTATTCTGTTCCCCCTCACATTTTTCTCATCCCATAGTGTCTCCTCACACTATTTCCCTATTTCCCTCAATAATCTCCTGACTCATATTGCCCCCACTCCTCATACTGTTTGCACACTCACCCTCCCTTTGCTCCCCATACTGTGTCCTTAAATGTCCCCCCCACTCTCCCCATACTGTGTCCACACCCAACCCGCCCCCTCGCTCCCCATACTGTGTTCGTATACATTCCCCCTCACTCCCCATACTGTGTCTGTATCCAGCCCGCCCCCTCGTTCCCCATATAGTGTCCTCAAATTTCCCCCTCGCTCTCCATACTGTGCTCAAATTTTCCCCCCTTGCTCCCCATACTGTGTCTACACCCATCCCACCCTCTCGCTCCCCATACTGTGTCTACACCCATTTCGCCTCATTGCTTCCCATACTATGTCTGCATTCATTCTCTCGCTCTCCCCATACGGTGTCCGCATACATTCCCCCCACCCTCTCTTCCCATATTGTGCACTCAAATTTCTTCCCCCTTTCCCTTAATTGCAATAATTCTTAAGCTCCATTGGAGCACTTACCACACCAAACTTTTGCCGCCTATGCAGTGCCAAGGAGTGACGTCAGCAGTGTGATCACATGACCTGACCACGCTGCTTGCGTCATCACCCTGACCCTGACCCGGAAGTGCCAGCGGTCAGGGATTCAATTGCACTACACCTTCTCTGAGCTGGCTGTCAGCTTGACAGACGCCGCAGAGAATGGCCGACTCCACTACCGGGGATGGCAAAATACAGCCGCTGGGGAGACACCTCGGGCTGTTGAATCATGTGGACCGACCGCGCATTCCCTCTGACCTACATGCATATGCCCCGACCTTCATGCATATATAGTGGCTTAGGAGGGCTGATCTTACTGACAGATTACATATATAAATATATATATATAATATATATATATATATATATAGAATAGCAGAGGGAATGGAAATTTTTTTTACATTATGGGAAACGAAAAAGATCATAACAGATGGCAATCCATTATGCTTGCATACTGAGCATAAAAAACAGGGATATTCAGAGACACAGCTAAGTTAATGGCTAAGTTCGAAATAGAACAAAAACAGATCTTTCGGGATCTGTTTCTGTAACACTTCTTTTTGCATCTTTAATTAGATCCATTATGGATTCCGAATGCTAGTGTGAACTTACCATAACTTTGCCATTTAGTTGTATAGCAGAAATTCTTTGCGCCCCAAGAGCACAGAAACTGAGGCTGCACACTCCTACAGCTGGGGGAGAAGCCCCAGGACCAGCAGCAGACAGAGCCCTGTGCACACAGAAGCATTCAAAGCCAGAAGAAACCTTGCTGTGATGCTCTTACTGCAATCAATGAGCTTTGCTGCAGAGTCCCTGCTGGATATGGATGTAGGGGAGACAGCGCAGCACACACTGTCTCCTGCAAGAGCTGGACTGTCAGATACAAGAGTGTCTCTACTGCTGGAGCTCAAAAAGGAGGACTACGCTAACAATATGACAAAGTTATTCCCCTCTTCATAGATAGTGCTTGTAAATTTTGTAATTTACTGGTTATTAACATTTTCAGCTGTTCTTGAGATATTATCACTTTTCTTCTTTTGTTTACAGCTCATTGCCTTGGAGACTGACCGCTGCCGCTGGACAGCGGAATATGCAGTGTTCACAAGCTTTTTTCTATTGAGCGTGTAACCACGGTTTTGAAGCTGTCCAGGATCTCTGGAGTGTGCTGTTACCTTCAAATCCTGGCGAGCTTCCCTGTAGTGTTTACAAATTAGTGGTGGTCGGTCTCTAAGACAACTGTAAACAAACAAAGTGTTAACATCTCAAGAACGGATGCAAAATGTTATAAAGCTGTAAATTGCAAAAGTGCTTATTTTTACACACTATCGGATAATATCCATCTATCAGGAAGGGAATAACCCTTTAGTTAGCACTGCAACTCGTGATTCTTCATTTCTAGTTCAGTGCAAACTCAATGCCCTTCCTGCTATATAAGCAGATGAGAATGATCTGTACAGATGGAAAGGTGGCTGTCAACTGAATTGTAGAGATAAGGCCGCGATCACACATGCGACGAAAACGTCCGACGCTCGCATGTGAAATCCCAGCTCTAGCGCCGGCACTCGGGAGTGGAGCAAGCGGCTACATAGAAATACATATAAATACATGGAGATGCGCACTCCACTCCCGAGTGCCGCGCCAGAGCTGGGATTTCACATGCGAGTGTCGGACGTTTTCGTCGCATGTGTGATCCCGGCCTTATCTGTGCAATTCAGTTGACAGCCACCTTTCCATCTGTACATGTGTGATCCCGGCCTAATATTAAAGCAGGAGCGACACAGACAGAAGAGGCCCCTGTGCAAAAATAATATACGGGCCCTTTGTAGTCCAATAGCTCATCATAATGCACAGTGCCACCTAACCTCTTGGGCCCTTGTCCGGCTGCAGAGGTTGCATAAAAGGTATGTCCTCCTCAGCTCCCCTGCGTAAAAGAGTAGAGAAATCTGTGCAGATGTATCCAAACAACCTAAAGAGAATTAAGAAAATGGGTAATAAAGATAATACAATAGATAGAGCACTTCACAACATAGTCATCAAAACATACAGAAATAGCAGGGCGCATGTATATACAAAGTGTAGTCCTGGCTATTACAGTCTCGACTCCTGAAACATTTGTAATGTATATGGATTATTAATTGTAGGAAGTACAGACAAAGCAGACAATGCAATAGACTTAATAGAAGATGAGGCCGGGCATTATATAATGCTGACGCCGGCTCGTCTGTTTGTATGTAAGCAGGTACGGGAATGCAGTAACGCAGGGATTGCAGAACAATGCTGGATAACAATGTTATTTTATTTCAACAAAGAGGATAGCAATGGTCTCCTCGCAGGGAGTGAGTATAACAATAAACAAGGGTAGTAATGGGTTAACGCGACAGTCTGCTATTTAAAGGGGCACTTATCGTAGTCTGCTCCGGTCCTCATCCACATACAGGGTGATAGGAGGTGGAGCACTGGCACCAGCGTGGTGTACTTAGACGAAATTTAACAAATCACGGTCCAGCTTTTGGTGGCAATGGGCAGTCACCGGTTTTGCCCGCTGAGCCCCCAGTCCATAAATCTGTGCAGAAGAAATGAGGCCCACTGCAGGAGCCTTCGTCCAACACGTGTGCCGTTGCGTGTCTGTCAGCAATGGAGAACTCACCTCAAGGTCCTGCACCTGGCCCACCCTCCTCCGCGCGAGGACTGCACTCTGCTTAACCGGCCGCATGGCGTCCTGCACACACACCGGCTCACTGGAGCATTCGCGCTAGTTCTGCTGGGGCACGAATGCACGCTGTCTTTCTCGCTGCGGAGCGGTCCACACACCTTCCTCCGCTCTCCCTGCCACGGGAAACTGACTAACTTTTCCCGCTATTCCTGCTCACCGCCCAGCTTAGTCACGCCCCCTGTCCCCGGGTCATGGGACCTGTCTGGCGCCCCATTCTTTCCCCCCGGCAACCCTGGACGCAAGAAGCCTCAACAGTTCCGGTCCAGGCACGATGCAGGTACCCGCAGACCGGTCTCCCTCCTTACATGTATACTGTTCATAGACGGCTCAACCAACTTTCCGGGTCTAAGTCGGTAGGATGGTCGGTAGGATGGTTCATTTACTTGTTCCTTAAAATTTGCCCTTTTTCATGAGTTGATTTCTGCCCAGATTAGCAATATAGTAAGTTATTTGGTTCTCATTTTAGAGCATTTTTAAAGGTGTCAATATAAACTTTATAGAAACAATTCATTAGTCCCCATACAGTTTGCATGTTTGGGGGTGTTGTTCTGCCAAAAGTGATTTTTTGTAAGGCCGCATAATAGGTGCAATCAGCCGACAAGCAATCAATCATCGGCGGATCGCTGCCATGTTTACTCGGGCTGATGATCAGAAAAGAATGTTTATATGACATCTCATTCAGCTGATTATCGGCTCATGTAAGACCTTTAGGGTATAGAATACAGTGTGATCTGGAAGCCATAAACTTATAAATCGGCTAGACTAGTTTAAACAAGCAAAAGATTAAGTGAGAAATAAGGTGGGAAAGAAAGGATGGGAAAACAAGTTTTACAAGAATAAATAGGTTCACACACAATGACTAAATGAATTGACATAATTTATAGATATGGAAATACAAAAATATACAAGATTTCAAAAACAATATACAAGGTATTAAACAAGAATGAGCTCTCTTTTGTATATGATATGTTTTCATCATGTACAAGAAAAGTCATAGATTTGATATGGATGTATACTAGATGTGAGCAAAAGTAGTGCGGGAAATTGGGAAAGAGGAGTAGATGGCCAAGAAACAACAACAGAGGTTACATTAATATACTGGACCCATTGTATTATGAGCAGGACATAGTCGTATCTCGTATATAACCTGCTGTCATGATGTTTTACTCTAGACAGTTATGTCCTTCAGATAAACTATCTGTATCCAAGGCTGACAAACGTTGAATCTAAAACCTAATGCAAAGTGCACAAAAAGAAAAACTTTACGCTGTGGCCTTAAAGTGAATTCCCACTCATTTTTTAATCTACCATAAATTATGCACTGAGATCTTTATAGTGTCAGCTATTTTTTTTCTCAAACGAGCTCCAAATGAAAGATATTATGTCGGCTACCTGAAGCCATCACTTACAGAAGTCAGTATGTTTTATGTGAGATTAAAAAAAAATTTTTTTTTTGCAATTGTGGAAAACTCCTTTAAATGGAATCTGTCAACAAGATTTCATCCCCCAAAGACAAAGTCCAGCAATACCTTTACATGGCCGGTCCGTTCCTCTGTAACTGAGAAATCAGCGTTTGAATTGATATGCAAATGAGGCAGAAGAGCTATTTGCAGATCTGAAGCCTCTGTCACTCCAGCTCTATTCCCCGCCCAGCGCCGTCTTCTCCTGCTTGACTGATGGATCCTTTGCCTGAAGTCACGCTGGGGAATAGAGCTGGAGTGACAGGGGCTTCAGATATACAAATAGTTCTTCAGCTTCATTTGCATATTAATTAAAACTCTGATTTTTTCAGCAATGGAGGAACAGGCTGGTCATGTAAAGGTATTGTTGGATTTGTCTTTGAAAGAGCTGCATGCACATATACATAATTTGGGGGATCAGATCAGATTCCTTTTAACTCTATGTCTCTGCTGAGAATTTGGAGTTCTTTAGCTGAAAGACAAAGCTCCGACCACTATAAAGATATATGAAGAAATTAATCACAACAGATTTTGGGACTTCTCCTATTGAATAGAATAGAAGCTGAGCTGAAGTTCTGAGCATCGTCAATTACACAGCGAAGGATCAGTGCTCTTCAACGCAGTACATCTCACATCTGGCCATGGTCGGAGCTAATAACAACTGATCTGTGCAGGTGCCAGGTGTCGGCCACCCACTGATCTAATATTGAGGTTATCAATAGCTCAGACAACTGCTAATGATATGATATATATCTCAAATAGACTACTCCACACTACCAAAAAAAATAGCTTCCACCCTTTGTCTGTTTCGGCAGCATGTGCATGGATTTTTGTAAGCCCCATTTACATGAGAGGGACAGTCAAAGAAATTCTGCAACAAATCAGTTTGGCCTGAGCATACCCTTAAAGGGATTGAAGGTCTTAGGCCGGCGTCACACACAACGACAAAAAATCGGTCCGTTTTAGACGGTCGATTGTCGGATCAAAATGCAAACATCACACATCCTTCTGGCATCCGATTTTCCTTCAAAGATGCGATTTAGTCGCATGTGTGTGTACCTTGTAACATCCGATTTTCATCCGACTTGCGAGATTTTCTCGCAGGCTTGCAAAACTGACATATAATGGATCCAAAAGAATAGTATTTCAATCACAAAAAAAAGAATAGATATATACACATAGAACACAATATATATATATATATATATATATACATGTCATTGTGACATGTATATATACATATATTTATAGTTCCTAGACTTCTACATACTGTTATAGCCGCTAATTCAATTGCCGGCTTTTGTGAAATCACAGAAGCCGACATGAAATGATACATTGTTTCCACACAGTTAACCATGTCATTTCCTGTATTTTGATATTTGTTTAGAACTTACAATTACATGAGTGTATTTGTGCAAAATTTCAGACATGTAGGGGTTAATTAAAGGTGTAAATTCGTTGAAAAAAATGCGTGGGCTCCCGCTGTATTTTCTCCACCAGACAGACAAAGCAAGTGAGTGGGGGCAGATAATAACAGCCTAGGGAGGGTACATTTTTTTGGTGCCCCCCCTGGCTACTAACATCTGCCCCCAGACACCCCAGAAAGGGCAAATCTATAATTAGATTCGCCCTTTCTGGCACTTTGCCCGTCTATTCCCATTGCCCTGTAGCGGTGGCGAATGGGTTAATAATCTCACCTTAATGTCACCTTAGTATTGAAAGGTGACCTTAAGGCAGGTTAATAATTGAGAGCTGTCAATTAGACAACTATCAATTATTAATCCTATTGTATGATAGAAAAATCAAACACACACAGTTTAATAAAAAAGAAGTTTAATGAAATAATCACACAGTTTTTGACAATATTTTATTTTCCTGCTAAAACCATTTCCTGTAATAAAAATAAAATAAAAAAGCAAAATGATTCTTACCAATCCGAAGTACAGTCAGGTCCCACGGTGTAATCCATCAGAAAGGGTTAACAGGTTACAGGTCGCAGAGAGCTAATAATGCTGTCTCAGACCTGTATTCCCCTGAATGAATAACTTACTCTCCCAGGGAAAGGAGAGGAATAGATTCATGAATGGAGCTTAATTGATTTATTACAACTTTCACTTGAGTGACCTGACCTAAGGTGAAAGTGGATACAATCAATTAAGCTTCATTCATGAATCACATCCTCTCCTGTCGGCAGGAGATAAGCTCATTCATTCAGGAGCTATCAGATGAGCACCCAGGATTACTTGCGCTGCTTATCTGATTGCTAGTAGTTAACCCTTTGTGAAGGATTACATCGTGGGACGTGACAGATTGCCAGATAGGCTAAGAATAATTTTGTTTTATTATTTTATATTTATTTTAGAAGAACAAGGGCTTCGAACGGATTAAGACTTAAATAAAAGATGGTCAAAATATGTGTTTTTATTTCATTAAAATTATTTATTCTTAAAGTGTGGTGTGTTTTTTTATTTACTTCAATAGGATTAATAATTGATAGTTGTCTAATTGACAGCTCTCAATTATTAACCTGCCTTAAGGTCACCTTTCAATACTAAGGTGACATTAAGGTGAGATTATTAACCCATTCGCCACCGCTACAGGGCAATGGGAATAGACGGGCAAAGTGCCAGAAAGGGCGAATCTAATTATAGATTTGCCCTTTCTGGGGTGTCTGGGGGCAGATGTTAGTAGCCAGGGGGGCACAAAAAAAAAGTACCCTCCCTAGGCTATTATTATCTGCCCCCACTCGCTTGCTTTGTCTGTCTGGTGGAGAAAATACAGCGGGAGCCCACGCATTTTTTTGTCAACGAATTTACACCTTTAATTAACCCCTACATGTCTGAAATTTAGCACAAATACACTCATGTAATTGTAAGTTCTAAACAAATATCAAAATACAGGAAATGACATGGTTAACTGTGTGGAAACAATGTATCATTTCATGTCGGCTTCTGTGATTTCACAAAAGCCGGCAATTGAATTTGCGGCTATTACAGTATGTAGAAGTCTAGGAAATATAAATATATATATATATATACATGTCACAATGACATGTGTATATATATATATATAATATATATATATATGTATTCTATGTGTGTATATCTATTCTTTCTATTCTTTATTAAAGCTGTCAGTGTGATTTTACAGTATAGCCGGGGATGAATTGCCGGCTTTTCTAAAGGACACTGATGCGATTTAATCGCAAGTCACACGTGCGGTCCGTTTGTAATCAGATTTTTCATCGCTCCCATAGACTTGCATTGGCGATAGTCGACCCACAATCGGTGACAATCGCAGCATGCTGCGATTGCACACGGACGTTTAAAACGGACCACAAAAAATCTGATACTGGGAGCTGCTCCATAGATTAACATAGGGCAGACTGCAATACGATTTTTCATCGCATTGCAGTCGTCCGATTCTGTCGCCAGTGTGACGCCGGCATTAAGCTACAAGTCTGCAGTCACTCTATGTGACTAGAGGCAATAGTGGAGAGCATATTACATAGGGGGTGTGTATAATCAGAGCAATGGAAGTAATCAGATCTACCCCCACATATGCATATGCAGGACTGTATTGGGACCAGCTGTACAAAATACAGCAAAAACCATGAGAACAACAGCCATAAAATCCAAAGCTAAACTTTATTAGTTCAATACATAAAAATAGCAATAAATGGATGGACAGGTACAATGGCAAATGAGGGGAAATAGCGCACCCATAAACGTAAATCCACACAAGCAGCGCCTGTATAGTCAAATGCTCCTGCATGCATAATATCATAGATAAGAAAATTGAATGACAAGCTCAAAAAGACTGCGACCAATGCATATAGCCAGATGGATCAATGATAAGTACCAAGGACGCAGGCACGAGTAAGATATGAATAACAATTGTCAATAATCACAGGCCTGCAGCATGGAGGTGCAGAATGTAACAAGAAGTGCCGAAAAATAAAGAAACATAATGCAAACATAACCAGGAATCCAAATTGAGCCCATGCTACATATTACCTAGGAGCAGCAGGAGTAGTGGACTGGCAGGCAAACCCCGACGCGCGTTTCGGAGTGCCGTGCTCCTTCCTCAGGGGGCGTGAGAGGAGAGTGCGCATCAGCCCACTTATATGTTGGCTACCAGAAATGCCCAAAAAGCTGTGCGTCCCCATGTTCAAACACCGCCGGCAGCAAAACCCCTCCTCAGACACCGACGCCGGATACACCAGTAGCCAGGATATACTTCTTGCTACATTCTGCACCTCCATGCTGCAGGCCTGTAATTATTGACAATTATTATTCATATCTTACTCGTGCCTGCGTCCTTGGTACTTACCATTGATCCATCTGGCTATATGCATTGGTCGCAGTCTTTTTGAGTTTGTCATTCAATTTTCTTTTCTATGATATTATGCATGCAGGAGCATTTGACTATACAGGCGCTGCTTGTTTGTATTTATGTTTACGGGTGCGCTATTTCCCCTCATTTGCCATTGTACCTATCCAAAAAAAGAAGACTGAGAGGAGACTTAATAGCTGTCTACAAATATCTCAAGGGCTATCACATTGTAGAAGGATCATCTTTATTCTCATTTGCACAAGGAAAGACTAGAAGCAATGGGATGAAACTGAATGGGAGGAGACACAGATTAGATATTAGAAAAAACTTTTTGACAGTTAGGGTGACCAATGAGTGGAACAGGCTGCCACGAGAGGTGGTGAGTTCTCCTTCAATGGAAGTCTTCAAACAGAGGCTGGACAGACATCTGTCTGGGATGATTTAGTGAATCCTGCTTTGAGCAGGGGGTTGAACCGGATGACCCAGGAGGTCCCTTCCAACTCTATGATTCTATGATCCATTTATTGCTATTTTTATGTATTGAACTAATAAAGTTTAGCTTTTTATCCGATTTTATGGCTGTTGTTCTCATGGTTTTCACTCTATGTGACTGTAGACTTGTGAATCCTCACATTGTGCACACTGTGTGTGAAGAGGATTCTCCAGTGCCGGTGCCGGGAGCAGTGGTCATGTGACCTCAAGTATGCAAAAATATGCATACTCCCGGCCACATTCTGACTAGACTGGTTCTGGTCTCGTTCAATACACTTGTGTTCAGTGAGGCCGTGCCCATATAGTCGGAATGTGGCTGGGAGTATGCATATTGCTTACTTGTGGTCACATGACCCCTTGCATCGGAGTATCCTCACAGTGGGCATTGTGCATAGAGTGTCTGCAGAATTGTAAGCTTAAGACCGGACAACCCCTTTAAACAATAGTTGATGGGTCTGCAGAACAATCACAAGGAATTAACCACTCTAGGTGCATATTAAAGGGGTCCGGATAGGTCATTAATATCAGATTAGTGGGAGTCTGACACCCACCACTCCACTGTGCAGCTGTTATGAGTCTTGGCAGCGGCCAGATGTGAAAAGTATACAGAGCTGGAACAGCACAGCTCTGTACACTGTGTAGTGGCCGTTCCCAGGTACCGTTGCACAGCTCATATTAAATGGGAGCTGAAATTCAGTAATTGAAAACTCCCATTACACATTGTGCGGAGCTGTGCTGATCAAGGTCCATATTCTACAATTTTATTAAGACTGGAACTGACTGATGCGGGTCCCATGTGATGGATTGGTCAACAACAGGTCAGTCTTAGACTGGCTTTAATAGAAAGTCCAAAATGTAAAAGAAGAGGTTTTCTTGTGCTTAGTCTTTATAGGGTATACAAATATCAAAAGACTGACTGTCACTTCCAAACAGAGACCATGTGTGAACAGGTGCATACTAAGAGTAGCCGTCTCCATATATAACCAAGAAATAAAGTGGCACTCTGTAATGCTATAGCTTGCAAACTTGAAACATATGAATTGGAATTGCATTACTGATCTACAAAACAGGAAAAAACAAAGATACTTAGCTCATAAATTGGCTTATTCATGTGAGCCCAGCAGCCACCACAAGGCGATCCTCTTTTCTGGGAACCTAACCTAATTATTCTTTGTGTGAATTCCTTTTTTTCCTGGGCTGGAAATGAAATTTCTGCCAAATTTTATTTTGTTCTGAAGCCCCATCCTTCTCAATCTTTTCCTTTTTTAATAGTCAAGGGAAGATTAGTGAGCAAGCCAAAATTTTCAATATGGTATTTTCTCATGCATCCTCTGGGAAATATCTCTGGAATATATTATCTCTTCAGAGAGGAAGAGAGCTAGAACTCTAGTGCCACCTAGTAGAAGGTAGCAATCCTACAAGTCAATGTTGACCCTTTAACGAGCCTTATCACATGACCTAGGATAAAAGCCAAACCACCTTCCAATAGGTGGCAGTAGAGTTCTAGCTCTCTTCCTCTCTGAAGAGACAATATTCTTTACAAACTCTTACACTCATTCGCCATCAGCAGTCGCCCGTGAGTCGTCACCCTAAATCTTCTTAGCATATCAGCCTTACATTGTACCTAGTCATAGGGAATGCTGGGATTCTACAGACTTAGTCTTCAGTTCATAAAATGCTAATGCACCTTACAGTATTTTAGCTAATATTCTCATGTAATATCATTATCTGCTAAAAATGGATTCTGTCTCTGTAGCCTGAAGTGTGTGTGCCGTGATTCATGCGGCAGCGAACAGACATGAATTATTCAAATGAGCTGGATAATTTCATGGTAGTTTGCGGTGTGCTGTGACCTTAATCCTGCGGAGAGCGCTGCTATGTAGAATATATCTGCGGTATTGTGAGAGGATCTCCACTAATAACGAAAGCAGGAGCGGAGGTCCCGAAATTGTGAGATGTGTTATGCCATAGGTTAATGAAACCTTCTTCCCTGCATGGTGTGTTAAAGAGCCACATAACATGTGTACTACGTCCCGATGGTAAATGGAGTTTGCACTTTGCTTTGTGCTGAATATAGAAACAATTGGAGAAATAGATTAACATTCCCTCTGGAGAAATGTCATTGCATTGAGAAGATACAGCCGAGTGACTGACACCTGTCAGCGCTCTCCTCCTGCGTACTGTGTGCGTGGGGGTAACGCTGACGGGTTATGGATACAATTCTCCTTAGCTTCTTATGCTAAGATATGTTCAGCTTTTTCCAGGGGACCATTTGCTATAACAGAATGAACACGCAGACACGTGAAGCCACCAGGAGGCAAAATGACGCAACTCTCGTTTAGCTCTGCTGACGCTATCTACAAGTGATCCACAGGGGTGACAGTGGTTGGACCCCCTAGAGATATATACAATATATCAGACCGTGAACACTGGTGTATGTCAATCATTGTTGAGTTTGTTGTTATTGTAACTGCTTATTAAACATTTTGCAGAAATGAAGGCGACCAAAGTTCCTACAACTGGTCTCGAGCTACTGAGTTGCTGGATATGAATTTTAGCAGGTCATCTGTGCAGGGCTTCTTAGGTTGGATCTATCTTTTTCCGTTTGAAGACTTGGGCATGAACTTTTTTGAGGTGTTTTGTCAAAGTAGGTCCAGATGTAGAGAGGTGGGAAAGTGTGGCATTTCCTCTTTGATTTCCATTAGTGATCAGCAAACGTGCTCGAATACGGTCTTATCCAAGCATGCTTGGGTGCTATCCGAGTGTCTTCGGCGTGCTCGAGTAATGTGTTCGAGTACCTGCGCCTGCATGTCTCACGGCTGTTAGACAGCTGCAAAACATGCAGGGATTGCCTGTTTGTTAGCCTGCATGTGTTGTGGCTGTCTAACAGCTGCCATACATGCAGAAGCGGGGACTTGAAAATAATATTCGAGCACGCTGAAGACACGCGGATAGCACCCTAGCATGCTTAGATAACACCTTATTCAAGCACGTTCGCTCATCACTGCTTACCATCAATACAAGATAGAAATGTGGAACACTGAAACAGCTAATCGCATAGTCAGGGACAGATTGACTCTTAGGCCGGGGTCACACTGGCGACAAAATCGGACGACTGCAATGCGATGAAATATCGCATTGCAGTCGGACCAATGTTAATCTATGGAGCAGCTCCCAGTATCAGTTTATTTGTGGTCCGTTTTAAATGTGCGAGTGCAGTCGCAGCATGCTGCGATTGTCACCGATTGTGGGTCGACTATCGCCAATGCAAGTCTATGGGTGCGATGAAAAATCAGATTACAAACGGACCGCACGTGTGACTTGCGATTAAATCGCACCGGTGTCCTTTAAAAAAGTCGGCAATTCATCCCCGGCTATACTGTAAAATCACACTGACAGCTTTAATAAAGAATGGAAAGAATAGATATACACACATAGAATACATTATATATATATATATATATGTCATTGTGACATATATATATACGTATATTTATAGTTCATACACTTCTACATAGTATAATAGCCGTTAATTCAATTGCCGGCTTTTGTGAAATTACAGACCCGACATGAAATGACACATGGTTTACATACAGTTAACCATGTCATTTCATGTAGTTTGATATATGGATTTCACTAACAATTACATGAGTGTATGTGTGCAAAATTTCACACATGTAGGGGTTAATTAAAGGTGTAAATTCGTTGAAAAAAAATGCGTGGGCTCCCGCTGTATTTTCTCAACCAGACAGACAAAGCCAGCGAAGGTGATTTTAAGCCAGGTTAATAATTGAGAGCTGTCAATTAGACAACTATCAATTATTAATCCTATTGTATGAAAGGAAAAAAAACACACACACAATTATTAATCCTTTTAATGAAATAAAGACACAGTTTTTGACCATATTTTATTGCTCAGGTAATTCCCTTGTTCGCCTGTAATAAAAATAAAATAAAAAAGCAACATTATTCTTACCTATCCGACGCACAGTCATGTCCCCCAATGTAATCCATCAGAAAGGGTTAACTAGCTTTCAGCCAAGCAGTGCAGCTAATGCTGCCTGCTGAGCTGAAAGCTCCTGAATGAATGACTTCTTCTCCCGGCGACAGGAGAGAAAGTGATTACTGTGTGAAGCTTAATTGATTGCTTCCCACAGAAATCAGTTCACTTCAGGTCAGCGGGGACACCGCACAGCATCAGTGACGTCAGAGGGAGTCCCCCTGACCTGAAGTGAACTGATTGCAGTGGGAAGCAATCAATGAAGCTTCACACAGTAATCACATCCTCTCCTGTCGCCAGGAGAGGAAGTCACTCATTCAGGAGCTTTCAGCTGAGCAGACAGCATTAGCTTGGCTGAAAGCTAGTTAACCCTTTGTGAAGGATTACAGCGTGGGACGTGACAGAGCGGCGGATAGGTAAGAATAATGTTGTTTTATTTATTTTTCCTTTATTATAGGAGATCAAGGGCTTTGCAAGGATTAAGAGTTAAATAAAAGATGGTCAAAAAATGTGTTTTTATTTCATTAAAATTATTTATTCTTAATGTGTGTGTTTTTTTTTATTTACTTCAATAGGATTAATAATTGATAGTTGTCTAAATAACAGCTCTCAATTATTAACCTGGTTTAAAATCACCTTTCAATAGCAAGGTGGCTTTAACCCATTATTAACCCATTCGCCACCGCTAATTATCTGCCCCCACTTGCTGGCTTTGTCTGTCTGGTTGAGAAAATACAGTGGGAGCCCACGCATTTTTTTTCAACGAATTTACACCTTTAATTAACCCCTACATGTGTGAAATTTTGCACACAGCCACTCATGTAATTGTTAGTGAAAACCATATATCAAACTACATGAAATGACATGGTTAACTGTATGTAAACCATGTGTCATTTCATGTCGGGCCTGTAATTTCACAAAAGCCGGCAATTGAATTAACGGCTATTACAGTATGTAGAAGTGTATGACCTATAAATATATATATATATACATGTCACAATGACATGTATATATATATATATATATATATATATTGTGAGACAGTGAAGGAATATGTGTTGAATGAGGTGTATATTTCACCTAAGTACTTTGCTGACTGGTATGAGCGAAATGTGTGGCTTTGTAAACCTGGTGGTAAAGAAAGGTCACTACACCTGCCATTCAGTACACGCTTGCAGCTCAGACCTGAATCCACTCAGGTGTTGATTAGGAAGCCAGAAGTAGGTGCTTGGGAGCACAGTCAGAGAGCTCGCTTAGTCTGGACACAGGAGGGTCCAGGCACAGAAGGTGTCTCCAGGAGTATGAGCTGTCTCAGTCTAGGTGCTCGATGTACCCCGGACACAGGAGTAGTCTCTGTGAGAATCCATGCGGATAGCTGCTGAATAGGAGGGGAGCTCTCTCAAGTCTGGACGTTGAAGGTGCCTTCAGACACAAGGAGGAGACTCTGTGAACCTACATGCTGGTAAATGCTGAACATATGTGTTGTTTTGGCCCCGGCTGTTAGAGTCGGGACCCGGATAGATAGGGAAATCTATCTAAGTGTAGTAAGTGGCTGGACAAGCCCAGGTCTTCTGTTTATGATTTTGTTTTATGTCTTGTTTGCTTGTGACTTTAAATAAAACTGGTTGCGGCCAGTTGCACCAGTACTGCTGTAAATGAACTGTTTCCGTGCCACTCTGTCTACCCAGACGGCGATCCCAGAGCTATATCCCCTGAAAAGCTTACAATTGGCGGAGAATGCTGGGGCAGCACAGTGGCTGATACAATTAGTGCTGGAATGTGCGTGCAGCACAGTGGGTTAGAGACAGCAATAAAGGTGAAGTCTGTTGAAGCAGCAGCAGAGAAAAAAAAAAGTGTCAGCAAAAACGTCTGATTGGAGCAGTCTTAAAGAGACAGTAGCCCTAATAGAGTTTGCAAAAGAAAAAAAAAGAAAGTGTGTCTGCACAGCAAAGCTGAACTTGTTGTGGAAAAGACTGTGGAGTGTGCAGCAGCAAAGGAAAAGTCTGTTGGAGCAGTCTTAAAGAGACAGTGGCCCTAATAGAGTTTGCAGAGAAAAAAAAAAAAAAAGTGTCTGCACAGCAAAACTGAATTTTCTGTGGAAAAGACTGTGGAGTGTGTATGTCTTGAGTGAAGACTGCCGTTGTTGAGACAGAGAAGTCTGACAGCATGGATGACAGCATGGAGGTGCTGTTTGAACAAATGGCGCAAGTTAATGTGCAACATAAGACTGCCGTGGTTGAGACAGATAAGTCCGGCAGTATGGAGGAGCTCCTTGAGTACCTGGTCCAGGCCCAGCGGAGCATGCAGCAGAGCATGGAGCGGCAGCGCCTGCAGCACCAGCAGCGCATGCAGCAGGCCCAGCAGCAATTCCTGCAGCAGCAGCAGCTGGAGAATAACCGGTTGTTTTTTGAGCAGGTTGCAGCACTACAAAAGACTTGCAGCGCATCGTCCCAAAGTAATGTTGCAAAGTCACCTGCATTGTCCGCTGTAAAGAAGGCGGTAAGACGGTCCCTGAAAAAGATGACACCTCGTGACGATGTGGAGGCATATCTCACTAGGTTTGAGGGACTGGCAGAGAAGGAGAATCTGCCCCTATCTGAATGGGCCATGATGGTCGCACCCTATCTGATTGGAGAGCCCCAAAGGGCCTATGCTGACCTGAGCGAGCAGGACAGCCAAGACTATGCCAAGCTGAAAGCGGAGATTCTTACCCAGCTGGGTGTTACAGTGACAGCCCGTGCCAGGGGAGTTCATGACTGGAGATGCAGTTGGGAGTCTGCAGTCAGCAAACCTGATTATGGAGTTGAAAAGGTGATAGTGGACCGCTACACCCGAGCATGTCCTCCTGAGGTACAGCCAGAGGTCGGACAAGGAGACCACCAGGACGCCAATCGTCTGGTCAGCCTGATGGAGAAGGCCTTCGCCAGCAAAGACTGTCTCCGTGACCAGCCGTCTGAGAGGTCGTCACTTCAGAGTTCCCGGACGCTGAACTCTCGCGGTAAGAGCGTTCCAGCTGTTGGGGACATGGGGTATGCTGATAAGCGGGTTCAGGCCCGAGGGGACATGTGGGTGGAAAAGTGTGATGGACAGTGTTGGAGATGTCGTGAAATTGCAGCCAACTGTCCAATAGAGGGGGAGCCTATGTATTGTGATGTTGGCAGATCCCTCTCTCTCTGCGCAGAACCTGTGTGTGTGTCCACCTCAGCCGAAGAGACTGGACCACAGGTGTGCCCGGTGGTTGTAAATGACTGCCCAGCACAGGCCCTCTTGGACTCAGAGAGTCCAGTGACTTCCGTGCGTGACAGCCTGATTAATAGGGACTTCATCCCTGATAAACACCTGAGTGTGGTGTGCATCCATGGAGACACCAAAGTCTACCCAGAGACTGCCATGGACTTGGTCCCCAAACTCGGGGAGGTTTCATGTGAAGTGGGGGTAGTGAAGAACCTGGTGCACCCCGTTATATTGGGTAATGACTTTCCCCGGTCTAAGGATCTCTGGGGGAAGGGTGATTCTGTTGGACAGTGTGATGAAGCTCCTACTGAGGGTACGCAGTCCCGAGGGGCGGAACACAATGTTAGTGGGCCGTTAATCTTGTGTGATAATGATGATCATGATAATGATGATGACCATGATAATGATGCTGATATTGATAATGATAATGATGATCATGATAATGATGATGACCATGATGATGATGCTGATATTGATAATGATGATGATGCTAATCATAATAGTGATGATACTGATGATGATCGTGATAAAGATGAAATTCCTTTGCAGGTGATGTTGGGAGACGAGGATGGTGGTTCTCGGGAACCGAGTGTCCCTGACCTGCCTGTGTCCTGTGACAATTTTGGGAGTGAGCCGGTGCGAGACCCCACTCTTGAAACGGCACAGGAAAATGTAATTGTTCTGAATGAGGTTCCCCAAGAGCCTGGCTCTGAGGAGAGGTTTCCTCATGCTGCCATGAACAATAACCTATTGTATAGGGACACTGAAGTCCAGGGAGAGGTCGTGAGTCAGCTCCTAGTACCTGAGCTATATGGAAGTATAGTGCTGGGGTTGTCACATAGTCACATACTTGAGGGACCAGATGGTGAAGTTAATGTTGTGGATGAGATGTTAACTAAGGTTCCAGATCAGGATGTGAATGAAAATGAATTGTATAACCCTGACAGTGAGCAGGATGTGAATGAAAATGAAGTGTATAACCCTGAAAGTGAGCCAGATGTGGCTGAGAAAAAGGGGTCAGACAGTGGTAGTGATAGTGAATCATCTGATGACAATAAAGCAACCAGTGCAAATGAGGAAGGCATGGTAGCAGAGGAGGTTGAGAGTCCTGAGAAGAAAGCTGATGCTGACCTTACAGCCGGACAGAAGATGGCATCTGAAGATGTTTTACAGTTGGCCGGTTCCCTGGCGAAGACTAAGGTGAAAGGAGGAGAGCTGAGCTTTAAAGGCAGGACTCTGAAACTGAACACAGCACAAGTGGATGCTGTTGAAGATGAGAAGTTATCAATGTGTGGTGTGGATCTGCATCATGCCAAGGACTCTGAGGGTGATGCTGCAGAGGTGGAAAAAGCCATGGAAGTGGTAGACACCAAACCAGATGCCTCACCAGAAGCTGAGGTCTCAAGTGAAGCTGTGAGGAACAAGACTGAAGATGTGGGGACTGACTCTGCCCCGGAATCTGTTTCTGCCGGAGACAGCGGCGTGGACGGTGTACTGTCCGGATCCGTGGCTGCAACTCGCGAAGCTCGGGCCGGAAGTTCGGCGCCCGGTGCTCCATCGGTGTTCCCGAGCGACACAAAGGATCTGGATAAATCCCAAGATGAGATTTTGAGACATCAGGTTGGCCTTGGTGAGCTCAAGCGCATTTTCATGGAGTCTACACCTGAACCACGTCCCAGTGAGTGGGAGGGGCGATGTGTCGCTCCGTTGCCGCTGCAGACACACAGGAGCTCAGATGGGATGCAGAACGTGGTGGAAGAGAAGACTGATGGTAGGGCTTCTGAGCATGTCCTACCAGAAGAGCCTGTACAAGAAGAGGATGAAGTATGTGTACCGAAAAAGAAAAACGATCAGCTCCCTCTACAGTGCCAATCGTTTGAACAGTGTGGCTCAAAATGGTCAGAGACCATGACAGAGGCGCTTAAGTTCTGTGAAATAGAATTTATGAATCAACTGATATTTAAGAAAGTAGATGTGCTAAAAAAGGTTCAGGGGGAATTAGAGAAAGCTGAAAAAACCCCTATACCTCCTGTGACAGTTGGTGACACAGGGTCAGTGCCCCAAAAACAGGAGGTACGAAAGTTTCTGAGGAAGAATCAGCAGAGGTGTTCTGACGTGCCTGGTCGTACTTCTCTGGTGAGGCACTATACCGAGACTGAGGCTGCCACTAAGGTCAAGCTGAAACCGTGCAGGACACCCGAGGCCCGCAGAGAGCATAAGCCTGGGAGGGTACAGCGTAGTGCGGTTGCTTTAGGTGAAGACACAGATGAACTTGGTGTTGGCCATAACTGGTCCGGAGTTCACTGTCTCTTTAGGATTGTTGACCAGCCCTCCGGTCTGGATGACCAGCCCTCCGGTCTGGAGAAGAGGGGGGGGATATGTGAGACAGTGAAGGAATATGTGTTGAATGAGGTGTATATTTCACCTAAGTACTTTGCTGACTGGTATGAGCGAAATGTGTGGCTTTGTAAACCTGGTGGTAAAGAAAGGTCACTACACCTGCCATTCAGTACACGCTTGCAGCTCAGACCTGAATCCACTCAGGTGTTGATTAGGAAGCCAGAAGTAGGTGCTTGGAGCACAGTCAGAGAGCTCGCTTAGTCTGGACACAGGAGGGGTCCAGGCACAGAAGGTGTCTCCAGGAGTATGAGCTGTCTCAGTCTAGGTGCTCGATGTACCCCGGACACAGGAGTAGTCTCTGTGAGAATCCATGCGGATAGCTGCTGAATAGGAGGGGAGCTCTCTCAAGTCTGGACGTTGAAGGTGCCTTCAGACACAAGGAGGAGACTCTGTGAACCTACATGCTGGTAAATGCTGAACATATGTGTTGTTTTGGCCCCGGCTGTTAGAGTCGGGACCCGGATAGATAGGGAAATCTATCTAAGTGTAGTAAGTGGCTAGACAAGCCCAGGTCTTCTGTTTATGATTTTGTTTTATGTCTTGTTTGCTTGTGACTTTAAATAAAACTGGTTGCGGCCAGTTGCACCAGTACTGCTGTGAATGAACTGTTTCCGTGCCACTCTGTCTACCCAGACGGCGATCCCAGAGCTATATCCCCTGAAAAGCTTACAATATAATATATGTATTCTATGTGTATATATCTATTCTTTCTTTGGTGATTTCAAAACTATTCTTTTGGATCCATTATATGTCGGTTTTGCAAGCCTGCGAGAAAATCTCACAAGTCGGATGTAAATCGGATGTTACAAGTACGGTCAGATGCGACTAAATCGCATCATTCCCGGAAAATCGGATGCCAGACGGATGACTGTTCATGACATTTTGCTGCGATAATCGACCAACTAAAACGGTCAGATTTTTTAGTCGGTGTGTGTGACGCCGGCCTTACTTTTTCAGTCAGAGCCAATGTACGATATTACTATGAAAAGATCAATATGACCAAGAATACCACCATACAGGAACCACCACATACTGGTCTGATATGAGTTTTATACAGCTAGTCTGCAGACTATTATCACTCTGCAGACTTTACAGGTCAGTACCCAATAAATACCTATTTCATCCAAAGACTCACAGTTGGTGACTTCTTGAATTTTAATCATTCACTTTTCTTTTCTTCATCATCCAGCCCAGATCACTAGGATAATTCTTGTACACTTGATTCGATTGCAACATTTGCTAGCTAGACATATTTTCCCCCACTCACCTGCAGTCCATTCTCACCTCTTAAAGCTGCTCCAATTCTTTGTCTTCCTCCACTTTTAAGACCGCCATTGTGCTGTTACTGCAATAGTCTCTTTGCTTCCAACATTGTTGCTTTTCTAGTTGCCCAATAACCTAAAATACTATATGTCTTAAAGAAAAGTCCCATTAATTTAGAGACTTCAAAACATAAAGCAATTGCTATCTCTGCCATTCACATGTTGCACCCAAAAATATTAGCACCACTGTCTTCTGAATTATCATAGAATCATAGAATGGTAGAGTTGGAAGGGACCTCCTGGGTCATCTGGTCCAACCCTCTGCTTAAAGCAGGATTCACTAAATCATCCCAGACAGATGTCTTTCCTGCCTGTGTTTGAAGACTTCTATTGAAGGAGAACTCACCACCTCTCGTGGAAGCCTGTTCCACTCATTGATCACCCTGTCAAAAAGGTTTTTCTAATATCTAATCTGTGTCTCCTCCCATTCAGTTTCATCCCATTGCTTCTGGTCTTTCCTTGTGCAAATGAGAATTATTATTATTATTATTATTAATATTTATTTCTATAGCACCATTGATTCCATGGTGCTATACATGAGAAGGGGTTACATACAAATTACAGGTATCACTTACAGTAAACAAACTAACAATGACAGACTGATACAGAGGGGAGAGGACCCTGCCCTTTCGGGCTTACATTCTACAGGATTGTGAGGCAGGAGACAGTAGGTCAGGGGGTTGCAGCAGTTCCGGTGTTGGTTGAGGCAATAACTCCGGTAGTGGTGAGGAGGCAGCAGGGTCATTGCAGGCTGTAGGCTTTCCTGAAGAGATGGGTTTTCAGGTTCCGTCTGAAGGATGTGAATGAGTTTGATAGTCGGATGTGTTGGGGCAAAGAATTCCAGAGGATGGGGGATATTCGGGAGAAGTCTTGGAGGCGGTTGGGTGAGGAGCGAATAAGTGTGGAGGAGAGAAGGATGTCTTGGGAGGATCGGAGATTACGTGAGGGAAGATATCGGGAGATTAGTTCAGAGATATATGGAGGAGACAGATTATAGATGGCCTTGTAGGTCAGTATTAGTAATTTGAACTGGATACGCTGAGGGAATGGGAGCCAGTGAAGAGATTTGCAGAGGGGAGAAGCGGAGGAGTAGCGAGGAGAGAGGTGAATTAGTCGTGCAGCAGAGTTAAGGATGGACTGGAGAGGTGCGAGGGTGTTAGCAGGGAGGCCAGAGAAAAGGGTGTTGCAGTAGTCGAGGCGGGAGATGATGAGGGCGTGCACAATCATTTTAGTAGATTGAGGGTTGAGGAAAGGAGAATAAAGATGATCCTCCTACAATGTGACAACCCTTGAGATATTTGTAGACAGCTATTAAGTCTCCTCTCAGTCTTCTCTTTTGCAAGCTAAACATTCCCAAATCCTGTATTACTCACCTCTCTTCACACGTCGGCCGGGCCCCTCGCCGCGTCTCTTCCCCGCCGGTCGGCTCCCCCGTCGAGGCTTCCCGGCACTTCCGGGTCCTCAGCTGCACTGGGGATCTCGGGCGCACACTCTCCCGACAGTTTAGTACTGTCGGGTTGTTTCTCTTCCCGGAAGCACTGCCCAATTAGGGCAGCAGCTACCGGGTATGTCAGGCCGCTTCCTGTTAGAGGAAGAACCTGATTATCGCTAGTACCTACTATGTGCCTTCTATAGGGTCTGTTCTAGCGCTGCTCTCTCAGGTCCCTTGTCCTTGCTCACCTATATTCTTTTCCCTGTCCGTTCTCCTTCCTCCAGTGTGCTCCGTGTCCCTGTCCGCACCTTGCCTCCCTATACCGTCTTCTGTTGTTCCCTCCGTCACCCCGTAGATTCTTTGTTCTCTTCCTGCCTCCTCTGAGCCGCCCCTTGGTACTGGCAGTCGTGGTATTCCGACCCCCCGGGCTTGCCCCTGACTCTCCCTGTATGGGGGGTGGGTTCACTTGGCCAGCTCGCCCGGGTGGGTTCGGGTACCTCGATCCCGAGGGTCCACTCTTGGAGCGTAATATCCTGCAAACCGTTCCTCATAGGACATGGTTTGCCGACCGGTCACCATTCTGGTCGCTCTTTTCTGAGCTTGCTCCAGTTTATTGATGTCTTTTTTAAAATGTGGTGCCCAAAACTGGACACAGTATTCTAGATGAGGTCTGACCAAAGAGGAGTAGCAGGCAATAATGACTTCATGTGATCTAGACTGTATGCTTCTGTTAATACATCCTAGAATTGTATTTGCCTTTTTTGCTGCTGCATCACACTGTTGACTCATGTTCAGTCTGTGATCTATTAGTATAACCAAGTCTTTTTCACATGTGCTGTTGCTTAGCCCTGTTCCTCCGATTCTGTATATGCTTTTTTTCATTTTTATTGCCCAGATGTAGTACTTTGCATTTTTCCCTGTTACAAACCATTCTGTTAGTTGCTGCCCACTGCTCCAATTTATTTATATTATTTATATCTTTTTGAATCCCTCTCTTCTCTAGTATTAGCTATCCCTCCTACCTTTGTGTCATCAGGAATTTTAATCAGTTTACCCTCAATTCCTTCATCTAAATCATTGATAAAGATGTTGAACAATACAGGGCCCAGGACAGATTCCTGTGAAACCCCACTTTAGACATTTTTCCAACTGGATGTGCAGCCATTTACGACCACTCTTTAGGTCCGATCACTAAGCCAGTTATGAATCCACCTAATAGTTGCCTTGTCCATTCCATACTTAGTCATTTTTTCAATAAGGATTGTGTGAGATACTTTGTCAAATGCTTTGCTGAAGTCAAGATATAATATATCTACTGCATTCCCTTATCCACCCAGTCAGTGATTCTGTCATAGAAGGAAATTAAGTTTGTCTGACATGATTTATTAGTTACAAACCCATGCTGACTCTGTTTATTCACCTCATTCTTATCAAGGTACATACATGTTGTTTATTAATTTGTTCAAAGATCTTTCCTGATATAGAAGTCAGACTCACCAGCCTGTAGTTGCCTGGGTCCACCTTCTTCCCCTTTTTGAAGATAGGAACATTTGCTTTTCTCCAGTCTTCTGGGGTTTCTCCTGTTCTCCAAGAATTTTCAAAGATTATAGAGAGTGGTTCAAAAATTTCTTCTGCTATCTCCTTCAGTACTCTGGGGTGTAATTCATCTGGACCTGGAGACTCAGTCACACTGCTAGCCCATTCCTGTGGTAGCACTGCACCGCTCTCGGTACTCTTTATAGTACAGCTTATTGGGGGTATGACTGGCACCATTATGGGAACAAAGTAGCTGATACTATTAAGAAACCATAATGTCTATCCCTGTTGGCAGCGGATTATTCTGCAAGCATGTGACAACAGAGCTTCTTTATTCTGGAACAAACAGGAACAATATATGATAAGCTTAATAGATCAGGAATAAATCATTTCTGTGTCTCTATCTGTGCAGCATCTACAGCAGGCTGCTTCTCTCATTCACAGACACAGGAAAAACAGGAAATACAGTCACATGCTATACCCTTGTGAGCCTCAGGGAGTTTTTTTAAACTTTAACTTTATAAACAGCATACAAATATAGCATCTAAACACTCATAGACAGGAATGGAGTTGTTGCACCAAACATATTCCAACACCCCCACTCAACAACTAATTATCTGTTAGTCCCATTGCGGTTCTGAAGTCCACAAACTTGGCTCTTGATAATGACTTTGTCATACCATTGGCTGTTACCTTGTCAGACTTGCAATAAACTACCGTATATACCCATGTATAAGCAGAGATTTTCAGCCCATTTTTTAGGGCTGAAAGTCCCCCTCTCGGCTTATACGCAGGTCATATACGGGGGTCGGCGGGGGAGGGGGAGTGGGGGTGTCGGATCATACTCACCCCTCCGCCGGCGCGGTCTCTGCAGCCCCCCTGCTTCTCCCACGATCTCCGGCTCCTTCCTGCAGCGGTCACATGGCACCGCTCATTAAAGTCATGAATATGCACATATTCATGACTTTAATGAGTGGTAGCATGTGACCGCTGCAGGACTGAAGCGCTGCGGAGAGCGCCGGGAGAAGAGGAGAGGCTGCAGGGACGCGCGGCAGAGGGGTGAGTATAGCTAATTTACCTGTACCCGTGCCACCGTTGCGCGCTGCTCCCTCGGTCCTGGCTGTGAATGTTCAGGCAGAGGGCGCGATGACGTCGTTAGTGCGCACCCCGCTCCCTGCCAGTTCATTCACAGCCAGAGGAGTCAGACCGAGGGAGCAGCACATCGGTGCAGAGAGGACAGGTAAATATCTCAGGTGCCGGGGTCCTGAGCGAGCGGTGACACCGGCACCTGTCCCCCATAGCGCGCCGCTGTCACCGCCTGCTCAGGACACCGGCACCTGGCCCCCAGCGACGAGAGGTGAGTATGTCATTTTTTTTTTTTTTTTGCAGCAGCAGCATATGAGGCCTATACTATGGGGCATAATTGTGCAGCATATGGGACATAATATGGAGCATATGGGGGAATAATATGGAGCATATGGGGGCATAATATGGAGCATATGGGGGCATAATATGGAGCATATGGGGGCATAAGCTGTGGAACATATGGGGCATAATCTGGAGCATATGGGGGCATAATCTGGAGCATATGGGGGCATAAGCTGTGGAACATATGGGGGCATAATCTGGAGCATATGGGGGCATAAGCTGTGGAACATATGGGGGCATAATCTGGAGCATACGGGGGCATAAGCTGTGGAACATATAAGGGCATAATATGGAGCATATGGGGGCATAAGCTGTGGAACATATGGGGCATAATCTGGAACATATGGGGGCATAATCTGAAGCATATGGGGGCATAAGCTGTGGAACATATGGGGGCATAATCTGGAGCATATGGGGGCATAAGCTGTGGAACATATGGGGCATAATCTGGAGCATATGGGGACATAATCTGTGGAACATATGGGGGCATAATATGGAGCATATGGGGCATAATCTGTGGAACATATGGGGCATAATCTGGAGCATATGGGGGCATAATCTGTGGAACATATGGGGGCATAATCTGGAGCATATTGGGCATAATCTGTGCAGCATATGGGGGCATAATCTGTGGAGCATCATATGGGGGCATAATCATTTTTCACCCTAGGCTTATACGCGAGTCAATACGTTTTCCCAGTTTTTTTGTGGCAAAATTAGGGGGGGGTCGGCTTATACACGGGTCGGCTTATACATGAGTATATACGGTAAGTCACGTAAGTGGTGATGTTTTACATCAATGTGCTTAGTCCTTGCACTAATCTTCTCACTGCTGGCAAGTTTAATGCATCCTTGGTAGTCCTCATAGATAACTCTTGGTTGAGCTAATGGCTTGCCGAAATCTTCCAAAAGTTGTTTTAACCAAATTACTTCTTGACTTGCATAAGCAGCAGACATACAGTATATTCTGCTTCTGTAGAAGATAATGTGACTGACACTTGTTTTCTGCTGGTCCAAGAAATTTAATTTTCTCCTATACTTGAAATCTCCAGCTCAATCTGCATCCACATAACCTCTGAGAGTGAGATCTCCTGATTCAGATATCTTAAGATCAAGCCTTTGAGTTTCTTTAAGATATTGAAGAATTCTCTTAATTGCATTCCAGTCTCTTTGGCGTGGCTTGCATACACATCAGCAGAGAATTCCGACTGTGGCTGCATGTACAGAAGCGCCCCCACTGCTTGTCTGTAACTCTCATTGCTGGGTAGCAGATCTTATTCTCCTTCCAACTTTAAGTAGGATGGGTCCATTGGTGTTGACGCACCTTTGGCTTCTGACATTCCAAACTGGTTTAGGATTGCGGAAATTTTAGAACTTTGGTTGAGAAGAAAACTCCCATCTTCCTCTCTCTGGATTTGGATTCCCAAATAATATGTCAGATTTCCAAGTTCCTTAGCAAAGTGCTGGTTGAGAATTTCACCTAGCTTTGCAATTTCTTTTTCATCTTGATGAGACATGATTACATCGTCTACATATAGGAGAACATACATCCACTCCTGCGCTACATTTTTCGTATACAAACATGGATCAGCTTGAGATCTTTTAAATCCTTCATCCATCAAAACTTTATTCATTTTCGAGTTCCACGCTCTTGCTGACTGCTTAAGTCCCTATAGAGATTTTTGCATTTTACAAACAAGGTGCTCTTCACCCTTTTTAATATATCCCTCGGGTTGGCTCATGTATAACTCTTCTTCAGTGTCACCATGTAGGAAGGCTTTTTTTTGTCAAAATGTCTCACTGTCATTTGTTGAACTGCAGCTACAGAAATTAAAGTTCTGAATGTGGTTTGCTTCGCAACTGGAGAAAATGTAGCATCATAATCTTCACCATACTTTTGAGAGTACCCTTTTGCGACCAATCTTGCCTTAAACCTGTGAACTTTACCTTCTGAGTCATTTCTTTTTGAAGACCCACTTACATCCGATAGCTCTTTTTCCTTGTGGTAACTCAGTAAGCTCCCATGTCTGGAGTTGGTGAAGGGACTCCATCTTTTCATTAGCAGCATTTATCAACTTCTGCTTCTCGTGGACAGGCAGTTTTTGCATCTCTTGCCATGACTGTGGCTCCGTTCAGGAAGTGTTCTTACCATATAAGAAAGGCGTGTAGCTGGGATACCTTTTGTTTGGCCTTTCTGATCTCCTGACTGTAGGTTGACTTGGTTCTTCTGTGTCTTCCTTGGTTTCTTCAGAGCTTATCCACACTTCAGTGTTTTGCTTTTCGGCATCTAGGTTTGGTGATTGAGATTCTTGTTCTTGCTTCTTAGGTTGAATAACTAGTGTAACTTCATGGAATTTTAGCGATACTGTGTTTTCATCAATCATTAGATCTCTGCTGATTGTTACTGTGTTGGTCTCTGGGTGCAGGATTCTGTATCCCTTTTGAGTTTCGCTATAGCCCACCAGGACTCCTTGCTTTGCGTGTGATTCCCACTTGGAACGTTTTTTTTTGGGAACATACACAAACGCTTTGCTTCCAAATATCCTGAGGTGCTTCAGGTTAGGCTTCTCACAGTTCCATAACTCATATGGAGTTTTATTTGTGGCTTCACCTGGCACTCTATTTGAAGATAGCAAGCTTCTCCCCAATACGTTGTAGGTAGATTCGCATCTTCCACTTTCACAGAGAGTATGGTTATTTCTCTTTGCAATACCATTTTGTTCTGGGTTGTATGGAATGGTAGTCTGGAACATGATTCCATTCTTTTTCAAAATGGTTTGCACCTTAACACTTGTATAATCTGGTCCATTATCTGCACGCAGGGCTTTTGGCATTCTTCCAAATTTGTTAAACAATACAGCAAGATATTCTTCAAGTTTCTGTGGAACTTCATCCTTACTGTGAAGCAGGTAGGTGACTGTATATCTAGAGTAGTCATCAATAAATGCTAGGGGTTTGAATTCTCATTGGACCACATATATCTGTATGCATCAGATCCAGAGGCTGTGCAGATCTAGTGGTGCTTATTTTAGGAAAGGATTTTCTGGACATTTTCCCTTTAAGACAGCTAGTGCACTTCATCATTTCACTACACTGGTTGATTTCAATACCATTTGTAAGTTGAGCTAGCTTCCTTGCTGCTTCTGGGTCTCTTTGCCCAAGACATCTGTGCCATACATGGATACCGTTCTTATGCAGATCTTGTCCAGCACTGTACACTCTTTCTTTTCATTTTAGCTGATAAAGTTCATCTTGGATTTTTCTGCAAGAGTGTGACCCTTCTTTGACATGATGCAGCTGTTATCTTTAAAAGTAACTACATTCCCCTTTTGCGTTGAACTTCTTTACGGTCAGAAGATTGCCTTCAAGGCTGGGAACATAGAGAACATCCTTTATTGTGACCTTTCTGCTCTGTGCTGAGGAAACTGGACAGTGGAGGTGGTGCACACGCCAGGGCCGGGGTATACTCAGTACCGGGCCGGTTCTTAAGGGGATGTGTCTCAGAAGCAGTGACCCAGTCCGTGGCCCTGGGCATCCAATGAAAATGATAAGGGGATGATAAAGTTTATGAAAGCTAGTTTGTGACGCCACCTGTGGTATTCGGCAATAAAGATGTTAGCCAACGCTGCTTCAGAGTCTGCTGGGGCTGATGGTGATGCAGCAGAGTTTTTACAGCTCTCCACAGGTAGAGCTAGGCCCCAGGGCAGCTGTATGTGTAAGAGATGGTGATGGTGGTTGTAGTGCAGGGCAGATGACGCAGCAAATAATTCTGAGGACACAGCAGGGTGCAGTCTTTTCAGTTTACTCACAGTTTGAGGTGCAGACCAGGGCACTGAGTTGGTCCTCTGTTCCTTACTGTCCTGTGGTACTTGCCCGTATGGCAGGCAGCTTGAGCCTGTAGCAGGTGTCGCTCCTCTATGGTGGCTCCGGGCTCTGATCTGCTGCTGTGCCTTCAGGCGTGATGGGACCAGGAGGTCTGCAGTCTCCTGCCCTCCGGATTTGGCTGCTGGGACTGTTGTACCTGTGCAGCCACGGACTCTGGCATCTGTTTCAAGCGCTCTACCCTGGGGTGAGCTTGGTCACAGCTCCAATCCCCAGGGTTCCGTAAACTTCCTCTTTCCTCTCTCTTTACTCTGCTCTTGGGACGAGCTCCTCACAGCTCCTGTCCCTTGTACAGACTCTCAAAGACTGCGACTAACTAACTCTACCTCCAGCCCAGAGCTTATAAGAACGCTCCCCTGAAACTGGGTTTAGAGCTCCCCCTTCTGGCCTGGTAGGAATAGTGTTGGATGTTGGTATTACCTGGCTAAGGGACCCCTCCTTGCTTCCAGGCATGACATCACCCCCTATTAGGGAGGCAATACCTCTGTGGCAACCGGACTCTTGGGGTGCCACCAAGATAGCCGTCTCCTACTCCTTCTGAAGTCATATAGTGACCATTAGCTAAGATGACTTTTTCTGACTTGCTTTCATTAAGGTCAGTGAAGAAATCCTTGTTATTTGTCATATGACTGCTTGCACCAGAATCTATACACCATATACTGTATGCTTTGCAGATGGGCCTGTACTGGCATTATATGCAGCTTCAGCACATGCAGAATCTTCTTTACAGCTGTTTTAACCCTTTGATGACTGTTCTGCTTTTTAAACTGACTCATTCTTGCTTTCCAAATTCTGCAGTCTGCTTTAAGGTGGCCTGGCTTTTCTACAGACAAAACATTCACGAGTTTCTCTTAGATTGCGCTTTTATTTAAGGAAATCCTGTGTCTTTGATGGTGTTTCTGCTCTGGATTCATTACTGCTGCTTACATGCTGCGTTTTAGTCTTGAATTCATCCACAAGTTTGCCTTTAACATACTCTAGTGTCAGCTCATCATCTGGCCGTGCATATAGTGCAGTCACGAGTGTGTCATAATTCTCTGGAAGACCACTTAATAGAAGTGCAGCAACATGAAAATCTTTAATTTCTTCTCCAATACCCCTGAGACGCTCCACAATCTCTAGGGTGTTTCTTATATAGTCCTGCATATTCTGTCCATCATTTAGCTTAAACTGATACAGCTTTCTCATGAGATAAAGCTTATTGCTGAGATTTGATCTTTCTTGCACTTTCTGTAACTCAACCCACATGTCCTTTGCAGTTGCACACTTGCATATATGCACAATTTGCATATATGCACAATCTGATTACACTATGTAACACAATTTTTGTTCCTGGCTTCCAAGTAATACTTCAACTGCTTATGTTTAAAGACTATGGAAAAATGACTACATTCGGCACAAACTTTGATTTTATGACCACAGGCCAGAAAAATTTCCTATTTATCGTGTCAAAAAAAGGAAATTATTATATTTTCGTTCATGCGGTCTGCTAAAAAACAACACTTGCATGGTAAATAGACAAAGACAGTCAAAAATCACTCAAAAAGGTTCAGAAATGAGTAGTTTTTCTAGATTTGCGAGTGTACTGCAAATCACTTTCTCGAAGAAGCACCCAAATGTAGTCCCCCATCATGTTTTCGTTATACTGTCCTTGGTAACGACGTTGAAAGTCAAATATATCTTTATGAAAGTGCTCGCCTTGCTCCTCTGAGTAAGCTCCTATGTTCTCCTTGAACTTGTCAAGATGAGCGTCAAGGATATGGACTTAGAGAGACATTCTACATCCCATTATGGCATAATTCTTTATGAGAGTCTGAACCAACTGCACATAGTTTTCAGCATTGTGATTACCCAGGAAGCCATGGGACCACTCCAACAAAACTGTTCAAAGCCGCTTTCTCCGTCCTGTTCAGCAGCTTGGCGAACTTGTTACATTCTATGATCTTCTTGATCTGCGGTCCGATGAAGATACCAGCCTTGACCTTTGCCTCAGACAGCTTTGGAAAGAGATCTTGGAGGTACTCAAAATCCTTAGACACCGCTAGGGGTGTCAATCCGATAATACAAAAACTTCTTTACAACCTACAAGAAAAGTGGGTGACATATGGTTCACGGTATAAACAAAATCATAATGTTCCATTCCCTCCTTTCACTGTATTCATAGAATTTGTCGCAAGCTAAGATAAGAAATGACCCTAGTTTTGACTTCACTCTGTCATGTTCCACTGCCCCTGGTGTCAAACCCAGTAGGACACCTGTGGCAGTCTACAAAACTAACATTGTTTCCACAGGCCCTCCTCACAATGCGAGTAAACCCACTCCAGACGAGAACAAGCCTCAGGATGTCAGTAAACAGTGTCCTCTACACAAGAAACCACATCCTCTACTAAAGTGCAGAGCCTTCAGGGAGAAGTCTTTGGAGGATCGCAAAGGTTTCCTCAAAGAGAACAACATCTGCTTCAAATGTTGTGCCACAACCTCTCACTTCGCCAGGAACTGTGAAGCTAGCGTGAAATGTGCAGAATGCAGCAGCACGGATCACAATACAGCCTTGCACCCTGGACCACCTCCACGAGTGTTGTCACAAGCAGAGGAGCACGATGGGAAGGAGAAGAACACTGATAAAGATACCCCTGTGGTCAGCACTCAATGTATGGAGATCTGTAAGGGACTCACAGGAGGAAGGTCCTGTTCAAAAATCTGCCTTGTCCGAGTCTATCCTGCAGGCTGCAAGGACAAATCCCTCAAGATATATGCAATCCTGGATGGCCAAAATAACAGGTCTCTAGCCAGGTCCATCTTCTTTGACAACTTCAGCATTGTAGGCCCTGGTTCTCCCTACTCCCTGAGGACGTGTTCAGGTACCGTTGAGATGGCGGGGAGAAAAGCAACCGGATACAAGGTGGAGTCCATAGATGGGCAAACCTGCCTATCGCTACCAACCATCCTGGAGTGCAACCAGATTCCCGACAACAGGTCAGAGATACCATCACCGGAGGTGGCGACACATCACCCCCATCTGAAGCGTATAGCCCACCTGATACCTGAGTTGGATCCAGAAGCCCCAATAGCCCTACTCCTGGGAAGAGATATACTACGAGTCCACAAGACTAGAGAATCTATAAACGGCTCCAAAAATGCTCCGTACGCTCAGAGGCTCGACCTTGGATGGGTCATCATAGGAGACGTCTGTCTAGGAGGAGCACACAAGCCAGCCTCAGTCAACAGTATGCTCATGAGCACACTAGAAAATGGACGTCCGTCTCTCTTCCGGCCATGCCAATAGTCTGCTGGTAAAGGAATTGCCAAACAGCGCTCCTTGCCCTTTCTCAGTACCTACCAACGAAGACCACGCCTGTGAAGATGAACAAGACCACGTGGGATGTACAGTCTTCCACAGGACAAAGGAAGACGACAAGATAGCGATGTCCATAGAAGATAGGATGTTCCTGAACATCATGGATAGACAAATAGTCAAAGACAAATCGAACAGCTGGGTGGCACCTTTACCATTTCGACCTCAAAGAAGGCGCCTACCCAACAACAGGCAACTGGTCTACAGCCGATTCATCTCCCTCAGGCACAAGCTTAAGAAGTCACCTGATACGAAGGAACACTTCTTTACCTTCATGGGAAGGATATTCCAGAACAACCACGCAGAGATTGCACCTGCACTTCAGCCCTCAGAGGAGTGTTGGTACCTGCCCATCTTCGGAGTATACCATCCCAAGAAGCCATGTCAAATAAGAGTGGTATTCGACTCAAGTGCCAAATGTGAAGATGTGTAAGGTTCTTTGTACATGTTCTTGAAACTCAGTTTTTCCGTCAGCCATTTTGCTTTCTGTCTTGCTACAGCTATTTTGCCCTCAGTCAATATGGAGTTTTCAGCTTTCATGTTCCCGCCCTGATTCTCTCCCTCTTGCTTCTTAAGCAGCCACAGCTGAGCAATCAGTGCTTCTGAATCTAGCCTGCAGTGAACCTGTGACCTGACTCCTGGAAGCCTTGGATTTTGTACTCCAGCTATTCCTACTGAGGAACTCTGGAACTTTTGTGTGGACTCTGGAACCCTGCTCTTTGAAAGACTCACGTTTGCATGGACTTACGGTGATATGGAAATTTAATTAGGATAAAAATATCCTGTGTTTGCTGCTTGCCATGTCCAAATCTCTATATAATGTCCTTTTGAGCGCTCAGAACGAAATGAGGACTGTCCACACGAAAGTGTCAGTATAACAGTTCGTCAAAGACATACATTTATTATTCATTCAAGGTTTTATACGTTTACAAAAAGGGGCTGGTTAGTCAATTAACATACAATTAAAAGCTGCTAGATTATTGGCTGTTCTAGTGTAAATATGATAATTATGATAATCATGATTAAAAGAGCTGAAGTTGCAGAATTATTGTTTTATATTCTTGTGACCTAGTTGCCTTGCATAACTATAATGTAAACAACAGATATCTAATAGGACATTTTGTACTTCATGCATTTGTTCCTTTACGAAGGTCTTATGGAGGCCAGATTTCTTTAAAACGACTGATTATATCTGGCCTAGAAATATGTGAGCACAAGGTTTTTTAGCAAGTGAGATCTATCTAACTGTGAACTGTGAATACATATATGTGAATATACTTTGAATATATATGGAAGACATATATATTTCCATGACAGTCGCCCCTTAGATACCACTTGCCCTAAAAACCTGCTCCTGGCCCAAAGCGCTGCAACTCTTTTGTGCTGCTGGTGAGTTGAGACACTGTGTAGCCCTGGTACACAATACCAGGAGGATGAGTGGAGAGGTAACAGTTAAGGTCTCTTCATGACATCACGTACACTTCTGACACACCCAGCAGGGGTGTGGAAGGGAGTGATTTTAGTCAGTCAGTTTCCTGTCCTTGGACAGAGTAGACGTGTCCAGTTTTGAGCCTGTCAGCAGTTCAGAAAGTGGAGGCTGGTACAGGTGGTCTTATTCACCTTAGCCTAGTCAGAGCTGTGCCCCACTGGAAGAAAGACTGAACTATCTATTAAGAGTCGAGCAAATCGAAGGGCAAAGTGGAAGGAAGATTATTGGAAAAGTGCTTTTGGCTTGGAAAAGTCCTGCACATTGCTACCGGTCACTGGGGACCGAAGGATCACTATTAGCTACAAGCATAGTGGTAAGAAAACCAGAGATTTACCGGACCCTAGGTCGCGGCAAACAGCCCCATATAGTCAGTACGTAACCGGAGTCAGGTGAAATAGGGACTTTGAGTCAAGCGCAGACAAAAGCAAGAACCTAGTTTCATCAATTGGAAGGCTTCACCACAAATCTGACTGGGCAGAACAGCTTTGGAAAGCTGGAGTTATTGAGGGAACTACGCTGCAAGCTGGTTGTACTCATCATTGTGTTGAAAGTAAAGGAGGCCCCTAACTTGCTTAACCGTTGCCTCAAAGCTCATCCTCCATCAACCCCATCAGCCTCCCTGGGACCTGCCTTACCATCTTGCAAGTAAAGGTATGGAAAGACGCTGACCGTGTGAGACTGAGTTATTGATTTGCATGCCTGCACAATCCCTACCTAACTATCGACCTGAGGGAAGAGTCCCACCTGTAGGGGACCCGACATCTAGCTGCATCACCATCCCCTCAGAGATCTATAGCAGCGCTGGTACAAATTACCAGAATACTACAGGTGGCGTCACGAACTGTATATAAATCTATCCCCTGTAAATATTCCCCCAACATACGCCAGACCGCCAGGGCCACAGACCGAGCCACCGCTACCTGTGACAATCCCCATAGACTTCTACGGGCTCGGCTCTGAGTACCCCATTGCCCTGGTAACCCACAATTGTGGTGGCGGGTCGACACAACTTGGCGTCACGAACAGGATACGAAACTTGCAGCATTGCGAGCCCTGTGTGCCTGTGGATTGTTTTTGTGAAAAAGGACTGTTTGCACTTTTGGCGCCAAAATCGCCATTTTTGTCGCCATATTCGCGCCCTAAGGCGCTGGAGAAGAAGGTGGGCGTACCTGAAAGAGCGCGCAGAGTCTTGGACACGCCTCTGGCTCTGACTCATCGGCAGGTCCTGCGACAGGAAGTGAACGCTCTGACATCAGAGCGCCTGCGACGAAGGTCCTGTTCTCACTGCGGTGCCTGTGAAATAGCAGCGTCTGAAACCGGTAGGCTCCGTTTAACCAAGGGGGCGCTAAGATGTCACAACAACCGGCTGACAGTGCGGCCCCGGCCGGAGGCCCCAATCCCGCACCGTCTGGTATTGTAGCGCAAGATGGGGGCGCAGGCCCTGCACCCAGTCCGGTAGTCCCGATCATGCCACTAACGCTCCCATATATGCCTGGGGCGAAATGGCTTCCCCAGTACAGCGGTGAGCCAGGCACATTAGCAGGCTTCAAGCGGAAGTTATGCAGCATCCTAGAAATGTACTCCATGCCTGAGAGACAAAAAGCTGCTGTGCTAATAGGGCAGCTAACTGGCGCTGCTGAGAGGGAAGTGGAGACTTGGGATACCGTTGATCAGGAGTCGGTACCTGCGATCTTCCTTAAGCTGCATGCCATATTTGAAGACCGCACAGAAACGGATCTCCGGATGGCCTTCTATCACTGTTCACAACAGCCAGGTGACAGCATCCGGGACTACGCTTGCCGACTACAGGGAGCCCTGAGAGCCCTCAAGCAGATTAACAATTTAAATGCTATCGATGAGAATAAAATGTTGAAAGAGCAATTTATACAGGGATTGAGATCCCAAGAGGAACGCAGAACTGTAAATTGGTGGTCCTTAGATCATCCAGATGCTACCTTTGATGCCCTAAAGGACATGGCAATAAAAGGGCTGCGGCCCCTGGGCAAACCTGAGGTGGCCACCCAACATCATCAGGGTGAAGTCACTCTGGAACCGGCAGTAACCCCCTGTTCCCCGCTAGTGGCTGAAGCCAAAGCGCAGGTGACACCTCCTAGTGAATTGGACTGTCTGCGCTCAGAGGTGCGCCAGCTGACTAAAAATCTGGCCGCTGTGATGAGTGCCCTGCAGCTGCGGAAAGAGGAGGAAGGAAAGATCTTGTTAGCTGACTGCCCAGAAGACGTTCCGTGGATGCACCGGAGAAGAAAGAAGACGTCGCCCCCCCAGAGGAGGACAACGCCACCCCCAGGAGCAACCTCTGATCAACACCCTCCTCGTCGAGAGATCATCTGTTATCGCTGTAACCGGAAAGGTCATCTGTCTACACAGTGTCCTTTAAACGGGCAGAACCTGGGTCCAAGGGCCAACACCCAGGAGAATACCCGTCAGGCCCCCTAGACTGGAACCGCAGGTATGTGGGCGGGCGACCCTACCTGTCTATTATTCTAGATGGTATTGCTGTTCCAGCATTGTTAGACACTGGGTCCCAGGTGACCCTAATACCTGATGCTCTATATACCAAGTACTGGTCAATGGACAGTCTTAAACCTCCGAGCCTTGACTTTACTGTGTATGCTTCTAATGGTCTTCCTGTAGAAGTACTCGGAACAAAATGTGTAGATGTAAAAGTGGGCAGAGAGGAATTGAAAGACCAAGGGCTTCTGGTAGTAAAGACTGTAAATGAGGAGAACGGTTTAAATATAATTTTGGGTACTAACATTATCGGTAATTGTTTGGGAGAAGTTGTGTTCTTGCTCCAACAGCTCGCTGAGATTGCCCGACCAAGGCAGAGAGGAGTAATCCAAAGAGAGATCCGGGCCCTGGTGTGTCAGCAGCAAGCGAAGCTTACCGACGGCGAAATTGGTAATGTACGGGTCACTGACTCGGATCCTATTGTGATACCCCCAATGAGTGAAATGATCATTTGGTGCAGGGCGGCCATAGGTCTGAGAGGACAAAATTACCAAGCTGTAGTAGAACCCCACCATTCAGAACATAGACCTACACTTATGACTGCTAGAGGAGTAGTAGAAGTGGTGAATGGAAGAGTACCGGTACGGCTTCTCAATTGGGGAGATGATGAAGTAAATTTACCCCGTTATGCAACCATTGCTAAACTTCATGCTGTTGATAATAATTCTATTCTCCCGGCTGAGTCCTTAGACTCCTGTCAAATAGCGGAGGACAATGACCCAGCAACTCAGGTGGCGGAATGGTGTCAGCAACTCCATGTTGGGACGGACACCACTCCCGCTCACCAGAAGCAAGGGGTATTACGGGTGGTGCAAGAGTACGCCCAAGTGTTTAGCAAAAATCCACTTGATTTTGGGACAATTAAGGGGGTACAACATCATATCCCTACAGGCAGTCATCCTCCCATCAAAGAGCGGTATAGGCCCATACCTCCAGCTCATTATCAGAAGGCTAAAGAAATGTTGAATGATATGAAGAAAGCTGGGGTGATAAGGGATAGTTGTAGCCCCTGGGCAGCACCTCTAGTTCTGGTTAAAAAGAAAGATGGTAGTATGAGAATGTGTGTGGATTACAGGCAGGTGAACCGCATAACACACAAGGATGCATACCCGTTACCACGTATAGAGGAATCATTAGCTGCTCTGAAAACGGCTAACTACTTTTCTACCCTCGATCTGACTAGTGGTTACTGGCAAGTGGCTGTGGCTGAGGAGGATCGTGAGAAAACGGCTTTCACCACCCCAATGGGGCTCTGTGAGTTCGACAGAATGCCGTTTGGGCTCAGCAGTGCCCCAGGAACATTTCAGAGAGTGATGGAAAACTGTCTGGGACATCTCAATTTTGAAACCGTGCTGCTATACCTAGACGACGTCATCGTGTATTCCAAGACATATGAGGACCATCTGAAACACCTGGCAGAAGTATTCGAGTCCCTGTCCAGGTACGGGATGAAGTTGAAACCCTCAAAATGCCATCTACTCAAACAGAAGGTACAATACTTGGGGCACATCGTCAGTTCAGAAGGAGTAGCGCCGGACCCAGAGAAAGTCACTGCCATCCAGAAGTGGCCGGAGCCGAAGAACCTTAAGGAAGTGCGACAGTTCCTGGGACTAACGGTTACTACAGGAGATTCGTGAAAGATTACACGAAGAAGGCAGCTCCTTTACAGGACCTCCTGGTAGGACAATCTTTAAAGAGCAGAAACCCTCCCTTTAATTGGGGTAAAGAACAGGCTGAAGCATTCCAAAAGATGAAAGAGATCCTTACAGGTGATGAGATCTTAACCTATCCTGATTACAGCCAACCGTTCCTGTTGTACACCGACGCCAGTAATGAAGGGTTGGGAGCAGTTCTCAGTCAGAAGCAGAATGGCCAAGAAAAAGTCATCGCATATGCCAGCAGAAAACTCAGGCCAACTGAAAGGAATCCGGAAAATTATAGCAGCTTCAAGCTGGAGTTTCTGGCGCTGGTCTGGGCCATTACTGAAAGATTTAAGCACTATCTGGCCTCCAATAAGTTCACTGCGTTTACAGATAACAACCCGTTAACACACCTGGAAACCGCCAAGCTGGGTGCCATGGAGCAGCGATGGATGGCTCGGTTGTCCAATTACCAGTTTACTATCAAGTACCGGGCAGGTCGAAAGAATGCTAATGCTGATGCGTTGTCCCGAAGGCCGCATGACTCTGATACGGAAGAAGAATCGGACGACCTGGAAGAAATTGAGCTACCTGCGTTCCATCGAAATGGGGTAGTCCACGAGCATCGAGTCCACAGAAAGCAGTATGGTGCAACATTAAATCCTTTACCCCATCACAGCTGGAAGGAGACTCAGGACAGTGATCCAGTGGTCAGCCGCATCAAGGAGTTGTTAAGACAGGAAGGCTCCTATTTGGAAAAGGATGCACCTATGTCAGCCAAGCTCCTGTGGAACGAGAAAAGCAGGTTGTTCCTATACCGTGAGAAGTTGTGCAGGAGATACGTCAACCCCAGAACCCATGAAATGGTCTGGCAAATAGTGGTCCCCAAGGCAGACGTCCCAATGGTGTTGGAAGCGTACCACGATCAAGCAGGACACTTTGGCTGGAGAAAGCTGGAGACCCTGTTGAGATGCCGGTTCTACTGGGTAGGGATGCGCAGCTCCGTCGAGAGGTGGTGTCGGAACTGTGGACCCTGTGGTCTCAGAAGAAAGGACTACGGTAGTCAAAAGGCACCCCTGCAACCTATCCGGACGACTCGTCCCCTGGAGATTGTGGCCCTGGACCACGTCAAACTGTCGCCAAGTAGAACTGGATACTCATACGCCTTGACCATGGTGGACCATTACTCCAGATTTCTGGTGGTTGTTCCAGTTAAGGACCAGACCGCAGTGACGGCTGCGAAGACCTTTCAAGCAAGCTTCTGCAGACCGCATGGGTATCCGGAGCAAGTATTGACCGATCAGGGACCTGCTTTCGAAGCTGATTTATTCAAGGAATTCTGTCACATGTACGGGTGCAAGAAAATTAGAACGACACCATACCACCCTCAAACCAACGGTCTTTGTGAAAAAATGAACCATATTGTCCTTGACTTGTTGAGATCCATACCGTTGGAAGACAGGAATCGATGGCCGGATTTACTGCCTGATTTGGTTGATTTGTATAACCATATACCTGTAAGCTCAACTAACTGCACTCCAGCCTATCTTATGAGAGCAAGGCCCGGAAGACTACCAATGGATCTAGAACTTGGAGTGGTAGAACCGGAGGCAGACGACGCTGTTGAAAACTGGGACGTCAATCGGCAAGAGCAATACAGAAGAGTGCAAATCTGTGTGGAGGAAAGTCTCAATAAGGCACGGGAGAAACTGGAAGATGTTTACAACCGAAATGCTCCTGCCAAGCCTTTGATGCCTGGAGAGGTAGTATTAAAAAGAAAAAGGAAGATGCACAAATTGGATAACCAGTGGGAGCAAGAACCCTACGTCATACAAGATTCTAAATATGACAACAGAAAAGTTTGTGTCGTCAGTAAGGACGGAGGAAGAACAACAACCACTGTGTCCAGAGATCATTTGAAATTGTGTCCAGAACACTTAAAGCGTTGTGAAAAGAACCCTGTCCTCAATCAAGGAGAAAGAAAGGAAGAGGTCATACACACCGATCTGGGAGATTTTCCTGCGGATTGGCCTAGACTGGGAGATGCTGTGATAATTCCAGTGTTGCAGTTTTATCAGCCACAAGAGGAAGTTCTACCTCCAGTTGTGCCTGTGGTGCCAGTTGAGCCCGCTCAGGAGTTACCCATCCCAGCAACACCTCAACCTGTGGAATCTCAAGAAGGATCATCTGAAGCAGCGCCCCATACTATGGGATCCCCTGGTGAAGCTGACTCACACCGCCCAGCCATCAGTACGCTTGCCAGATCCATGGAAAGATTAAGGCAGTTCTATAGTTTGCCGTTACGCAGTGCAGACAGATCGCAACTTGATATACCTGAAGCTACACCACGTAGATCAGAGCGAACCACCAAAGGGAAGTTACCCATTAGATATCAGCAGTGATTATAACGAATTGCTGTGAATATTGTAAAAAGTCTATATATATATATGTGTTTTTCCCTATTATGTCTTCGTTTAACAATGGACTCAGAGGCTGAGGACTGAGCCAGCCCAAAAACTGTATCCTGTAAATAGTTGCACTAAAGTGCCTTTTTAATGGTTTCACATGAAACCTTGACTTACCTCTGAACCTAAAACCCGTGTGGTGTGGCACTGAGTGAGGTCTGCATTTGGATGTCCTGCAGCCCACCCAGGACCCACGTTGAAGGTTTGGTGCGGGTCCTTCACAAGAATACTGTATATTTATTGAATGCTATTTAATATTTGTATTTTTCTATAATGTTTGCAACGTTCAAGATATCCTCACCTCCCGGATGGGACGAATTAATGTTATTGTTTAATGTTTTCATGCATAAACAAAAATGTCTCTTTATATTTTACAGCCCGGGAGTGCTGACGTTTACCATGGGGGAATGTGTAGCCCTGGTACACAATACCAGGAGGATGAGTGGAGAGGTAACAGTTAAGGTCTCTTCATGACATCACGTACACTTCTGACACACCCAGCAGGGGTGTGGAAGGGAGTGATTTTAGTCAGTCAGTTTCCTGTCCTTGGACAGAGTAGACGTGTCCAGTTTTGAGCCTGTCAGCAGTTCAGAAAGTGGAGGCTGGTACAGGTGGTCTTATTCACCTTAGCCTAGTCAGAGCTGTGCCCCACTGGAAGAAAGACTGAACTATCTATTAAGAGTCGAGCAAATCGAAGGGCAAAGTGGAAGGAAGATTATTGGAAAAGTGCTTTTGGCTTGGAAAAGTCCTGCACATTGCTACCGGTCACTGGGGACCGAAGGATCACTATTAGCTACAAGCATAGTGGTAAGAAAACCAGAGATTTACCGGACCCTAGGTCGCGGCAAACAGCCCCATATAGTCAGTACGTAACCGGAGTCAGGTGAAATAGGGACTTTGAGTCAAGCGCAGACAAAAGCAAGAACCTAGTTTCATCAATTGGAAGGCTTCACCACAAATCTGACTGGGCAGAACAGCTTTGGAAAGCTGGAGTTATTGAGGGAACTACGCTGCAAGCTGGTTGTACTCATCATTGTGTTGAAAGTAAAGGAGGCCCCTAACTTGCTTAACCGTTGCCTCAAAGCTCATCCTCCATCAACCCCATCAGCCTCCCTGGGACCTGCCTTACCATCTTGCAAGTAAAGGTATGGAAAGACGCTGACCGTGTGAGACTGAGTTATTGATTTGCATGCCTGCACAATCCCTACCTAACTATCGACCTGAGGGAAGAGTCCCACCTGTAGGGGACCCGACATCTAGCTGCATCACCATCCCCTCAGAGATCTATAGCAGCGCTGGTACAAATTACCAGAATACTACAGGTGGCGTCACGAACTGTATATAAATCTATCCCCTGTAAATATTCCCCCAACATACGCCAGACCGCCAGGGCCACAGACCGAGCCACCGCTACCTGTGACAATCCCCATAGACTTCTACGGGCTCGGCTCTGAGTACCCCATTGCCCTGGTAACCCACAATTGTGGTGGCGGGTCGACACAACACCCCTAGTACATGCCTCCCCCACCGAATACAGACTTTTCGCAAATGGGCGGTCAGGAGGACTGTCCCTGTCGGGGGTTTATGTGTTTGCAATCATAGTCTCCTTATTTGATAGGATGATTCATCAAGGATGTGTATTCTCAGTCTGGAGGTAGTTCGGAGATCTGGTCAAGCCAGACAGTTCTATCCGGACTGGTGCGAGGTCCAAGAGGGTGAGTGGCATCAAATTGGTTGTCTCCTGAACAGCTTTTTCCATTTTCCTGCGGATACAAGGAATTACACAGCAACCAGTAATTAATGCAAAAATGAGAACCCCCATAATGGCTGTCCCAACCTGTGCCAACATTTTCTGCCACCCACTCATCCACCCAAAGTATCGATCCCATGGGTCAGTGACACCTGAGTTCTGTTTCAGTTCCTCTGATAACTCATTAAGTTTCTGTATTGCCATTGTGACTTTACCATTTGGGCCAGTGTTGTCTGGGATGTAGGTGCAACAGGTGTCTTTGATCATTTTGTAAACACCTCCTTTCTCAGCTAGAATCATATCCAAAGCCATTCTATTCTGGAATGCCATAATGGAAGTGGGGCCTAACTGTGCTGCCAAACCTTTTACAGCATCTATGGTGAAGTTAACAAATCTCTGCTGGTTATAATAGATGTAATTTATCCAATCAACATTTTTTTTATAGTTACTAGTGGCAATAGTGACTCAAATCCTGCTTTAACTTGGTCTCTGGCCTTGAACTCATCAAGTAGGTCATCTGTCTGGTCAGTCAGAGCATCCACGACATCCTTCATGGCTTAGGTGTCTCTCCTGGTACGGGAGCTTCCTTGCAATGCGATACGTGGATCCAAACAGGCTTTCCCTCTAGTTACACAGAGGTTGGTGTCATCTGGGGCTCTTGGACAGGATCATCAAATCTGGCAGTGAGGAGAAAAACTCGAGAATGGACATTAGTTTTTGACCAATTCAATTACATAAGTGTTATGATTTGGTAGCTGAGGAGAGCAGGCAAAAAAAGTAATACACCAGAGAGGTTGGAATCTATGGGATTGCAGTACCCTGACTAACCACCACAACTAAAGGCAGCCGTGGAGCGTTCCTACGTTGGTCCTAGACGCCTCGTCACAGCCTGAGAAGCTAACTACACCTAAAGATAGAAAAAGGAAAGCTATCTGCCCCGGAGCAGATCCCCAAAGAACATAGGAAGCCCCCAAACATGTAATGGCGGTTAGACAAGAGGAAATACAGACACAGACAGAAAATAGAATGAGCAAACGCTGGGGCCCAATCTGTCTAGATAGAAGAGGATAGGAAAAGCACTTACTGCAACCCCAAAAAACCCTGAAAAGTACCAACTCTACTAATTACAAAAACACCTGAGATCACACGACCTCCACCACCTAAATTAGTTCTCTGGTGTAACAAAAACTAAACAGCAACCACTGAAAAAACTGGAAAAGGCAAATGAACAAACAGTGGCTGAACTAAACTGAGAGGAGCATAAGCCCCCGAAGGGGACCCGGCAGACCCCCACTGAAGTGCAGGACAAAATGCAGGCACCAAAAAACTAAAAGAAGAAAATGTCTTATCTGTTAGCAGAAGATGCAGGCACGAAACAGCTTTTTCTGGGTCTCTGGGAGTGTGCCTTACGCTAAACAGTGCAATTAGGAGTGTGTCATGCCATGGTTTGCGTGTCTCTTGGGCAATTTTTCAGCATTCTATTCTTAAGTGTTTCATTCAGTTTTTTCTACCTTCCTGCTGCTCTGGGGGTGGTAAGGAGTGTGTAGGCCTAAATCTGACCCTACTGCTAATCGGGTCTTGTGTGTCAGATTTGCTGTGAATGCGGGTCCCTGATCACTTTCTATCATTTCTGGAACCCCGTATCTGCACACTATTTTCCGAAAGTAGCTTCGTTGCAGTAGTCTTTGCTGACTTGGAAGGCTTCTGTTCATCTTGAAAATACTTCTTTTGACCACAATGGCGTATTTGAATCCTTCACTTGGCGATATCTGGATGTGGTCTATCTGGATCCTTTGATGCTGGTAGAGTGGTCTTTCCAGATGAGGTGAGGGGGACTTTCTTCCATACGTCCAGGCTTGCATTTGCCGCAGGTCAGACAGCTGCTGGTGAATTTGGCTGTTAGGGTGGAGATCTATGAAGCGAACCAGTAAGCACCAATCAGATCATTCATTTGTGTCTTTGATATGTGGATGTGGGTCCATCTACCCATTGGACCACCATAGGGTGCATACTTTGTGGTAGGCAGAGTTTGAAGTCTATTATTGATAGCCTTCTTTCTTCACATGTTGCTTTTTTCGCATTCAGCTCTTCTTCTCCTTTTGGAGCTTGGTCTTGTAACTTCTTGAGCAGATTCCAGGATGTTTCTTTGTCAGGTTTCTTGTCTTCAGTCGTCATGTAGTAGCCGTCCGGCTCTACGACCTCTCCACTTCTCCATGTTGTCTTCCTTTGGCTGCTTCTTTGGCTGCCATGTCCGCCATGTTATTGCCTCATGCCTCTTCTGTTTTCAGTTTTCCATGCACTTTGATTTTTCAAATTGCCACCATTTTGGAAGTTGGAGTATACCCAGTAGGTCCCTGAAGGCTCCATGATGCTTCACGGTTGTCCCGTTTGCTGTGATGAAGTCCCTTGTAGCCCAGATGGGTCCAAAGTCGTGTGCTATGCCATGCGAGTACCTGTAGTCCGTGTAGATGTTTGCAGTCTTGCCTTCTGCCATCTGGCAGGCCTTCGTCAGCGCTATCAATTCTGCTTCCTGGGCTGACAGGCTAGGTGACAGACTTCTGGACCACAGGATTTCTTGATTGCTGGTCACTGCACTTTCTGTGTTGAAACTTCTTCTGGAGCCATCCAAGTATCCCCCCTTGGGAGTGGGAGTAGAGTGGCCGGGCTGAGGACTGTAGGTCTGGAGACGGTGACATTATGAGACAAAGGCAATAGAGGCGCCACAAAGATGCCTGGCGGTTGTGAGATTACTGTTGGTTGAGCTTGATTGAAGATTGCCAAGATGTCATGTGGAGTGAGAGTTTCCAGTGGCTGTCCAAAAGTGATGTCAGCAACCTTGTCCAGGAGGGTGTGTGCTGCAGATACTGCCATCAGGCAGGAGGGTGTTCTTCTTGCAACTGGATCCAAGCGGGCTGAGAGGCAGCCTAAAAGTCTCTGTTTTCCCCCGTGAATCCGTGCCAGGACTCCAATAGCATGATCTTCTTTCTTCCATCAGGTAGACGGAAAGACTTTTCATAGTCAGGTAGGCCTGGTATTGGCGCTGAGACTGTGGAGTTCTTCCAATCTCTTGAATGGGTTGAAGGCTGCGTCTGATAGAAGGAGCGGGGTTGCGTTGATGCAAGCGCACAGAGGCTGCATTAGGTCTGAGGCATCAGGGATCCAGGTTCTGCAATATGACACTAGACCAGGGAAGGCCTGTAGCATTCTTGGAGTTGTTGAGGGAGCCATCTTCTCCACAGTGGTCTTCCAGTCTTTTGACATGTGTTTCGTCTTGTGGGCAATACAGTGTCCCAGGGATGTAACTTGCTTCTGGCATCACTGGACTTTGTTCTTCCAGACCTTGCGTTGCTGTTCTTCCAGGTAGAGTAGGAGAGATAAGGAATAGGCTGTGCAGGTGTCGATGTCAACCACACAAAAGAGAAAGTCATCCACGTGTTGTAGAAGAGTGACTCTTGCATATTCTGCAATCCAGTTGACGAAGATGGAGGACATTGTCTTGGTGAAACTTGAAGGGCTTGTTTTGAGCACCTTGAGGCAACATTGTCCATATGCACTGCACTGGTGCGTGAAAGCAGGCCTCCAGGTGGAGGGGAAACACTGAAGAAGGTACTGGCCAGGTTGATCACCGTGAATACCGTTGCGGTGACTGGGACTCTTGAGAGCAGAGTGTGATGGTTCAGCACTGTTGGGGTTTCAAATACCGTAGCCTCTTTCGCGGCCTCCAGGCCTTGCACCATTCTGAACTCAGTGGGGTTTACAGTCTTTTTCTTCACTGTGGAAAGCTGGGATTGATTCCGATGGGCGAGGCAGCCCAGTTTGGCCTTGTCCTTCAGTATGCGGCAGGGGACTCCCATCTGCTGGTGCAGAGCTGGCGGGAAAACAAGCCGTCTACTAGGATCTACATCATAAGAGATGACGACCAGCTGGCTTTCTTGTTCTCCACCAAGACAGTTACTGTGTTAGCACCTGTTCTGGTCACAGGGGGTCTTCTTGTTGGTACGTCTCCTTAAACGGCTGCTTTTTTTATCAGCACGGGCCATCAGTAGTTTCTTTTTCTCCAGCTTGGTCTCAGGTCAGTATTTGTGCACAAGTTTGAAGAGCTGAGTGGCCTTTTTCCGGTCTAGGGCCTGGGTGAACTGGTTGATTGCAGGGGGCACCTCCTGGTGCTTTCAAAAGATGAACCTCTGGCGTTAGAGCTGGATGAGGTGTTGCCATTCCATGAAGCGAGTAGAGTCCTTCTTGAGTTGAATATCCTGGCCAATGTCAAAGTTCTCAGGCCGTCTTCTTAGGCGAGTTCACTTAGACCTTCAGTTGGTCAGAGACATCTTGACTCTGGGTGATGGAGTGGCTTTTCTGGTACTATGTCCAGCACCTCCTGTGATAGGTCTGCAGTGTGGTTGTTTGAGGTTCCTGTTTCTTCTTGGGTCAGGGGTGAAGAAAGTGTCATGGTCCCATCTTCCTAGAACACTCTGGTCGCTTTCAGCTTCTGCAGTAGGTCCACTCCCAATAGGTTGAGGGTGCAGGTTTTTTACACAACAAACTGGGACATGATGGAGTGTTCTGGCTGAGTCCACACGCTCAGGGGCTTCATAATCTGGAAATATCTGACTTGACCATCAATTCCCATGCAGGAAGCAGAAGATTCTGATAGGTAGGTGAGGTTGCGGAGTTCCACAAGAAAAGATCTGACTACGCCATCCACTCTCAGGATATTGGTCCCACTGGTGGGGTTCCCTGTGGACTTGGCGTGCTCCTGTCCTATGGATGGGGTTCTTCACTGCTTTCTGTGTTTCTTCTTCTTCTGGGCGAAGTCAGTGTTCTGCACCGGTTCCGGAAATGACCAGACTCGCCACAGTTGTAACACTGGACATCCCTTCTGTCCCGGCGGGACTCAATCCTTTTTGCTACTGCGAGCAGGGTATCCATTGCTATTGACGTGTACTCAGGCCTGGCTACTACCAGTGGTTTCCTGATTGGTTCTCTCAGTCCATGCACAAAAGCCTGTGCCAACATCCGTCTGTTTGTCTGATCATGGGTAATGAGGCCCAAATCTTGAAACACTTGCATCACTCTGTCATGGAACTTCTCCACAGACTCTGTCTTGTCTTGACTCATGTCATGTAGGCTGAGAGTTTGTCCTGTCAGTCTGCTTTTGGCCCATTCTCTTTGTCAGAATGCATCACCTGCTTTTATTTCCATTATGGTCCAGAGATCAATCCAGGCTGCTGCATACGTTCGCTGGATCTGCTGCATTTTTTTGCAAAATGGCATGGGGTGTATCCTTGGGTCTGGCAGCATACTGATCACCTGGCTTGGGATGAAGGGCTCATAGGATGGTGCCTCTACCTGTCCCTGCTCTATTGGTGCTTGTGTGTTTTCTTCCCTAGTATTGGGCAGCATGTGTGACGTTGCATCTTCATCTTCATCAGATAAGAAGTGACATGGTGTACTTGGTGCATACACTGGGTGAGATTTGGGCTTTAAAGTTGTCTTGCTGCATGGGGATTTCCCACTTCCTTGCTGAGGCTGCGGTGGATCAGTGTCATGGTTCCATGCTAGCAGCCCTGTAGCTATACCACTCCCCTGTGAAGCCCTAGCAGTGGACTGTTGTGTCTGGGGGCTACATGTAGCGTTTTGTGTAGGGAGATTTGCACTTTCTTCTCCGGAAATCATGAGTGGCAGTGTCTGGACTGTGCTTGGGACATAGAACGTGCCTTGTGCTGTAAGCACTGGATACAGGGATACAGCATTGCTCTGGTTGGTCGTTGGCCCAGCTGGTAACGAAGCAGGAAAAAAAGGAAAAGAAGGGAGGTGTGCCTGAGAGGAGGAGGAAGGAGGAGAAAGATCTTCCCCGCTTCGTGCAGCCTGGGAGGGCATGGCTGGAGCTATGATGCCGTCTCCCAGTAGGGAGAGGTGGGAGGCACCGCATGTTGCACAAGTGTTCTTGTACCATGGATGCATCAGTCAGCAACTTTGAATCTACTAGCTTCCCTTTTCTATTTTTCAATACATCCTGCCATTCCGCAGCTTGGAGTCTGCCCTTCTTATGGATTTCACACACTTTCATGAGCTGTCTTTACTCCTTCTTGTTCAGCTACCAGCTGGGGGGGCAGTTTTCTCTCCAGGGAGCATAAGACTCTCCTGCTTGCCCATCTTGTTCCCCATTTTTAAAAAAAAAATGCGTAGTTTGTGTCTGCTCTCTCCCACAGCCTGTAATTCTCCTTATCTATGTGACCTTGTTCTAAGGCAAGCTTGTAGAAAAAAAAAATGGCTGGAGAAATAAAGCTCTAAAATAAATTGCTTAGAGAGAAAGAAAAAAAAAAAAAAATCTCTCCAAAATCATTTAAAAATGTACTTAAAAGAAAAATTATTATTATTTTTTTTTTAAAAACAAAAAGTTAGATTTAGTAAAAAACTCTAGAAAAAGTAAACATAAAAAAAATAAATTCACCAAAAAGGGGAGAAAAGAAAAACCGTATTAATCATAAAACTCTGAAAAACAACCCTTGTTACTAAAACAGCTAATTAAAAATCTCTGGAATGTCAGCTGGCTGCTTCCCCCCTCCCTTCCTTATATCTCTGCTTGCTGTCTCTATAGCCACTGAAATCACGTATCAAAAAAAAAAAAAATTATTATTCCTCAGAATAGCAAAAAATGAATATAGTTCAGTCTGAATGCCTGATAATTCTCACATTAAAACCTGTAGCCAAAAAACTAGCTTAAAAAAATAAAAATCAAAGCCAAGAAACAGAATGCCTGATAACGTGATTAGCAGAGGAGGGGGGTCAAAGGGGTTTTCTCGCTGCTGCAGCCAGCACACTGCTCTGAATGAGTTACTGACAGAGCGCATGGAGATGTGATTTAAAGCGACAGTACCTGATACAGACAATGAGACAGACACCCGGGAGAATACGAATCCCTCTTTTGATGATCTGTGACACATACAAGCTGCTCTGGTAACTGATAACTCACCAATTGCACTGAGCGCGGCGAAGCTCAAGGTTCTATCGCTCTGTACCGTAGCCCTGGCCGGTGCGCCGGTCACAGTAATCTGCAATAGCCTTCATTAAAATTCTCACTATCCACGTCTGATTTGACTGGGATGGCCTCCCGGTGCGTGGACAATTATTGTGAGAACTTATCCAAAACAAAGCTTCTGCCCTTCACGTCTGATTTGACTGGGATGGCCTCCCAGTGCGTGAAAGTTTACTGCAGAAACTTAACCGAACAAAGCCCTCGCTTCCACAACTGGATTTTTTGGGATAACCTCCCTCCAATGTGTGAAGAATATCTGCGTGGACTTATCCAAAACAAAGCTCCCGCCCTTCACGTCTGATTTGACTGGGATGGCCTCCCGGTGCGTGAAAGTTTACTGCGGGAACTTATGCAGCAATTTGTCTTTTGCTATACAGCCCCAGAGATCAGCAAGCAAAAACACAGTCACCGTTCCAACTTTCTCCCGGTTCACATAAAACATGAAACATATACAGCACAGCAGCAACCAACTCGGCTTATATCCCACGGCTTTTGGATAAGGGTATGGACTTTTTACACAACCTGGGAATGCGGTGATGACCACGTCCGACCGGCTGGAAGTGTAGGCTAGGACTAGGCACAGGGAACATTCAGGTAAGATGACAAAGTTTTCTTACCTTACTGATGGAGCTGCAGTCTCCGTCCCGTGTGCCAAGGCCAGGGCCAACACCCCCGTCTCTCCGGTCGGTCGAGTCCTCGTGCGTTTCGTCCAATGCCCCGGTGCAGGTGCCAACTGATATGGAAATTTAATTAGGATAAAAATATCCTGTGTTTGCTGCTTGCCATGTCCAAATCTCTATATAATGTCTTTTTGAGTGCTCAGAACGAAATGAGGACTGTCCACACGAAAGTGTCAGTATAACAGTTCGTCAAAGACATACATTTATTATTCATTCAAGGTTTTATACGTTTACAAAAAGGGGCTGGTTAGTCAATTAACATACAATTAAAAGCTGCTAGATTATTGGCTGTTCTAGTGTAAATATGATAATTATGATAATCATGATTAAAAGAGCTGAAGTTGCAGAATTATTGTTTTATATTCTTGTGACCTAGTTGCCTTGCATAACTATAATGTAAACAACAGATATCTAATAGGACATTTTGTACTTCATGCATTTGTTCCTTTACGAAGGTCTTATGGAGGCCAGATTTCTTTAAAACGACTGATTATATCTGGCCTAGAAATATGTGAGCACAAGGTTTTTTAGCAAGTGAGATCTATCTAACTGTGAACTGTGAATACATATATGTGAATATACTTTGAATATATATGGAAGACATATATATTTCCATGACAACGGTAACAGAGAAGAAGATCCTGAACCTGTTGTGAAGAGTGATTGCTGAGCTTAAGTTATTCTGGCCTGCTGTGTATCCTGCTTCTGTATCTGCAAACTGTGTGACTATTTTTGCCAACTTGTATGAAGTAATACAAGACTTTCTATATCAAACCTGTGTCTCATGTATTTTCATCGCACCCAAGCACAAGACGCTATATGAACTGTACTACATACATTACAAGATTCAGAAGCCAAACGTTAGTGTCTGCTGGGTCTGGGAAGGCTGTGTCTGCTGTAACTGTGGATATCAGACGTCCGGTTGTACTTTCTGTGATGACAGTGGTTGTGACTTCTCACAACCATTCCAGGTGAGCAATTCCCTTAAGTTTTTTTTTCTGCAGTGTTACCACAGGTAAACACTATTGTTTTTTTTTTTTCTTTTCTCTTTTGTGTCTGCTGTAACTGTGGATATCAGATGTCCGGTTGAACTTCTGTGATGATAGTGGTTGTGACTTCTCACAACCATTTCAGGTGAGCAGTTCCCTTAATTTTTTTTTCTCTCTGCAGTGTTACCACAGGTAAACACTATTGTTTTTTTTTTCTCCTCTCCTTCCAGTACTCCTGTCTTAAAAGATCTGGAAAATGGAGGCCCGCATAAAGGAACTTTGCGGAGTGACTGATAATATCCTTGCAGATTTACAGACTATAAAAACCCGTTTTACAAACCTACAGGACCTCACTAATCACAATTTGCAAGTGTTTGGACAGACTGCCCAGGATTTGCGAGCCAGGATTGAGGTTCTAGAGGAGCGAGTCCAGGCTCCTGCCGTAGCCCCAAGTTCTGGGATTCCCAAGTTGCCCCCTTTTCGTTTTGGCGGTGAACGTGAAAAATTCAGGGGATTTATTAACCAATGCAATCTGTTTTTTTCTGCACATGCTTCACAATTTCCCACTGAACGATCTAAAGTGCTTACTATAATTATGTTACTTACCAACAAGGCTTTGATGTGGGCAAACCCTCTGATTGAGACTGAGGATGAATGTTTGGATCATCTTGATGCTTTCATTTCAGCCATGGGGCAGGTGTTTGATGACCCCAATCGAGGTGCAACAGCTGAAGCAGCCATGTTAACTTTGCGCCAAGGTAAGCACTCGGTAGCCGAATATGCCTTGGATTTCAGGAGATGGGCTCTTGATACCACCTGGGACAGTTCCGCCAAAAAATCTATTTTTCGAAAGGGGTTGTCTCCACTAATTAAGGATGAACTTGCTCGTGCCGACCCTCCCACTGCGTTAGGTGACTTTATTAACTACTGCATCCGTATTGATGCTCGCCTGACTGAACGCAGGCAAGAGAGATGGTTCGAAAGCAATCGCACTAACCTTTTCCTACCTTCCTCCCCAGCGAAGGAACCTTTGAGTAGGATCACACGGGAACCTGAACCTGAACCCATGCAGGTAGACTCTTTACAAAGACGGGTTAGTGATGCACGCAAAGAACATCGTTTTAAGGAAAATCTATGTTTCTATTGTGGTAAGTCAGGGCACTTCATTATAAACTGCCCCAGCCGTTCTCGTAAGACTACCGCAGCACTCATTCACTGTGAGTGTTGCGAGAGGAGATCTGTCAGGTCCGAGCCTCAGGCTCCAGAGAGATCTGCAGCAACAGATCTTGATTTCTCGGACTTAAACTCCGTTACTTCTGAGGACGATGACTGTGTAAATGCTGCAATTTTTCAAGTTTCCTCGGCGGTGTCCCAGCTGAGTTGTAAGAAAAACAATTCTCATTGCTTTCTTTCCATCAAACTCTGGGTTGACTCATCCTGGGTGTCTAGCTCTGCTATGATCGACTCAGGGGCAAGTGGAAATTTTATGGATGTCTCCTTTGCTCTGAAACAGGGGATACGTTCAGTGAAGAAGGCTACTCCAGTACAGATGGAAACTGTGGATGGCTCCCTGCTGACCTCTGGACAGTGGATCAGGAAACAGAGCCTTTGAGGGTCCTTATGGGTAAAGATCATCAAGAGAAACTGTCCTTTATGCTTATCTCTTCTCCCCACTTTCCCATTATTCTAGGGCTACCATGGCTGCAGGCTCAGAACCCTACCATTAACTGGGAGACCAAGGAATTACACTTTCCAGAGAAACAGATGACCCCAGAAGTTTCAGCGTGCTCTGTTCCTAAAGGAACCATGTCAGTCCCTGAACTACCAGCTGTATACCAGGACTATGTGGATTTATGTGACAAGAAGAACGCTGACCAGCTTCCCCCTCACCGTCCATATGATTGTCCAATTGAATTATTGCCTGGAGCAGAGATACCTTTTGGTAAGATCTACCCCCTGGCGGGGCCTGAGCTAAAGGCTTTAAAGGATTACATAGACGAAAATCTAGCCAAGGGCTTCATACGCCCCTCTTCATCTCCTGCAGGTGCACCCATCTTCTTTGTAAAGAAGAAAGATGGATCTCTGAGACCCTGCGTAGACTATAGGGAACTCAATAAGGTTACTATTAGAAACCGTTATCCATTGCCTTTAATCCCTGAGTTATTGGAGAAAGTACGGCATGCCAAAATTTTCTCTAAATTGGATCTCCGTGGGGCCTATAACTTGGTCCGTATTAGACCTGGGGATGAGTGGAAGACTGCATTCAGGTCACGCTATGGACACTTTGAATATCTAGTTATGCCTTTTGGTCTGAGTACCGCCCCAGCCACTTTCCAACACTTGGTGAATGACATCTTCAGGGATCTCTTGGATACATTTGTGGTGATTTATTTGGATGATATTCTAATTTTTTCTAACTCCACAGAGGAACATCATGGACATGTGAGAATGGTCTTGGAACGTCTAAGACAAAACCATCTTTACATCAAACTTGAAAAGTGTGAATTCCATAGGACCGAAATTCAATTTCTGGGGTATGTACTGTCTACACAAGGAATTAGTATGGATGGAAGCAAGACCCAAGCCATCAAGGATTGGCCAAGTCCTAGAAATGTGAAGGAGGTGCAGCGCTTCATCGGGTTTGCCAACTTCTATAGACGTTTCATTAGGAATTTCTCTGAGGTAGTGTCACCTATCACCCAACTTACCCGGAAAGAGTCTAGGTTCTCCTGGACTCCCCAAGCCCAGGAAGCATTTTCCCTTCTGAAAGATAAATTTACCACCGCACCTATTTTGGTACATCCCAACCCCGAACTTGCCTTCATAATAGAGGTGGATGCTTCAGACTGTGCCGTTGGAGCTATACTCTCTCAGAGAACAGGTGAGAAGAATGTCTTGCATCCCTGTGCCTTCTTTTCCCAGCAGTTGTCTTCGGCTGAGAGGAACTACGATGTGGGCAATAGAGAGTTGTTGGCCATTATTGCCGCCTTCAAAGAATGGAGACACCTTCTTCAGGGAGCTGCACAGCAAATAGTCGTCCTGACAGACCATCGTAACCTTGAATTTATCAGGTCGGCTAAGTGCCTGACTCCTCGCCAGGCTCGCTGGAATCTTTTCCTAAACCAATTTAATTTTGTCATTTCTTATAGGCCAGGATCGCGCAATGGAAAGGCTGATGCACTCTCTAGGATTCATTCAGCAGAGACACGTCCACTTACTCCTCCTAAGACTATTCTTCCTGACTCTAGATTCCTGGGAGTGATTCATAATCAAGACCTACTTAAGGACATCAAGGAAGCATACCATGCGGATTCCTTGTTGGCACAACCCCCAAGGGACGTAAGTCTTGTCTTTAAGAATGGTGTGTGGATTCTGGGACAACGTCTATATATTCCTGAAACAGTCAGATTGAGAGTATTGCAACTCATCCACGATTCCAAGATAGCTGGGCATAGAGGAATTCTAAAGACACAGGAATTTCTTTCTCGTTTCTTTTGGTGGCCCACTTGCAGGAAGGATGTTTTAAACTATGTCACTTCATGTGAAGTCTGTGCAAGATGCAAAACACCTCGCTCCTCACCAACTGGTCTGTTACAACCTCTTCCCACCCCGTCCCGCCCGTGGGGATCCATTTCTATGGACTTCATTGTGGAGTTACCAACCTCTCAAGGGAAGAACACCATTCTAGTGGTGGTTGACCGTCTAACAAAGGCAGCTCATTTTATACCTTGTGTCGGCTTACCCACTGCAAAACAGACATCAGATTTGATGATTAAAGATGTGTTTCGCTTACATGGAGTACCGGATGAGGTTATTTCGGATCGAGGGGTGCAATTCACCTCTAGGTTTTGGCAAAATTTCTGTGCAGCATTGGACATTAAAGTAAATCTTTCTTCTGCTTTTCATCCCCAGACTAATGGACAGACCGAACGAACCAATCAAACCCTGGAGCAGTATCTCCGCTGCTTTATCTGCCACCTACAGGATGATTGGGTGGATCTACTTCCATTAGCTGAGTTCTCTTATAACAACTCTCAGAGTGCCTCCACTAAGCAGTCTCCTTTTTACTCCAATCTAGGTTATCATCCTAACATTCTACCACGATTTCCCATAGAAACGCCTTTACCAGCAGTGGCTGAAAGAATCGCGTCTTTACAGAAGAATATGGATCTTCTAAAGGAGAATCTGGAATCGGCTCAGGAAAGGTACAAGAAAGCAGCAGATAAATTTCGTAAACCTGCACCAGCTTTTAAGGTAGGAGACCTGGTCTGGCTGTCAACCAGAAATCTTAAGTTAAGGATTCCATCGTCTAAGTTGGGACATAAGTACATTGGACCCTATAAAATCAGTAAAATTATAAGTGCCGTTGCTTGTCGTCTTCAACTGCCCAGAACTATGAGAATCCACCCTGTTTTTCATGTATCCCTACTAAAGGCTGCAACACCCAATACGTTTCCTGGACGTTCTTCTCCTTGCCCTGACCCAGTGCTAGTCGATGGTCAGGAAGAATTTGTGGTGGAAAGGATTCTGGATTCCAGGTTATACAGAAATCAGTTACAATATTTGATTAAATGGCAAGGCTACCCAGTGGAGGACAACTCATGGGAACCAGTCAATAACGTTAATGCTCCTCGTTTGCTCCGCCAGTTTCATCAGAGGTACCGAGACAAGCCTGGTCTGAGGCCATCCGGAGGTTGTCCCTAAGGGGGGAGTAATGTAAGGTTCTTTGTACATGTTCTTGAAACTCAGTTTTTTCCGTCAGCCATTTTGCTTTCTGTCTTGCTACAGCTATTTTGCCCTCAGTCAATATGGAGTTTTCAGCTTTCATGTTCCCGCCCTGATTCTCTCCCTCTTGCTTCTTAAGCAGCCACAGCTGAGCAATCAGTGCTTCTGAATCTAGCCTGCAGTGAACCTGTGACCTGACTCCTGGAAGCCTTGGATTTTGTACTCCAGCTATTCCTACTGAGGAACTCTGGAACTTTTGTGTGGACTCTGGAACCCTGCTCTTTGAAAGACTCACGTTTGCATGGACTTACGGTAACAGAGAAGAAGATCCTGAACCTGTTGTGAAGAGTGATTGCTGAGCTTAAGTTATTCTGGCCTGCTGTGTATCCTGCTTCTGTATCTGCAAACTGTGTGACTATTTTTGCCAACTTGTATGAAGTAATACAAGACCTTCTATATCAAACCTGTGTCTCATGTATTTCATCGCACCCAAGCACAAGACGCTATATGAACTGTACTACATACATTACAAGATGTCTCATTAAATGATGTCCTACTGTCGGGCAAAGACCTCAACAACAGACTTCTGGAAGTACTACTCTCTTTCCGCAGAGATACGGTGGCATTTATGTCTGATATACAACAGATGTTCCACTGTTTTCTCGTCAAAGAGAGAACACAGAAACTACTTGAGGTTCTTCTGGTACCGTGACAACGACCCAGACAAAGACATCACAGAGTACCGGATGAGGGTACACATCTTCGGGAAACAGCCCTTCCCCAGCAGTCGCTATCTACGACCTCCATAATTCTGCCAAAGAAGGCGAAGAAAGGTATGGATCAGACGTCAGATCCTTCGTAGAAAAGGACTTCTACGTAGAAGACTGTTTGAAGTCCACACCAACACATGAGGCCGCAATCAGTCTACTAAAAAGGCTCAAGAAATGCTCGCTCAGTCTAACCTAAGGTTACACAAGATTTCCTCCAACAGTCGAGAGTTGATGGAAGCATTTCCCTCTCAAGACTATTCCAGCGATCTAAAGGACCTAGACATAAGCATCGACACTCTTCCCATGCAGCGGAGTCTTGGATTGCTTTGGGATCTGAAGACAGATGCCTTCACCTTTCAGATCAGTAAAGACGAGAAACCCTTCACGCGCAGAGGAGTTCTTTCTTTCGTGAATAGTCTATACGACCCCTGTTATGTTTTGGTAGCTGAGGAGAGCAGGCAAAGACGGCAATACACTAGAGAGGTTGGAATCTACTGGATTGCAGTACCCTGACTAACCACCACAACTAAAGGCAGCCGTGGAGCGTTCCTACGTTGGTCCTAGACGCCTCGTCACAGCCTGAGAGGCTAAACTACACCTAAAGATAGAAAGAGGAAAGCTATCTGCCCCGGAGCAGATCCCCAAAGAACATAGGAAGCCCCCAAACATGTAATGGCGGTTAGACAAGAGAAATACAGACACAGACAGAAAATAGTATGAGCAAACGCTGGGGCCCAAACTGCCTAGACAGAAAAGGAGAGGAAGGATACTTACTGCAATTCCAAAAAACCCTAAAAAAAAGTCAACGCGTTCTAATTGCAAAAACACCTGAGATCTACCACCTAAATTAGTTTCTCTGGTGTAACAAAACTAAGCCGCAGCCACAGAAAAAACTGGAAAAGACAAATGAACAAACAGTGGCTCCAGAGGAACCGAGAGGAGCCCAAGCCCCCCGGGAGGGGAACCCGGCCAACCCCACAGAAATGCAGACAAAAATGCAAATGGCAAGCACAAAACAAAAAACAGAAAATATCTTATCTGAGAGCAGGAGAAGAGGCAAGACTCAGCAAGCTTCCAAGTGAACCAGGAAACAACGTTGAGACAAGAACAATTGATCACCGGCAACCATGATGGGAGGGAACCTCCCTTATATAAGACCAGTCTGTGATTCCTGATTGCCAATCCTCATTGAATGGTTCAGTACTGTTTGTAAACCACCAGAGGGAGCTTCTGCTCGAATTCATTTCTAAAAACATTCATAACAGTACCCCCCCTTGAGGAGGGGTCACCGAACCCTCATCCGTGCAACCAGGTCGGTCAAAGAGCTCTGTGAACG
>JARQOD010000001.1:96145255-96225664 GCA_033576555.1 Oophaga sylvatica
CACAACACCAAAACCACAAAACACACACCACTACTACACACAACCACACACAAAAACACACACACACACCACCTCTCACCTGCCCGCAGCACCCCGGGGACACACACACACACACACACACACACACACACAACACACCACCTCTACTGTCCGCAGCATCCCCGGTCCCCGCGCTTCCTCGCTCTGACGAGCAGGGCTGAATGATGACGCATTCAGCGGCCCTGCTCTTTGGTAGAGACAGGAAAGAGCGGGCAGCAGGGAGATGAGGTGAGTATGCCGGCGCCGCCACTTTCTGTAGACGCTCTAAGCTTATGATTATGGGCGGCACCCCTATGAGAGGAGTGGCGTCCATATCATGACTTAATGAGGGGGTACATGACCAGTGACTGGATTTCACATGCGGTGTTTTCTGCATGTGAGTTCCCAGCGAGGCCGCAAAGTATGTCCGAGGGCCCATGAGGTGGGGCCGCAAACTGTGTCCGAGGGCCGCAGTTGGCCCGCGGGCCGCGATTTTGAGAACCCTGATCTAAATCATTGAAAAAAGATGTTGAACAATACGGGCCCAGGACAGTTTTCCCTGTAAAACCCCACTTTAGACATTTTTCCAAATGGATGTGCAGCCATTTACGACCACTCTTTAGGTCCGATCACTAAGCCAGTTATGAATCCACCTAATAGTTGCCTTGTCCATTCCATACTTAGCATTTTTTTCAATAAGGATTGTGTGAGATACTTTGTCAAATGCTTTGCTGAAGTCAAGATATAATATATCTACTGCATTCCCTTATCCACCCAGTCATAAATTCTGTCATAAAAGGAAATTAAGTTTGTCTGACATGATTTATTAGTTACAAACCCATGCTGACTCTGTTTATTCACCTCATTCTTATCAAGGTACATACATGTTGTTTATTAATTTGTTCAAAGATTTTCCCCCTGATATAGAAGTCAGACTCACCAGCCTGGGTTTTGCCTGGGTCCCCTTCTTCCCCTTTTTGAAGATAGGACAACATTTGGGTTTTCTCCAGTCTTCTGGGACTTCTCCTGTTTCTCCAAGAATTTTCAAAGATTATGGAAAGTGGTTCAAAAATTTCTTCTGCTATCTCCTTCATACTCTGGGGGTTTTAATTCATCTGGACCTGGAGACTCATTCACACTGCTAGCCCATCCTGTGGTAGCACTGCACCGCTCTCGGTACCCCTTTTTAGTACAGCTTATGGGGGGTATGTTTGGCACCTTTATGGGAACAAAGTGCTGATACAAATTAAAAAACCCATAATTTCTACCCTGTTCCAAGGGGATTATTCTGAAAAGAGTGACAAAAAACTTCTTTATTCGGAAAAAAACAGGAAAATATATGTAATTAATAGATCAGGAATAAAAAATTTTCTGTGTCTCTTTGTGCAGCATCTACAGCCAGGCTGTTTTCTCTCATTCACAAACACAGGAAAAACGGGGAAATACAGTCCCATGCTATACCCTTGTGGCCCAGGGGTTTTTTTAAATTTTTAAACTTTTTAAACAGCATACAAATACGAAACTAAACACTCATAGACAGGAATGGAGTTTTTGGGCCCCAAAACATTTTCCAACCCCCCCAAACTCAAAAAATAATTATTTTTAGTCCCATTGCGGTTCGAATCCAAAAAATTTGGGCTTTTGATAATGATTTTTTGGTCATACCTTTGGGCTGTTCCCTTTGTCAGACTCGAAATAAACTACCGTATATACCCCATGTATAAGCAAGATTTCGCCTTTTTTTTAGGGCTGAAAGCCCCCCCCCGGCTTATACGCAGGTCATAAAAGGGGTTTCGGCGGGGGGGGGGAGTGGGGGTGTGGGTTCAAAAACCTCACCCCTCCGCCGGCGCGGTCTCGCCCCCCCCCCTTTCCTTCCCCCCACGATTCCGGTCCTTCCCCCAGCGGTCACTGGCACCCCCTCATTAAAGCCCATAATTTAGACATTTTTCATGACTTTAAGGGAGTGGTAGCATGCCCCCCGCTGGGGACTGAAGCGCTGGGGAGAGGCCGGGAGAAGAGGAAGGCCCCAGGGACGCGCGGCGGAGGGGTGATATAGCATATTTACCTGAATCCGTCCCAACCTTTCCCGGCTGCTCCCTGGGGGCCCTGGCTGTGAATGTTCAGGCAGAGGGCGCGATGACGTCGTTAGTGCGCACCCCGCTCCCTCCCAGTTCATTCAACAGCCAGAGGAGTCAACCAAAGGGAGCAGCGCATCGGTGCAGGGGGGACGGGTTTAAATATTCGGGTCCCGGGGGTCCAAAGGGGCCCCGGAGACCCCGGCCCACCGGGTTCCCCCATAGGCCCGCTGTCCCCCGGGCCTGTCAGAAACCGGCCCCTGGCCCCCCCCCGACGAGGGTGAGTATGCCCATTTTTTTTTTTTTTTTTTTTTTTTTGCAGAAAGCATATGACCTATACTAGGGGGCCTAATTGTCCCACATATGGGACATAATATGGGGGCAAAAGGGGGGGAATAATATGGAGCATAGGGGGGCATAATATGGAGCTTTAAGGGGGAAATAATATGGGCATAGGGGGGCCCATAAGTTTTGGGGAACATAGGGGGCCCATAACCCCTTGGACCCTTTGGGGCTTTAATCTGGAGCATATGGGGGCATAAGCGGTGGAAAAATAGGGGGGCATAATCGGAGCATATGGGGGCCCAAAAGCTGTGGAACATAGGGGGGCATAATTGGAGCATAGGGGGGCCCAAAAGCTGTGGAACATTTTAAGGGAAATATGGAGCTTTGGGGGGAAATAAGCTGGAAAAATTTTTGGGGGGCCCATAATCGGGGAAACCCATAGGGGGGCCCATAATATGAAGCATATGGGGGCAAAAAAGCTGTGGAACAATGGGGGAAATAATCGGGAAACATATGGGGGCAAAAACTTTTGGAAACATTGGGGCAAAATTTGGGAAAGCAATGGGGAAAATAATCTGTGGAACATAGGGGGGAAATAAAAAGGAGCAAAATTGGGGGCAAAATCTGGGGGAACTAGGGGGCAAAATCTGGGGCTTAGGGGGCATAATCTGTGGAAATAGGGGGGCATAATTGGAGCATTTTGGGGCATAATCTGGCAGCATATGGGGGCATAATCTGTGAAGCATCTTTATGGGGGCCATAATCTTTTTTCACCCTAGGCTTTTTAACGCAAAGCCCAATAAGTTTTCCCAGTTTTTTGGGGGCAAAATTAAGGGGGGGGGGGTGGGCTTATACCGGGTCGGCATATCATGAGTTTATACGGTAAGTCCGTAAGTGGTGATTTTTTTCTCAATGTGCTTGCCCTTCCCACAATCTCCCCACGGCTGGCAAGTTTAATGCATCCTTGGTGGGCCTCATAGTTTCTCTGGTTGACCCAAAAGGGCTTCCCGGGAAATTTTCCAAAAGTTTTTTTAAACCCAAAATTACTTCTTGACTTGCATAAGCAGCAACAAACATTATATTCTCCCTTTGTAAAAGATAATGTGACGGGACACTTTTTTTTCTGCGGGTCCAAAAAATTTTAAATTTTTCCCTCCTAACTTGAACAAGAAACCCCACTTTTTGATTTCTGATCACTTAAAACTCCAGCTCAATCTCCCTCCACAAAAAACCTCTGAAAAGTGAATCTCCTGTTCAGATATCAAGATCAACCTTTGATTTTCTTTAAGATTTGAAAAATTTCTCTTAAATTGTTTCCCAGTCCTTTTTGGGGGGGGGCCCTTGAAATACACATCAGCAGAGAATTCCGCTGGGGCCCGGTGAAAATCCGGACGAGTTGGGGTTTGCTATTTCAGAAGCGCCCCCACTGTTTGTCTGTAACTCCATTGCCGGTAGCAGATTTTAATTCCCTTTCCAACTTTAAGAAAGGATGGGCCCTTTGGTTTTTGACGCATTTTTGGGCTTCTACATTCCAAACGGGTTTTTGGATTGGGGGAAAAAGTTTTTAGAACTTTGGTTGAAAAAAGGGAAAACCCCCCATTTCCTCTCTCTGGTTTTGGGTTTCCCCAAAATAATAGGTCAAATTTCCCAAGTTCCTTACCCAAAGTGCTGGTTGAGAATTTCCCCTAGCTTTAAATTTCTTTTTCATTTTGATGAGACATGATTAAATCGTCTACATATAGGAGAACATCCCTTAACCCCTGGCTACATTTTTCGTATAAAAAACGGATCAGTTTGGGAATCTTTTAAACCCCTTAACCCTCAAAACTTTATTCATTTTCGATTCCAGCTTTTGCTGACTGCTTAAGTCCCTTTTAAAAATTTTTTTTTGCATTTTCCCAACAAGGTGAAATTTCACCCTTTTTAATAAAATCCCTCGGGTTGGCTCATGTAAAACCTTTCCCTTCGGGGTCCCATGGGGAAAGGGCCCCTTTTTTTTTGTAAAAAAGTCTCACTGTCTTTTGTTGAACTGCACCCTACAAAAAAAAAAAATTTCTGAGGGGGGTTTTGCTTGGGAACGGAGAAAATGAAAGCATCTTTAATCTTCACCATACTTTTGGGGAGTACCCTTTTGCGACCAATCTTCCCTTAAACCGTGAACTTTACCTTCGGTAAATTTTTTTTTTGAAGACCCATTTTCATCCGATGCCTTTTCCTTGTGGTAACTCAGTAAGCTCCCATTTCTGGATTGGGTAAGGGGACCCATTTTTTTCTTTCCCCCAGAAATTTATCATTTCTGCTTTCGGGACAGGCAGTTTTTGCATCTCTTGCCATGACTGGGGGGTTTTCCTTCGGGGAAGTTTCTTACCAAATAAAAAAAGGGCGTGTAGGGGGATCCCTTTTGTTTGGCCTTTTCCTGACCCTTCCTGACTGTAGGTTAAATTGGGGTTCTTCTGTGTTTTCCCTTTGGTTTTTTCGGGAGCTTATCCCACTTCATTTTTTTGGCTTTTGGCCATCTGGGTTTGGTGATTGAGTTTCTTGTTTTGCTTTTGGGTTTTGAATAACTAGTGAAACTTCAGGGGAATTTTAGCGTACCGTGTTTTCATAAAATCTTTAAATCTCTGCTGATTGTTACTGTTTTGGTTTGGGTCCCCGGGTTTCTTTTACCCCTTTTGGGAGTTTCGCTATAGCCCCCCAAGGACCTCCCCCTTTGCTGTGTTTCCCCACGGGAAACTTTTTTTTTTTTGGGAAAAACCCCAAAAACCGCTTTGTTCCCAAATACCGAGGTGCTTCGGGTTGGGCCCCCTTTCCCCGTTCCATAACTTAGGGGTTTTTTATTTGGGCTTCCCCGGGGCATTTTTTTTTTTTGAAGAACCCAACTTCCCCCCCAATACGTTGGGGTAGATTCGCATCTTCCACTTTCACAGAGAGAAATGGTTATTTCTTTTTTCCCAATACCTTTTTGTTCGGGGTTGTATGGAATGGTGGGTCGGAAACCCTGATTCCATTCTTTTTAAAAAGGGTTTTCCCACCTTAACCTTGTAAAAAACTGGTCCATTATCTGAAAGCAGGGCTTTTGGCATTTTTCCCAAAATTTGGGGTTAAACAATAAGAAAGATTTTCTTAAAAGTTTTCTGTGGAACTTCACCTTACTGTGAACCAGGTAGGGGTGCCTGTATATCTAGAGTAGTCTTTTCAAAAAATTTGCTAGGGGTTTGAATTCTCTTGGACCACTTATACCCTGAAATGAAATAGATCCGAGGCTGTGCAGATCTAGGGGTTGCTTTTTTTTTGGAAAAAGGATTTTCTGGAAAATTTTCCCCTTTAAGACAGCTAGTGCATTAAATCATTTCACTACACTGGTTGATTTAAATTTACCATTTGAAATTGACCCAGCTTCCTTTGCTTCGGGTTTTCCCCTTTGCCCAAAAGCCCTTGTGCCATACATGGATCCCGGGTTCTTATCCCAGATCTTTTTCCAGCACTGTACATCTTTTTTTTATTTTACTGATAAATTTTCATTTGGTTTTTTCTGCAAAAGTGTGACCCTTCTTTGACATAGCAGCTGTTATTTTTAAAAGGGAACCCTACTTTCCCCTTTGCTTTTGGAACTTCTTTATTTCAGAAGATTCCCCTTAAAGGCTGGGAAATAGAAACATCCTTTTTTGTACCTTTCTGCTCGGGTCCCCTGAGGAAACGGGAAACAGGGGGAGGGGGTTGCACACGCCGGGGCCCGGGGTTAAAATCAGTACCGGGCCGGTTTTTAAAAGGGGATGTGCCTCAAAACCATGACCATCCTTTGGCCCCTGGGAAAACCAAGGGAAAAAGGGAAAAGGGGGGATGATAAATTTATGAAAGCTATTTTTTTGTGACGCCACCTGTGGTTTTCCCGGCAATAAAAGTTACCCAACGTTTTTTCAGAGTCGGCGGGGGGCTGGGGGGATGCGGGGAGAGTTTTTACAGCTTCCACGGGTTAAGCTGGGCCCCCAAAAGGGAGCTGTTGTTTTAAGAGATGGGGGATGGGGTTGTAGTGAAAGGGGCAATGACCCCCAGAAAATTAATTTCCCGAGGACACACAGGGTGCAGTTTTTTCATTTTTCTCACAGTTTGGGGTGCGACCGGGGCACGGATTTGGGCCCCTTGTTCCTTACTGTCGGGGTATTTCCCCGAAAGGCGGGCAGTTTGAGCCTGTAGCAGGTGCGCTCCTTTTGGTGGCCCCGGGCCCTCTGATCGGCTGCTGTGCCTTCGGGCCCCGGGGGGGGAACCAGGAGGTCTGCCGTCTCCTGCCCTCCGGATTTGGCCCGGGGAGTTTTTTACCTTTTCAGCCACGGACCCCCGGGAAATCGGGTTTTTCAACCCCTTACCCGGGGTGAGTTTGGGGTCACAGCCCCAACCCCCCAGGGTTCCGTAAACTTCCTCTTTCCTCTCTTTTTACTCTGCCTTGGGACGGCCCTCACAGCTCCTGTCCCTTGTACAGCTCTCAAAGACTGCGACTAAAATAACTCTACCCCCAGGGCCCCGAGCTTAAAAGAAAAGCTCCCCTGAAAACTGGGGTTTAGAGCCCCCCCCTTTTGGCCGGGGAGGGAAAGTGTTGGATGTTGGTATTACCCGGCTAAGGGACCCCCCCTTGCTTCCCGGCATGCATCACCCCCTATTAGGGGGGGCAAAACCTCTGTGGGAAACCCGGGTCTTGGTGCCCCAAGATAGCCTCTCCTACTCCTTTTTGAAGCCCTTTTAAATGACCATTAAACTTAAAGGGCTTTTTCTGACTTGCTTTCATTAAGGTCAGTGGAAAAAAATCCTTGTTTTTTGTCATATGACTCTTTTCCAAAAAGAAAACTATACCAAACCCTATACTGTTGCTTTGCAGATTTGGGGCCCGTACTGGAAATTTTATGCACTTCAGAAACATCAGAATCTTCTTTACAGCTTTTTTTAACCCTTTTTATGACTGTTCTGCTTTTTTAAAATGATATTTTGCCCTTTTCCCAAAATTTTGCCCGTCGCTTTTTTAAAAAAAAAAAAAAAAAAAAAGGGGCCTGGCCCTTTTCTAAAGACAAAACATTCACGAGGGGTTTTCTTAGATTGGGGCTTTTATTTAAGGAAATCCCGTGTCTTTTGAAAGGTGTTTTTTGCTCCCGATTCATTATGTGTTACATGCTGCTTTTAGTCTTGAATTCATCCCCAAGTTTGCCTTTAACATACTTTGTGTCACCTCATTTATCTGGCCCTGCTTTTAGGTGGGAAATCCGATTTTGCAGATTTCTGGAAGACCCAAATTTAATAATTGGCCCCCAACATGAAAATTTTTTTTAAAAATTTCTTCTCCAAAAAAACCCCCGAGACGCTCCACAATCTCTAGGGGTTTCTTTTATAGTCCCGCAATTCTGTCTTTATTTAGCTTAAATGATAAAGCTTTCTCATTTAGATAAAAACTTATTGCTTTAGAATTTTTATTTTTTCTTGCACTTTCTGTAATTTTAAACCCCCATGTCCTTTTTCAATTTCACACTTGATAATGCAAAAATTTGCCCTATAAACAACCCAAACTGATTAACATGTAACACCAATTTTTGGTTTCCTGGGTCCAAGTGTAAAAATTCAAAGCTTATGTTTAAAGACTATGGGAAAAAAAGACTACATTCGGCACAAACTTTGATTTTTTGACCCAGGCCCAGAAAAAAAAATTTCCCATTTAACGTGTTTAAAAAAAGGGAAAATTTTTATATTTTGTTCATGGGTCTGCTAAAAAAAAAAACACTTGCATGGTAAATAGACCCCAAAAAACAGTCAAAAACCCTCAAAAAAAAAATTTAGAAATGAGTAGTTTTTTTAGTTTGCGAGGTGTAATGCCCAAAACACTTTTTCGAAGAAGCCCCCCAAATGTAGTTTTCCCCCCTCATGTTTTTGTTTATACTTTTCCTTTTGGGAACTGTTTTAAAGTAAACATTTCTTTATGAAATGCTCGCCTTTCTCCTTGAGGGAAGCTCCTTTTGTTCTCCTTGAACTTGCCCAAAATGAGCGTCAAGGGTAAGGACTTAGAGAGACATCTACATCCCCCTTATGGGCATAATTCTTTATGAGAGTCTGAACCAATGCCCCCCCTAGTTTTTTAGCATTGTGATTACCCCGGAAACCATGGGCCACTCCAAAAAATGTTCAAAGCCGCTTTTTCCGTCCTGTTCAGCAGCTTGGCGAATTGTTACATTCTATGATTTCTTGATCTGCGGGCCGATGAAGGGTTTCCACCTTGACCTTTTCCTAAAACCTTTGGAAAGAGGGTCTTGGGTTAAATCAAAATCCCTTTGACACCCTAGGGGTGTCAATCCCATAAACAAAAACTTCTTTACAACCTACAAAAAAGTTGGGTGACATAGGTTCACGGATAAACAAAATCATAATGTTTCCCTTCCTCCTTTTACATAAATTTTAGAATTTGTCGCCCCAAACTTTTAAAATAAGAAATGACCCTAGTTTTTTACTTCACTCTTTTCCCTGTTCCACTGCCCCCGGTGTTTAAAAACCCGTAGGGGCACCTGTGGGAGTCTACAAAAAATAAAAATTGTTTCCACAGGCCCCCCTCACAATGCGAGTAAAAACCCCCTCCAACGGGGAACAAAACCCCAATGTTCCCTAAACATGTCTCTACACAAAAAACCACTCCCCCTTTTCTTTAAATGCAGAGCCTTCAGGGAGAAGTCTTTGGAGGATGCAAAGGGGTTTTCCCCAAAGAGAACAACATTGCTTTCAAAAGTTTGCCACCCCCTCTCACTTGCCCGGAACGTTTAAGCTAGCGTGAATGGCAGAATGCAGCAGCACGGAAACACAATACGCCTTTCAAACCCCGGACCACCTCCACGAGTGTTGTCCAAGCAGAGGAAACAAAAAATGGGGAAAGGGGAAGAACCTGATAAAGATACCCCTTTTTAGCCCTCAATTTTGGGACCCGTAAGGGACTCACAGGAGGAAGGTCCAGTTTTAAAAATCTGGGCCCTTTTCCGAGTCTATCCTGCAGGCGCAAGGGCAAATCCCTCAAGATTTATGCAATCCGGGGTGGCCCAAAAAACAGGTCCCTAGCCCGGGGCCATCTTCTTTGACAACACAAATTTTAGGGCCCGGTTTTCCCTCTCCCTGGGAAGTTTCAAAAGGTTTCCGTTGAGATGGGGGGGGGGAGAAAAGCAACCGGGTACAAGGTGGAGTCCATAGATGGTCAAACCTGCCCATCGTACCAACCATCCTGGGGGTGCAACCAGATTCCCGAAAAAACAAAGGGGCAGAGATACCCTCAAACCCGGGGTTTGGGGGCCCACACCCTCACCCCCCCTCCCGAAGCGTATAGCCCACCTGATAACCCGGTTGGATCCAGAACCCCCAATAGCCCTACTCCCGGGAAGGATAATCTAAAGAGTCCAAAGACTAGAGAATCTATTTAAAAAACCCCCCAAAAATGCCCTTTCGCCCCAGAGGCTCGACCTTGGGGTGGGTCCATAGGAAACGTCTGTCTGGAAAGGGGCACACAAAACCAGCCTCAGTCAACAGATGCTCCCTGAGCCCCATAGAAAAAGGACCCCTCCGTTCCCCTTCCGGCCATGCACAAATTGCTGGTAAAGGAATTCAAACAGCGCTCCTTGCCCTTTCTCAGTACCTTTCCAAAGAAGACCACGCCTGTGAAGATGAACAAGACCACGTGGGAATTTACAGTCTTTCCAAAAGGGCAAAGGGGGGACGACAAGATAGCGTGTCCATAGAAGAGAAGGTTTTTCCGAAACTCTTTGGTAGACAAACAGCAAAGACAAAAAAGAACAGTTGGGGGGGCACCCTTTTCCAAATTTTGACCTCAAAAAGGCCCCCAACCCCAAAAACAGGGAAATGGTTCCCCCCAGCCTTTTTTCTCCCTCAGGCCAAAGCTTTAAAAAAACCTGATACGAAGGGAAAACTTTTTACCCTTAAAGGGAAGGGTATTTCCCGAACAAACCCCGCCCGAGATTGCACCGAAATTCAGCCCTAAAAGGGGTGTTGGTACCTGCCCATCTTCGGAGTTTTTACCTTTCCCAAGAAGGGCCCTGTCAAAAAAGAGTGGGATTCGACTCAAGTGCCAAATTTTTGAAGTGTTTAAAGGGTTTCCTTTTTACATTTCTTTAAACTCAGTTTTTTTCCCTTTAGCCATTTTTCTTTTTTCTTGCACCCGCTATTTTTTCCCCAGTCAAAATGGAGTTTTTTAGCTTTCATGTTCCCGCCCTGATTCTCTCCCCTTGCCCTTTTTAAGCCGCCACAGGGTGAGCCCAAAAAATGTTTTGAATCTACCGCCCGTGAACCCGGGGACCTACCCTGGAAAATTGGGTTTTTTACTCCAGCTTTTTTTAAATGAGGAACTCTGGAACTTTTGTGTGGCTCTGGAACCCCCCGCTCTTTGAAAGACTCACGTTTTCATGGACTTACGGTTTAAAAGAGAAAAAGATCCGAACCCGTTGTGAAGAGGATTGTTTAGCTTTTAAATTTTTTTTGGCCTCTGTGTAAAACCCGGGTTCTGTATTTTGCCCAAAATGTGTGACTATTTTTGGGCCCCTTTTATGAAGTAATACAAGACCTTCATAACAAACCTGTGGGCTCATGTATTTTCAAGGCACCCCAAACCAAGACGCTATATGAACTTTTTAAAATTTCATACATTACAAGATTCAAAGCCAAACGTTAGTGTCTGCGGGGGCTGGGGAAGGCTGTGGGCTGGGGTGTAACTGTGGAAACAGACGTCCGGGGGGACTTTTGTGATGACAGTTGGTTTTGAATTCCCCAAACAAAATTTTCCCGGGGAGCAAATTTTCCCTTTAAATTTTTTTTTCTGCAGTTGGTTTCCACAGGGTAAACACTAATTTTTTTTTTTTTTTTTTTTCTCTTTGTTTTTCCCCGTGTAACCCGTGGATATCAGATGTCCCCGGGTTTAACCTTTTGTGATATAGGGGTTGTGAAATTTTTCCCCAACCATTCCAGGGGAGCAGTTTTCCCTTAAATTTTTTTTTTTTTCTGCATGTTTAAACCCCAGGGAAACACTTTTTGTTTTTTTTTTTCCCCCTTCCAGTATTTTTGTCCCCTTTAAAAGATCTGGAAAATGGAGGCCCACAAAAAGGGAAAACTTTGCGGAGTGACTGATAATATCCTTGCAGATTTACAGACTATAAAAACCCGTTTTACAAACCTACAGGACCTCACTAATCACAATTTGCAAAGTGTTTGGACAGACTCCCCAGGATTTGCGACCCAGGATTGAGGTTCTAGAGGAGCGAGTCCAGGCTCCTGCCGTAGCCCCAAGTTCTGGGATTCCCAAGTTGCCCCCTTTTCGTTTGGCGGTAAACTGAAAAAAATTCAGGGGATTTATTAACCAATGCAATCTGTTTTTTTTCTGCACATGCTTCAAAATTTTCCCACTGAACGATCTAAAGTGCTACTATAATTATGTTACTTACCAACAATTTTTTGGGATGTGGGCAAACCCTCTGATTGAGACTGAGGATGAATTTTTGGATCATCTTGATGCTTTCATTTCAGCCAGGGGCAGGTGTTTGAGACCCCAATCGAGGTGCAACGCTGAAGCAGCCATTTTAAAACTTTGCGCCAAGGTAAGCACTCGTTACCCGAATATGCCTTGGTTTTCAGGAGAGGGGCCCTTGATACCCCCTGGGACAGTTCCGCCAAAAAACTATTTTTTCGAAAGGGGTTGCCCTCCACTAATTAAGGATGAACTTGCTCGTGCGACCCTCCCACTGCGTTAGGTGACTTTATTAACTACTGCATCCGTATTGATGCTCGCCTGACTGAACGCAGGCAAGAGGGGATGGTTCGAAAGCAATCGCACTAACCTTTTCTACCTTCCTCCCCAGCGAAGGAACCTTTGAGTAGATCACACGGGGAACCCGAACCTGAACCATGCAGGTAGACTCTTTACAAAGACGGGTTAGTGATGCACGCAAAGAACATGTTTTAAGGAAAATCTATGTTTCTATTGTGGTAAGTCAGGGCACTTCATTATAAACTGCCCCCGCCGTTCTCGTAAGACTACCGCAGCACTCATTCACTGTGAGTGTTGCGAGAGGAGATTGTCAGGTCCGAGCCTAGGCTCCAGAGAGATTGCAGCAACAGATCTTGATTTCTCGGACTTAAAAATCCGTTTCTTCTTGAGGACGATGGGCTGTGTAAATGCTGCAATTTTTCAAGTTTCCTCGGCGGTGTCCCAGCTGAGTTGTAAGAAAAACAAATTTTCATTGCTTCTTTCCATCAAACTCTGGGTTGACTCAGCCTGGGTGTCTAGCTTGCTATGTTCGACTCAGGGGCAAGTGGAAATTTTATGGATGTCTCCTTTGCTCTGAAACAGGGGATACGTTCAGTGAAGAAGGCTACTCCAGTACAGATGGAAACTGTGGATGGCTCCCTGCTGACCTCTGACCAGTGGATCAGGAAACAGAGCCTTTGGGGGGTTCTTATGGGTAAAGATCATCAAGAGAAACTGTCCTTTATGCTTATTTTTTCTCCCCACTTTTTCCCCTTATTCTAGGGCTACCATGGCCCGCAGGCTCAGAATCCTACCATTAACTGGGAGACCAAGGAATTACACTTTCCCGAGAAACAGATGAGTCAAAAGTTTCAGCTTGCTCTGTTCCTAAAGGAACCATGTCAGTCCCTGAACTACCACTTTTACCAGGACTATGTTGATTTATGTGACAAGAAGAACGCTGACCAGCTTCCCCTCACCGTCCATATGATTGTCCAATTGAATTATTGCCTGGAGCAGAGTACCTTTTGGTAAGTCTACCCCCCGGCGGGGCCTGAGTAAAGGTTTAAAGGATTACAAAACGAAAACTCAGCAAGCTTCCAAGTGAAACCAGGAAACAACGTTGGACAAGAACAATTGAATCACCGCAACCATGATGGGAGGGAACCTCCCTTATATAAGACCAGTCTGTGATTCCTGATTGCCAATCCTCATTGAATGGTTCAGTACTGTTTGTAACCACCAGAGGGAGCTTCTGCTCAGAATTCATTTCTAAAACATTCATAACAGTACCCCCCTCTTGAGGAGGGGTCACCGAACCCTCATCCGTGCAACCAGGTCGGTCAGGATGAGCTCTGTGATACGCATGGATCAGTCTCTCAGCATGGATGTCCGAAGCAAACACCCAAGAATTGTCCTCCTGACCATAACCTCTCCACTTAACCAAATACTGGAGTTTCCATCTAGAAAAACGAGAATCCAATATTTTCTCAACCACATACTCCAGATTGCCCTCAACCAAAACAGGGTCAGGGGGCGCAGCCATAGGAACCACTGGCTCGACAAACCTCTTCAATAAGGACTTGTGGAACACGTTATGGATCTTAAATGTCCCTGGATCACCAGCAACCATGATGGGAGGGAACCTCCCTTATATAAGACCAGTGTGTGATTCCTGATTGCCAATCCTCATTGAATGGTTCAGTACTGTTTGTAACCACCAGAGGGAGCTTTTGCTCAGAATTCATTTCTAAAACATTCATAACAGACCCCCTGGGATTCGTAGCTCCAGTTACTGTCCAAGGGAAAATGATGCTAAGAGACTTCATACAAGACACATCTGATTGGGATGATCCACTGCCAGCAGAAAAGGCAGACCTGTGGGCAGAGTGGAAGAGGTCTCTCGAGGCCTTGACCGACCTTCGTGTGAAACGACCATATGCTCCTGTGCCATCCACAGAAGTCAAGACACAAAGACTTTGTATCTTCTGCGACGCATCAGTCAAAGCAATCGCAGCAGTAGCATACCTCAAAAACATAGATGTCAATGAACAGAGCCACATTGGGTTTGTGATGAGCCGGACTAAACTGACACCACTCCGGGAACACACGGTACCCAGACTGGAACTCTGCGCTGCTGTCCTCGCAGTTGAGTTGGCCGAGCTTATCTCAGGTGTGATGAATCTGGAGACCAAAGAAGCAGAGTTCCACACTGATAGCAAGGTGGTACTGGAAAACATCTGCAATGAAACGTGACGCTTTTATGTCTATGTTAGCAACCGGATACTGAGGATAAGAAGATCTACCTGCCCTAGCCAGTGGTACTATATACCTACTCACCTCAATCCTGCGGACCATGCGACTAGATCCGTTGCTTCAAGTCATCTTAAGGACACTACCTGGTTCACAGGCCCTGCTTCCTTGTACCGTTCGATGCCCCACATCGACAGGCCTGAAACGTTCGAACTGGTGGATCCAGATGCCGTATACAGGAATTTCAAGTCATTACCTGGAGTCTCATCGGTTCAGCAGGTTCTCAAACTGGAAGTCAATTGTTCGAGCCGTTGCTTGTCTACTTCATGTGGCCCAGTCCTACAAGACAGCATTACCTGCAAGCCAGAGATCTTGCAAAGGTTGGCATCACTGCAAGCATGCTTTTACTGCCCTCAACTTGGAAAGAGCCAAAGTTACAATACTTCATGTTGTGCAAAGGGAAACCTACCCCAGAGAAATAGACAACCTCAACAAGGGACAACCCATTTCTAGAGACAGTGTCTTGAAAAAACTTGATCCAACCATTCTCACTCCCGCCATGCTACTCACTCAGAAAACCAACACTCCCATCGCTCCAATGGGAGAATTCAGCAACAACGACCTCTACAGACGTCAATGGAGACATGTTCAAAGTCTCCAATACTTTCTGGGACAGATGGAGAAAACAATATCTCTCTACCCTACAGCATAGGAAGAAGTGGCAGATCAACAAGCCAAACATCAAACCAGGTGATATTGTGCTCATGAAGGACAGCCAGTCACACTGAAATGAGTGGCCACTAGGCCTCATCACCAAGGTATTCCCAAGCAAGGATGAGAAGGTGCGCAAGGTGGAGGTCAAATTGTGGAAGGCTGGGAGAGTAAACTATTCCTCAGGCCAGTTGTGGAACTAGTTTTACTGCTTTCGCCAAAAGAACCTGTATGTGGCATCAGTTGATGCCAAGCGGGGAGTGTTCTGCCCATCTGAGTACAGGGTAGTATGTTTTATACTGTGTGCTCGTTTGTTTGTTATAGCACCATCCAGTGTTGGCTGAATTTATAGCCTGTGCCTTTAACAAGCAGATAGAGTATTGCATTGTGGGATTGAAGCAAGGTATTCTGGGAAGAAGAAGCTCCATTTTCTTCCATGTACTTCAGGGAATACACGTGTTCATGTGCTCTCCTGTAACCTCTCCAACTTGAGTTTGCTATCCTGATAAAGCATATCTGGTAAGATCAATATCTTCTCTAGCAATGCAGTGTTTAGGAGGATATTAACTGTATAGCAGCCAGTGCATAGGAGATGTTATTAGAATCCTGTGTAAAGTTTGCATCATGCTGTATACTTTCCTGTTAATTGTAAAGTGTCAGCTGTGTGCCCAATACTTATCTATGTCATTTGTATTTTTATAGTTTTACCGCGCATGTTCTATACTGTTCACCAATAAACAAGTTAGACTACAGAGAACAGTCTGCTTATTTGGAAGATAGAATGATGGTTTAGCTGTATGCTAGATTGCACACCGTGTATGAAGGCAGAACAGATACCTATAGCCTCAAAAAGACCGGCCACATTGTTGCAGAAGCAGAACCCATCTTCCCAACTGAAGACGTTGGAAAATGTTTGGTGACACTTTCTTTGATCTGTGACTTGCATGCTTTCATTCAACAAGTCCACTGCTTGAGGCTGGATGTCAGAAGCTCAGCATTGGACTTGGTAAGACGAAGGTCTCTGATCAGACCGTTGACATCTTTCTGGTTAGGAAAGTATGGCCTTCTCTCCTCAACCGCATCTGTGAAAACGTAATCTTGATCTCCAACATCTTCCTTCCTGTCTGACTTTCAGCTTTTTTCTGAAGATGGCTGATTCCTCTTCGAGGGAGTTGGAACAGGCATCTCGGGACAGTGTGGTACTGGGGCAATGGAAGAAGGAATGTCTGGATAAACGATTTGAGGCGCATTCTTGCCTGTGCGACGTTTGGCAGGATCCACCATGCAGAAGTAGCAGTTGCTTGAGTGGTCGGTCAGTTGTCACCAAATTCGCGGGATAGCAAACTTCATTGCCCTCTTTCTCCCCTGTACCAACCTGTAACATAGCAGATATAATTAATTATATAAATTTAAAAGCATGAAATTTTACACATTACTTAATATATATTTTACTATAGTGCATTGACATGTGTGAAAATGTTGTCAATTGCAGCTCCTTAAACTGTACTAGATCTAAATCATTGAAATTCTACAAAATAAAGCACTGCCATCTAAACGAGCAGCAATTGTTCACCTTACCTTCACGAGTTTTCTTGCAATATTCGCATGTGAAATGAGGTGCCCAGGACTTGTCTTGATCCCCGACAGGCATGCCGAAATATGCCTTGTAGGCCTCGCACATCACACGACATGCTTTCATGGAATACTTTCTCGCTCTTGTCTTTATAAATTGTCCACACACGTTGCAAAATGCATCTGCTGGGCGCAAACAACCTCTTGATGCCATCTAAAACAAATAATTGCTCTTTAACTACGATTTGTTATTCTCTTATTCAGCAATAACATAAACCGAAATGTTGGTTCGAGTCACCTGTGCTTTTATACTTGTATGACTACTATTGAACAGTCCAAGAACATTCTAGAAAGTTCTAAAAGTTTCTAGCAACTTCTAGATAATTCTGGAAAATTGTAGAACTTCTGTACAATTCTAGCAGTTCAACAATATTCTAGAAGACTACTGAGTATTGAATATGAATCGAGAATTTTCCCGAAAACAGACAAGTTTCAAAATGTCATTGTCCTGATCACAGAAGCAAAGTTTTTGTGGAACAACTTCCATATATACTCATGTATAAGCCTACCCGTGTATAAGCCGACCCCCCTAATTTTACCACAAAAAACTGGGAAAACTTATTGACTCGCGTATAAGCCTAGGGTGGAAAATGCAGAAGCTACTGGTAAATTTTCAAAATTAAAATAGATACCAATAAAAGTAAAATTAATTGAGACATCAGTAGGTTAAAGGTTTTTGAATATCCATATTGTATCAGGAGCCCCATATAATGCTCCATACAGTTCATGATGGCCCCATAAGATGCTCCATACAAAATACTCCCCATATAATGCTGCACAAAGGTTAATGATGGCGCCATAGATGCTCCATAAAGTTATGCCCCATAAATGCTCCATATATTTTATGGCCCATATGATGCTCCATAGATTATGCCCCATAAAATGCTCCATAATTATGCCCCCATAAGATGCTCCATAGATTATGCCCCATAAATGCTCCATAATTTATGCCCCATATGATGCTCCATAGATTATGCTTTATGATGCCCCATAGATTATGCCCCATATGATGCTCCATAGATTATGCCCCCATTGTATGATGCTCCATAGATTATGCCCCATATGATGCTCCATAGATTATGCCCCCATAAGATGCTCCATAGATTATGCCCCATATAATTCTCCATAATTATGCCCCCATAAGATGCTCCATAGTACAGACCCCATATAATGCTCCATAGATTATGCCCCAATAAGATGCTCTATACGATATCTGACCCGTAAAATGCCCCATAGTTTTAGGCCCCATAATGCTGCCGCTGTGCTGCAAATGAAAAAAAATGACATACTCACCTCTCATCACTGGGGACCAGTGCTGGTGTCCTGAGCAGGCGGGGACACCGGCACGCTATGGGGGACAGGTGCCGGTGTCACCACTGGCTCAGGGCCCGGCACTTGAGATATTCACCTGCCCCCGGTCCACCGCTGCGCGCTGCTCCGTCTTCCGGGTCCTCTGTCAGTGAGTGCTCAGGCAGAGGGGTCGCAGAGACGCACCAAGAGTGGTAAGTATAAGCGATATTTACCTGTCCCGGTCCACAGCTGCGCACCGCTCTCTCCTCTGCATCCTCTGGCTGCGATGTTCAGGTCAGAGGGCGCAATGACGCAGTGTGACCAGCAAAGCACCCCCACATCATCACACCACCTCCTCCATGCCTCACGGGAATCAGGCATGTAGAGACCATCCGTTCACCTTTTCTGCGTGCAAAGCAGTAATCAAAGCAAAAGGTGGCTACTTTGAAGAACCTAGAATATAAGACATATTTTCAGTTGTTTCACACTTTTTGTAAAGTGTAATGTATAATTCTACATGTGTTAATTCATAGTTTTGATGCCTTCAGTGTGATTCTACAATTTTCATAGTCATGAAAATACAGAAAAATCGTTGAATGAGAAGGTGTGTCCAAACTTTTGGTCTGTATTGTATATGACTCGCGTATAAGCCGAGAGGGGGACTTTCAGTCTTAAAAAATGGGCTGAAAATCTCGGCTTATACGCGAGTATATACGGTATTTTCTATTTGTTTTAGGCATAACAGGTTAGGAAAACACACTTTGGACCCAGGAACAAAAAATAAATTAAAATTTGTTACATAGTGTTATCATCTACACTGAGGGAGATTGTGCTTTGTGCTTTTTAATCCTTCTCTAGCCAATCATCTGGTAATGGATGAGGAACTTCTTCCTGAGTATATTTCCATGTACCTTCTCTTATGAGAAGCATGTTCATCTTGAATTTCCAGACTGGTAGTTCTGGTTAGTGAGGCTGGCACTGAGAACTTAACAGGATTGCTGCTAGTGGACATTTCTTTGCTCTTTTTGCTGCTTTTGCTCTGGCTTCTGTTGCTGTGTTACTCTGGGCCCATAACTGTTGGCAGTGGATTATTCAGGCTACTCCAAGGTGACAACAGAGCTTCTTTATACAGGAACAATATATGATAAGCTTAAGGATCAGAATAAATCATTTTGTGTCTCTATCTGTGCAGCATCTACAGTAGGCTGCTTCTCTCATACACAGACACAGGAAAAACAGGAAATACAGACACATGCTCATGAGTCGCCCCCAGAGCAATGGGAACTCGGATCTGAGCCTATAGACTACAATGGGGGAGGAATGTCACGGCGACACAGCTCAGTCCGTGGCTCTGGTGCTCATCCTTGAATGTGGGATATTTACAGGTGAATGGGATATTGGAATGGGGATTCGTGACGCCACCTGTGGTGCCTGGTCAGGGTGACCAGCGCTGCTATGCGGATCCGCTGAAGGGTTGGTATTGGGCAGCAGGTGTTAAGCCTTCCACAGGTAAGGCTAGGTCCTTCAGGATAGATAGAATATAAGGGTACAGAGCGGAGGAGGATCCAACGGTAGGAATAATAAGATGGACACACACACATAAGTCTTTTTCTGTACCTTTACTGAAGATGTTGCAGGTACTCCCCGGAGCACTGTAGGGTGAAGGGTGCACATCCAGATTCCTCCACTGAGTAGGTGTGTGGCCTCCTGTTCCTTGTCTTTCTTGTGATAAAGTTCTGGCCCGCTTGTAGCTGAGCCTTACTTGGTCTAAGTCTTGCACCTGGCTGACCTTGTGATTGGGCCTTCTCTCTGAAAGTACACAGTCTCCACTTGCAGGTACCTGCTTGCTGGACTCCGTCCTCCTGGCCCGGTTACGTATCAGCTCAGTGGTACTGCTGGGACTTATAGTCCTCCAGGAATTCCGGTGTTCTCCTAATGGTTCGTGGAGTTCCCTATAGGCTCGGACCCCGATGTCCGGTTGAATAATTGGGATGAGCTGTTTAGGCTCCTATATCCCTCATTTGCTCCACTCGCCTTTCGTCCTACTCGGGCCCTCACACTATCACACACTGGCAGTTGGTGGGCTGCCTCTTCACCGCTCTCTAAGCGTCGGCTCGCTTTCTCACTGAGCTGCATTCACTTGACTCAGCTCTGACTAGGCTGGAGTGGTTTCCGTTCCACTTTTACTAGCCTCCACTCGTTTGAACTAAGCTTCAAGCTGCAGACTTCAGCACTCTCTGAGGAGACTAAACTTTCTGCTCTGCTCCGTGTGCCAGACTGCACACACTCTGCTCCTCTGTCTCTGGCTTGTTTCTTCTGTGTTCACACTCCTTTTATATGACTAAACAGCTCCCTCTGGTGGTCTTAGGATGGGTGAAGATGTGTGAATGTAAATAATGACCTCTAGTGGTGTCTTCCTTCAGTGCACCCTTCTGAGAGATATGGATCCAGTCGCAGCTGGGCTCCACACTCACCCTGTGTGAGCCTCTGGGAGATTTTTTTATTTTATAAACAGAATACAAATCTAACAACTAAACACTCATAGACAGGAATGGAGTTGTTGCAGCATATTCCAACAATCCCTTATGGAGGCTTTGCGACTTTAGTGAAATTTAAAATGATGAGCACAGGACAACATATACAGGTGCTTCTCACAAAATTAGAATATCATCAAAAAGTTAATTTATTTCAGTTCTTCAATACAATACGTGAAACTCAGATATTGTATAGGGTCATTACAAACAGAGTGATCTATTTCAAGTGCTTATTTCTATTAATGTTGATGATTATGGCTTACAGCCAATGAAAACCCCAAAGTCATTATCTCAGTAAATTAGAATAATTAACAAAAAACACCTGCAGAGGCTTCCTAAGTGTTTAAAAATGTCCATTAGTCTGTTTCAGTAGGTTCCACAATCATGGGGAAGACTGCTGACTTGACAGATGTCCAGAAGTCAGTCATTGACACACTCCACAAGGAGCGTATGCCACAAAAGGTCATTGCTAAAGAAGCTGGCTGTTCACAGAGTGCTGCATCCAAGCATATTAATGGATAGTTGAGTGGAACGAAAAAGTGTGGTAGAAAAAGGTGCACAAGCAACCAGGATAACCGCAGCCTTGAAAGGATTGTTAAGAAAAGGCCATTCAAAAATTTGGGAGAGTGGACTGCTGCTGGAATCATTGCTTCAAGAGCCACCACACACAGACGTAACCAGGACATGGGCAACAAGTGTCGCCTTTCTTGTGTCAAGCCACTCCTGACCAATGGACATCGCCAGAAGCATCTTACCTGGGCCAAGGAGAAAAAGAACTGGACTGTTGATCTAGGGGCCAAGGTGTTGTTTTCAGAGGAAAGTAAATTTTGCATTTCATTTGGAAATCAAGGTCCAAGAGTCTGGAGGAAGAGTGGAGAGGCCACAATCCAAGCTGCTTGAGGTCTAGTGTGAAGTTTCCACAATCAGTGATGGTTTGAGGAGCCATGTCATCTGCTGGTGTAGATCCACTGTGTTTTATGAAGACCAAAGTCAGCGCAGCCGTCTACCAGGAAATTTTAGAGCACTTCATGCTTCCCTCTGCCAACAAGATTATTGGGATGGAAATTTCATTCTTCAGCAGGACTTTGTACCTGTCCACACGCCAAAAGTACCAATAACTGGTTTAAAAACAACAGTATCACTGTGCTTGATTGGCCAGCAAACTCACCTGACCTGGTATTGTCAAGCGGAAGATGAGAGACACCAGACCCAACAATGCAGACGAGCTGAAGGCTGCTATCAAAGCAACCTGGGCTTCCATAACACCTCAGCAGTGCCACAGGCTGATCACCTCCATGCCATGCCGCATTGATGCAGTAATTGATGCCAAATTGATGACATTTCAGTAGGCCAACATTTTAGATTTTAAAATCATTTTTTAAACTGGTGTTATAAAGTATTCTAATTTACTGAGATAATGACTTTTGGGTTTTCATTGACTGTAAGCCATAATCATCAACATTAACAGAAATAAACACTTGAAATAGATCACTCTGTTTGTAATGACTGTATATAATATATGAGTTTCACTTTTTGTATTGGAAGAACTGAAATAAATTAACTTTTTGATGATATTCTAATTTTGTGAGAAGCACCTGTATCTCTGTTATTGTTTTCTATCTTGGAATTCTTGGTTAGAATTTATTTGACTTGTAAATGTTGAGTCACTGATTAAGGTGATTAGTTTTGTTACATTTTTAGGACAATGATTCATATTACTTTTATCTAACAGTACTTTCCACTTCCTATTCTACCTTGAATCCTATTTTTGCCTGGTATCTTTCTTATCGTGTAGCCATTGCCACTGACGTACGATGATGCTTGAGAGGCCTGTAGCAGTTGGGTCGTACTTCGAGAATATTTTGTTCCTGCATTGTTGGCATCATTTTATTAGACCTGCAACAATGGGGAACAGTCTTCAATGCTCTTTCTTTTCAGTCACTTTGCACTCAGGTTTCCATTGTAGTTTAAGGGTGTCCTCAAGCATTAAGTTGATTGAACCCGGCCAACAATCTAAGGCTATGTTCACATTGCGTTTCAACCTCACGTCAGTGTTTCCATCAGGGTTTATGCCTGAAAAATGGAATTTGGATGTATGCATTGATGGAGTCACTGACTGTATTGATGTCAGACATAATTTTCAGCCATATATGACCATTTGAGACAGGCTCCGAGACGCATTAAACCATAATTTGGAGAGTATACGGCTAAAAATGATGTCCGACAGAGCACACACTGACTGTCTGCATTATTACAGTTAATGGCCCCTTTAGCGATACACACCCGAATCATGTTTTCCAGGGAATCAGACATAAGGCCCAACAGAGCCCCTGACAGTAGAGTAAAATATGATGTGAATATAGTCTAATGTGTATGGGGTCTCCTGATACCCCACAGCAATAGACATTTGGGAAAAGAGGGCTCAAGGATGTTGGATTTTAAACATCTCAATCCTTTGCTCCTGCAGTAGATATGTCACTTACTGAGATTTCCGGCTGAGCCTTATTTCCTCTCACCATTGAAAGAAACCGTCACGCTCAGCTGGTGTTATGTCATTCTCCTTTGATGGGGTTATATTATACTCCCAGAAACTGTGAGGTGAGTTTACTTTCATTAAAACGTTCCATATATCATTTGATTTTGATTAAAAGGGAAGCAAAAGGTTAAAATTTAATTAAATCAACTGATTGGTTGAAGTATTTCCTCTTAAGCGATAGTGCCCATAAACCAATTGTTGGGGGGCACAGCTACAGGACATGTTTGATGGATATAATGGTAACAAGACCACAAGGTTGGGTAACAAGATCGCCCTGTCCAGGGATAGGAGGGTTCAGTTTGTATCCAGTGCCAGGTCATCCATTGTTAACGACAGATCCAGACACTGCCCAGAAAACTGTCTTCTCTAGGCTGTCCCCGGAACAATGTGTGCTCTGGTGTGATATAAAACTTAAACAGGACATGATAACGACCTGATGTAGAAGCTTTACTGTAATTGAAATTCATCAGTAGTGTGAAATCTTGGCACAGAGCACACGCTGCATTGGTTATTCTAACAAAATTGTTTGATCTATTCACTGCTCTTGTAAAAATAAATCTGCAGCAGAGCTGATCCAGATGAAGAACCCCTTAAGTGATTTATGAATCGGGTGGATTTGTATGAGACTCAGCCTGCACTGTGCAGTACTTAGCCACAACTGAAGAATATTGTGAGGCTTATTCACACTGCACTTTTATGCAGTTTTTTTCCCCTACTTGTCAGATGAAGTTGGGAATGGATTTAAAACGTAGAAATGTGAAATATATTTTCTGTTTGGTTATGTGAAAAAAAAAAAACTGTGAAACTTTGATTTTGTGATCTGCGAAATTTGCCTTCAATAACACCAAGTACATGCTGTATCTGTGCACTTTGCCGAATTAGCTTTTTCCGGCATAATTACTGGCCTCCAATTCACAAAAAATTCTTTATTTAACTGTATAGGAAAGAAACTGCACTTCCAAGACTCATTGCAAAGAAAATGACAGTTTTCACAATGGATCTCAATGGTGAACAGTTTCCACAAAATCCGGGAAGACAGTAGACACTTTGCGTATTATTGATCTGTCATGATTATATTTTATTATTGTGTTACCAGTCTATTTCTTATTTCAGTTTAAGGATAAAGACTCCTATAGGTGCATTTTTTAAAGAGTTTGTCCCATGGTCTTTCTTCAGGAGCACAACGCTTCCCATCCTCCTGGCTTCTTGCTTGCCGAGTGGTAGTGTGCTACTGAGTGTTGTTGTAAAGGCAGCATCTTTGCGCCGCTGACCTGAACTGTGCAATTTCTGAGGCTGTAAGCAGAGGCAGTTTTGCATCAGAGTGCTCCTCTTCTTACTATCCTCAGAGATTCAGTGGCACTAAAGCCGACCGCATCCAGTGATCCTACCAGCTTCATAGCAGTGATTACAAGCTCTATAGAAAAGAGGTTGTAAGCCCTCTGCTCCTTCCCATCACTGATAGACTGCAGCGGTGGCCACAAGCAGTAAACAAGAATATTAAAAGTCTGTTGGTTTTAGAGAAAAGACTTTTAATAACAAGTAAATAGCAAGGTTTCTTGTTTTTACAGTATTTTGTAATTTTAACGATTTAAAATAATGAAAATAACCCTTTAAATACATGTATTTTTGGCTAAAACAAAGTTTTGCAATGGGTTTTGTTAAAAATGTTGCACCATTTAGCTTTTACATTCTCTCTGTTCAGAAAAAGTTCAGAAAAAGACAGATAAAAAAATTACAAATTCCCTGTCAGGACAAGCTAACTAATAGGTTCTGTATTAAATGTTTTGTGCCCCTCAAAAAACAAGTTATTCATTATTTATAGTATAGGGTATAACTTGATGATTGCAGAAAGGCTAAAAGCTGGGACCCTCAGTGATCCACAGTGATGCCAAGATCGAGGATCTCGAACCATGAGAACAGAATCTGCATCCCAGCCTTGAATGGAGCAGAAATGCAAATACTCAACTTGGGCTTCATTGGTTGTCTATGAGACTGTCAGGAAATGCTGAGCTCTGTACTTGGCTTACTACAGCAGTCCCAATGACCATGAATAGAGCAGAGGACAATAATGTACAGCTCCACTACATTTAGGAAGGGGCTGCAGAGCCCCAATCTCAGTATCGCTGGGGTTCTTGACAGTCGGACCCCAACGATCAGCAAGTTATCCCATATCCTGGTGCTAAGCATGACTTGCACATCCTATTGGCATCCTTTGTAACTAGCCCTAGTGTGGTCTGTGATGGAAATTGAGGAAATCATCGAGTGAGCATTGGAGACAGAAAGTGATGTGAGCACAGGCAGACAGCACTTCTATAAACTCATATTTACTGCTCATTTAAAATGCGCTTATCCCTCTGTACTATATGTAATGAACCTTTATCTCTTACAGTGATGAATCGTTTGTCCTCCACATACACAGCTTATTATTGCACCTGACAAGGTCACATCCCTATGTTATCCTCATAATTACTATACTATAATACTGAAACTTCATTATTGCTGGTCTAGCATTTACTGATACTATTCACTTACAGCAGGATAGCATTACCATCCTGGTTCAGATACTCGGACACAATCATGCATCTGGAAACCATTAAGGTATCAGTCTGGGCTCAGCCAACTCCATGCCAAAGAAGCACATAGTCTTCAATGCAACATATCTGTGGTCTTTTCTTATCAAGTTGTTGTTCTTATATCCTATAGATGGTGGCAGTGATTCACACAGGAAGATATACCGACATTTCACAGTCTGGTCATTGGCTTCCTACATTTAAAGTGAATCTCTCAGTAAGATCAACCACACCAAAACTGTATGTATGGGCATGCAGGTAAATCTATTAACATCTTTATATATTCTATCTGTTGCTGCATTCTCAAGAAATTATTGATTTAATTTTAATGACTTAAGTGCTTTGGGCGTGACAGAGCACTTCCTGAGGTTTTGCCTCCTGAGGTTGTTTCCTTGTCCAACACCACCCTCTTTAGCTTGATTAATATCTCACTGTCTGATTTCCTTGTCTTGCGTGTGATGTCACACAATGAGCTATCAACTCACCTACAGAAGCAGAGACTGGGAAAATGCTCTGCCACACCCAGAACGCATAACACCTAATTTGCATATGAATTCAAATGCAGGTTTCTCTGGAATGCAGCAACAGATTCAAGATATACAATGACCAGCAAAAGAGTAACAATGTTTTGAACTTTCAGGCTCCATATCTCACCATTTACTTCTGCTTCGGACATGAGACTACCATCATTTTATAGACAATCATCTTGGCTATCTCATACATAAATTTGACTTACAACTATTTAGCATATGATTAGTTATGCAGATTCTTGTCATGTCACTGTATTGTTACTGTTTTGCTCCAGGAGGTGGAAAACATTATTTTGTCCTGAATACTACAAAATACAACCTGTTCTCAAGTTCCCTAATAGCTCAGTGTATTATTAGGTTGATTCCCAAGTGAAAGGTCATTGGCTCGAATCGAGGAGTAGCCATGATGAAGACTTCCCAAGAAAAGAGAAAAGCACCATCCAGCTCATCAATAGCGGTCTCTCAGCCAAGAAAATTTTTAAATTGAATCATGTGAGTGCCATGACAGTTGGAAGAATGCGAAATGAAGTCCATCCATCCATTCAAAAGCCAAGAGGTAGACGTCCAGGCAAAATATCTGAGTCAACAAATCGGCTCATCACAAAGTCTATTAGTTCTGGCGCGACAAACATGGCAGTGGAGGTGGATCAAATGCTTTGCAATAGTGAGATCACAGATGTCCATGCAAGCACAGTGCGACGCACATTACACAAGTCTGGAATGGTGAGCCGAAAAAAGGTGAAGAAACCTCAACTTCAATATTGTCATAAGAAGCATTTGCTTGAGTTTGAAAAAAAGTGCGAAAGTTAATAGACTAGGCTCTTATGGGTGCAAATGGTTCTGGAAGAAACAAGGGAAAAGGGGGCTAATTGATTGAGAACTTGAAGGAACTGTGAAGTATGGTGGAGTAAGCCTGATGATATGGGATCATTTCACATCCAAAGACGTTGGATACTAGACCAGGATGGATCGTGATATCAATGCTGAGCTAAATGTGAGTATCCTACAAGATGAGTTTTGTACAATCGAGTACTATTGATATGAAAAGGACGACATAGTGTTCAAGCAGTACAACGTAGAGATTGGTGAAGATATGTTCAATGACAATGAAGTAGAGGTGCTGGATTGGCCTCCACAGTCAGCAGACCTCATCTCAATTGAACACCTGTGGGTAGAGTTGAAGTGAGTTGACCAGTATGCACCAACTTTGGTAACGTGTAGACCAGACCTGTGATTAGAGTTAGGTTGAGAAGGGATAAAAAGGTGGCTTAAGCCAAAACAGAAGGAGGGCAGCTGCAGCAAATAGTGATAATTGTCATAAATATGCCAGCTAATAAATCATCATTAAACAAGCATGAAGCAGCTGTACATGGAACTACCAAATCTAAAATACATATAGCTAGTGTCATGACCCCAAAGGGTTCGTCCAGTGGACAGCTCAACAAACATCAACAACGGGGATGGAAAAAGGGAGAGGAAGGCCCTAACTGTAAGGTTCTTTGTCTCTGTTGACATGTTCCTTGAAACTCAGTTTTCCGTCGGCCATTTTGCTTTCTGTCTTTCTGCAGCTCTTGACCTCAGTTAATATGGAGTTTCCAGTTTTCATGTTCCCGCCCTGATTCTTCCCTCTTGCTTCTTAAGCAGCCTCAGCTGAACAATCAGTGCTCCTGAATCAAGCCTCAGTCAGTCTGTGACCTGACTCCTGGAAGCCTTGGACTTGTACTCCAGCTATTCCCTACTGAGGAACCTTGGAACACTTTTGGACTCTGGAAACCTGCTGTTTGGTGAATCCATGTTTGCAGAGGAATTACGGTACAGAGAAGAGATCCTGAACCTGCTTTGGAGAGTTATTGTAGAGCTTGAAGTTACTCTGGCCTGCTGTGTCTCCTGTTGCTGTTCCTGCAAACTGTGTGAACTTTTCAGCATGCTTGTATGAAGTAATACAAGTCATTTCATTTCAACCTATGTCTCCTGTGTTTTCCTCGCACCCAAGCACAAGACGCTATAGGAACTGTACACTATACATGACAAGATTCAGGAGCCAATGTTTAGTGTCTGCTGGGTCTGGGAAAGCCGTGTCTGCTGTGACTGTGGATATCAGATGTCCGTTTAATACCTTATGTGATGACAGTGGTTGTGACTTCTCACAACTATTCCAGGTGAGCGCATTCCCTTAAAATTTTACTCTGGAGTGTTACCACAGGTAAACACTATTGTTTTTTTTTTTTTCCTTTCCTCTTCTCCTTCCAGCACCTCTGCCTTAAAAGATCTGGAAGATGGAGGCCCGCATAAAGGAACTTTGCGGAGTGACTGATACAATCCTTTCAGATGTACAGACTTTAAAAACCCGTTTTGCAAGCCTACAGGACCTCACTAATCATAATTTGCAAGTGTTTGGACAGACTACCCAGGAATTGCGAGCCAGGATTGAGGCTCTAGAGGAACGAGCCCAGGCTCCTGCCATAACCCCAAGTTCTGGGATCCCCAAATTACCTCCTTTTCGTTTTGGCGGTGAACGTGAGAAATTCAGGGGATTTATTAATCAATGCAATTTATTTTTCTCTGCACATGCTTCACAATTTCCCACTGAACGATCCAAAGTGCTTACTATAATCATGTTGCTTACCAATAAGGCTTTGATGTGGGCAAACCCTCTGATTGAGACTGAGGATGATTGTTTGAATCACCTTGATGCTTTTATTTCAGCCATGGGGCAGGTGTTTGATGACCCCAATCGAGGTGCAACAGCTGAAGCAGCCATGTTAACTTTGCGCCAAGGTAAGCGTTCAGTAGCCGAATATGCCCTGGATTTCAGGAGATGGGCTCTTGATACCACTTGGGACACTTCCGCTAAAAAATCTATTTTTCGGAAAGGGTTGTCTCCACTGATTAAGGATGAACTTGCTCGTGCCGACCCTCCCACTGCGTTAGGTGACTTTATTAACTATTGTATCCGTATTGATGCTCGTCTGACTGAACGCAGACAAGAGAGATGGTTCGAAAATAATCGCACTAACCTTTTACTACCTCCCTCCTCAGCTAAGGAACCTTTCAGTAGGATCACAAGGGAACCAGAACCTGAACCCATGCAGGTGGACTCTTTACAAAGACGGGTTAGTGATGCACGCAAAGAACATCGTATAAAGGAAAATCTATGTTTCTACTGTGGTAAGTCAGGGCACTTCATTATAAACCGTTCTCGTAAGACTACTGCAGCAGTCATTCACTGTGAGTGTTGCGAGAGGAGCTCTGTCATGTCCGAGCCTCAGGCTCCAGAGAGATCTGCTGCAAGAGATTTGATTTCTCGGACTTAAACTCTGTTAGTTCTGGGGACGATGACGGTATAAACGCTGCAATTTTTCAAGTTTCCTCAGCGGTGTCCCAGCTGAGTTGTAAAAGAAACAATTCTCATTGCTTCCTTTCCATCAAACTATGGGTTGACTCAGTCTGGGTGTCTAGCTCTGCTATGATCGACTCAGGAGCAAGTGGAAATTTTATGGATATCTCCTTTGCTCTGAAACAGGGATACGTTCAGTGAAGAAGGCTACTCCAGTACAGATGGAGACTGTGGATGGCTCTCTACTGACTTCTGGACCAGTGGATCAAGAAACAGAGCCTTTGAGGGTCCTTATGGTAAAGATCATCAGGAGAAAATGTCTTTTTTGCTTATCTCTTCTCCCCACTTTCCCATCATTCTAGGGCTACCATGGCTGCAGGCGCAGAATCCTACGATTAACTGGGAGACCAAGGAATTACACTTTCCGGAGAAACAGATGAGTCAAGGAGTTTCAGCTTGCTCTGTTCCTAAAGGAACCATGTCAGTCCCTGAACTACCAGCTGTATACCAGGACTATGACGATTTATGTGACAAGAAGAACGCTGATCAGCTTCCTCCTCACCGTCCAGATGATTGTCCAATTGAATTATTACCCGGAGCCGAGATACCTTTTGGTAAGATCTATCCCCTAGCGGGGCCCGAGCTAAAAGCTTTGAAGGATTATATAGACGAAAATTTAGCCAAGGGCTTCATACGCCCCTCTTCATCTCCCGCAGGTGCACCCATCTTCTTTGTGAAGAAGAAAGATGGATCTCTGAGACCCTGCATAGACTATAGGGAACTCAATAAGGTTACTATTAGAAACCATTATCCATTGCCTTTAATCCCTGAGTTGTTGGAGAGAGTGCGGCATGCCAAAATTTTCTCTAAACTGGATCTCCGTGGGGCCTATAACTTGGTCCGTATCAGACCTGGGGATGAATGGAAGACTGCTTTCAGGTCACGCTATGGACACTTTGAATATCTAGTTATGCCTTTTGGTCTGAGTACCGCCCCAGCCACTTTCCAACACTTCGTGAATGATATCTTCAGGGATCTCCTAGATACATTTGTGGTGATTTATCTGGATGATATTCTAATTTTTTCTAACTCCACAGAGGAACATCATGGACATGTGAGAATGGTCTTAGAACGCCTAAGACAAAACCATCTCTACATCAAACTTGAAAAATGTGAATTCCATAGGACCGAAATTCAATTTCTGGGGGATGTACTATCTACGCAAGTGATTAGTATGGATGGAAGCAAGACCCAAGCCATCAAGGATTGGCCAATTCCTAGAAATGTGAAGGAGGTGCAGCGTTTCATCGGTTTGCCAACTTCTATAGACGTTTCATTAAGAATTTTTCTGAGGTAGTGTCACCTATCACCCAACTTACCCGGAAACAGTCTAGGTTCTCCTGGACCCCGCAAGCTCAGGAAGCATTTTCCTGTTTAAAGGATAAATTTACCACCGCACCTATCTTAGTACATCCCAACCCCGAGCTTGCCTTCATAATAGAGGTGGATGCTTCAGACTGTGCCGTTGGAGCTATACTCTCTCAGAGAACAGGTGAGAAGAATGTCTTGCATCCCTGTGCCTTCTTTTCCCAGCAGTTGTCTTCGGCTGAGAGGAACTACGATGTGGGCAATAGAGAATTGTTGGCCATTATTGTCGCCTTCAAGGAATGGAGACACCTTCTTCAGGAGCTGCACAGCAAATAGTCGTCCTGACAGACCATCGTAACCTTGAATTTATCAGGTCGGCTAAGTGCCTGACTCCTCGCCAGGCTCGCTGGAATCTTTTCCTAAACCAATTTAATTTTGTCATTTCTTATAGACCAGGATCGCGCAATGGAAAGGCTGATGCACTCTCTAGGATTCATTCAGCAGAGACACGTCCACTTACTCCTCCTAAGACTATTCTTCCTGACTCTAGATTCCTGGGAGTGATTCATAATCAAGACCTACTTAAGGACATCAAGGAAGCATACCATGCGGATTCTTTGTTGGCTCAACCCCCAAGGGACGTAAGTCTTGTCTTTAAGAATGGTGTGGATTCAGGGACAACGTCTGTATATACCTGAAACAGTCAGATTGAGAGTATTGCAACTCATCCACGATTCCAAGATAGCCGGGCATAGGGGAATTCTAAAGACACAAGAATTTCTTTCTCGTTTCTTTTGGTGGCCCACTTACAGGAAAGATGTCTTAAACTATGTCACTTCATGTGAAGTCTGTGCAAGATGCAAAACACCTCGCTCCTCACCAACTGGTCTGTTGCAACCTCTTCCCACCCCGTCCCGCCCGTGGGGATCCATTTCTATGGACTTCATTGTGGAGTTACCAACCTCTCAAGGGAAGAACACCATTCTAGTGGTGGTTGACCGTCTAACAAAGGCAGCTCATTTTATCCCTTGTGTCGGCTTACCCACTGCAAAACAGACATCAGACTTGATGATTAAGAATGTGTTTCGCTTACATGGAGTACCGGATGAGGTCATTTCGGATCGAGGGGTGCAATTCACTTCAAGGTTTTGGCAAAATTTCTGTGCAGCATTGGACATTAAAGTAAACCTTTCTTCTGCTTTTCATCCCCAGACTAATGGACAGACAGAACGAACCAATCAGACCCTGGAGCGGTATCTCCGCTGTTTTATCTGCCACCTACAGGATGATTGGGTGGATCTACTTCCACTGGCTGAGTTCTCTTATAACAACTCTCAGAGCGCCTCCACTAAGCAGTCTCCTTTTTACTCCAATCTAGGTTATCATCCTAACATTCTTCCTCGATTTCCCATAGATACGCCCTTGCCGGCAGTGGCTGAAAGAATCACTTCTTTACAAAAGAATATGGATCTTCTAAAGGAAAATCTAGAATTGGCTCAGGAAAGGTACAAGAAAGCAGCAGATAAATTTCGTAAACCTGCACCAGCTTTCAAGGTAGGAGATTTGGTCTGGCTGTCAACCAGAAATCTTAAATTAAAGATTTCATCGTCTAAATTGGGACATAAGTACATTGGACCTTATAAGATCAATAAGATTATAAGTGCTGTTGCTTGTCGTCTTCAACTACCCAAAACTTTGAGAATCCACCCTGTCTTTCATGTATCCCTACTAAAGGCTGCAACACCCAATACGTTTCCTGGACGTTCTTCTCCTTGCCCTGACCCAGTGCTGGTCGATGGTCAGGAAGAATTTATGGTGGAAAGGATTCTAGATTCCAGGTTGTACAGAAATCAGTTGCAATATTTGATTAAATGGCAGGGCTACCCAGTGGAGGACAACTCATGGGAACCAGTCAATAATGTAAATGCTCCTCGCCTGCTCCGCCACTTTCATCAGAGGTACCCTGACAAGCCTGGTCTGAGGTCATCCGGAGGTTGTCCCTAAGGGGGGAGTAATGTAAGGTTCTTTGTCTCTGTTGACATGTTCCTTGAAACTCAGTTTTCCGTCGGCCATTTTGCTTTCTGTCTTTCTGCAGCTCTTGCCCTCAGTTAATATGGAGTTTCCAGTTTTCATGTTCCCGCCCTGATTCTTCCCTCTTGCTTCTTAAGCAGCCTCAGCTGAACAATCAGTGCTCCTGAATCAAGCCTCAGTCAGTCTGTGACCTGACTCCTGGAAGCCTTGGACTTGTACTCCAGCTATTCCCTACTGAGGAACCTTGGAACACTTTTGGACTCTGGAAACCTGCTGTTTGGTGAATCCATGTTTGCAGAGGAATTACGGTACAGAGAAGAGATCCTGAACCTGCTTTGGAGAGTTATTGTAGAGCTTGAAGTTACTCTGGCCTGCTGTGTCTCCTGTTGCTGTTCCTGCAAACTGTGTGAACTTTTCAGCATGCTTGTATGAAGTAATACAAGTCATTTCATTTCAACCTATGTCTCCTGTGTTTTCCTCGCACCCAAGCACAAGACGCTATAGGAACTGTACACTATACATGACACTAACACTACGGAATGAGGGTTGGGGCACCTCCTAACACAGCCTGTGCCTATCCCTAAGCTCCTCTAACGCCCTATGCGTGTCCTTCCCCCCTCCGCCGTCACGTGCCTAGTCCCTAGCTGTCACCTCACTATACTCTGGCTAGTGCACTGGCCAGCAAGGACAATAGCCTCACCACTGCAGATTGTGTAAAGACAGGGGTAGTGACAAGCATGAAACTTAGCTTTACAGCAGAGAATACGGAATCAGGAAATCAAGCAGCCGATACACCCTGGCACCAGAGAGCTCCCAAATCATTGGCTGGTTTCCAGAAAAAAACTCTATCACCAACAGTCAGCTGATGAGTAAGGTGTTATGAATGTGCTAGAGATGGTTTCTGAGCAGAGGCTCCCTCTGGTGGTTACAGACAGTACTGAACCTTCCAGCGAGGAATGGCAATCTGGGATCTCTGAATGGACTGATATAAGGGAGGTTCCCTCCCATGATGGTTGCCGGTGATCAATTGTTCTTGTCTCAATTGTGGTTCCTGGTTCATTTGGAAGTTTGCTGAGTCTTGCCTGCATCTGCTGCTTTCAGATAAGATATTTTCTGCTTTTATTTTTGTGCTTGCTTTTTGCATAGTTCTCTGCACTTTTGTGGAGGTCAGCCGGGTCCCCTCCTGGGACCTGTGCTCCTCTCAGTTTATCTTTAGCCACTGTTATTTGTTCATTTGCTTTTTCCTGTTTTTCCAGTGGCTGCGGCTTAGTTTTGTTTCACCAGAGATCTGATTTAGGTGGTGGAGATCGTGTGATCTCAAGTGTTTTTGCAATCAGAAGAGTTGGTATTTTTTAGGTTTTTTTTTTTTTAATTGCAGTAAGAATCCTTTCCTGTACTTTTCTGTCTAGACAGATTGGGCCCCAGCGTTTGCTCATTCTATTTTCTGTCTGTGTCCGTGCTTCTTGTCTAACCACCATTACATGTTTGGGGGCTTTCTATTTTCTTTGGGCACCAGCTTCGGGGCAGATAGCTTTCCTCTTTCTGCCTTTAGGTGTAGTTATCTCTCAGGCTGTGACGAGGCGTCAAGGATCAACGTAAGAATGCTCCACGGCTACCTCTAGTTGTGTGCTTAGTTCAGGTTACTTGTTATGTTTTGGTAGCTGAGGAGAGTAAGCAAAAACGGCAATACACCAGAGAGGCTGGAACCTATTGGATTGCAGTAACCTGAACTAACCACACAACTAGAGGTAGCCGTGGAGCGTTCCTACGTTTATCCTAGACGCCTCGTCACAGCCTGAGAGATAACTACACCTAAAGGCAGAAAGATGAAAGCTATCTGCCCCGGAGAAGATCCCCAAAGAAAATAGGAAGCCCCCAAACATGTAATGGCGGTTAGACAAGAAGAAAGACGGACACAGACAGAAAATAGAATGAGCAAACGCTGGGGCCCAATCTGTCTAGGCAGAAAAGTACAGGAAAGGATACTCACTGCAATCCAAAAAAAAACCCTAAAAAATACCAACTCTACTGATTGCAAAAACACCTGAGATCACACGACCTCTACCACCTAAATCAGTTCTCTGGTGTAACAAAACTAAGCCGCAGCCACTGAAAAAACAGGAAAAAGCAAATGAACAAACAGTGGCTCCAGATAAACTGAGAGGAGCACAAGCCCCCAGGAGGGGACCTGGCTGACCTCCACAGAAGTGCAGGGAACAATGCAAAAAGCAAGCACAAAAATAAAAGCAGAAAATATCTTATCTGATAGCAGAAGATGCAGGCAAGACTCAGCAAGCTTCCAAATGAACCAGGAACCACAATTGAGACAAGAACAATTGATAACCGGCAACCATCATGGGAGGGAACCTCCCTTATATCAGACCAGTCCGTGATCCCAGATTGCCACTCCTCGCTGAAAGGTTCAGTACTGTCAGTAACCACCAGAGGAGCCTCTGCTCAGAAACCATTTTTAGCACATTCATAACAGTTACTGAAATCCAATAGGTTCCAGCCTCTCTGGTGTATTGCCGTTTTTGCTATTTCTCCTCAGCTACCTAAACATAACAGTATCACCGGCCGAACTGAAAATTATATGGTACTCACAGAAGGGAAAAATAGTGTGGAAAGAAAAAAAAGTCAGCGTTGTAAGAGATTTTTTTTTTCCTGTTTGTTGCATTTTTTTCCTCTTTTTCTCTGGGTGCTGAGGAGGATTTTTTTTTTCTCTCTCTCTCAATGGAGCTTGCACAGTTGTCTGGCCGTGTGGATCAGCTTGCCACTGAGGTTCGGAATATTGCTACCTATCTTGCAAAGGTTGCCGGTTGTGGAACCTAGGATTCCCATGCCAGATTTGTTTTTGGGGGAAAGGGCTAAATTTCTGAATTTCAAAAATAACTGTAAGTTGTTTTTTGCCTTAAAACCTAAGTCCTCGGGGAGCGCATCTCTCTCCTGCGTGGCGACCCTCAGGATTAGGCTTTTTCCCTGACACCTGGGGATCCTGTTTTGAATGATATTGATGTATCATTCTATGTCATTGGCTATTCAAATTGACAGACGTTTGCATGAGCGCAGAGGTATGCGTGAGATGGTGTTGCCTTGTGAGCCAGCTCCTGGGCCCATGCAGTGTGATGGAGTGATTTCTGGAGCACAGCGTCATGAGTTTCGTAAGCGCAATGGGTTATGTTTCTACTGTGGTGACGCCTCTCATGCTATTTCAGTCTGCCCTAAGCGGGGAAGACGTTTTGCATGCTCAGTTGTCTTGGGTAGTGTTCAGACTAAATTTCTGTTGACTGTTACCCTGATTTGCTCCCTGTCCACATTTTCTGCTCAGGATTTTGTTGATTCAGGAGCAGCTATAAACCTGATGGATTTTGACTTTGCCAAACGTGGGTTTCCCATGATACTCCTGCGGAAGTCTATTCCCCTACTGGGCATTGATTCTACCCCTTTGGTGGAGAATAAACCCCAGTTTTCTACTCAGGTGATAATGAGGGTTGAACCAGATCATCAAGAGAGTTGCAAATTTCTGGTGCTGCATAATCTGCATGACATTATTGTACTAGGTTTCCCTTGGTTACAGTCTCATAATCCTGTTTTGGATTGGAAATCTGTGTCTGTGACCAGTTGGGGCTGCCAATGTGTTAATGCTGACACTCCTGTTTTTTCTGCCTCTCCCCAGTCTCAGGATGTTCCTGACTTTTTGACTGATTTTTCGGATGTGTTTAGTGAAAGTAAATCTGCATCCTTGCCCCCTCACAGGAGCTTCGATTGCGCTATTGAATTAGTGCCTGGTGGTAAATTTCCTAAAGGTCGCCTTTTTAACTTGTATGTACCTGAACACGATGCTATGCGATCTTATATCAAGGAGTCATTGGAGAAGGGTCATATCAGACCATCCTCTTCACCCTTGGGCGCCGTTTTTTTCTTTGTGGCCAAAAAGGATGGTTCATTGAGGCCGTGTATTGATTATCGCCTCCTAAATAAGATCACTGTGAAGTATCAATATCCGTTACCCTCGATTTCTGACCTGTTTTCCAGAGTGAAAAGTGCTAGTTGGTTTACCAAGCTTGACCTCAGGGGGGCGTATAACCTTATTCGCATTAAGCACGGCGATGAATGGAAGACGGCGTTTAATACCCCAGAGGGGCATTTTGAGTACCTAGTGATGCCCTTTGGGCTCACTAATGCTCCTTCCGTCTTCCAATCCTTCATGAATGATATTTTCAGGGATTTTGTGGATAAATTTCTGATTGTTTATTTGGATGATATCTTGATTTTTTCCAATGACTGGGACTCTCATGTGAAACATGTTCGGACTGTGTTCCAGATTTTGAGAGAGAATGCACTGTATGTGAAGGGATCAAAGTGTCTTTTTGGCGTACAGAAGGTCTCATTTCTGGGATTCATTTTGTCTCCGTCTGTTATTGAAATGGACCCGGTCAAGGTTCAGGCAATCTGTGATTGGGTCCAACCTACTTCATTAAAGGCTCTTCAGAGATTTTTGGGTTTTGCCAAATTTTATCGTAAATTTATTGGTAATTTCTCCGGTATTGTTAAACCATTGACTGATTTGACCAAAAAGGGTTCTGATGTGGTGAATTGGCCTCCTGAGGCAGTTTCTGCGTTTCAGGAACTTAAGCAGAGATTCACTTCTGCTCCTGTTCTACGGCAGCCTGATGTTTCTCTACCGTTTCAGGTGGAGGTTGATGCCTCTGAAATTGGGGCAGGTGCCGTTTTGTCCCAAAGAGATCCAGAGACCTCTAAGAGTAACCCTTGTGCCTTTTTCTCTCGAAAATTTTCTCCAACTGAACGTAATTATGACGTGGGTAATCGGGAGTTATTGGCCATGAAGTGGGCCTTTGAAGAGTGGAGACATTGGCTGGAAGGAGCCAAGCATCAGGTGGTGGTCCTCACGGACCATAAGAACTTGGTTTATCTTGAATCAGCCAAGCGACTTAATCCTAGACAGGCCAGGTGGGCCTTGTTTTTCACACGTTTTAATTTTGTGGTTTCTTTTCTTCCTGGCACTAAGAATGTTAAGGCGGATGCCCTCTCGAGGAGTTTCTTTGCGGACTCTCCTGAGTTATCTGATCCGACTGTTATTTTGAAAGAGGGTGTAGTACTTTCCGCCATCTCGCCCAATTTGAGACTGGCTCTGGAGGGGTGTCAGGAGGATAAACCTGAGCGCTGCCCTATTGGGAAATTGTTTGTCCTAGACCAGTGGAAGAAGAGTGTGATGTCTGAGATTCATTGTTCCGCGTTGGCTGGTCATCCCGGGATTTTTGGTACCAGAGACTTGGTGAGTAGAGTTGAGCGATACTTTCCGATATCCAAAAGTATCGGAATCGGAATGGTATCGCCGATACCATTAAAATATCGGCGATACCCGATACCGATACCGGAAATCCAATGTAAGTCTATGGGAACAAAATATCGTAACTAAAAAAACCCCATTCTTTCCTTGTAAACACTAAATATACACACATAGAATACATATATATATATATATATACATGTCATTGTGACATATATATATACATATATGTATAGTTTATACACTTCTACATAGTAAAATATCCTCTGATTCAATTGCCGGGTAAAGCCGGCTTCTGTGAAAAGACAGAAGCACCCGACATGAAATGACACTTGGTGTACATAGGGTTAACCATGTCTTTTCATGTCGTTTGCTATCTGATTTGCACAAACAATTACATCAGTCTATGTGTGCAAAATTTCACACCTGTAGGGGTTAATTAAAGGTGTAAATTCGTTGTAAAAAAACGGACTTTTTTGCTACGAATTTACACCTTTAATTAACCCCTACAGGTGTGAAATTTTGCACACATAGACTGATGTAATTGTTTGTGCAAATCAGATAGCAAAGGACATGGTTAACCCTATGTACACCAAGTGTCATTTCATGTCGGGTTCTGCATTTTCACAAAAGCCGGCAATTGAATTAGCGGCTATTATACTATGTAGAAGTGTATGAACTATAAATATAAATATATATATATATATATGTGTCACAAATTCAATGACATGTATATATATATGAGGTGTAAAATTGCTGAAAAAAAATGCGTGGGCTCCCGCCCTATTTTCGCAACCAGACAGACAAAGCCAGTGAGTGGGGGCAGATAATAATAGCCCAGAGAGGGACCATTATTTTTGGCCCCCCCCCTGGCTACTAACATCTGCCCCCAGACACCCAGAAAGGGCAAATCTCTAATTAGATTTGCCCTTTCTGGCACTTTGCCCGTCTATTCCTATTGCCCTGTAGCGGTGGCGAATGGGTTAATAAGGGGTTAAAATGACCTTGCAATTGAAAGGTCACTTTAAGCCAGGTTAATAATTGAGAGCTGTCAATTAGACAACTATCAATTATTAATCCTATTGCATGAAATAAAAATAAAACACACACACTTTAATTAAAAATCATTTTAATGAAATAAAGACACATGTTTTTGACCATCTTTTATTTTACTGCAAAAACCATTTCCTGTAATAAAAATAAAATAAAAAAGCAAAATTATTCTTACCTATCCCATGCACAGTCAGGTCCCACGGTGTAATCCTTCAGAAAGGGTTAATGTTTACTGCAGGGACCGCAGCTAATGCTGCAGCCTCACAGTAAACCCCCAAATGAATGAGTTCCTCTCCTGGCTGACAGGAGAGTAAAGGCTGGGTCTCACATAACGATACACCAGCGATCCCGACAACGATATGCACTTGTCAGGATCGCTGGTGTATCGCTACATGATCGCTGCTGAGCTGCCAAACAGGCAGCTCAGGCAGCGATCTGGGACAGCGACACTGCGGGTAACGTCGCTTAAGGGTCCGTCTCACATAGCGATATCGCTACCGTGATCGCTGCTGAGTCACTAGTTTTGTGACGCAGCAGCGAGCTCACCAGCGATATCGCTGTGTGTGACATTCAGCGACGATCAGCCCCCCTGCCGGGTATCGCTGATCGTCGCTGAAATGTCAGGACCTTTTTTTGATCGCTGGTTTCCCGCTGACAGGCACGCATCGCTGCGTGTGACAGGCGGGAGACCAGCGATCCGCTGGTAACCAAGGTACACAGCGGGTTTCCAGGCGCGGGGCTGTGCCTAGAAACCCGCTGTGTACCTTGGATACCAGCGCCCTGATGCAGGGGAGCTGGTATCCAAGGTACACAGCGGGTTTCCAGGCACCGCGCAGCGCTTGGAAACCCGCTGTGTACCTTGGATACCAGCTCCCTGCATCAGGGCGCTGGTATCCAAGGTACACAGCGGGTTTCTAGGCACAGCCCCGCGCCTGGAAACCCGCTGTGTACCTTGGTTACCAGCGGATCGCTGGTCTCCCGCCTGTCACACGCAGCGATGCGTGCCTGTCAGCGGGAAACCAGCGATCAAAAAAAGGTCCTGACATTTCAGCGACAATCAGCGATACCCGGCAGGGGGGCTGATCGTCTCTGAATGTCACACACAGCGATATCGCTGGTGAGCTCGCTGCTGCGTCACAAAACTAGTGACTCAGCAGCGATCTCGGTAGCGATATCGCTATGTGAGACGGGCCCTTAAGTGGAAAGCTTAATTGATTGCTTTCCACTTTCACTTCAGGTCAGCCAGGGACACAATCAGTGACGTCAGAGGGAACTGATTAACAAAAATAGGGGTTCCCTTCGAAAAAAAAATGGCGTGGGGTCCCCCCTATTTTTGTTAACCAGCCAGATGAAGCAGACCGCTGAGGCCTGGATTTTCAGGCTGTTAAGGAGCCAATCCATGGACTTGCAGCTGATAATACCAAGCCACAGCAGTCGCATATCTGGTGATTAACAAATAGGATCCCTCGAAAAATTGCGTGGGTCCCCCCTATTTGTAACCGCCAGATGAAGCAGACGCTGAGCTGATTTTCAGGCTGTTAAGGAGCCAGATCCATGGACCTTGCCAGCTGATATACAGGCCACAGCTGCATATCTTGGCTGATTAACAAAAATAGGGGATCCCCTCGAAAAAAATTGGCGTGGGGTCCCCCCTATTTTTGTTAACCAGCCAGATGAAGCAGACCGCTGAGGCCTGGATTTTCAGGCTGTTAAGGAGCCAAGATCCATGGACCTTGCCAGCCTGATAATACCAGGCCACAGCAGTCTGCATATCTTGGCTGATTAACAAAAATAGGGGATCCCCTCGAAAAAAATTGGCGTGGGGTCCCCCCTATTTTTGTTAACCAGCCAGATGAAGCAGACCGCTGAGGCCTGGTTTTTCAGGCTGGTAAGGATCCAATATCCATGGACTTTGCCAGCCTGATAATACCAGGCCACAGCAGTCTGCTTAGCTTGGCTGGTTAACAAAAATAGGGGATCCCCTCGAAAAAAAAACGGCGTAGGGGTCCCCCTATTTTTGTTAACCAGCCAAGTAAATGCAGACTGCTGCGGCCTGGTATTAAAAGACTGTCAAGCCATGATTTTGGCCCTCAACAGCCTGATAATACCAGGCTACAGCAGCCCCACATTTGGCGCATCAAAATGTGCCAATTGTGGCACTTTACCCGGCTCTTCCCACTTGCCCTGTAGCGGTGGCAAGCGGGGTAATAAGGGGTTAATGTCACCGTTGATTGCACGGTGACAATAAGCCCGGTTAATAATGGAGAGGCGTCAATAAGACACCGATCCATTATTAATCCCAAAGTTTTTAAATGTTTAAAAAAAAGACACAGCAAGAAAAAAGTCTTTTAATGAAATAAAAGAGACAACACAGTTTTCATTTCTTTTATTACTCTCTCATTCCTGCGACGCCATCGATCTCCTGTAAAAAAAATAAAAAAAACAAACCAACAGTATACCACCTGTCCGACGCAGTCCATAGTAAAGACAGTCCCACGACGATCCAGCTCTGCTACATCGGAATGACAGGCAGAGCCTGACATCCCGGCGCAGCACAGCTGCTTACCAGCTTCCCCGGCGGTGACGTCATCGGACTGCTTTACGGCCGCGATTACCCAGCAGTCACTGCAGTTATCGCGAGAAACTGCATGTGACCGCCAGGGAGAAGAGGATGGCGGCCATTAAGCAGTCCGGGATGTGACCGCCGGAGATCTTCTGCCGGGTAAGTGCCGCTGACTCCTGACAGACCCGACCGACGGACACTGACAGTGACAGTGACATTCCGATTCTGGTATCCGATATGACGAAAATATCGGAACTCGGAATCGGAATTCCGATACAGCCAATATCGGCCGATACCCGATATTTGCAGTATCGGAATGCTCAACACTATTGGTGAGTCGGTCCTTTTGGTGGCCTACTTTGTCTCGTGACGTCAGGGAATTTGTGCAGTCCTGTGGGACTTGCTCTCGCTCCAAGCCTTGCTCTCGCTCTAGTGGTTTGTTGAGGCCATTGCCTGTGCCCAAGAGGCCATGGACCCATATCTCTATGGATTTTATTTCCGACCTCCCTGTTTCTCAGAGAATGACCGTTATCTGGGTAATCTGTGATAGGTTTTCCAAGATGATACATCTTGTGCCATTACCTAAGTTACCTTCCTCCTCCGAATTGGTGCCTTTGTTCCTTCAGCACGTGGTTCGGTTACATGGCATTCCTAGAACATTGTGTCTGACAGAGGAGTCCAGTTTCTTTCCAGATTTTGGAGGACAGTTTGTTCTAAACTTGGTGTTCAATTATCTTTCTCCTCTGCTTTTCATCCTCAGACCAATGGACAAACCGAGAGAACAAACCAGACCTTGGAGACTTATTTGAGATGTTTTGTGTTTGCTGATCAAGATGACTGGGTCTCTTTTTTGCCTTTGGCTGAGTTTGCTCTTAATAATTGGGCTACCTCTGCCACCTTGATGTCTCCATTTTTCTGCAATTCTGGGTTTCACCCTCGATTTTCTTCGGGACAGGCGGAGGCTTCTGTCTGTCCGGGTGTTGACTCTGTTGTGGAGCAAATGCAGCAGATTTGGGACCAGTTAGTGGAGAGGTTGTCTCTCTCTCAGGAGAAGGCCCTGTTCTGTTTCTTGTTTATGCCTCTGACACGATTGTGGTAACGGGTTACTTTTATTGTGTGCACGTTCTCTCAGCCACATTACATGAATGCTTCCTGTCTCATGCTCTTACCAACGAGTCCCTCCTCTCTATCCTGTGAATACATCCAGGTAGTGAGACCCCTAGAGGCGGCTCAGCATATAACATATTGCTACATTCTTTGTCTTTTAACTAAAGAAATAACTAAGCTAATATAACTAACATACATGTGAACATTTCAATATTCAAGATATTGGTGACATAAACATAACTGGCAAGCATCATGCTATTAAGATACTTTAAAATACTTGGTTGTATATATAGTCCTTGAGGTGTGCTGGCTTTGTGATCATTCTGCCCGATCTAGTAACATACGATGCGTTACTGCCACTATTCGGTGGTTCTCTCGATTCGGGCGTTACCGCATCTGGTATTGCCTGTCTCCGACCGGAATCTCCACACTGAACCTGGGCCATCCCTGTAGCCTCTCTGCTTAGACTTGCTGTTTCCTCATCTTGGATATGAGGATACTGTTCATATGACCATGTATCAGATCCTTCTTGCGTTTTCCTCAGATGTCTCCGATTTCTCCTTAGTTTTCTTCCCTCCTCTGTCACAATCTCGTAGGATCTAGGTCCTAGTTTCTGGAGCACCTTTGCTTTTCTCCATTGTTTGTCATATTTGCTCGGCTGCATCCTGATGTTGTCATTTTGTCTCAGTTCTGGTAGATCTTTTGCCGACTGATTATAATAGAACGCTTGTCTATCCTGATTTTTCTTTAGTTTTGACCTCATTCCCCTCACCAGATTTGGCTTCAGAAGACGACTAGCTGTTGGTATGAGTGTCCTTGTCCGTTTACTCAGAAGCCTCTGTGCTGGGCTGCTGTCTAGACCTTGGGAAGGTGTGTTTCTGTGGTCCAGTATAGATAGATATACATCTGTCCCTGCCTGTTTCGCTCTCTTAATCAACTTCTTTGCTGTTTTCACCGCTGATTCCGCTTTGCCATTGCTTTGAGGATATCCAGGAGATGATGTATTGTGTTCAAATTTCCATAACTTGCTGAACTCCTTGAACTCTTCTGACCTAAATTGAGAGGCATTATCAGTAAAAACAATCTCTGGAATCCCATATCTGGCAAAATGAGCCTTGAGTTTTTTAATAACTGTTCTTGCTCTTGTATCCTTCAAATAGTCCACTTCCCAAAAATTAGAAAAATAGTCCACAGTAACCAGGTATTCTCTTTCCTCCAATGTGAACAAATCTATTCCTATTTTTGACCATGGTCTATTTGGAACGGCATGCGGTTGCAATGGCTCTTTCGGTTGTTTATCCCCGCCGGACGCACATATCTCACATTGTGCTATGTAACTTTTTATGTGATCATTCATACCCGGCCAATAAACTGATTCTCTTGCTCGCCGCAAACATCCTTCAATGCCCAAGTGGGACGAGTGTAATTTCTGTAGTATGTCTCTTCTCAGAGTCTCCGGTATCACTGCCCTTTCTCCCTTTATGATGATTCCTTGGTGTACTGACAGTTCATCTCGTATATGGAAGAATGGAGCAACTTCCTTTGGAGCATGCTGCTTATATTTTGGCCAGCCCTGCAGGATCACAGTTTTTAATATCTGTAGTGTTTTATCTTTTTCTGTGAAGGTCTGTATTTGTTTCAGTTTATCTTTAGATACTGCAAGATAATCACACATATTGATGTTGTCCATTTCTTGTCCTTTATCCTCTGAGTTGGTAAGTACGCTCTGCTTAGAGTATCTGCAATCAACAAGTCTTTTCCTGGACAATATCCAATTTCATAATCATATTTTTGAAGTCGCAGAAGCATGCGCTGCAGTCTCTTTGGTGCATTTAGTAGTGTTTTTTTGTAATGCTCTCCAACGGTTTGTGATCTGACTGTACTGTTACCTGTCGACCGTATGTGTACTGATGAAACCTTTCCATTCCAAACACCACAGCTAGTAACTCCTTTTCGATTTGGGCATATCCCTGCTCTGTCGGTGTTAGCGCTTTGCTTGCAAATGTGATTGGTTGCCGCTCTTGCATTAATGTGGCACCTAGGCCTTTTTCTGACGCATCACATTGGACTACCACCTCTAACTGTGGATCAAAATATTTTAAGGTTGCTGTGTCTGCAATGGCTGTCTTTACTGATTGGAAAGCCGTCTCCTGTGCTTCTGTCCATTCTCACAACACATCTTTGTGAGTTAGCTGTCTCATTGGCTCACACATGTCTGATAAATTCTTGCAAAACTTGGACAGATAATTCACCATGCCCAAAAATCGTTGTACTCCACACACATCTGTTGGGGTAGGCATCTCTTGTATCGCCTTCACCTTTTCTGGATCCACTTTCACTCCATTTGAGGTTAGAAGATGTCCTATATATGGCACTTCCGTCATTTTCAGTTTCATTACTTTTCCAAGTTCAACTTTATCCTTTTTTCTCTACACCTATCTAAAAATCGTAGCATCCTTGTATCGTGATTCTTTATTGCAGATTGCATATCGTCACCTTCTCCCACTATTAATATATCATCTGCTATCATCTTTACCCCTGGGAGTCCTTCCAAAGCTTGCATCAACTTCTGCTGAAATATTTCTGGAGCTGGTGTCAGTCCCATGGGCATTCTCAGCCATTTACGGCGACCAAATGGAGAAGAAAACGTTGTCAATAAACTGGATTCTTCATCCAGTTCTACATGCCAAAATCCATTTTTTACGTCACAAACTGAAAATATTTTTGCCTTTGATAAATCTGGTAGCACATCCTCTATTGTCGGCATCGGATAGTGATTCCTTTTGAGAGCTTTGTTGAGTGGTTTGGGATCGATACAAATTCTTAGTTTTCCTGATGGTTTCTGCACTATGACCAAACTACTTATCCAGTCTGTGCTCTGATGGACGACTTCTATCATGCCTCGCTTTTCTAAATCCTGTAGTTCTTCTTTCAATGGCTGAAGTAGCGCTACAGGCACTTTTCTTGTCGGTAATCTGGTAGGTTGTACTGTGTTATCAATTTCCAGTTTGTGTTTTCCATCAAAACATCCATCACCCTCAAATACATCCGCATACTGTGTTTTTATAATCTGTAAATCTAGATTGCTGTCTGCTTTTGGGATATCCTTCATACTCTGTTTGACTTCCACAGACATAATGTTATGGAATTGTACCTTTATTAAGTCCATTGCCTGAACTGCTTTTATACCTAGTAACGGTATGTGGTCACCACCCTGCAGCACTGTAAATTGGGCTCTATAACTCTTTCTGTTGCATGGGTTACTAACCTTCAGTTTGCATGTCCCAAGAGGTTTCAGTATCGTTTTGTTGTACATCATAAGTACCTTATCAGTAGGTTCGATGAACACCTGTTCATTTAGTAGATCCTCTGGTATGACATTGCAACTTGCTCCACAGTCCAACTGAAATCTAATGGGTTTGTCATTTAATAAAAGAGTTGCAAACAGTTGTCTTGTATCTTTAGGTTCTGGCTGTCTGACTGTATTGACATTCTCTGTTGCAGACTGTAGCTGTATCCATGTAATATCTTCTGCACTGTCACTGTGATTGTCCTGTGTCACACTGAATTTCTCTGTGCTTTTTAAAGGGCTTAAGTCTGCAGAGAGCTGCGAAATGATTAATCTTACCACAGGTCCTGCAGCTTTGTCCATATGCTGGACACTTCTCTTTGTCTCTCTCATGTCTTCTGCCACAGTATCTGCATTGGACTGTTCTCGCTTGGTGCTCTGCTTTTCCTCTCATGGTTACTGCATGTACTGGCTCCTCAGTGGTGTCTGCCATCATCTTCAGGCTGTCTCTTGTTAGCTCTGCAGCTCTGCTTATTTGCATGCATTTCTCTAGGGTTAACTCCCCTTCTCTCAGCAGTCTCTCTCTTAGCTGTGTCTCTCTGATGCCGCACACTATTCTATCTCTGATAAGAGAATCTCTGATCTCTCCAAAGCTGCATGTTGCTGCCAGTCTTTTCAGCTCAGTCACATATGCATCTATATTCTCTCCCATCTCCTGATTTCTGGTGAAAAACTTAAATCTTTCCACTGTCTCATTCTTCTTGGGGTCACAGTGCTTATCAAATGCCTGTACAATGTCTGCCAGACTGTCCGTACCGTCCTGGATCAGGGTCTGAGCAAGTTCTCTGCCTTTTTCTCCAATCAGATAGTAGAAGAGCTTCACCTTACGCTTCTGATCATTGGTGTCTACTATAAGATCCACATACAGAGTAAACTCCTCCTTCCAATGTCTCCAGGTCTGCGATAGATTTGAGGACATGATGTCTAGTCTCTGAGGAGGTTTTAATGCGGTCTCCATAATGCTGTACTGTGGGCACTGTACTTACAGTTGAGCTTTGTACCACAAGCTGCCTGGATTGTCTGTCCACTTGTTCTTTATAGGTTCAGCCCTGCTGCCACCATGTTCTGTTTCTTGTTTATGCCTCTGACACGATTGTGGTAACGGGTTACTTTTATTGTGTGCACGTTCTCTCAGCCACATTACATGAATGCTTCCTGTCTCATGCTCTTACAACGAGTCCCTCCTCTCTATCCTCTGAATACATCCAGGTAGTGAGACCCCTAGAGGCGGCTCAGCATATAACATATTGCTACAGGCCCAACGGTTTGACAACCAGCATAGGACTGATGGTCCTCGGTTTAAAGTGGGGGACTTGGTTTGGTTGTCCTCAAGAAATATCCCTATGAGGGTTGCATCTCCAAGGTTTAAGCCTAGGTTCATTGGACCTTATAAGATCATGGAGATTCTTAATCCTGTTTCCTTCCGTTTGCTTCTTCCAGGGACATTTAAGATCCATAACGTGTTCCACAAGTCCTTATTGAAGAGGTTTGTCAAGCCAGTGGTTCCTATGGCTGCGCCTCCTGACCCTGTTTTGGTTGAGGGCAATCTGGAGTATGTGGTTGAGAAAATATTGGATTCTCGTTTTTCTAGACAGAAACTCCAGTATTTGGTTAAGTGGAGAGGTTATGGTCAGGAGGACAATTCTTGGGTGTTTGCTTCTGACATCCATTCTAGGAGACTGATCCGTGCCTATCACTGAGCTCATCCTGATCGGCCTGGTTGCACAAGTGAGGGTTCGGTGACCCCTCCTCAAGGGGGGGGTACTGTTATGAATGTGCTAGAGATGGTTTCTGAGCAGAGGCTCCCTCTGGTGGTTACAGACAGTACTGAACCTTCCAGCGAGGAATGGTAATCTGGGATCTCTGAATGGACTGATATAAGGGAGGTTCCCTCCCATGATGGTTGCCGGTGATCAATTGTTCTTGTCTCAATTGTGGTTCCTGGTTCATTTGGAAGTTTGCTGAGTCTTGCCTGCATCTGCTGCTTTCAGATAAGATATTTTCTGCTTTTATTTTTGTGCTTGCTTTTTGCATAGTTCTCTGCACTTTTGTGGAGGTCAGCCGGGTCCCCTCCTGGGGCCTGTGCTCCTCTCAGTTTATCTTTAGCCACTGTTATTTGTTCATTTGCTTTTTCCTGTTTTTCCAGTGGCTGCGGCTTAGTTTTGTTACACCAGAGATCTGATTTAGGTGGTGGAGATCGTGTGATCTCAGGTGTTTTTGCAATCAGAAGAGTTGGTATTTTTTAGGGGTTTTTTTTAATTGCAGTAAGAATCCTTTCCTGTACTTTTCTGTCTAGACAGATTGGGCCCCATCGTTTGCTCATTCTATTTTCTGTCTGTGTCCGTGCTTCTTCTTGTCTAACCGCCATTACATATTTGGGGTCTTCCTATTTTCTTTGGGGATGGGATCTGCTTCGGGGCAGATAGCTTTCCTCTTTCTGCCTTTAGGTGTAGTTATCTCTCAGGCTGTGACGAGGCGTCTAGGATCAACGTAGGAACGCTCCACGGCTACCTCTAGTTGTGTGGTTAGTTCAGGTTACTGCAATCCAATAGGTTCCAGCCTCTCTGGTTTATTGCCGTTTTTGCTATTTCTCCTCAGCTACCTAAACATAACAGTCAGGTGACTATTTAAAGGATGGTGGGAGTGGTCACCATCCACATCAGCTGACTAGCAACAAAACTGCTACCAGCAAGGAAACTGACATTAACCCTTGCTGGTCTGAAAGGAATAAAGCTACATTTAAATTATAGCGGAACCAGAGCTGCCACAAATCCAAAAATAAATTGTGACAGTACCTTCCTTTCACCAAGGGGCTTCTGGACCCTGAACACCATAAATGACGTCTCAACCAACTAGGATTCACCTCCGCAGTTACCTGATCCTCAAGGTTACGGCAAAGACAGCCCGATGGAGACTGCAATAATGTTGGCTCCGTAGGCGCAACAAATCTCCAGAGCGCCTGTGTCACGGGTGTGTCGCCACGAAGATCGTCACGATTACACAGCCTGACTTCTCGCAGCTGAGTTTTTGGTGCTTTGTGTTTTTCGGCAGTGAGGGAGTTAATTCTCTCTCTCTGTGCTAGATGAGGCCCAGCCTCGCCCAGCTGCAGTCAATGCTGCAGTAGTGGGACTCCTTCAAATACCTGCCAGTCTGTTAGGGAAGTTGTCGGTGAAAGCATTCCTTGCAGACAAACAGAGCGGCTCGTGGTATTTTGGAGTTTGGAGTGAAGTGTACTTGGTGTGGTTTTTTCCCTTCCTCGCTTTATCATTTATCTCCTTACCCGTTGGTGTTCCCTCTGTTGTTGTGGTGTGAGTTTTTGTATGCAAGATGGTTTTTGGTTTTCCCCTTGTACTGTCTCGTTCGTCTAGTACTGTGTGTTGGCTTATATTATCCTGTCCCCTGTTGTTGTGATCGGGGTCCTTCTCAGGACTAGATTACTGAGGTTCAGGGATCTTCAGGAGGTAGGGGTTACGCTGGCGGCCTGGACCTCTGTACCTTTAACAGTACCTCCAGGTAGAGGGATTAGTCAGGGCCCCAGCTTAGGGTCAGCTTAGGCCCCTGACCTTCTGTACGCAGAGACAGCGTGACATTTTCACTGACCGACAAAAGATTCTCTCCAGCTACCATGGATCCAGTAGCCAGTCTTTCTCGGCAGTTGCAGAGTTTGTCCATGGAGCTGGCGGACGTTAAGTCCAAGGTTTTGTATCCCCTGGAGCAAGCCGGACCAGAACCTAAAGTAGCTCTCCCTGACAGGTTCACTGGGGGGCGGGACAAGTTTTTTGTTTTCCGGGAGGCATGTAAATTGTACTTTCGGCTGCGGCCACGGTCATCGGGGAGTGAAGAACAAAGGGTGGGAATTGTCATCTCGCTCCTACAAGGGGACCCACAATCATGGGCGTTCTCTCTTCCCCCGAGCTCCCCGGCTCTCCAGTCAGTGGATAGGTTTTTCGCAGCTCTGGGTCTCGTATATGATGACCCGGATCGGATCTACCTTGCTGAATCTAAGTTACGTAGGATCCAGCAGGGAGATCGTCCGGCGGAGGAATTCTGTTCGGAGTTCCGTAGGTGGGCCACGGACACCCAGTGGAATGACCCGGCTCTTAGGAGCCAGTTTTGTCAAGGTCTATCTGACAAATTAAAGGATGTGTTGGCACAGTATGACCCTCCCGCGTCACTGGAAGCCGCTATGGCCCTTGCTATTTGCATTGACAGACGGCTTCGGGAGAGGTGCGGGGTAACTCCGCCCCCTGTGATGACTCCACCTTCTTCAAGGGTCCCTTATATGGAGGTTCCCTGGTCAGTCCAGAGGAGCCTATGCAATTAGGAGGGACATCATTTCGGGGGAGGGGACCGGCAGTGCGCCACAAGACAGGAAGGTGTTTCTTCTGCGGGAGAAAGGGACATTTTATTGGGGGGTGTCCATCCCGTCCTTTGCAGAGTAAAGGGTCATCGGAAATCTATTGATCCCAGGTTGTGTGGTGGACGGCAATCTGGGAGTAGGTATTTCGTCCCTAGGTTCGTCTCAGTTTCTCGTACCGGCGGAGGTGGTGGTGGGTACGAGAACTGAGAGGATATCTGTTCTTCTGGATAGTGGGGCCGGGCTAATCTGGTGGACGCTCGGTTTGCCCGGGTTCAAGGTATGCAATTGAGTGTGTTGGCTAAACCCATCCCCATATTCTCGATCGACGCCAGGCCTCTCGGTCAGGGAAGTTTTTTGCAAGTGGTGCATAACGTAAAACTTCAAGTGGGGGCGATACATAAAGAACTGTTGTCTTGTTACGTGTTGGAGGGTCTTCCCACTCCTATAGTGTTGGGCCTTCCTTGGTTAACTAAGCATAACCCAGTTATTAATTGGCAATCCAGAGAGATAAGCCAATGGAGTGAATTCTGTAATAAAAACTGCATGAATACGGTCATCGGTGCGGTCACTCCTAGGGTCTTACCTCCATTTCTGGCGGACTTTGAGGATGTATTCTCGGAGAAAGGGTGTCAGGAACTACCTCCTCATCGCGTGTATGACTGTTCTGTAAAACTGCTCCCTGAGGCCAAGTTACCTAAATCTAGGTTGTATAACCTATCTGGTCCTGAGAGGCAGGCCATGAAGGATTATATTTCTGAAAGTCTGGCTAAGGGGCATATTAGACCTTCATCTTCCCCGGTGGCCGCAGGGTTCTTCTTTGTGAAGAAGAAAGATGGAGGCCTACGCCCTTGCCTGGATTTCCGTGAACTTAATCGGATTACGGTCCGAGATCCGTATTCGCTCCCACTTATTCCCGATCTCTTCAATCAGATCGTGGGCGCCAAATGGTTCTCCAAGTCGGATCTCAGGGGGGCGTACAATCTGATTAGGATGAAGGAGGGGGATGAGTGGAAGACGGCGTTTAACACTCCGGAGGGGCATTATGAGAACCTTGTCATGCCATTCGGTCTGACATTTTGACATTTTTCGCCGCCTGGTGGGACAGTTTGTTGTCATATATCTGGATGATATCTTAATTTACTCGCCGGATCTTGTGTCTCATCAGGAGCATGTTAGGCAGGTGTTACAGATCTTGCGGGATAATAAACTGTACGCCAAATGGGAAAAGTGTGTGTTCGCCGTACAGGAACTCCAGTTTTTAGGCTTCCTGGTTTCAGCGTCCGGTTTTCGTATGGACCCTGGGAAAGTATGGGCAGTTCTTGAGTGGGATCTGCCAGAGAATCTTAAGGCTCTACAACGTTTCCTGGGGTTTGCTAATTATTACCGGAAATTTATTCGTAATTTCTCGTCCATGGTTAAACCTCTCACAGACATGACAAAAAAGGGGACGGATTTTTCTAGGTGGTCTGACAAGGCTTGTCAAGCATTCTCCTCCTTGAAAAAATGTTTTGCCTCGGCACCCATACTCATTTAACCTGATGTGTCACAGTCGTTCATTGTAGAGGTAGACGCTTCCGAGGTAGGGGTGGGAGCAGTATTGTCACAAGGTTCGTCCCCTGGTAAGTGGCATCCGTGCGCCTTTTTCTCTAAAAAATTGTCGTCTGCTGAGAGGAATTACGATGTCGGCAATAGGGAACTCTTGGCCATTAAGTTAGCTTTTGAGGAGTGGCGCCATTTTTTGGAGGGGGCAGTCTATCCGGTCACCGTCATCACCGATCACAAGAACCTGCTATATCTGGAGTCCGCAAAACGTCTGAATCCCAGACAAGCTAGGTGGTCGTTGTTTTTTACCAGGTTTAATTTTGTCGTCACATATCGTCCTGGGTCAAAAAATGTAAAGGCGGATGCCTTATCTCGTAGTTTCCCTGGGGCCGGGAATACGGATGACCCGGTTCCTATCCTTCAGGAGGGGGTGGTGGTGTCGGCAGTATGCTCTGAGCTTGAGGAGGAGGTATTGGAGGCTCAGGGGGACGCCCCTGTTGGACCTCCAGGGAGACTGTTTGTTCTAGATCAGTTGCGACAAAAGGTGATCGAGGCACACCATAACTCAGCTTTGGCAGGACACCCAGGGAGTAAAGCAACTGTGGATCTCCTCTCGCGTCGGTTTTGGTGGCCTAACTTACATAGGGAGGTGGTAACTTTTGTCGCGTCCTGCGGGGTTTGTGCGCGCTCTAAGACCCCACATACCCGTCCGTCTGGGGCCCTCTTACCTTTGAAGATCCCGGAGCGTCCTTGGACTCATCTGTCTATGGACTTTATTACGGACCTCCCGCCGTCTTCGGGTAAAACGGTCATACTCGTTGTAGTGGACAGGTTCAGCAAGATGGCACATTTTATCGCTCTTCCTAATGCTAAAACTCTTGCGCAGGTGTTCATTGGGGAGATTGTGAGGCTTCACGGGGTACCCTCCGATGTGGTGTCTGATCGGGGGTCTCAGTTTATGTCCAAATTCTGGAAGGCATTTTGTACACGGCGGGGGATGCATTTATCGTTTTCATCGGCTTTTCATCCTCAGACCAATGGTTAGACGGAACGTCTGAACCAGAGCTTGAAGACATATCTCCGGTGTTTTGTGTCAGAGAACAAGGAGGACTGGGCTTCTTTCTTACCTCTGGCAGAGTTTGCTCTTAATAATAGGTGGAGCGAGTCCACTGGTAAGTCCCCGTTTTTTGGGGCATATGGTTTTCACCCCCAGTTTTGTACTTTCAGTAGGGGGGGCTCTTCGGGGTTCCTGAGGAGGAACGATTTTCGTCATCACTCGCTTCAGTATGGAGAGGGGTGCTGAATAATCTGAATACTATGGGGAACCGATACAAACGTATGGCTGATAGGAGGAGAGTGTCTGGTCCGGACCTAAGTGTGAACGATGGGGTATGGTTGTCTACTAAGAATATAAAACTTAAGGTTCCTTCCTGGAAACTGGGTCCCAGGTTCATCGGCCGTACAGGATCAGTTCTATAATTAATCCGGTGGCATTTCGTCTTGACCTCCCCCCTACGTTTAAAATTCACAACGTGTTCCACAGATCGTTGCTTAAGAGGTATGTGGCGCCGGTGATACCGTCACCTTTACCTCCTCCTCCAGTGGTGGTCAATGGTAACTTGGAGTTTCAGGTATCGAAAGTCATCGATTCACGCTTTAATCGCCGGTCCCTTCAGTACCTGGTTCATTGGAAGGGGTATGGTCCTGAGGAGAGGATGTGGGTTCCTGCGTCGGATATTAACGCAGACCGATTAATTCGGGCCTTCCACACGACTCACCCGGATAAACCTGGCCCTGAGGGTCCGGAGGCCCCTCGTAGAAGGGGGGGTACTGTCACGGGTGTGTCGCCACGAAGCTGCAGTCAATGCTGCAGTAGTGGGACTCCTTCAAATACCTGCCAGTCTGTTAGGGAAGTTGTCGGTGAAAGCATTCCTTGCAGACAAACAGAGCGGCTTGTGGTATTTTGGAGTTTGGAGTGAAGTGTACTTGGTGTGGTTTTTTCCCTTCCTCGCTTTATCATTTATCTCCTTACCCGTTGGTGTTCCCTCTGTTGTTGTGGTGTTTTTGTATGCAAGGTGGTTTTTGGTTTTCCCCTTGTACTGTCTCGTTCGTCTAGTACTGTGTGTTGGCTTATATCATCCTGTCCCCTGTTGTTGTGATCGGGTCCTTCTCAGGACTAGATTACTGAGGTTCAGGGATCTTCAGGAGGTAGGGGTTACGCTGGCAGCCTGGACCTCTGTACCTTTAACAGTACCTCCAGGTAAGGGATTAGTCAGGGCCCCAGCTTAGGGCAGCTTAGGCCCCTGACCTTCTGTACGCAGAGACAGCGTGACAGCCTGCCTGTGGAATACGTTATGTACCTGCATTACTAGGGTAACTCTAACTCTCGCTGGAAAGTCCCCGGGCTGAGAATGGCCAACAATGGATACGGCCCGATCACTCTAGAACTCCAGGTCCCAGATGCATACTTCCACCTGAAGTTTTGTTGGACACCCACACGTATTCATTCACACCCAGGTCCGATCTGAACGTTTATTTCCCTGCATGCATTTGCCAAAAGATGGTGGAAGAGGAAGAGACAATAGAGGCATCGCCCCCCGTGTCACCAAATTCACTATATACAGAGTGAACCACCACCCTCCCCTGACACCTCCTCTTGAGAGGACTCTGAGACTCAGGGTTTTACTTGTGATGAGGTTGAGTCTTGCCCCTACTCTCTGGCAGCACCTTAGCTGCCACCTCTGGAGAAGAAGGGTAGGTTTGAGAAGAATGGTAGAGATCGAAGCTCTCAGGCAATAGTCCTTACAAGACTGGTCCCAACTCACTACTTCCCTGGACCGGATTGTGACTCTTCAGCCAGGAAGACCTAAGACGATGGGAGTAGGCATACCCTTCTAGATGTTGCACGACAGGGACTCTTCATGAAGAGTCCCTATACGAAGGTTAATATTATCTACGACTTGGGTCACACTACCCTGGCTGAGAGGAACAGAGTCAATTGCCCGAATGGTAATGGGTCTCGCCAGCATCCTACCGATCAGACCATGGGTCTGAACAAAGTGAGAATCCACCAAATTGACTCCAGCTCCACTATTCACAAGAACTGGTATCGTCTCAGTTTCCCCACCAACCACCATTTCCGCCGGAGTGGTACGCTGAGACGTAAAAGTGGAGGAAATGTACACATCCTGATCATCTCCCTCTACAAGACAAGGGAACTCGACTTTTGTAATGGAGTACATACTTTGGCGTGAGCTGGGCAAACATTAATGTAATGATCAGTCAGAACACATAAAAAACATGCCCCCCGTCCCACGGCGAACCGAAGACAACCTAATTGGAGAGGAGGCTCCTCCCACCTACATGGGTTTGTCCGTCTGCACCAGTGTGTCCTCCTCCCTCGGAAGAACAACAGGGAGTAGATTTGGTGTATGTCTCTCCCTAAGATATCTATCCACCCGGATAGCCATTGCCGCCTCCAACCCAGGAGTAGCATACTGCATCAGAGTATCCTGAAGCCTAGCTGACAGACCCTGACAGAAATGGGTCATAATAAGAGCAGGGTCATTCCCTGTGTCAGTGCCCATCTCCAAAACTCCGAGCAGTACTCATCAGCCGGCTGGCCCTCCTGCTTGATTTTACGGAGTCTAGACTCAGCCAGGGAGACGCCATCAGGATCCCCAAACACCAGCGCCAATGCCATGAAAAAACTTGTCCACCGACTGCAAATATGGTGGATCGGTCGGTAAGGAGAAGACCCGGTATTGGGGATCACCTTGAGAAGAGAGACTATGATTCCCACACGCTGCTCCTCACTCCCTGAAGAACGAGGGTGAAACCTGAAATACAATAAACGGGCTTCTTTAAAGACCATAAATTTATCTCTCCCTCCTGAAAATCTGTCAGGAAGAGATATTTTAGGTTCCGTTGAGCCAGGACTTGAGTCGAGAACAAGAACCCCATCACCTACTCGGCTGCAGCAACACCTGAGTCCTCAACTCGGTAACCTTATCTGCGAGGGTTTGGATCAGGCGAGCAAAGGCCTCAGCCTGAGCCATGGGTTTACCGGAAAAAAGTACGGGTTGGTGATAATGTCACAACACTAAAGGGTAGGTCCAGCGGACGGCACATCAAACACCAAAAACAGGGATGGACAAAGGGAGAGGGCAGCCCTAACAATAGGGAATGAGGGATGGGGCACCTCCTAACACAGTCTGTGCTATCCCTAAGCTTCCCTAACACCCTATGCGAGTCCTCTACTGCGCCGCCGTCATATGCCTGGTCCCTAGCTGTCACCTCACTATACTCTGGCTAGTGTACCGACCGGCAAGGATGTTAGCCTCACCACTGCAGATGGTGTAAACACAGGGGGTAGCGACAAGCACGAGACAGACAAAGACAGGAAAAAAGGAAACTTAGATTTCAAGCTTCTGCTTCAAGCTTCACACAGCAGATGCTACGGCACCAGGAACTCAAGCAGCTGATACACGTTGGCACCAGAGAGCTCCCAACTCATTGGCTGGTCTCCAGGAAAAAACTCCATCAACAGTCAGCTTATGCGTCAGGTGGACTATTTAAAGATGGTGGGAGTGGTCACCACCCACATCAACTGACTAGTGACAAAGCAGCTGCAAGCAAGTAAATTGACATTAACCCTTGCTGGCCTGAAAGAGAAAAAGCTCCATTTAAATTACAGCGGAAACAGAGCTGATACAAACACTTCTTGATGGCTATGCAGCATACATACTGCATGATCAGTATGGTTTCTTATGATATGGAGTGTTACCCTTTCCCTTAAGTGAAATAATGGGCTTGGGTATTATGCTTACTAAAAATTAAAATGTAGATTTTAAGGAGCAAAACAGTAATAATGCGGTTACATGACAAGAATCTGCATAACTAATTATATAATAAATAGTTGCAAGTCAAATTTATGTATGAGATAGTCAAGATGATTGTCTATAAAATGATGGTAGTCTCACGTTCGAAGCTGTGGTGCAATGGTGGTGAACCCATGGCACGCAGAGCCTCCCTGTGGGCACGTGATGCCAGCCCTTACCTCAGCTGGATCTGCATCCTCGGACACACATCCAGCTGAAGTGTATTGCAGTGCACGAACTTGCCAGGTCCATGCGCGGCAATATGCACTGTCGGTCAATCAGAGGCCAGCAGCTGACGTTGGCGTACACGTGACTGGGCGCATGGCAGTGATGTCATGCGCATCCATTGCTTAGACGCTGAAGTAGGCTGCTGGCTTCAGAAAATGATACTGCGCAGCGGGGGAGAGGAAGGAAGGTGAGTGGATGTGTTTATTGTGTTTTTTTCTATGCGTTGAACAAAATCGGCAGGATGGGGGATATATGGTTGCATATATACCAGGATGGGGGGCATATACACGGATGGGGAACATATATTATGATGGGGGGCATATACATGGATAACATCGTACTGTTAAGAGATTTGTGGCTGATTCTAAGCACTGACGTGTTTGTTCTGATAAAGGCAGAATGAGGAAGGTTTCTGCCAGGCAAGTTCATCGTATTAAGAGAGCAGCTGCTAAAAAGTAATTACAAACCAGCAAACAGATATTTGAAGCTGCTGTTGCCTCTGGAGTCCCTCGAACCTCAAGGTGTAGGATCCTTCAAAGGCTTGCTGTGGTGCATAAACCTACTATTCGGCCACCCCTAAACAGTGCTCACAAGTAGAAACGGTTGCAGTGGGCCCAGACATACATGAAGACTAATTTTCAAACAGTCTTGTTTACTGATGAGTGTCGAGCAAGCCTGGATGGTCCAGATGGATGGAGTAGTGGATGATTGGTGGATGGCCACCATGTCCCAACAAGGCTGCGACGTTAGCAATTAGGTGGAGGAGTCATGTTTTGGGCCGGAATAATGGGGAAACAGCTGGTAGGGCCCTTTAAGGTTCCTGAAGGTGTGAAAATTACCTCTGTAAAGTATATAGAGTTCCTGACTGACAACTTTCTTTCATGGTATAAAAAGCAGAAACGTGCCTTCAGGAGCAAAATCATCCTCATACATGACAATGCACCATCTCATGCTGCAAAGAATACCTCTGAGTCATTGGCTGCTATGGGCATAAAAGGAGATAAACTCATGGTGTGGCCACCATCTTCCCCTGACCTCAACCCTATAGAGAACCTTTGGAGTATCATCAAGCAAAAGATCTATGAGGGCGGGAGGCAGTTCACATCAAAACAGCAGCTCTGGGAGGCTATTCTGACTTCATGCAAAGAAATACAAACAGAAACTCTCCAAAAACTCACAAGTTCAATGGATGCAAGTGTGTCGACCTGCCACCACAATTGTGGGTTACCAGGGCAATGGGGTACTCAGAGCCGAGCCCGTAGAAGTCTATGGGGATGTTGTCACAGGTAGCTGTGGCTCAGTCTGTGGCCCTGGCGGTCTGGCGTATGTTGGGGATATATTTACAGGGGATTGATGTATGTACAGTTCGTGACGCCACCTGTAGTATTCTGGTAATTTGTACCAGCGCTGCTATCGATCTCTGAGGGGATGGTGATGCAGCTAGATGTCGGGTCCCCTACAGGTGGGACTCTTCCCTCAGGTCGGTAGTTAGGTGAGGATTGTGCAGGCATGCAATAATAACTCAGTCTCACACAGTCAACGTCTTTCCATACCTTTACTTGCAGGATGATAAGGCAGGTCCCAGGGAGGCTGATGGGGTTGATGGAGGATGAGCTTTGAGGCAACAGATAAGCAAGTTAGGGGCCTCCTTTACTTTCCAATGAAGCTGAGTACGACCAGCCTGAAGCGTAGTCCTCCTATGATTCCAGCTAGTCTTTAGCTGTTCTGCCCAGTCAAATTTGTGTTAGAAGCCTTCCTGCGAGGGAGCTGAATCCTTCTCTTGTCGTGCACAACTCAAAGTCTTCACACCCCCTGACTCCAGCTACGTTCTGACTATAAAGGGCTTGTCTGCCGCGACCTAGGGTCCGGTAGATTCCTGGTTTTCTCCTCACTATGCTGTACAATAGTGATCCTTCGGTCCCCAGTAACCGGTTGCAACGTGCAGGACTTTTCCAAGTCAAAAGCACTTCTCCAATTACCTTCCTTCCACTTTGCCCTTCGCCTTGCTTGTCTCTTAATAGATAGTTCAGTCTTTCTTCCAGTGGGGCACAGCTCTGACTAGACTAAGGTGTATACAGACACCTACACCAGACTCCACTTTCTGAACTGATGATAGACTTAAACTGGACACGTCTACTCTGTCCAAGGACAGGAAACTGACTTCTCACTCTGAAGTCCGGACACTGACTGACTAAATCACTCCCTTCCACACCCCTGCTGGGTGTGTCAGAAGTGTACATGATGTCATGAAGAGACCTTAACTGTTACCTCTCCACTCATCCTCCTGGTATTGTGTACCAGGGCTACACATTCCCCCATGGTAAACGACAGCACTCCCGGGCTGTAAAATACAAAAGACATTTTGTTTATGCAATAAACATTGAAACAATAACATCTTCCCATCCGGGAGGTGAGAACACCTTGAACGTTACGAACAATAACATTTTACATATAGAAATACAAAAGTATCAAATAGCATTTAATAAATATATATACAAGATACTTGTGAAGGACCCGCACCAAACCTTCAACGTGGGTCCTGGGTGGGCTGCAGGACATCCAAATGCAGACCTCACTCAGTGCCACACCACACGGGTTTTTGGTTCAGAGGTGAGTCAAGGGTTCATGTGAAACCATTAAGAAGGCACTTTAGTGCAACTATTTACAGGATACAGTTTTTGGGCTGGCTCAGTCCTCAGCCTCTGAGTCCATTGTTAAACGAAGACATAATAGAGAAAAAACACATTTATATATATAGACTTTTACAATGTTCACATAAATTCGTTATAATCACTGCTGATATCTAATGGGTAATTTCCCTTTTGTGATTCTTTCTGATCTACGTGGTGTAGTTTCAGGTATAACAAGTTGCGATCTGTCTGCACTGCGTAACGGCAAACTATAGAACTGCCTTAACCTTTCTATGGATCTGGCAAGCGTACTGATGGCTGGGCGGTGTGAGTCAGCTTCACCAGGAGATCCCATAGTATGGGGCGCTGCTTCAGATGATCCATCTTGAGGTTCCACAGGTTGAGGTGTTGCTGGGATGGGTAACTCCTGAGCGGGCTCAACTGGCACCACAGGCACAACTGGAGGTAAAACTTCCTCTTGTGGCTGATAAAACTGCAACACTGGAACTATCACAGCATCTCCCAGTCGGGGCCAATCCGCAGGAAAATCTCCCAGATCGGTGTGTATGACCTCTTCCTTTCTTTCTCTTTGATTGAGGACAGGGTTCTTTTCACAACTCTTTAAGTGTTCTGGACACAACTTCAAATGATCTCTGGACACCGTGGTTGTTGTTCTTCCTCCGTCTTTACTGACGACACAAACTTTTCTGTTGTCGTATTTAGAATCTTGTATGACGTAGGGTTCTTGCTCCCACTGATTATCCAGTTTATGCATCTTTCTTTTTCTTTTTAATACTACCTCTCCAGGCATCAGAGGCTTGGCAGGAGCATTTCGGTTGTAAACATCTTCCTGTTTCTCCCGTGCCCTATTAAGACTTTCCTCCACACAGATTTGTACTCTTCTGTATTGCTCTTGCCGATTGACGTCCCAGTTCTCAACAGCGTCGTCTGCCTCCGGTTCTACCACTCCAAGTTCTAGATCCATTGGTAGTTTTCCGGGCCTTGCTCTCATAAGATAGGCTGGAGTGCAGTTAGTTGAGCTTACAGGTATATGGTTGTACAAATCAACCAAATCAGGTAGTAAATCCGGCCATCGATTCCTGTCTTCCAACGGTATGGATCTCAACAAGTCAAGGACAATATGGTTCATCTTTTCACAAAGACCGTTGGTTTGAGGGTGATATGGTGTTGTTCTTATTTTCTTGCACCCGTACATATGACAGAATTCCTTGAATAAATCAGCTTCGAAAGCAGGTCCCTGATCGGTTAAGACTTGCTCGGGATACCCATGCGGTCTGCAGAAGCTTGCTTGAAAGGTCTTCGCGGCCGTCACTGCGGTCTGGTCTTTCACTGGAACGACTACCAGAAATCTGGAGTAATGGTCCACCATGGTCAAGGCGTATGAGTATCCAGATCTACTCGGCGACAGTTTGACGTGGTCCAGGGCCACAATCTCCAGGGGACGAGTCGTCCGGATAGGTTGCAGGGGGGCCTTTTGACTACCGTAGTCCTTTCTTCTGAGACCACAGGGTCCACAGTTCCGACACCACCTCTCGACAGAGCTGCGCATCCCTACCCAGTAGAACCGGCATCTCAACAGGGTCTCCAGCTTCCTCCAACCAAAGTGTCCTGCTTGATCGTGGTACGCTTCCAACACCATTGGGACGTCTGCCTTGGGGACCACTATTTGCCAGACCATCTCATGGGTTCTGGGGTTGACGTATCTCCTGCACAACTTCTCACGGTATAGGAACAACCTGCTTTTCTCGTTCCACAGGAGCTTGGCTGACATAGGTGCATCCTTTTCCAGAGAGGAGCCTTCCTGACTTAACAACTCCTTGATGCGGCTGACCACTGGATCACTGTCCTGAGTCTCTTTCCAGCTGTGATGGGGTAAAGGATTTAATGTTGCACCATACTGCTTTCTGTGAACTCGATGCTCATGGACTACCCCATTTCGATGGAACGCGGGTAGCTCAATTTCTTCCAGGTCGTCCGATTCTTCTTCCGTATCAGAGTCATGCGGCATTCGGGACAACGCATCAGCATTAGCATTCTTTCGACCTGCCCGGTACTTGATAGTAAACTGGTAATTGGACAACCGAGCCATCCATCGCTGCTCCATGGCACCCAGCTTGGCGGTTTCCAGGTGCGTTAACGGGTTGTTGTCTGTGTACGCCGTGAACTTATTGGAGGCCAGATAGTGCTTAAATCTTTCAGTAATGGCCCAGACCAGCGCCAGAAACTCTAGCTTGAAGCTGCTATAATTTTCCGGATTCCTTTCAGTTGGCCTGAGTTTTCTGCTAGCATATGCGATGACTTTTTCTTGTCCATTCTGCTTCTGACTGAGAACGGCTCCCAACCCTTCATTACTGGCGTCGGTGTACAACAGGAACGGTTGGCTGTAATCAGGATAGGTTAAAATCTCATCACCTGTCAGGATCTCTTTCATCTTTTGAAATGCTTCAGCCTGTTCCTTACCCCAATTGAAAGGAGGGTTTCTGCTCTTTAAAGATTGTCCTACCAGGAGGTCCTGTAAAGGAGCTGCCTTCTTCGTGTAATCTTTCACGAATCTCCTGTAGTAACCCGTTAGTCCCAGGAACTGTCGCACTTCCTTAAGGTTCTTCGGCTCCGGCCACTTCTGGATGGCAGTGACTTTCTCTGGGTCCGGCGCTACTCCTTCCGAACTGACGATGTGCCCCAAGTATTGTACCTTCTGCTTGAGTAGATGGCATTTTGAGGGTTTCAACTTCATCCCGTACCTGGACAGGGACTCAAACACTTCTGCCAGGTGCTTCAGATGGTCCTCATATGTCTTGGAATACACGATAACGTCGTCTAGGTATAGCAGCACGGTTTCAAAATTGAGATGTCCCAGACAGTTTTCCATCACTCTCTGAAATGTTCCTGGGGCACTACTGAGCCCAAACGGCATTCTGTCGAACTCACAGAGCCCCATTGGGGTGGTGAAAGCCGTTTTCTCACGATCCTCCTCAGCCACAGCCACTTGCCAGTAACCACTAGTCAGATCAAGGGTAGAAAAGTAGTTAGCCGTTTTCAGAGCAGCTAATGATTCCTCTATGCGTGGTAGCGGGTATGCATCCTTGTGTGTTATGCGGTTCACCTGCCTGTAATCCACACACATTCTCATACTACCATCTTTCTTTTTAACCAGAACTAGAGGGGCTGCCCAGGGACTACAACTATCCCTTATCACCCCAGCTTTCTTCATATCATTCAACATTTCTTTAGCCTTCTGATAATGAGCTGGAGGTATGGGCCTATACCGCTCTTTGATGGGAGGATGACTGCCTGTAGGGATATGATGTTGTACTCCCTTAATTGTCCCAAAATCAAGTGGATTTTTGCTAAACACTTGGGCGTACTCTTGCACCACCCGTAATACCCCTTGCTTCTGGTGAGCGGGAGTGGTGTCCGTCCCAACATGGAGTTGCTGACACCATTCCGCCACCTGGGTTGCTGGGTCATTGTCCTCCTCTATTTGACAGGAGTCTAAGGACTCAGCCGGGAGAATAGAATTATTATCAACAGCATGAAGTTTAGCAATGGTTGCATAACGGGGTAAATTTACCTCATCATCTCCCCAATTGAGAAGCCGTACCGGTACTCTTCCATTCACCACTTCTACTACTCCTCTAGCAGTCATAAGTGTAGGTCTATGTTCTGAATGGTGGGGTTCTACTACAGCTTGGTAATTCTGTCCCCTCAGACCTATGGCTGCCCTGCACCAAATGATCATTTCACTCATTGGGGGTATCACAATAGGATCTGAGTCAGTGACCCGTACATTACCAATTTCGCCGTCGGTAAGCTTCGCTTGCTGCTGACACACCAGGGCCCGGATCTCTCTTTGGATTACTCCTCTCTGCCTTGGTCGGGCAATCTCAGCGAGCTGTTGGAGCAAGAACACAACTTCTCCCAAACAATTACCGATAATGTTAGTACCCAAAATGATATTTAAACCGTTCTCCTCATTTACAGTCTTTACTACCAGAAGCCCTTGGTCTTTCAACTCCTCTCTGCCCACCTTTACATCTACACATTTTGTTCCGAGTACTTCTACAGGAAGACCATTCGAAGCATACACAGTAAAGTCAAGGCTCGGAGGTTTAAGACTGTCCATTGACCAGTACTTGGTATATAGAGCATCAGGTATTAGGGTCACCTGGGACCCAGTGTCTAACAATGCTGGAACAGCAATACCATCTAGAATAATAGACAGGTAGGGTCGCCCGCCCACATACCTGCGGTTCCAGTCTAGGGGGCCTGACGGGTATTCTCCTGGGTGTTGGCCCTTGGACCCAGGTTCTGCCCGTTTAAAGGACACTGTGTAGACAGATGACCTTTCCGGTTGCAGCGATAACAGATGATCTCTCGACGAGAAGGGTGTTGATCAGAGGTTGCTCCTGGGGGTGGCGTTGTCCTCCTCCGGGGGGGCGACGTCTTCTTTCTTCTCCGGTGCATCCACGGAACATCCTCCGGGCAGTCAGCTAACAAGATCTTCCCTTCCTCCTCTTTCCGCAGCTGTAGGGCACTCATTACAGCGGCCAGATTTTTAGTCAGCTGGCGCACCTCTGAGCGCAGACAGTCCAATTCACTAGGAGGTGTCACCTGCGTTTTGGTTTCTGCCACTAGCGGGGAACAGGGGGTTACTGCCGGTTCCAGAGTGACTTCACCCTGATGATGTTGGGTGGCCACCTCAGGTTTGCCCAGGGGCCGCAGCCCTTTTATTGCCATGTCCTTTAGGGCATCAAAGGTAGCATCCGGATGATCTAAGGACCACCAATTTACAGTTCTGCGTTCCTCTGGGGATCTCAATCCCTGTATAAATTGTTCTTTCAGCATTCTATTCTCGTCGATAGCATTTAAATTGTTAATTTGCTTGAGGGCTCTCAGGGCTCCCTGTAGTCGGCAAGCATAGTCCCGGATGCTGTCACCTGGCTGTTGTGAACAGTGATAGAAGGCCATCCGGAGATCCGTTTCTGTGCGGTCTTCAAATATGGCATGAAGCTTCAGGAAGATCGCAGGCACCGACTCCTGATCAACGGTATCCCAAGTCTCCACTTCCCTCTCAGCAGCGCCAGTTAGCTGCCCTATTAGCACAGCAGCTTTTTGTCTCTCAGGCATGGAGTACATTTCTAGGATGCTGCATAACTTCCGCTTGAAGCCTGCTAATGTGCCTGGCTCACCGCTGTATTGGGGAAGCCATTTCGCCCCAGGCATATATGGGAGCGTTAGTGGCATGATCGGACTACCGGACTGGGTGCAGGGCCTGCGCCCCCATCCGGCGCTACAATACCAAGCGGTGCGGGATTGGGGCCTCCGGCCGGGGCCGCACTGTCAGCCGGTTGTTGTGACATCTTAGCGCCCCCTTGGTTAAACGGAGCCTACCGGTTTCAGACGCTGCTACTTCACAGGCACAGCAGTGGGAACAGGACCTTCGTCGCAGGCGCTCTGATGTCAGAGCGTTCACTTCCTGTTGCAGGACCTGCCGATGAGTCAGAGCCGGGGGCGTGTCCAAGACTTTGCACGCTTTTTCAGGTCCGCCCACCTTCTTCTCCAGCGCCTGAGGGCGCGAATATGGCGGCAAAATGGCGGATTTTAGCGCCAAACAATAGCAACAGTCTTTTTCATCAAAACACTCCACAGGCACACAGGGCTCGCAATGCTGCAAGTTTCGTATCCTGTTCGTGACGCCAAGTATTTGTGTCGACCCGCCACCACAATTGTGGGTTACCAGGGCAATGGGGTACTCAGAGCCGAGCCCGTAGAAGTCTATGGGGATGTTGTCACAGGTAGCTGTGGCTCAGTCTGTGGCCCTGGCGGTCTGGCGTATGTTGGGGATATATTTACAGGGGATTGATGTATGTACAGTTCGTGACGCCACCTGTAGTATTCTGGTAATTTGTACCAGCGCTGCTATCGATCTCTGAGGGGATGGTGATGCAGCTAGATGTCGGGTCCCCTACAGGTGGGACTCTTCCCTCAGGTCGGTAGTTAGGTGAGGATTGTGCAGGCATGCAATAATAACTCAGTCTCACACAGTCAACGTCTTTCCATACCTTTACTTGCAGGATGATAAGGCAGGTCCCAGGGAGGCTGATGGGGTTGATGGAGGATGAGCTTTGAGGCAACAGATAAGCAAGTTAGGGGCCTCCTTTACTTTCCAATGAAGCTGAGTACGACCAGCCTGAAGCGTAGTCCTCTCTATGATTCCAGCTAGTCTTTAGCTGTTCTGCCCAGTCAAATTTGTGTTAGAAGCCTTCCTGCGAGGGAGCTGAATCCTTCTCTTGTCGTGCACAACTCAAAGTCTTCACACCCCCTGACTCCAGCTACGTTCTGACTATAAAGGGGCTTGTCTGCCGCGACCTAGGGTCCGGTAGATTCCTGGTTTTCTCCTCACTATGCTGTACAATAGTGATCCTTCGGTCCCCAGTAACCGGTTGCAACGTGCAGGACTTTTCCAAGTCAAAAGCACTTCTCCAATTACCTTCCTTCCACTTTGCCCTTCGCCTTGCTTGTCTCTTAATAGATAGTTCAGTCTTTCTTCCAGTGGGGCACAGCTCTGACTAGACTAAGGTGTATACAGACACCTACACCAGACTCCACTTTCTGAACTGATGATAGACTTAAACTGGACACGTCTACTCTGTCCAAGGACAGGAAACTGACTTCTCACTCTGAAGTCCGGACACTGACTGACTAAATCACTCCCTTCCACACCCCTGCTGGGTGTCAGAAGTGTACATGATGTCATGAAGAGACCTTAACTGTTACCTCTCCACTCATCCTCCTGGTATTGTGTACCAGGGCTACACACAAGAATTGTGAAGGTGATATCAAAGAAGGGTTCCTATGTTACCATGTAACTTGGCCTGTTAGGATGTTTTGGAGTTAAATAGCTTTTTTGTTCAGTGAATGTGACCTCCTAATGCTGCAAATTCCACAAATGAGCATTCTCAGTTCTTTAAAACATATCAAATGTTTAGAAATTCTACTGTGCCTAATAATTTGGAACAGTGCATTTTGAGTTTTTATTCATTTTGGAGATTATACTGTTATCATTGGGAGGTTTCCTCAATAAAATTTGATGTATACTCTAACGGGTGACTTTTATTAGACTGACTGTCATTTGCACTGACCACTTAGGAAAATCAGAGAAAAATATCACTTGCATAATAATTTGGAACATGGTGTACTTGTTTTGCATGCAGGGGGAATGACTTGGGTTCCAGAACGTCTAGGGACTTGACCCGTGACATCAAGTTTGACTGCCTGAGGCTCTTGGCATCCTATCCGGGTTTAGTTTTGGTGTGATCTGATATCATTGCATGGCTGGCATAGAAACACGCCAGATCGTTTGAGCGGATAAATAAAGCTCGGAGCAAGGTGAATATGGAGGTTTCACGTTTTATTGCTTTGCATGGGGGGGTTCTGGTTCGTCATCGGGACCTGGAAGTTCCGTCCAGGGAAATTTTGCGGTTGGATGGGTTAATTTAAATGGTATTGGTATTAATATGTGGGCATTAGCGTTGATGGGGGGTCGAAAAGGCTCTTTTGGTGTGGCGGGACTCACAGGCATAATGGGTCATGCCTGCTCGCTGTGGCGGAAGAGTAGGAGGGGGTTTTTGAAGGAGGTTGCTTACACCAAAGGAGTTTGGGGGAGCCCATTGCGGGATGGGTGACTCCCATCGGTGTTAAGTGGGTGTTTGAATTAAAACGGGTCCCTACTGAGAGAGGTCTCAGCGGGACATTTTTGTATGAGCAACAATCAGCTGGGTCCCCCTGGGCTGGTTGTGGTGCGGCCGGGAGCGGCATGGTGGAGCTGTTTTTGTTGCAATTTTTCTCAAAATGGTTGAAGTATGGGCAACATTCAGCTGAGTCCCCCTGGGCCGGTTGTGGTGCGGCTGGGAGTTGACATGGAACTGTTTGTTATGATTGAACCTTCAATTCCCCTCCTCCTTTTCAGAGAAAAATGTTTGATGTTATTTATTTAATATTATTTATGTTTACATTTTATTTAATAAATGGGGCTGCTGTGGCCTTTATATCCAATGTCACGCAGTGTGGTGTTTTATTCATAGTTAAGTGGGGATAAGGGGGTTTCATATGGTTATGGGAAGAAGGCCGGTTAGTCATACATTCCTAAGTCATATATTTTCTTTCCTAAGGAAATGACAACCTTTTTATATATTTATACCCTGGAATTACTCCTTTACCTTGTGGTTTGTTTTTCAAGAAGTAGGGAAAAGTGTCAATAGGAAATGGAAGCTCTTTTAGGTTATGCATTTATACTATACTTATCATTTCATTGTTTCCTGGACAAAGGGTCCGCAGTGCTCCTCCAAGTGCCAGCCTGCCATAGACACATGCCTTGAGGGACAGGGAGATCCTGGCAGCATACAGGTAGATCTAAAGATCTTTGGATCAAAAGATGAAGGAAGGCAACATTTACAACTTAAAAGGAATCTGTTATCAGCTTAACCCCTCATCTTGGTCTGTAAATTTATGCTAATAAGTCTTGACTGCTCCCCCCAGGGAAAACATTCCTTGACAGGGACAAGGACAATATAGAGCAATTGAAGAAGACTGAAATGCAAAGAAGATGGCAACATGCATTTAAGGTTTAAGGGAACCTGTCATGTAAAATAATGCTCTTAACCTGCAGATATGGGGTTAATCTGCAGGTTAATAGAGTTCTGACATTGTGCGGCACCAGCACTGAGAACCAAGCTGCTGAGAGGAAGTGAACTTTATTTCCTCGGCAGCATTTGGCTTCCAGTCATTGGGGTGGAGCTGGCAGTTTCAGACACCACTGTAACCGCACCTCCGGCACTGACTGGCAGCAGCTCAGCATTAGACACAGCTGTCAGTCAGTGCAGGGGTTACAGCCACCACTCTTTATACACTGAGCGGTGACTGAAATCGTGCCAGTGCCACTCCCATTACTGGAAGCCAAATGCTGTCTTGGGGGATAAAGTTAGTTTCCTCCCAGCAGCACGGCTCTTAGTGCCAGCACCCCATTAGAATTAACCCCATATCTGTAGGTTAATAGCATTATTTTACATGACAAGTTCCCTTTAACTTGGCACCAGGTACCAAGCAATGATGAAGACTAATGCACTCGCTGAGCATCAACACCCCTTAATGCATATCCAGCCTCATTAGCATATGCTTATGACAGATTGCCTAGGGCAGCAAGGTGGCTCAGTGGTTAGCACTGTTGCTTCTCAGCAATGGGGTCCTGTGTTGCAATTCCACTAAGGACAACATCTGCAAGAAGTTTGTATGTTCTCCCTGGGTTTCCTCCAAGTTCTCTGGTTTCCTCCCACACTCCAAAGACATACTGATAGGGAGTGAGCCCCATTGGAGACAGCGATGATGATGTCTGTAAAGCACTATGGAATATGGTGGCTCTATATATGTGAGTAAAGTAAAATATAAATCAGTATAACGTCAAGATATGGCTCAATCGCTAAGATATTATGAATTTATCTGCAAATGTCTCAAAATATGATACATATTTCAGTCTCTAGTTTAGGGTTCAGGCCAAGAGTGCAGAAAGGAATTGCCTGCCACTTAACATTCACATTTGTTCATGCAGATGAAATAGGAAAGACACAAGATTTACAAAGAGTCCTTGAACCATCTGCCATGATAAACTGTTGCGTCCCCCAGACACGAGGTTCTATTATGATAGCTGCAATCGTCTGTAAACTGAAGAGGATTGCCGTTTTCATAGCATAATACATAATACAGTAAATGGGATGGAAATAAACTTCCTTTCCCGATCAATACTCAGACTTTTGGGAAGAAGAGACATTTGCCTGCTGATTCATTTACATTTGTTTTTGCAGTTACAAATTGTATCATCTTCCATTTAAAATCCAATAAACCGTCATTCGCACAATTGTCACTGTAGCTGTATTTGGTTAATATCCTGTCGATTTTTTTTTTTTCGTTTTTTTAGATTATGTTAGATGTTGCATTATGTTCTCATTGTCCTTTATGAAGGCAAAATAGAAATGTATGTGTGCAGTAAATACTGAGCAGTTGGATGCCGCCACTGGGAATAAAATAAGTGGAAATGCAGTGGGTACGGAAAGTATTCAGACCGCTTTAAATTTTTCACTCTTTGTTTCATTGTAGCCATTTGGTAAATTCAAAAAAGTTAATTTTTTTCTCATTAATATACACTCTGCACCCCATCTTGACTGAAAAAAACAGAAATGTAGAAATTTTTGCAAATTTAGTAAAAAAGAAAAACTGAACTATCACATGGACATAAGTATTTAGACCCTTTTCTCAGACACTCATATTTAAGTCACATGCTGTCCATTTCCTTGTGATCCTCCTTGAGATGGTTCTACTCCTTCATTGGAATCCATTTTGTTTAATTACACTGACAGGACTTGTTTTGTAAAAGGCACACACCTGTCTATATAAGACCTCACAGCTCACAGTACATGTCAGACCAACCAGGCACTGCTCATCACCTGCCCAATACAATCCCAACAGTGAAACATGGTGGTGACAGCATCATGCTATGGGGGTGTTTTTCAGCTGCAGGGACAGGACGACTGGTTGCAATTGAAGAAAACATGAATTTGGCCAAGTACAGAGATATCCTGGATGAAAACCTCTCACAGAGTGCTCTGGACCTCAGACTTGGCCGAAGGTTCACCTTTCAACAAGACAATGACCCTAAGCACACAGCTAAAATAACAAAGGAGTGGCTTCAGAACAACTCTGTGACCATTCTTGACTGGCCCAGCCAGAGCCCTGACCTAAACCCAATTGAGCATCTCTGGAGATACCTGAAAATGGCTGTCCACCAACGTTCACCATCCAACCTGACAGAACTGTAGAGGATCTGCAAGGAAGAGGATCCCCAAATCCAGGTGTGAAAACTTGTTGGATCATTCCCAAGAAGACTCGTGGCTGTACTAGCTCAAAAGGGTGCTTCTACTAAACACTGAGCAAAGGGTCGGATATTTTCTGTATCCATTGTACATATATGTCTTTATATTGCATAGATAGATAGAAAAGACGGCAATTCATGTGCCGTGTACTGTAATATCACTTCAGGAGCCGACAGGGTAGAAGAGATTGATTACATACGGTAAATGCAAATAGAATAGGTAGATATAAAGATGTCAGTGACATATATAATTAGTACAGTGTGTGTGCAGCTTATTGTGCATGTATTTTATTAATAAAAGATTATTTTTCTGAAAAAAATGGCCCCGCGCAATTTTTGTAACCAGCAGAGGGGGGTAATAGCCAGGTTGCTTCCCAGGCTATTAATATCAGCTCACATCTGTATAATTAGCTTCTACTGGCTATTAAAATGGGGGACCCCAAAAAAATGATGTAGGGTCCCCCTATAATTAATAACCAGCAAAGCCTAGGCAGACGGCTGCGGGCTGATATTAATAGCCTAGGAAGGGGCCATAGAATCTTGCACCCCAGGCTAAAAACATCATCACCCCAATGTGAAACTTACTGTTTGCCACATGTTTTTTTTTTTTGCCTTCCTCTGGATCAACATGTTAGGGCAGGTTAGGATAGGATATGGGTTGAACTAGATGGACTTAAAGTCTTCCTTCAACCTTAATAACTATATTACTATGTTACTATCTCTCAGCTGCCCCAGAAAAGGTGCATCTCTTAGATGCGACATATTCTGGCACTTAGCATTGCTTTTCCCATTTGTCCTGTAGCTGTGGCAAGTGGGGTGATAGTTGGGGAGGTTTATGTCACCTTTGTATTGTCAGGTGACATCAAGCCCTGAGGTTAGTATTGGAGAGGTGTCAATAAGACGCCCCCATTACTAACCCCATAGTCACATTGTAAGAAAACACAAACCCCCAGAAAAAAAGTCCTTTAATTGAAAGAAAGACAGAGTCCTTTAATATTCTTAATTAAACCATACTTACAACCTCGCACATTCCCCCGATGCCCTCGCCATCTGCAAACGAGGTAAAAAAAACAAACAACAAGATTCCTCACCTTTCCGCAGAGTTGCTACTAATCCATTTATCCCATGACAGGTCTAGTTCTGCTATATCTAGATGGCAGGCTGCGTGGTGCAACCATGCAGCCTGTTATCCAGTAGACACACTGAGCACGCAAGTGGGGAGTGGCCTAGACTGAATGCTGAACCCACATGGATGGGCGGTACGAAGTGACGTCTGCACTGGCGGTATGTACAAATGGAGAACACTTACATGATATCGGTTAGTCACTGCACCATCCACAGGACATCCGTAACTTGTCTATCTGGCCTCCTGATGAGCCCGGCTGGGCGAAACGCGTTGAGGCGCTGACTTAATGGTCTTTGAGTGGTAGCTGGGAGAGCTAAGTATTGCTTTAAGTTTGCATTTGAAACGTATCTCCCATGTTAATGTGCTACGGTTGTTATAAGGAGTTGTGGCTGCTTTACCCTGCTATACCCGGACTCTACAGTTGGAACGAGATGGGACTATCATTGTTATGACTGTAGGGAATAGTGCAATATCTTTTCATATCTTAAAATATCGACATATGTATTATACCTCTTGGGCATGAGTTCCCGATTGAAATATAGCCACCAGGATTAGTGCATGGGTGATTGACATTGATTGTCACATAATTCAACTATTAAATGTGGGTTTATAATATGGCTGAGATTGGTTCAGCATATAATGAGACATAATAGTATTTTTTGGCGTTATTGTTTATCCCCATCAATACCCAAAACGTCCATTGTGGAGCAACAACACTATTAGTGTACAATATGTCACACATGTTGCACGTTCTATACATCGAGATGATATGACACTCACATCTCCAATTTGGGATGAATTAGCGAGAATATACATTAAAACAGGGTTTCTGATCTAGGGAGAAACGTTTGCTTGATATTTTTGCACCACGATAATATAGGTGACAATATATTTTGCCTATTTCAGTTTTGCGACAACGAATCGATATATCTATTTTGCTGCAATCGATGTATGATATTGTATGACTAGTGGTTCTTCATTTAATCATCTATCAAATATCCGATGAAGACCAATGTTGTTAACAACTAGGCTTTACTGAGCATAGAGCTCTCTATATTTCATTGTTCATCTTACCAAAACAAATCAGCTAATATACTGACATCCATCTATCTAGTGTATGTCGATAACAACCACCTAGAGCTACCACTCTATACCATCTGTGTTCAATTGTTTTTACTCCATTGGGGCATAGGGTTGTATTAGCATAGTTGGTCTCTGTCTAGACATAGGAGTCCCCTCAGCAGTTGGGTAGAGGGATTCCCTAGGGCTGCAGGGTGCATCAGGGCCACTAGGGATAGCCATCGTGGAGCGGGGGGCCACAATGCTCCCCCCTAGGGTGCCAACCTCTGCAGCCAGGCAGGTGTAAGCATAGTTACCTACTAGGGATATCCAGGTGTGCCCAATGTTTTAATTTGGAACACTATATATACATTTTTGTTTGTCACATTTTTTTGGTGCTACCCATTGAAGTATTTTATTAATAAAGCATTTTTGGTTAGGGTTGACATATGATTTATATACAAACAAGACACAATTTAAAAACATTAAAAACATAAATACAAAGACATGCACAAAAAACAATGAGGACCTATGATGGGTCAAGCCACAAATATATAGGTAATGACCTCCCACACCATTCCAAATATAAATATAAATAAACACAGTCTAGGCCACAATAGAATGCATTAACGTGTAGATAAACACTCAAAGCTTAGAATGGGCTAACAATGGACCTGAAAGTAGTTGAATAAAGCTATAATAGCAAACAGTACCATATGGGCCCAAAAAAAGGCAAACTCATATCATACCATAGGTGATGTATGTGAAAAGGGCAAAGTCATTAAGCCAAGCAAATGAAGGCTATTTAAAAAAGATATAAATAATCTATTGAATTAATAATGACAGCCCATTCCAGCAATATATATCACTTACATACCCAGGTACGCATGGAGCCTTAAGAAGATTTTTCTTTAGCCATGGCCAAGGACCTAAAGAGCAAAGGAGATGTGGGATAGGTTCCCACGCGTATCGCCACGCTAACGTGGCTTCCTCAGGATAAGAAATAGCACGAGGAAGCCACGTTAGCGTGTCACTCTCCACAAGGAGAAACCTTACCCCTTAGACCCTAGTCCAGAGCCTCTCATCTAGCCAAATCAGATCTCTCCTACTTTGCACTGATGAGGACCAATAGTCCGAAACACCGTGTCTGCACATGGAGATACTGATTTGGCTTTTATCCTAAGTCATATTACAAGACTCGTTAAAGGGTTGATTGTGACTTGTAGGATCGCTACTTCCAATAGGTGGCGCTATAGAGTACAAGTCCTCTTTTTTTGAAGAGGCAATTTGCATATTAAATTTCCCAGAGAAGCATTGCACGGCGAATAAGCCTCCTTAACTTGTTAATAAAAAGTATTTCTACATTCTATATGCGTTTGAGATGTTCCCTTGGTATATGGGCATGTCTTTTTCTTTTTTCTTTATACATATTGTTCAATTTTGCCCATGGTGAACTCTCTTGCTTTGTATTGCTGAGTGGTGCCCTCCATTTTCTAAATTATATATCTCTGTGAACTCCTATTACCTATCTGACGGCACCGCGGGCGTGAGAAAGTTCTCCTGCTTGCGGTGCTGTCTGACAGGTCCTGCGAGTTCACAGTTAATGAACTCACTTCACCTTTCTGACGTCAGCGCGAGCACTGTGGGAAAATTGACCATGCAGCCTGTCATCCAGCAGCGTCTCTCTGTGAACTCCTATTACCTATCTGACGGCACCGCAAGCGTGAGAAAGTTCTCCTGCTCGCGGTGCCGTCTGACAGGTCCTGCGAGTTCACAGCCAATGTCGCGCCAACATCACATAGGTGAAGTGAGTTCATTTTTTTTTTTTTTTGCACTGTGCTTAATACTTACTGCTGTGTATTCCTGTGACTGGGGCCCCTGTAGATGTTATCAGGTGGAAGGTGCTATAGCATATAGATGTAGCCATCTCTAGTGCCTTTGATGATCTAACCACCCCCTGGTGTGCTGGCCCCAGCTGCCAAATTATCCCAAAGCAGCTCCCACAATCCCACTTTCCTGACCCTGTAGTGTGGGCTATATATTTAGGAGTAGTCTAAGGGGCGCATGCAGTGTGGGGGCGCATGCATCCCAGAAGCAAAGCATCACAGAAGACAAGCATCTTGAAAACGGCAGTTATTCAAGCATCTTGAAAACGGCAGTTATTCAAGCATCTTGAAAACGGCAGTTATTCATGGCAGTTAATCAGGGCTGGAATCAGGTACCCCACACTTTGCCTTCTTTTTCATTATGTACTTCATCTCTTTCCTCCTGTGTTCCCTTACCATCCACATTCACCGCCCCATCCCCCCTCCATCACGACTCATACACATCAGCCCCTCTATCCTTCCCTCTCCCATGTACAGCTCCCATGCACTCCTCACCTTCCTCAAAAACCTCAGCCCATCTTGCCCAAACACATCACAGAAAAAACCTACTTACAATTCCAACAACTACTTGCTCTTTATCTTCCTACTCCTACTGATTTCAGGGGACATCTCCCCCAACCCCGGTCCACCATCCCCCAACCTCAATCCCTACCCTACCTCATACCGAAACTATAATACTCTTACTAATATTACTTGCACTCCCTCATCTCCTTCTTTCAATTATGCCCTCTGGAATCCACGGTCTGCATGCAACAAGCTATCCTTCCTGCACAACTACTTTCTGAACCACTCTCTTAATCTGTTGGCCCTCACTGAAACCTCGATTCAGGATTCTGACACTGTCTCCCCTGCTGCCATTTCCTATGGTGGTTTACAGTTCTCCCATTCCCCGAGACCCACAAACAGACATGGTGGTGGAGTCGGCATACTCCTGTCCCCACAATGCACTTTCCAGGTCATCCCCCAAATTCCATCACTCTCATTCCCTTCTTTTGAGGTCCACACCATCAGGCTCTTCCATCCCCTCTCCCTCAGAGTAGCGGTCATATATCGGCCCCCAGGCTCGCCCACCCAGTTCCTTGACCACTTCTCAGCCTGGCTGCCGCACTTCATGTCCTCAGAACTACCAACCCTTATCCTTGGAGACTTCAACATCCCCATTAACAGCCCTACTTCCACATCTGCATCTCAGCTTCTATCACTAACCACTTCTCTAGGCCTCTCACAGCTTTCAACCTCTGAGACACACAAGGATGGCAACACCCTTGACCTGGTCTTTGTCCGCCTCTGTTCAATCTCCCACCTAAATAACTCACCGCTTCCACTCTCTGACCACAACATTCTCTCGTTCACGCTCACAAATCCTCCACCACCCCAGCGCACTCCTACCTACCACACATTCAGAAATCTACAAGCCATTAACCCTCAGACACTTTCAGACTCCCTACCCTCATCGCTGTCCCCAATCTCCTCTTTTTCCTGTCCTGATCTGGCTGTTCATCACTACAATGACATTCTTAGAAGCACCCTTGACCAAGTAGCACCGCTCACCCTCAGAACCTCCAAACACACAGTAAAACAGCCCTGGCTCACATTGCAAACTCGACTTCTTCAGCGATGCTCTAGGAGTGCTGAACGCCTCTGGAGAAAAACCCGCACACTAGAAGACTTCATCCAATTTAAATTCATGTTAAGAACTTATAATGCTGCCCTTCACCTCGCCAAACAGACCTACTTCACCACCCTGATCTCCTCACTAGCCAACAACCCCAAGAAACTTTTTGACACTTTTCACTCCCTGCTCAGGCCAAAAGCACAAGCCCTATCACAGACATTTGTGCTGACGACCTGGACTCCCACTTTACAGAAAAATAGATACTATCCGTCAGGAAATCTGCTCTCAACCACCAAGTGCTGTGACTCCCATCCCTCCCTGCATTTCCCCTGGCTCACTTTCCACATTTGATCCCATCACAGAAGAAGAAGTCTCCAGACTCCTCTCTTCCTCTCGTCCGACTACATGCACTACCGACCCCATCCCCTCACATCTCCTCCCGTCTCTCTCTCCAGTTGTCACAACTCACCTAACTACAATCTTTAATCTCTCACTCTCCTCTGGCATTTTCCCATCCTCCTTCAAACACTCCATCATTACTCCGCTACTAAAGAAACCCGCTCTCGACCCTTCCTGCACAAACAACTACAGACCAGTCTCCAATCTCCCCTTCATCTCTAAACTTTTGGAGCGCCTAGTCTACTCCCGCCTTACCCGTTACCTCTCCACTCATTCCCTCCTAGACCCTTCACAGTCCGGCTTCCGCCCCTACATTTGACTGAAACTGCACTCATCAAAGTGACCAATGACCTTCTGACAGCAAAACGTAACGGCGACTACTCTCTGCTCATTCTTCTCGACCTTTCTGCAGCTTTCGACACTGTTGACCACTGTCTCCTACTGTCTAGGCTCCAGTCACTAGGTATTAAGGACACTGTTCTCTCCTGGTTCTCCTCCTATCTTTCTGACAGCTCCTTCAGTGTTTCGTTCTCTGGCTCCACGTCATCTCCTCTTCCTCTCACTGTCGGTGTACCCCAGGGCTCAGTCCTTGGCCCCCTTCTCTTCTCTCTCTACACGGCCCCAATTGGACAGACCATCAGCAGATTTGGCTTTCAGTACCATCTTTATGCTGATGACACACAACTATACACGTCATCCCCCGACCTTACCCCCGCTGTTCTACAGAACGCCACCGACTGTCTGTCCGCAGTCTCCAACATCATGTCCGCTCTCTGTCTGAAACTTAACCTCTCCAAAACTGAACTCCTTCTGCTCCCGCCGTCTACTAACCTCCCTAAATCTGACATTTCCCTCTCTGTGGGCAGCACCATAATAACACCCCGGCAGCAGGCTCGCTGTCTGGGTGTTATGTTTGACACCAATCTCTCCTTCACCTCCCATATACAATCTCTTGCCCGCTCTTGCCGTCTACACCTAAAGAACATCTCTAGAATCCGCCCTTTTCTCACCATGGAAACAACAAAAACCCTCACTGTAGCATTGATCCACTCCCGCCTGGACTACTGCAACGCTCTATTACTTGGCCTCCCCATTACTCGACTATCCCCTCTCCAGTCCATCCTTAATGCAGCAGCCAGGGTTATCCATCTGGCTAATCGGTACTCGGACGCGTCCGCTCTTCGCCAGTCCTTACACTGGCTGCCCATTCATTATAGGATCCAATTCAAAGTACTGGTTCTCACCCACAAAGCTCTCCACAGTGCAGCACCCCCCTACATCTCCTCCCTCATTTCTATCTATCGGCTTAACCGACTGCTGCGCTCTGCAAACGACTTTCGACTAACCTCTGCACTAATCCGTACCTCCCACTCCCGACTCCAAGACTTCTCCTGCGCTGCGCCAATCCTCTGGAATGCTCTACCCCAAGAAATTAGGACTATCCACAATTTGCATGGTTTCAGGCGCTCCCTCAAAAAACATTTGTTCAGAGTGGCCTATCACATTCACTAATCAAAGTCGTTCTATGTTTAAGTGTGTGTGTGTAGCCCATTCACTATCTCCATCCATCCCTCACTCCCTCAAGATGGCTGGACCATCATTGTAAATGCACCATTGCATATACACACCTGTACTTTGTATCTCCCCCACCTCATTGTAGATTGTAAGCTCTCACGAGCAGGGTCGGCTTATTTTGCTTTAATTATTGTATGGTTAACGTTGTTACTTATGACTTATGTTTTGAAACTGTTAAACTGTAAAGCGCTGCGGAATATGTTGGCGCTATATAAATAAAGATTATTATTATTATTATTATTGCCTTAGAAATAACATTTCATCTCTTCTTGAGCCAATGATAGATCTCCAATTTGGCAATAGTACTAGGGTTGTAATATGTACTGTATATTCATACGTAAATTATTTGATGGTCGATCGTTGATGCATTTACAAGATTGTCTACCATTTTTCGATGAGTTAGCAAAGAATTAACATTTGCCTGACTGTTCACTTTGCTCTTTTATAAGGTCCGTCCATGTAATGCGCAAACGTGTTGCATCCTCCAGAGAGAGATAGATGCTGATTATAGCTGCTCTTAATTTAGGGATCCCTGTAAAAAATAGCTTAATAAGCTATTTGATAATGGATTTAATAAGCCGGCCTATTTCAGGATACCGAGTACTGATCGTTTTAGCTAAACTCCATGTAAATATGTGTAAGTTGGAAAGGTCTTGTGTCTACAGTAGTAAGCAAATGACCGCATGTATGCAAATCTGGGAAAAAAGGGGAACCCTTACAGTGTGGACACTGACACTTTCGCAATTTGGCACATGAAGGGATTGCAGAAAGTTTTCTGAGCCTGGAAAACCCTTTTAACACATTTTCATCTCATTGCCAGTTGTTTAAATATTCCAGACAAGCACTTTAAGAAAAGTTTGCTCTAGTTCTGCTACGTTTTAGGCTATTCAGTAAGTGACATCAGGGTCGCCAACCAAAATCACGCAGAGACAATATTTTTTAGGGATAATAAATCTATAAAAAATCATTATGATTCTAAGTGATCCATGTCTACAACTAATAATTCTGATGTGAGATAGTGGCTGAATTCACTGTAAACTGTAACATGAAAAAAGTTTTTTCAGTTTCAAAATAATCACAGACACTTTGATTTTTTCTTACCGACAGAGCAAAAAAAAAAAAGTGCCTTATTTTTACGAACTGTCCTGGAAGTTCTGGACGGTGGCCGCCCCGAGTGCCAGACAGATGGTTTTCAGAATTTTTCTTAGAAAACTGGACAAGACGTCCTCCTCTTTTTCACAATCTCCTGATATTAGATTCTTCACAGATCCTGATAAAAGTTTATAACCATCGTCTATGCCCGGCTTCTCACTTTTCTTTATGAAATGACATGTCCGTGGTTCTGATCCTGACGCAGATATTCAGTGGAGTGCGATCAGATATATTCAATGAGCCGCCAGAGAGGGACAGTGTTGTGATTTGGAAATCTGTTTATTAACGCATGACTTTATAATCTCCGTTCTGCTTCAGTGACATTCATTCCGAGCACGTGTTTGCTCATATTCCTGCTTATTGCACTTTGACTTTGTCCTATCTTATTATTAGTGACGGTGGCAATTCTGATAACACCTCGTGTCTCCTCTCTACAGAGAAGAAGAGGACAGGAAAGTTTCAACCTCTACGAAAACTGTTTGGTAAAAAGAAAAAGAAAACTTCCTCGCTTCACTTTCAAGAAGGCAAACTTAAGCCCAGCCGGTCTATTGGGAGCGTGTGCATTAACCCCGACTCAACCCTGCCCTCTGATGAAGAAGCATGTGATGATCTGAGGTTAGCAACAGCTTATTCCTTTATGTACATTGGGCCATTGTGTGCTCCATATTTTGGATTGATGAAATATGTGACATGAACTGC
>JARQOD010000001.1:96225764-96313767 GCA_033576555.1 Oophaga sylvatica
CCGTCATTCGCACAATGTCCTGTAGCTGTTTTGGTTAATATCCTGTCATTTTTTTTTTTTTTTTTTTTGATTATGTTAGATGTTGCATTTGTTTTCATTGTCCTTTATGAAGGCAAAATAAAAATGTATTGTGCAAAGTAAATACTGGCATTGGATGCCCCCAGGGGGAAAAAAAAAAGGGGGGAAATGCAGGGGTACGAAATATTCACCCCCGCTTTAAATTTTTCATTTTGTTTATTGTACCATTGGTAAATTCAAAAAAGTTAATTTTTTTTCATTAATATACCCTGCACCCCTCTTGACTGAAAAAAACAAAATGTAGAAATTTTAAAAATTTAGTAAAAAAAAAAACTGAAATCCATGGACATATTTTTTACCCCCCTTTTCCAGACACTCAATTTAATCACTGCTTCCTTTCCCCTTGTGATCCCTTGGAGATGGTTCTACTCCTTTTTTGGAATCCATTTTGTTAATTCATGACAGGACTTGTTTTGTAAAAGCAAACCCGTCTATATAAGACCTCACAGCTCACAGTACATGTCAGACCAAGGGGCATGTACCCTGCCAATAAACCCAACAGTGAAACATGGTGGTGACGCATCTGCTTGGGGGTTTTTTCAGCTGGGGGGAAGGACGATGGTTGCAATTGAGAAAACAGAATTCGGCCAAGTAAAGGGGATATCCTGGAAAAAAAACCTCCACGGTGCCTGGACCTCAGACTTGGCCGAGGTTCACCTTTAACAAGAAAGACCCTAAGAACACCCAAAATAAAAAGGAGTGGCTTCAGAACAATTGTGACCATTCTTAGGGCCCCCCAACCTGGACTAAACCCTTTGGCATCTCTGGAGATCCAAAAAAAGGGCTGTCCAAATTTCCACCAACCTGACAGAACTGTGAGGACTGGGGAAGAGGACCCCCCAAAAAGGGGTAAAAAAATTGTTGGATTTCCCCAGAAGACCGTGGCTGTCTAGCTAAAAAAGGGTTTTCTTCTACTAAACACTGGCAAAGGGGGATATTTTTGTATCCATTGTTTTTTATTTTTTATATTGCATAGTAGAAAAACGGAAATTTTATGCCCCCTGTACTGTAATATCATTAGGAGCCACGGGGGAGAAGAGTTTTTATTACATAGGGGAAAGCAAATGAAAAGGTAGATTAGAGATGTCAGTGACTAAAAAATTAGTAAGTGTGTGTGCGCTTATTGTGCATGTATTTTATTTTAAAGTTTTTTTTTCTAAAAAAAAAAGGCCCCCCCGAAATTTTTTTGTAAAAGCAAGGGGGGTAATGCGGGTTTTCCCCCGGTATTAATATCGTCACCTTATTTTTGTTTAGGGGTATTAAAATGGGGGCCCCCAAAAAAAAAAATTTTGGGGGCCCCCCAAAATTTTAAAACCCAAACCGGGGAGACGGCTGGGGCTATATTTAGCCTGGGGAAGGGGCCATAGAATCTTGCCCCCCGGCAAAAACATCACACCCCAAGTGAAATTCTGTTTGCCCCATGTTTTTTTTTTTTCCTTCCCTGGATCAACATTTAGGGGGGTTAGGATAGGTTTGGGGTTGAATGATGGACTTAAAGTTTTCTTCAACCTTAATAACTATATTACTATGTTATATTTTTCAGCTGCCCCGAAAAGGTGCATTCTTAGATGGACATATTCTGGCACTTAGCATTGTTTTTCCCTTTTGCCGTAGCGGGGGCAAGTGGGGTGATATTGGGGGGAGGTTTTGCCCCCTTTGTATTGTAGGTGACTTCAAGCCCTGGGTTAGTATTGGGGGGGTGTCAAAAGACGCCCTTTTTAACCCCATATCACATTGAAGAAAACCAAACACCAGAAAAAAACCCCTTAATTAAAGAAAACAGGTCCTTTAATATTTTAATTAAACCTAATTACAACCCGACATTCCCCCCTGCCTCGCCATTCAAACGAGGTTAAAAAAAACAAACAAAAAAATTTTCCCCCTTTCCCAGGTTGCTACTTCCATTTATCCTGACAGGTCAGTTTGTATATCTAGAGGAGGCTGCGTGGTGCAACCGCAGTGTTTTCCCCTAGACCATGAGCCGCAATGGGGAGGGCCTAGATGAATGCTGAACCACATGGATGGGCGGTCGAAGGACGTCTGACTGGGGGATGTAAAAAGGAAACACTTCATGTTCGTTAGTCACTGCCCATCCACGGGGCATCCGTAATTGTTATCGGTTTGATGACCCGGCTGGGGAAAAACCCTTGAGGCCTACTTAAGGGGTTTTTAGTGGTAGCTGGGAGAGAAAATTTGTTTAAGTTTGCATTTGAAAGTATCCCCCCATGTTAATGGCTACGGTTTTTTAAGGAGTTGTGGCTGCTTTCCCCCCTATCCCCTCTACAGTTGGGAAAGGAGGGACACATTGTTATGACTGTGGGAAATTGTGCATATTTTTATACAAAAAAAAACGACAAAGTTTTATACCTCTTGGGCAGGTTTCCCGTTTTAAATTAGCCCCGGTTTTGGCTGGGTGATTGACTTTTATTGTCACATAAATTTAACTTTAAAAAGTGGGTTTAAATAGGTAATTTTGGGTTTAGTAAATGAAAATAATGTTTTTTTGGCTTATTTTTACCCCCCCTCAAACCCAAAACGTCCCTTGGGACAAAACAATTAGTGTAAATATGTCAACATTTTCCGTTCTATCATCGAGATGATTGAATAATCCCAATTGGGTGAATTAGGAGAATATACATTAAAACGGGTTTTTGATTAGGGAAACTTTTTCTTGATTTTTTTGCACCAGATAAATAGGGGAAAATTTTTTTTCCCCTTTTTATTTTGCGAAAAAAATCGATATATTTTTTTTCTTCAATCGATGTATATATTGTTGATAGTGGTTCTTATTTAAATTAAAAATACCGATGGCCAATTTGTTAAAAACTAGGCTTTTTCTGAGATAGAGCTCTTATAATTTTATTTTCATCTTCCCAAAAAATCACTAAAAACTGAATCCACTATTAGTGTAGTCGATAAAACCCCTAGAGTACCACTCTATACACTGTGTTCAATTGTTTTTATCCATTGGGGCATAGGGGTTTTATTAGATAGTTGGTCTCTGTCTAAATAGGAGTCCCTAGCATTGGGGGAGGGGGATTCCCTAGGGCTGCAGGGGCATCAGGGCCCTAGGGATACCCCTGTGGAGCGGGGGGCCACAATGCCCCCCCTAGGGTCCCCCAAATCTGCGCCAGGGGGGAAGCTAGTTCCCCACTGGGTATCCGGGTGCCCAATTTTTAATTTGGGAAAACTATATATACTTTTTTTTTTGTCACATTTTTTTGGTGCTCCCCCTAAGTATTTTATTAAAAAATTTTTTTGGGTTTGGGTTGACATATGTTTATATACAAAAAAGAACTTTTTTAAAAAATTAAAAACTTTTAAAAAAAAAGACAGCAAAAAAACAATGGGGCCCCCATGATGGGTAAGCACAAATATATGGTAATGCCTCCCAACCATTCCAAATATAAATATAAATAAAAAGTTGGCCCCAATAATGCTTAAGTGTAATAAAATAAAGTTAGAATGGGCTAACAATGGACCAAAGTGTTAAATTTTAACATAATAGAAACAGTACCATATGGGCCCAAAAAAAAGGGGCAAACTATATCATACCAAGGTGAGTATGTGAAAAGGGCAAAGTTTAAAAGCAGAAAAAAAGGCTATTTAAAAAAGATATAAAATAATCTTTTTAATTAAAATGACACCCCCCTTCCGAAAATATATATCATTTAATCCCGGGGACGCAGGACCCCTTAAAAAGATTTTTTTTTAGCCATGGCCAAGGACCTAAAGAGAAAAAGGGATGTGGGATGGTTCCCCGCGTATCGCCACGCTAACGTGGCTTCCTCAGGATAAAAAATTGAACGAGGAACCAGTTAGCGTGTCACCCCAAAGGAGAAACCTTACCCCTTAACCTAGTCCAGACCTTCATCTACCAAATAGATCTCTCCTATTTGCATGATGAGGACCAATGCCAAAACCCGTGTTGAAGGAAAATACTTTTTTGGTTTTTCCCCTAAGTCTTTAAAAGCTTTAAAAGGGGGTTGTTGTGACTTGTAGGATCGTATTCCAATAGGTGGCGAAAAAGATACAAGTCCTCTTTTTTGAAGGGAATTTGCATTTAAAATTTTTTCCCAGAGAGCATTGCGGGGCGAAAAGCCTCTTAATTTTTTAATAAAAAGTATTTTATTTTCTATGGGGTTTGAGATGTTCCCTTGGTATGGGGGCATGTTTTTTTTTTTTTTTCTTTATACTTTGTTCTTTTTTCCCCATGGTGAACTCTCTTGCTTTGTATTGCTGATGGTGCCCCCCATTTCAAATTTTATATATCCTGTGAACTCTTTTCCTATTGGGGGCACCGGGGGGTGAGAAATTTTCCCCCTGTTTGGGGGTGCTGTCTGCAGTTCCTGCGGTTTTTACAGTTAATGAATCACTTCCCTTTTGCGCAGGCGAGCACTGTGGGAAAATTGACCATGCAGCCTGTCATCCGCAGCTCTCTCGGAAAAATCCTATTCCTATCTGACGGCCCCGAAAGGTGAGAAAGTTTCCGCTCGCGGTGCCGTCTGACGGGGCCCGCATTCAAGCAATGCGCGCCAACATCACAAGGTGAAGTGAGTTCTTTTTTTTTTTTTTTTTCACTGTGCTTAAAACTTACTGCTGTGTTTTCCGTGAGGGGGCCCCCCTTTAGATGTTTAGGTGGAAGGGCTATGCTATAGATGTACCATCTTAGTCCTTTGATGATCTAACCACCCCCGGGGGTGCTGGCCCAGTGCCAATTTCCCAAACGCTCCCCCCAAACCACTTTCCCGACCCTGTGTGTGGGCTATAATTTAGGAGTATCAAAAAGGGGGCATGCAGTGTGGGGGCGCATGCATCCCAAAGCAAAGCTCACAGAAGAAAGATCTTGAAAAGGGGGTTATTCAAGCATTGAAAACGGCAGTTATTCAAGATTTGAAAGGCAGTTTTTCATGGCAGTTAAAAGGGGGGAATCAGGTACCCCCCAAAATTTCCTTCTTTTTATTATGTACTTCATCTCTTTTTCCCCTGTGTTCCCTTCCTTCCCATTCACCGCCCCCCCCCCCCTCACGATCATACACATCAGCCCCCTACCTTCCTCTCCCCCGACGCTCCATGCACTCCTCACCTTCTCAAAAACCTCAGCCCATCTTGCCCAAAAATCAAAAAAAAACCTCTTTTAATTCCAACAACTACTTGCTTTTTATCTTCTCCCTATGATTTCGGGGATCTCCCCAAACCCCCGGGCCCCCACCCCCCAACCTCAATCCCCCCCTACTCTCCGAAACAAAATATTTTACTAATATACTTGCACTCCCTCTCCCCCTTCTTTAAAAATTTTGCCCTCGGGGAACCCGGGCTGCATGCAACAATATTTTCCCCCTCCAAACTATTCTGAACCACTCTTTTAATCTTTGGCCCTCACTGAAACCTCGTTTAGGATTTGAACTGCCCCCTGCGCATTTCTATGGTGGTTTTTTGTTCTCCCTTCCCGAGACCCAAACAGACATGGTTTTGGGGAGTCGGTACTCCTGTCCCCCCCAAGCACTTTCCAGGTCTCCCCCAAATTTTCCTCACTTCATTTTCCTTCTTTTGAGGTCCACACCATCAGGGCCTTTCCATCCCCCCCCTCAAGTAGCGGTCATTTCGGCCCCCAGGCTCGCCCCCCCAGTTCCTTTTCCATTTCAGTGGGGGCCCACTTAAGTCCCAGAATACCAACCCTTTTCCCCTTTGGGACTTCAAAAACCCCTTAACAGCCCCACTTCCAATCTATCTCGCTTCTATCATAACCATTTTAGGCCTCTCCACTTTCAACCTTGAGACACCAAGGGGCAACACCCTTGCCTGGTCTTTGTCGCCTTGTTCAATCTCCCCCCTAAATAATCCCCGCTTCCACTCTTGACCACAACATTCTCTCGTTCACGCTAAACAAATCCTCCACCACCCCAGGCACTCCTACCTCCAACATTCAGAAATCTCAAGCCATTAACCCCGGGAAAACTTTCAGACTCCCTCCCTATCGCTGTCCCCAATTCCTCTTTTTCCTGTCTGATCTGGCTGTTTCACTACAATGACATTCTTAGAAGAAACCCTTGACCAAGTAGCCCGCTCACCCCAAACCCCCCAAACACACAGTTTAAAAACCCTGGCTCACATTGCAAACCGACTTCTTCAGCGATGCTCTAGGAGTGTGAACGCCTTGGAGAAAAACCCGCACACTAAAGACTTCATCCAATTTAAAATTCTGTTAAGAACTTATAATGTGCCCTTCCCTCGCCAAACAGACCTACTTCACCACCTGATCTCCTCAAGCAACAACCCCAAAAACTTTTTGACACTTTTCACCCTGCTCAGGCCAAAAGCACAAGCCCTATCACAGCTTTTGTGCTGACGACCTGGCTCCCACTTTACAGAAAAAAGATACTATCCGTCAGGAAATCTGCTCCCCCAACCACCAAGTGCTGTGACCCATCCCTCCCTGCATTTTCCCTGGCTCACTTTCCACATTTGATCCACACACAGAGAAGAATCTCCAGACTCCTCTCTTCCTCCGTCCGCTACATGCACTACCGACCCCCTCCCTCAATCTCCCCCCGCTTCTCCCCGTTGTTCACAACTCACTAATAAAATCTTTAATCTTCACTCTCCTCTGGCATTTTCCATCCTCCTTCAAACACTCCATCATTACCCGCTACTAAAGAAAACCGCCCCTCGACCCTTCCTGCACAAACCTACAACCAGTCTCCAATTCCCTTCATTCTAAACTTTTGGGCGCTGTTATCCCCCTTACCCGTTACCTCCCTATTCCCCGCCACTTACAGTCCGGCTTCCGCCCCTACATTTGACTGAAACGGCACTCTAAAAGTGACCAATGACCTTCTGACAGAAAAACGTAACGGCGATACTCTCTGCTCATTCTTCTCGCCTTTCTGCAGTTTTCGACACTGTTGACCACTGTCTCCTACTGTCTTGGCTCCGTCACTAGGTATTAAGGCACTGTTTCTCCCTGGTTTCCTCCTATCTTTCTGCAGCTCCTTCAGTGTTTGTTCTCTGGCTCCACGTATCTCCTCTCCCCCTCACTGTCGGTGTACCCCAGGGCTCGTCCTTGGCCCCTTCTCTTCCTCTCACACGCCCCAATTGGACAGACCATCAGCAGATTTGGCTTTCAGTACCATCTTTATGTGAGACACACAACCTAACACGTCATCCCCCGACCTTACCCCCGGTTCTACAGAACGCCACCCATGTCTGTCCGCATCTCCAAACTCTGTCCGCTCCTGTCTGAAACTTAACCTCTCCAAAATAACTCCTTCTGCTCCCCCCGCTCTAACCCCTAAATTGACATTTCCTCTCTGTGGGCAGCACCAAAAACACCCCGGCAGCAGGCTCGCTGTCTGGGTGTTATGTTTGACACCAATCTCCCTTCACCTCCCAATACTCTCTTGCCCGCTCTTTGCCGTCTACACCTAAAGAACATCTCTAGAATCCGCCCTTTTTTTCACATGGAAACAACAAAAACCCTCACTGTTGCATTGACCACTCCCCCTGGACTACTGCAACCTCTATTACTTGGCCTCCCCATTCTCGATATCCCCTCCCAGCCATCCTTAATGCAGCGCCGGGTTACCATCGGCTAATCGGTACTCGGACGGTCCCCCTCTTGCCATCCTTACACTGGCTGCCCTTCATTATAGGATCCAATTCAAAATATGGTTCTCACCCACAAAGCTTCCACGTGCAGCACCCCCCTACACTCCTCCCTCATTTTACATCGGCTTAACCGATGTGCCTCTGCAAACGATTTCGATAACCTCGCACTAATCCGTACCCCCACCCCGACTCCCAAAAATTCTCCTGCGCTGCGCCAATCCTCTGGAATGCCACCCAAGAAATTTGGATATCCACAATTTTGCATGGTTTTTAGGCGCTCCCTCAAAAAAATTTGTTCGAGTGGCCTTCACACCTAATCAAAGTCTTCTATGTTTAAGTGTGTGTGTGTAGCCATTCACATCTCCATCCACCCTCACTCCCTCAAGAATGGCTGGACCTTTATTGTAAATGCCCCATTCATATACCACCTGTAATTTGTACTCCCCCCCTCATTGTGATTGTAAGCTCTCACGAGCAGGGTCGGCTTATTTTGCTTTAATTATTGTAGGTTTTAAAGTTTTTACTTATGACTTATGTTTTGAACTTTTTAAACTGTAAAGCGCGCGGAATTTGTTTTGGCGCTATATAAATAAGATTATTTTTATTAAAATTATTGCCTTAGAAATAACATTTCATCTCTTCTTGAGCCAATGATAGATTCCCAATTTGGCATAGTAAAGGGTTGTAATATGTACTGTATATTCATACGTAAATTATTTGATGGTCGATCGTTGATGCAATTACAAATTGTCTACCATTTTTCGATGAGTTAGCAAAGAATTAACATTTGCCTGACTGTTCACTTTGCTCTTTATAAGGTCCGTCCATGTAATGCGCAAACGTGTTTGCATCCTCCAGAGAGAGATAGATGCTGATTTTAGCTGCTCCTTAATTTAGGGAGCCCTGTAAAAAAAGCTTAATAAGCTATTTGATAATGGATTTAATAAGCCGGCCTATTTCAGGATACCGGTTACTGATGTTTTAGCTAAACTCCATGTAAATATGTGTAAGTTGGGAAAGGTCTTGTGTCTACAGTAGTAGCAAATGACCGCATGTATGCAAATTGGGAAAAAAGGGAACCCTTACAGTGTGGACAACTGACACTTTCGACAATTGGCACTGAAGGGATTGCAGAAAGTTTTTCGAGCCTGGAAAAACCCTTTTAACACATTTTCATCTCATTGCCAGTTGTTTAAATATTCCAGACAAGCACTTTAAGAAAAGTTTGCTCTGTTCTGCTACGTTTTAGGCTATTCAGTAAGTGACATCAGGTCGCCAACCAAAATTCACGCAGAGACAATATTTTTTAGGATAATTAAATCTATAAAAAATCATTATGATTCTAAGTGATCCTGTCTACAACTAATAATTCTGATGTGAGATAGTGGCTGAATTCACTGTAAACTGTAAATGAAAAAAGTTTTTTCGTTTCAAAATAATTCACAGACACTTTGATTTTTTCTCTAACCGACAGAGCAAAAAAAAAAAAGTGCCTTATTTTTACGAACTGTCCTGGAAGTTCTGGACGGTGGCCGCCCCGAGTGCCAGACAGATGGTTTTCAGAATTTTTTCTTAGAAAACTGGACAAGACGCCTCCTCTTTTTCACAATCTCCCTGATATTAGATTCTTCACAGATCCTGATAAAAGTTTATAAACCATCGTCTATGCCCGGCTTCTCACTTTTTCTTTATGAAATGACATGTCCGTGGTTTGATCCTGACGCAGATATTCAGTGGAGTGCGATCAGATATATTCAATGAGAGCCGCCAGAGAGGGACAGTGTTGTGATTTGGAAATCTGTTTATTAACGCATGACTTTAATATCCGTTCTGTTTCAGTGACATTCATTCCGAGCACGTGTTTGCTCATATTCCTGCTTATTGCACTTTGACTTTGTCCTATTTATTATTAGTGACGGTGGCAATTTGATATCACCTCGTGTCTCCTCTCTACAGAGAAGAAGAGGACAGGAAAGTTTCAACCTCTACGAAAACTGTTTGGTAAAAAGAAAAAGAAAACTTCCTCGCTTCACTTTCAAGAAGGCAAACTTAAGCCCAGCCGGTCTATTGGGAGCGGTGCATTAACCCCGACTCAACCCTGCCCTCTGTTGAAGAAGCATGTGATGGATCTGAGGTTAGCAACAGCTTATTCCTTTATGTACATTGGGGCCATTGTGTGCTCCATATTTTGGATTGATGAAATATGTGACATGAACTGCAGGTGATACCAGAAAAAGAATCCAGAATTCGAGCTGTGACTCATGTCAGACCAGTATGACAGGTCCGTGTGCCAGGTAGAAGCCGCAGTATTCGCAGTGAAGTGTCTGATGATTAGATAGAACATTTTATAAGGTCATACTGACTGACTCACACGTCAGGGCGATGATGGAGACCCCATTAGAAAGATCAAAGCTGTTAAAAATCAGTGGGTCTGTCATCATGATGCAGAAGACTACAGGATGGGGAGGTAATACCTTCTTCTTTTATAATATTGGAATCTCCTGTCATCCAGCATGTGAGAATCCCAAAATAACCGGACAGTCCAGAACCGTCTCCCTAACAGATTTCAATTTTATCGTGAGTGTGATATCCCCGTAATCTTTACTACTAAATTCAATACACTTGAAACAATACAATTGCTACTTTATAGATTTACTATATAAAGTATATTTTCTATCTATCTGTTTATATATATATATATACATACATACATACATACATACAGTACAGACCAAAAGTTTGGACACACCTTCTCATTCAAAGATTCTTCTGTATTTTCATGACTATGAAAATTGTAGAATCACACTGAAGCATCAAAACTATGAATTAACACATGTGGAATTATACATTACACTTTACAAAAAAGTGTGAAACCACTGAAAATATGTCTTATATTCTAGGTTCTTCATAGTAGCCACCTTTTGCTTTGAATACTACTTTGCACGCAGAAAAGGTGAACGGATGGACTCTACATGCCTGGTTCCCACCGTGAAGCATGGAGGAGGTGGTGTGATGGTGTGGGGGCGCTTTACTGTGACACTGTTGGGGATTTATTCAAAATTGAAGCGGTGAGCGGTACAGCTCCACCCCAAACCATCTCGATTGGGTTCAGGTCTTGTGACTGTGGAGGCCAGGTCATCTGGCGTAGCACCCCAACACTCTCCTTCTTGGTCAAATAGCCCTTACACAGCCTGGAGGTGTGTTTGGGTTATTGTCCTGTTGAAAAATAAATAATGGTCCAACTAAACGCAAACCAGATGGAATAGCATGCTGCTGCAAGATGCTGGGTAGCCATGCTGGTTCAGTATGCCTTCAATTTTGAATAAATCCCCAACATTGTCACCAGCAAAGCACCCCCACACCATCACACCACCTCCATGCTTCACGGTGGGAACCAGACATGTAGAATCCATCCGTTCACCTTTTCTGCGTGCAAAGCATAATCAAAGCAAAAGGTGGCTACTTTGAAGAACCTAGAATATAAGACATATTTTCAGTTGTTTCACACTTTTTTGTAAAGTGTAATGTATAATTCCACATGTGATACTTCATAGTTTGATGCCTTCAGTGTGATTCTACAATTTTCACAGCCATGAAAATACAGAAAAATCTTTGAATGAGAAGGTGTGTCCAAACTTTTGGTCTGTACTGTACATACATATTTGATACACTGCCGATTAAGCAAGTTTAAGTTTTCCCACCTACAAAGAATGGAGAGGTCTGTAATTTTTATCGTAGGTACACTTCTTCACCTGTGAGAGACAGAATCTAAAAATAATCCAGAAAATCACATTGTATGATTTTTACATAATTAAATTACATTTTATTGTGTGAAATAAGCATTTGATCATCTACCAACCAGCAAGGATTCTGGCTCTCACAGTCCTGTTAGTTTTTCTTTAAGAAGCCCTCCTACTCTGCACTCAATACTAGTATTAATTGCACTTGTTTGAACTTGTTACCTGTATAAAAGACACACTCAATCAATCACACTCCATCCTCTCAACCATGGTCAATACCAAAGAGCTGTCTAAGGACAAAATTGTAGACCTGCACAAGGCTGGGATGGGCTACAATGACAATAGGCAAGCAGTTGGTGAGAGAGCAACAATAGTTGGCACAATTATTAAAACATGGAAGAAACACAAGATGACTGTCAATCCTCCTCGGTCAGGGGCTCCATGTAAGATTTCGCCTCGTAGGATAAGGATGATTCTTAGAAAGGTCAGGAATCAGCCCAGAACTACATGGGAGGACCTGGTCAATGACCTGACAAGAGCTGAGACCACAGTCTAAAAACAATACTGTTAGTAACACACTATACCGTCATGGATAAAAATCCTGCAGGGCACGCAAGGTCCTCCTGCTCACCCCAGCACATGTCCAGGCCCAGTTGAAGTTCGCCAATAACCATCTGGATGATCCAGAGGAGGCATTGGAGAAGGTCATGTGGTCAGATGAGACTAAAATAGAACTTTTTGGTATCATCTTCACTCATCGTGTTTGGAGGAAGAAGGATGAGTACAACCCCAAGAACACCGTCCCAACCATGAAGCATGGTGGTTGAGACATGATACTTTGGGGTGCTTTTCTGCAAGGGGGACAGGATGACTGCACTGTATTGAAGGGAGGATGGATGGGATCATGAATAGTGAGATTTTGGCCAACATAAGTATTGAATACGTCACCAATTTTTTAAGTAAATATATTTTTAAAGGCGCTATTGACATGAAATTCTCACCAGATGTTGGTAACAACTCATCCAATCCACACAGGCAAAGAAATCAAACAATAAATGTCCATAAATTAAGTTATGTGTAATAATGTAAAATACAGTTAGGTCCATAAATATTTGGACAGAGACAACATTTATCTAATTTTGGTTCTAGACATTACCACAATGAATTTGAAACAAAACAAATCAGATGCAGTTGAAGTTCAGACTTTCAGCTTTCATTTGAGGGTATCCACATTAAAATTGGATGAAGGGTTTAGGAGTTTCAGCTCCTTAACATGTGCCACCCTGTTTTTAAAGGGACCAAAAGTAATTGGACAAATGACTCCAAGGCTATTTCATGGAGAGGTGTGGGCAATCCCTTTGTTATGTCATTCTCAATTAAGCAGATGAAAGGGCCGGAGTTGATTTGAAGTGTGGTGTTTGCATTTGGAAGGTTTTGCTGTGAAGGAAACATGTGGTGACAGGAGCTCTCCATGCAGGTGAAACAAGCCATCCTTAAGCTGCAAGAACAGAAAAAAAACCATCCAAGAAATTGCTACAACATTAGAAGTGGCAAAATCTACAATTTGGTACATCCTGAGAAAGAAAGAAAGCACTGGTGAACTCATCAATCCAAAAAGACCTGGGAGCCCACGGAAGACAACAGTGGTGGATGATCGCCGCATACTTTCTTTGGTGAAGAAGAACCCGTTCACAACATCAACTGAAGTCCAGAACACTCTCAGTGAAGTAGGTGTATCTGTCTCTAAGTCAACAGTAAAGAGAAGACTCCATGAAAGTAAATACAAAGGGTTCACATCTAGATGCAAACCATTCATCAATTCCAAAAATAGACAGGCCAGAGTTAAATTTGCTGAAAAACACCTCCAGAAGCCAGCTCAGTTCTGGAAAAGTATTCTATGGACAGATGAGACAAAGATCAACCTGTACCAGAATGATGGGAAGCCAAAAGTTTGGAGAAGAAAGGGAACGGCACATGATCCAAGGCACACCACATCCTCTGTAAAACATGGTGGAGGCAACGTGATGGCATGGCCATGCATGGCTTTCAATGGCACTGGGTCACTTGTGTTTATTGATGACATAACAGCAGACAAGAGTAGCCGGATGAATTCTGAAGTGTACCGGGATATACTTTCAGCCCAGATTCAGCCAAATGCTGCAAACTTGATTGGACAGCGCTTCATAGTACAGATGGATAATGACCCCAAGCATACAGCCAAAGCTACACAGGAGTTCATGAGTGCAAAAAAGTGGAACATTCTTCAATGGCCAAGTCAATCACCAGATCTTAACCCAATTGAGCATGCATTTCACTTGCTCAAACCCAGACTTAAGAGGGAAAGACCCACAAACAAGCAAGACCTGAAGGCTGCGGCTGTAAAGGCCTGGCAAAGCATTAAGAAGGAGGAAACCCAGCGTTTGGTGATGTCCATGGGTTCCAGACTTAAGGCAGTGATTGCCTCCAAAGGATTTGCCACAAAATTTTGAAAATAAAAATATTTTGTTTGGGTTATGTTTATTTGTCCAATTACTTTTGACCTCCTAAAATGTGGAGTGTTTGTAAAGAAATGTGTACAATTCCTACATTTTCTAACACATATTTTTGTTCAACCCTTCAAATTAAACGTTACAATCTGCACTTGAATTCTGTTGTAGAGGTTTCATTTCAAATCCAATGTGGTGGCATGCAGAGCCCAACTCGCGAAAATTGTGTCACTGTCCAAATATTTCTGGCCCTGACTGTATAATATATATTTTTATATTTATATTTTAATTAATATTGGTTTACTTGTCTTTGTAGTGCCTTTTGTCTTATGCGTGTTCACATTTGAGTTAGAGGCTCCAATCAGAGCGTTCATTGCAAATACCATATGATAGGAAGAATAGTGTTGCAGAGTGCAATTCCCCACTTCCAAATGATGAATGCTAAAGCAGAATCTGATGGACCCCGCTATAAGTTGACGAGATCATGCTGGGGTTTTTCACCCCCAAAAATATTGTCCCGTGTAATAATGGGGTGTAGTTTTGTAGGCCTAGCATGAAGTGTGATTTTAAATCTGGGAACTATTGATTGTCAGGATAATTTAGTCTCTTTACATATTGTGTTGACACCTATTCTACCCAAAAGTACTGCCCATATTCAGTGTGATATACCCATGCTGGTTTTCTGTGCTTTTATTGTTACGATTTTGTGCAAATTGTGCAAAAAAAACCCTAAACCCACCATGTACCAACGGAGTTTATAGGATTTTATACTGGACCCTAAAGATGAGCGGATCTTTTAAAATTCAAATTCGCCAACTTAAATAACTGTCATAAATCATACATCTGAATACTAGATAGCTTGTAATTGCTCGGAAAACACATGTGGTGAAGAGGAGAGAGGAAGAACCCCGTTGACCATAAGAACTTCACTCTATTCTACAGTAGAGAAAGAAAGGTGTCCACTGACCATAAGATCTCACACTCTATCAGAGAGAGAGGACCCTGCTGATCATAAAAGTCTACACTCTACAGTCAAGAAAGAGAGGTAACCCTGCTGACCACAAGAGCTTACACTCTACAGGAGAGAGAGAGGACACTGCTGACCATGAGAGCTTACACTCTACAGGTAACAGAGAGAGAGGACCCGGCTGACCATGAGAGCTTACACTCTACATGTGACAGAGAGAGAGGACCCTGCTGACCATCAGAGTTAACACACTATTCTACAGTAAAGAGAGGACCTGCTGACCCATGAGAGCTTACATTCTACAGGAGAGAAGGAGAACCTGCTGACTATAAGAGCTTACACTCTACAGGAGAGAGGAGAGACCCTGCTGACCATACAACCTTACACTCTACAGGAGAGAGAGGGAGAGACCCTGCTGATCATAAGAGCTTACACTCTACAGGAGAGAGAGGACCTGCTGACCATGAGAGCTTACACTCCACAGGAGAGAGAAGTAGAGACCCTGCTGACCATAAGAGCTTACACACTACAGGAGAGAGAGAGGATCCTGCTGACCATAAGAGCTTATACTCTACAGGAGAGAGAAGGAGAGGACCATGCTGACCATAAGAGCTTACACTCTACAGGAGAGAGATAGAGGACCCTGCTGACCATAAGAGCTTACACTCTACAGGAGAGAGAGGACCCTGCTGACCATGAGAGCTTACACTTTACAGGAGAGAGAGAGGACCCTGCTGACCATAAGAGCTTACACTCTACATGAGAGAGGACCCTGCTGACCATAAGAGCTTACACTCGACAGGAGAGAAAGAAAACCCTGCTGACCATGAGCGCTTACATTCTACAGAAGAGACAAGGAGAGGACCATGCTGACCATAAGAGCTTACACTCTACAGGAGAGAGAAGGAGAGGACCCTGCTTACCATAAGAGTTTACACTCTACAGGAGAGAAAGAGAACCCTGCTGACTATGAGAGCTTACACTCTACAGGAGAGAGAAGGAGAGGACCCTGCTTACCATAAGAGTTTACACTCTACAGGAGAGAAAGAGAACCCTGCTGACTATGAGAGCTTACACTCTACAGGAGAGAGAAGGAGAGGACCCTGCTGACCATGAGAGCTTACCCTCTACAGGAGAGAGAAGGAGAGGACCCTGCTGACCATGAGAGCTTACACTCTACAGGAGAGAGAAGGAGAGACCCTGCTGACCATATGAGCTTACATTCTACAGGAGAGAGAAGGAGAGGACCGTGCTGACCATGAGAGATTACATTCTACAGGAGAGAGAAGGAGAGGACCGTGCTGACCATGAGAGCTTACATTCTACAGGAGAGGGAGTGGACCCCACTGATCATAAGAGCTTACACTCTACAGGTGGAATAGTGCTGCAGGGTGTTCTATTCCATACAACAGTAAAAAGTTATAGTGATATACAGTACATTAATATATACTAATACAGGCCAAAAAGGTTTATACAGCAAGCTGACATGGCAGAAGACAGTGTGAGACCACCCTATACGAGTATACTGCTTTCCATACAAAGGCCTGTGCAGGCAGTATGCCGTCTCTGGCTCTCTGCTGCCTTGTCAGTAATAATCCACTATTGGGATTAATCCAAAATCTGACCCAGTCCTGATGTTCACAGGGATGGCCGGCCTGCCACAGGAGCACCGCTGTTTTATAATGTAGGGATACCTGCATTGACCAATGTTGGCACAAATATTTTACTTTTACCTACCTGTAAATCCCAGTAGTACCTGTGGTTTACCGGCCAGGTGGCAACCTACTCATTGCTGATGTGGATGGAGATAATTGTGCAAATTCACAGAGTGCTAAGGTCTTTACTGATATGTTTGACAAACTGCACAAGGTACAATAGATAATAGTATTAATAGGTAATAGGCTATTAGCACCGATGGGAGCAGGGCACCTACACTGGGTCTACTCATACAGCACATGCAGACCTGACAACTACTCGTAGATTCTCACCAACACGATGAAAACCTAGGTAAGAACACACTGATGGAAGCCAACTATGCTCAATGTGCAGACCTGATATTACAACACCCGCGAGTTTGCAGTAAAGACATATACGTCCCGCTAACTGTTTCCCTTTATGTTAGCGCTTCTGTAGCTTTGTGCTTGCAGCATTTCCATTTCAGTCACTGCAGTAACACATCTGTCTGTAGAGTTTTAGAATATTTGGAAATACGGAACAAATTGATTGTATTTTCAATTCAAATAGTGATAAAATAACCTTACATCAGAAAATAGCAAAGGTACCAATGAAAGCGAAGAAATGCAAAAAAAGGCAAAAATACACATTTAAATGAACAGTTCTCATTATAAAACATCAAGAAAATTCTTAATAATTAACACCACAATTTTTTTTTTTACAAATACGCTGATTTTGTTATGGGGAAGCCGTGTCTAGTAAAAAAAAGTCTCTGGGGGCTTCTCTATTTGAAATCTATATGGCCTGAAAAGGCAACATTTATCAACGTGACGCAAATACTTTAAATTATACATGACCTAAAATACTCAAAAAAGCCCAGCTTTTATAAGTATTTTATGCTGTATTATTTTATATAGTCCTGATGAAGAAAATATAACTTCTTTCAACCTCGGATATTACTTTATATTACATTTGATTTACTTTTTTTGTCTTGATAGTATTTTATTTAAAAACTCATTGCTTCTTTTTTGCTAATTTCTAATAGACGCATTTTTATATAAAATCTGTTACCTGCTATTATGTTTCTGTACAAACACTGAAAGACAAGATCCATGTGCATGGTATTGTGAATATAAGCCCAGGACCACCGTGCTGCCGTTTTATAATCCCCTGTTCAGTGTTTGCTTTACCCTACATAACACATTATGTCTTGGGTATAGTCCGACGGCACAAGTACCATAGAGACGGACAGTCCATGCAGCTGTCATGGGGCCTCTACAGAGATCAGGGGTCCCTCTAAGGTTGGGAAACCAGCACCATCATACCCTGAGGTTTACTGGGCTTGCTAGTGTTAACTAGACAGAGACCCCCTTACGGCTAAGTACTCCCTTATATAGTCTGAAAAAATGAAAATAGTCATCTGGTTTTTCATATTATGATTTAAAACTGTAATGTAACCAACGTTATCTTTCCAAACTACAGTACATCTTGTGCTTTATTTCTAAACTTAAAGCGTTTGATTAATGGTAAACCCAAATCTCTTTACTCTGGGTATAGCAGAGTTCCTCACTGAGGGTACAAGCTGCGGTGACATTGTTACTCTATTGGTATTGTTGATTCACACATGTAACATCCACTTATGTCTAAAATCCTGCAATTAAATTTGTTCCAAGCTATTTTGAAAATAAAAAAAATTGCAGCAAATGTGAATCCCAGAGTCAAAATTTTAAGTTATGAAAGTTTCTTGGAAAAATGGTTGTCAATTAATATGGTCACGAATACTTGTTATAGTAATGGTCAGTCACTATCAGCATTCCCTGGCTCATGAATATTAGTTTGTGGCAGTACTGGGATGTGCTTTTTACAGAACTCTTGTTCTCTCAAAATTTAAGGTCTAAATGTAAACTGATGTACTAATGTCACGCGGTCTTATGATATGTGTACGATGTCAGTAAACTATTCTTAAAAGAACAACACTCTATACAACATATAGATTAGCAACATCAGCATGTAAATATAGAATAGATTTACCTGACACGATATCCGTTGAACTCAGGGTTAATCTTGAGGACTTGATACACTGTCACAGGAAAGAGGAGGACCGGGGGTCTAACCTGACCCTAAACTGGGGTCCTAACTAATCCCTCACCTTGGAGGTACTGATAATGGTTCAGAGGTCCAAGTCTCCAGCCTAACCCTGTCTCCTATCAGTCCTGAACCCTGTAATCAGTCCTAAGAAGGATACTGATTACCACCAAAGGGATATGGGCTGATCTCTGCTAAATACACAGATTAGACATATAAGACAGACTGGAGAAAACACAGACTTGCATACACACTCAAACACAGAAGGAACATAAATGATCTGAGATATTAAACTCTAAGCAAGGTGAGCTTAAAACAACTAAGGAGCTCTTTAACTTAAGTCTATACAGATACAATCCTATCTGTGGTCTGCATGAAGAATTTCACTGGCAACTCCCAACACAGACAACCAGAGATTTAAAGGAAACCAATCAACAAATAATTAATTGCAGCCGGGAGAAACTGCACCCAGTCCCAGAACTGAGCACAGACAGAATTAACTCCCTAACTGCCAAACACAAAGAAACAGCAACTCAGCTGTGAGAAGTCAGAATGTGCAACCGCGACGATCTTCGTGGCGATGCACACATGACAGTACCCCCCCTTCTACGAGGGGCCTCCGGACCCTCAGGGCCAGGTTTGCCCGGGTGAGTTCTGTGGAAGGTCCGCACCAAACGATCTGCGTTAATGTCAGACGCAGGAACCCACGTCCTCTCCTCTGGACCATACCCCTTCCAATGCACCAAGTACTGAAGGGACCGGCGATTCAGACGTGAGTCAATGATCTTTGACACTTGAAACTCCAAGTTACCATTGACCACCACTGGAGGAGGAGGTAGAGGTGATGGTATGACTGGTGCCACATACCTCTTAAGTAATGACTTGTGGAACACATTGTGGATTTTAAACGTAGGAGGGAGGTCCAGACGAAATGCCACAGGATTAATTATGGAACTGATCCTGTACGGCCCGATGAATCTGGGGCCCAGCTTCCAGGAGGGAACTTTAAGTTTTATATTCCTGGTAGACAACCATACCAGATCGTTCACATTAAGATCTGGACCAGAAACTCTCCTCCTATCAGCCATACGTTTATAACGGTTCCCCATAGCACTCAGATTATTCAATACACCTCTCCACACTGAAGCAAGTGACGACGAGAAACGCTCCTCCTCAGGAACCCCAGAAGGGCCCCCCCCATTGAATGTACAAAACTGGGGATGAAAACCATATGCCCCAAAAAACGGGGACTTACCAGTGGACTCGCTCCGCCTGTTGTTAAGAGCGAACTCTGCCAGAGGCAAGAAAGAAGACCAGTCCTCCTGGTTCTCTGAGACAAAACACCGAAGATAAGTCTCTAGGCTTTGATTCAGACGCTCTGTCTGACCATTGGTCTGCGGATGAAAAGCCGAGGAAAATGACAATTGCATCCCCCGACGTAAACAAAATGCCCTCCAAAACTTGGACACAAACTGAGACCCCCTATCTGACACCACATCAGAAGGCAACCCATGAAGTCTCACAATCTCCCCAATGAACACCTGCGCCAGAGTTTTAGCATTAGGGAGGGCAGGAAGAGCAATGAAATGTGCCATCTTACTGAACCTGTCAACAACCACCAGTATGACAGTCTTCCCTGACGACTGAGGAAGGTCCGTGATGAAGTCCATAGACAAATGAGTCCATGGACGCTCCGGAAGTTTCAAGGGTAAGAGGGTCCCAGACGGACGGGTATGAGGGGTCTTAGAGCGAGCACAAACCCCACAGGACGCGACAAAAGTTAAAACATCTTTATTAACGTTAGGCCACCAAAACCGGCGAGAAAGGAGATCTAAAGTAGCCTTACTCCCTGGATGTCCTGCTAAAGCAGAATTATGATGTGCCTCAATAACCTTTTGTCTCAACTGATTTGGGACAAACAGTCTCCCTGGAGGTCCTGCAGGGGCGTCCCCCTGAGCCTCTAACACCTCCTCCTCAAGCTCAGAACATACAGCCGACACTACCACCCCTCCTGAAGGATAGGAATCGAGTCATCCATTTTCCCGGCCCCTGGGAAACTGCGAGACAAGGCATCCGCCTTAACATTCTTAGATCCAGGGCGATAAGTGACAACAAAATTAAACCTGGTAAAAAACAACGACCATCGAGCTTGTCTGGAATTCAGACGCTTAGCAGATTCCAAATACAGCAGGTTCTTGTGATCAGTAATGACGGTGACCGGGTGGACTGCCCCCTCCAAAAAGTGACGCCATTCTTCAAAAGCCAACTTAATGGCCAAAAGTTCCCTATTGCCGATATCATAATTCCTTTCGGCGGACGACAATTTTTTAGAAAAGAAAGCGCACGGATGCCATTTACCAGGGGACGGACCCTGGGACAATATTGCACCCACCCGTACGTCAGACGCGTCCACCTCCACAACGAACGGCTGTGATGCATCTGGTTGGATGAGAACGGGTGCCGAAGCAAAACATTTTTTCAAAGAGGAAAAAGCTTGGCAAGCTTTGTCCGACCATTTAGAAAAATCCGTCCCTTTTCTTGTCATGTCAGTGAGAGGTTTGACAACAGATGAGAAATTACAAATAAATTTCCGGTAGTAGTTAGCAAACCCCAGAAAACGCTGCAGAGCCTTAAGATCCTCTGGCTGATCCCATTCAAGCACTGCTGTCACCTTTTCAGGGTCCATACGGAAACCGGAGGCTGACACCAAGAAACCCAAAAACTGAAGTTCCTGTACGGCGAATACACACTTTTCCAGTTTGGCGTATAGTTTATTGTCTCGCAAGATCTGCAACACCTGTCTCACATGCTCCTGGTGAGACACAAGATCTGGTGAGTAAATTAAAATGTCATCCAAATATACGACCACAAACAGCCCCACCAGATGACGAAAAATGTCATTAACAAAATGTTGGAATACTGCTGGTGCAGTAGTCAGACCAAAAGGCATGACAAGGTTCTCATAATGTCCCTCCGGCGTGTTAAACGCCGTTTTCCACTCATCCCCCTCTTTTATCCTAATCAGATTATACGCCCCCCTGAGATCCAATTTAGAGAACCATTTGGCGCCAACAATTTGATTGAAGAGATCAGGAATCAGAGGGAGTGGATACGGATCTCGAACAGTAATCCGATTAAGTTCGCGGAAATCCAAGCAAGGGCGTAGGCCTCCATCTTTTTTCTTCACAAAGAAGAACCCCGCGGCCACTGGGGAAGATGAAGGTCTAATATGCCCTTTGGCCAGACTTTCCGAAATATAATCTTTCATAGCCTGCCTCTCAGGACCAGAAAGGTTATATAACCTAGCTTTAGGTAACTTAGCATCAGGAAGTAAATTAATAGAGCAGTCATACACGCGATGAGGAGGCAACTCCTGACACCCCTCCTCAGAGAACACATCCCCAAAGTCCTCCAAAAAAGGAGGCAAAGTACTAGGCACGACCGCACTGATGACTGTGTTCATGCAGTTACTTTTGCAAAACTCCCCCCATTGGCTTATATCTCTGGACTGCCAATTAATCACAGGGTTATGTTTAACCAACCAAGGAAGTCCCAACACAATAGGAGTAGGTAGACCCTCCAACACATAACAAGATAATAGTTCCCTATGTATTGCCCCTACCCGAAGGTCAATGTTATGAACCTCATGAACAAAGCTACCTTGGCCGAGAGGCCTGGCGTCAATGGAGAATATAGGGATCGGTTTGACCAATACACTCAGATGCATACCTTGAGCCTGAGCAAACTGAGCGTCAACCAGATTAGCCCCGGACCCACTATCAAGAAGAACAGAAAATCTCTCCACTCTCGTACCAACCACCACCTCCACTGGTACAAGGAACTGAGAAGAACTAGCGGACGAAATACATACTCCCAGGTTGTCGTCCACCACACAACCTGGGATTAACAGTTTTCCGGCGACTTTTTGCTCAACAAGGCACGGGATGGACATCCCCCAACAAAATGTCCCTCTTTCCCGCAGAAGAAACACCTTCTAGTCCTGCGGCGTACCGCCAATCCCCTCCTACGAAATGATGTCCCTCCCAACTGCATAGGCTCCTCCGAACAGACAAGGGGAACCTCAACATAAGGGACTTTAGTAGTAGGTGGAGTAACAACAGGGGGCGGAGTTACCTCGCACCTCTCCCGGAGCCGTCTATCAGTACGGATAGCTAGGGCCATAGCAGCCTCCAGTGATGGAGGAGAATCATACTGAGCCAAAACGTCCTTTAATTTGTCAGAAAGCCCATGACAAAACTGGCTTCTAAGAGCTGGGTCATTCCACTGAGTATCTGTGGCCCATCTACGGAACTCAGAAGCAAATTCCTCCGCCGGACGATCTCCCTGCTGTATCTTACGTAATTTTGTCTCAGCAAGAGAGACCCGATCTGGGTCATCATATACCAAACCCAGGGCAGTAAAAAATCGATCTACTGACTGTAGAGCCGGGGATCCCGGAGGAAGGGAGAAGGCCCAGGATTGAGGGTCCCCTTGTAGGAGCGAGATAACAATTCCCACTCTCTGCTCTTCACTCCCTGATGATCGAGGCCGAAGCCGAAAATACAATTTACATGCTTCCCTGAAGGTAAAAAATTTGTCTCGCCCACCAGTGAACCTGTCCGGGAGAGCTACTTTAGGTTCAAATCTGGTTTGCTCCGAGGGAGACAAAACTTTGGACTTAATGTCCGTCAGCTCCATGGATAATCCCTGCAACTGCAGAGCCAGCTGGGCTACTGGATCCATGGCAACTGGGAATAATTTTATAGGCCAGTGAAAATGTCACGCGGTCTTATGATATGTGTACGATGTCAGTAAACTATTCTTAAAAGAACAACACTCTATACAACATATAGATTAGCAACATCAGCATGTAAATATAGAATAGATTTACCTGACACGATATCCGTTGAACTCAGGGTTAATCTTGAGGACTTGATACACTGTCACAGGAAAGAGGAGGACCGGGGGTCTAACCTGACCCTAAACTGGGGTCCTAACTAATCCCTCACCTTGGAGGTACTGATAATGGTTCAGAGGTCCAAGTCTCCAGCCTAACCCTGTCTCCTATCAGTCCCTGAACCCTGTAATCAGTCCTAAGAAGGATACTGATTACCACCAAAGGGATATGGGCTGATCTCTGCTAAATACACAGATTAGACATATAAGACAGACTGGAGAAAACACAGACTTGCATACACACTCAAACACAGAAGGAACATAAATGATCTGGGATATTAAACTCTAAGCAAGGTGAGCTTAAAACAACTAAGGAGCTCTTTAACTTAAGTCTATACAGATACAATCCTATCTGTGGTCTGCATGAAGAATTTCACTGGCAACTCCCAACACAGACAACCAGAGATTTAAAGGAAACCAATCAACAAATAATTAATTGCAGCCGGAGAAACTGCACCCAGTCCCAGAACTGAGCACAGACAGAATTAACTCCCTAACTGCCAAACACAAAGAAACAGCAACTCAGCTGTGAGAAGTCAGAATGTGCAACCGCGACGATCTTCGTGGCGATGCACACATGACAACTATCCCTTTAAGGTGTATCTTTCGTCCTGCGTGAAAAAATTGGGTTAAATACCTTATAAATATCCAAGAGCTCGCCTGATTCTGACACTCATTCCTCTTCTGAAGTGCATCACTCCATTGCAGAGATATTCACATTTGTTTCTTCTGGGGCTCGCTATGAGAAATCTCTGCTTGCAGTCCAACTGGAGGTTTCTCCACAGTCCTCTCTTGAGGTGTTTTCTGTAACTCCTCCCTCCCAGAAGCTGCTTGGTAACTGAGGTACCAGTCTATCAGTCTCAGACACTGCCGGGTCTGGAAGGGAGTGATGAAAGCACAATGCCCCCAAAGAAGACTTTGAAGAAACGCCCAGTTGCACCACAAGCTGCACCACAAGCAAAGATTTCACATAGTGTGCTCCATAAGAAACAAATGTGAATATCTCTGCAATGGAGCAACACAGTGCAAAACGGAAAACAGCAGCAGAATCAGGGGAACTTTTTACATACTATGATTCTAAGGTATTTAACTCAATTTTGCTTTTACTAAATGACGATCCTCTTTAGTATTTAGGAATCTAGACAATTGATATGACATCTGCTTATGACCCATTAATGTCTATTGATTGATAAGATATGCAGCAGTTTGTCAGGCTCAGTTGTGACTTCCTCCCTACATACCATGGAACGATGAAGTGATGTCACTTGTTATTTGAAGCATAACCATGCCATGTGTTCAGCGGTCACATTTGCCATGCGTGCTGTTTTGCTTCCTTGTGGAATCTAAATACTTTCTTCTATTAACATAAAAATATGACATATCACATTTCAAAGAATACATCTAAGTTATAAAGCCTCTAGGATAATCCAATTCCAGGTTGTTATACTGTATAATTCTGTGTATTATTATGCAGATATATTCACCTATTAAATATGCCTCCTAAGTAGCCGATATTCCAGCTGTCTCTACAGTCTCTTCTCAGCCCCTGCAGAAATACTGAAGGCGGAAACTCAGAGTTAGGGCTCATACTCACTGGCGACGAAAACGGATGATATATTCAGCCGATAAAAAATCGGATTCAAATCTGACAAATGTTATTCAATAGGTGACATCTCATTTGCGATTTTTTTCTCAGCCGAAATCGGTGTGAGAAAAAAATCGCACCATGCTGCGATTTGATGCGAATTTGGCATGATAATCGCCAATGCAAGTCAATGGGTGCGAGAAATCATCGCACAGCACTCGCACCATGCGAGTGCTGTCCGATTTATATGCATTGGTGTCCTTTGAAAAGCCGGCAATTCATCCCCGGCTACTGTAAAATCACACTGACAGCTCACAAAACACTAGATACATACACATGGAATACATATATATATATATATATATATATATATATATACACATGTCATTGTGACACATACATACATATATATATATTTATAGTTCATACACTTCTACATAGTATAATAGCCGTTAATTCAATTACCGGCTTTTGTGAAATGACAGAACCCGACATGAAATGACACATGGTTTACATACAGTTAACCATGTCATTTCATCATTGCCCTTTTCACCACCTCTATCATTGCCTTCTCCCCCACCACATCCATCATTGCCCTTTCCACCACCTCCATCATTGCCTTCTCCCCACTAACTCCATCATTGCCCTTTCCACCACCTCTATCATTGCTTTCTCCTCCACCACCCCATCATTTCTTTCTCCCCACCACTCCCATAATTGCCCTCTTCATCACCTCTATCATTGACTTCTCCCCCACCACCCCCATAATTGCCCTTTTCACCATCTCTATCATTGCTTTCTCCCCCACCACCATCATTGTCCTTTCCACCACCTCTATCATTGCTTTCTCCCTCACCTCCCCATCATTGCCTTCTCCATCATGTCTATAATTGCCCTCTCCACCACCCCATCATTGCCCTCTCCATCACCTCCATCATTGCCCTCTCCACAACCCCATCATTGCCCTTTCCACCACCTCCATTATTGCATTCTACCCCACCACCCCATCATTGCCTTCTCCCCACTAACTCCATCATTGCCCTTTCCACCACCTCTATCATTGCTTTCTCCTCCACCACCCCATCATTTCTTTCTCCCCACCACTCCCATAATTGTCCTCTTCATCACCTCTATCATTGACTTCTCCCCCACCACCCCCATAATTGCCCTTTTCACCATCTCTATCATTGCTTTCTCCCCCACCACCATCATTGTCCTTTCCACCACCTCTATCATTGCTTTCTCCCTCACCTCCCCATCATTGCCTTCTCCATTATGTCTATAATTGCCCTCTCCACCACCCCATCATTGCCCTCTCCATCACCTCCATCATTGCCCTTTCCGCAACCCCATCATTGCCCTTTCCACCAACTCCATTATTGCATTCTACCCCACCACCCCATCATTGCCTTCTCCAACACCTCCATCATTGCCTTCTCCCCACCACCCCATCATTGCCCTCTCCAACACACACACATCACTCACCACACACATATACACACTCCCCTCTCCGCACATACACACAGCACCACTCACCTCTCCGCATGTTCACACACACAAGCACACACACACAGCACCACTCACCTCCCCACGTGTACACACACACAAACACACACAGCACCACTCACCTATCTGCACGTTTGCACGCATACACACAAACACACACACCACCACTCACCTCTCCTCATGTTCTCCACAGTATCTTCATTGCCGGCAGCTTTCTCTCTCACACAGCTGCGCGCTGAATGCTGACGTCATCCAGCTGCACTGCTATGTCAGACAGGAAGCGCCAGCAGGAAGCAGGACGGATCTCTGCAGCTTTGCTTCGCTGCCTTTTCTCCTGTAGGCAGTGGAGCTGCAGGGATCGCTCCCTGCCCGCCACACATGAGGGCAATCAGGCTAGGGGCCCCCCCGGAGCCTGATAAACAGGCCAGATAGTCCTCAGTATTAGTTGCCCTGCAGGGGTCCTGCTCCACCTCCTGGCACCGGTGCATTCACCTCGGCTGCACATGCAGTATATCCGCCCCTGTACCATCCTACCCAACTCTTTAGCTGTTAGGGTACATTCCCATGGTCAGTAAACACTGCGAGTTGGACACTGCGTACATCCGCAGCGTCCAATGTGCAGCGTCCAGATGTTACAGCGTAGTGGATGGGATTTCAAGAAATCCCATGCTCACTATGCGTGCACCAATGCCCGCGAATTACCTGCGGAGACAGACATGTGGGGCGTCTTTCCAGACTGCAGCATGTCAATTTATATTGCAGAGACGCGAGTCTCCGCAAGATAAATCTCACCCATACAATGTATTGGACTTGGTGATTCCGCACGGTTCAATGAACACATGCGGAATCACCTGCATTTAAAAGCCGGCAGCACTTTGGACGCAGCGGACATGTGCTGCGACCACAGTGCTACCAATTACTGACCATGTGCACCCGGCCTAAAATAAAAAACCTGACCCTATCATGGACAATTAACCCCCCTCAGCACATAACATGCTGGAGCAAATGTCCAGGTTCATATCAGTGAAGCTAATAACCTCAGTGAAACATAACTCCCCTCTATCACATTACCAGTGACCCTTTTACAGCCCTCATACATGGCATGATTATTGGTAAAATTAATGTTCACATGAACACTCATTCTGGATTATTGCTCATGTAAATGTAAGGTTTTCGTGTGATTTGGAAACCCTTAACACCAGTGAAACACGTGATACAGTGACAATGTCTTCCCTTGCGCTAACAGCACTGTTCCTTTAGGGGCCGGTGGCTGCAGCCTGTGATGTAGTGACTGCAGAACCTACTTATCCAGATGTTTCCATGAGGAAAGAAATAGAATTCCTTCTCTAAATCTTTCACACTAGGTTGGCATTTGTAGTACACCACTGTATCAGGGCAACCTTGTGTAGCTCACAATAGTCTCAGGATTACTAATAGCTCTGCATCACCATGTTTCTCCATTGTGTTCCCATCCGGGCCTCTACCAGCTTCCCACGTTGCTGTATTCACGTCTAGGATAATGCTTCTGCCACTTTCTTATAGGATTCCTGGTTGATGGCATCTGCTTTCTCTCTGGCTGATATTCACTTGTATTGTAACTACAGGCACTCTGAGGAACTAGGCCTCAACACTCAATTATGTTGCTGAAGCTCTTCAATGAACTTCCCACTAATTTCTAACCCATTGTTACCCAAAACTCATGCAGCTAGCAATGGTTTCCACAGTAAACTTATAAATCAATGCAACCGTTGTAAAATGCATCAATACAAGTACTATATGATCTTCATGGGGTGCTGTTCATTCTTCTATTCTCTTACATAAACATGCCAGCCAGGCGTATATAATGTTTTGAGATTGGGTCAGAAGACCCGTTACTGGCCCGGACATTGCGGTCCGTACTTGGTTAGGTGATTTTATTGGTTTATGTTGTGGGCATGATCACATACAGTGCCTTGCGAAAGTATTCGGCCCCCCTGGAACTTTTCAACCTTTTCCCACATATCATGCTTCAAACATAAAGATATCAAATGTAAATTTTTGGTGAAGAATCAACAACAAGTGGGACACAATTGTGAAGTTGAACGAATTTTATTGGTTATTTTAAATTTTTGTGGAAATACAAAAACTGAAAAGTGGGGCGTGCAATATTATTCTGCTCCTTTACTTTGAGTGCAGCAAACTCACTCCCGAAGTTCATTGTGGATCTCTGAATGATCCAATGTTGTCTAAATGACTACTGATGATAAATATAATCCAACTGTGTGTAATCAAGTCTCCGTATAAATGCACCTGCTCTGTGATAGTCTCAGGGTTCTGTTTGAAGCACAGAGAGCATCATGAAGACCAAGGAACACAACAGGCAGGTCCGTGATACTGTTGTGGAGAAGTTCAAAACCGGATTTGGATACAAAATGATTTCCAAAACTTTAAACATCCCAAGGAGCACTGTGCAAGCGATCGTATTGAAATGGAAGGAGTATCATACCACTGCAAATCTACCAAGACCCGGCCGTCCCTCTAAACTTTCATCTCAGACCAGGAGAAGACTGATCAGAGATGCAGCTAAGAGGCCCATGATCACTCTGGATGAACTGCAGAGATCTACAGCTGAGGTGGGACAGTCTGTCCATAGGACAACAATCAGTCGTACACTGCACAAATCTGGCCTTTATGGAAGAATGGCAAGAAGAAAGCCATTTCTCAAAGATATCCATAAAAAGTGTCATTTAAAGTTTGCAACAAGCCACCTGGGAGACACACCAAACATGTGGAAGAAGGTGCTCTTGTCAGATGAAACCAAAATCGAACTTTTTGGCAACTATGCTAAACGATATGTTTGGCATAACGGCAACACAGCTCATCACCCTGAACACACCATCCCCACTGTCAAACATGGTGGTGGCAGCATCATGGTTTGGGCCTGCTTTTCTTCAGCAGGGATAGGCAAGATGGTTAAAATTGATGGGAAGATGGATGGAGACAAATACAGGACCATTCTTGAAGAAAACCTGTTGGAGTCTGCAAAAGACCTGAGACTGGGACGGAGATTTTTCTTTCAACAAGACAATGATCTCAAACATAAAGCAAAATCTACAATGGAATGGTTCACAAATAAACGTTTCCAGGTGTTAGAATGGCCAAGTCAAAGCCCAGACCTGAATCCAATCGAGAATCTGTGGAAAGAGCTGAAAACTGCTGTTCACAAACTATCTCCATCCAACCTCACGGAACTTGAGCTGTTTGCCAAGGAAGAATGGGCAAGAATTTCAGTCTCTCGATGTACAAAACTGATAGAGACATACCCCAAGCGACTTGCAGCTGTAATTGCAGCAAAAGGTGGTGCAACAAAGTATTAAGTTAAAGGGAACAAATAATATTGCACGCCCCACTTTTCAGTTTTTGTATTTCCACAAAAATGTAAAATAACCGATAAATTTCATTCAACTTCACAATTGTGTCCCACTTGTTGTTGATTCTTCACCAAAAATTTACATTTGGTATCTTTATGTTTGAAGCATGATATGTGGGAAAAAGTTGAAAAGTTTCAGGGGGCCGAATACTTTTGCAAGGCACTGTATGATAGTCTTGTACAACAGACCAGGGAGCCCTCAATAATTAGGTGAATACCCAATACTGTATTATATTCTTATCTACAATATTAATGTCACAGGGTTACCGCGACAGAACAGAGCCAGTGTCTGATGGCTCCTGCTTCGCCGCTGAGAAGCGCTTCTCCGGTGTATTAAATGTGTTTGTTTTCTTTCAGCAGGACAGGGGTTAATCGGCCATGTGGAAATCCCTGCTTTCAGCTGTGCTTGGTTAACCTCTCCTCTCTCCTATAAAAGCTAGGCCTGCTGACCAGGTCCTTGTCTGAGTTCGTACATGCTACAAAGATCTGGAGAGGGAGAAGCTGGTGTTTGGAGAGCTGGAGGAGTTTATTGTGCGACTGTTGCTTGGTTTGTACGCTTGGAAATTCCTCATCCTTACCTGCTTTATTTTCTTCCCCCTTCCTTCATACCCTGGTGTATACCTCTGTTCTTTGTGAGAGTATTTTTTGTGTGAGTGGAATTTTCTTTTACCCTTGTCTTCGTTCCCCTGTCTGTTGGGTTGTTGTACTACGGTACACGGTAGTGCCTCTCTTCCCCGGGTGGGGGAAAGGGACAGACGCAGGGCTAAAGCTAGGAGACAGGGCAAGGTCGGAGGCACTGGCGCCGCTATAATGAGGCGAGTTGAGCTGTTATCTCAGGCGGCGGCAGCCAGGGGGCGGCAGAGCAGAACTCATAATGTGTGAGAGGAAGTGAGAAGGAACCTGCCGGATCATGGAGAGGTGAGTCAGGCCGCTGTGCCTGTGTAGCTGCTGTGTGTGTGTGTGTGTGTGTGTGTCTGCTGTGTGTGTGTGTGTGTCTGCTGTGTGTGTGTGTGTCTGCTGTGTGTGTGTGTGTGTGTCTGCTGTGTGTGTGTGTGTGTGTGTGTAGCTGCTGTGTGTGTGTGTAGCTGCTGTGTGTGTGTGTGTGTGTGTGTGTGTAGCTGCTGTGTGTGTGTGTAGCTGCTGTGTGTGTGTGTAGCTGGTGTGTGTGTGTGTGTGTGTGCGTGAAGCTGCTGTGTGTGTGTGTGTGGTGTGTGTGTGAGACGCTGTGTGTGTGATAGATGAGGAAGCGATATCGGCGTTGGAACGGGCAGAGGTGAGTAGTTTTTTTTTTTTTTTTTATGCAAGGTCATTATTCAGTCTGGAGCATCATGTGGGGCTATTATACTGTATGCAGCAGTATATGGGGCCATTATACAGTCTGGAGCATCATGTGGGGCTATTATACTGTATGCAGCAGTATATGGGGCCATTATTCAGTATGCAGCAGTATATGGGGCCATTATTAAGTCTGGAGCATCATGTGGGGCTATTATACTGTATGCAGCAGTATATGGGGCCATTATTCAGTATAGAGCATCATGTGGGGCTATTATACTGTATGCAGCAGTATATGGGGCCATTATTCAGTATGGAGCATCATGTGGGGCTATTATACTGTATGCAGCAGTATATGGGGCCATTATTCAGTATGGAGCATCATGTGGGGCCATTATACTGTATGCAGCAGTATATGGGGCCATTATTCAGTATAGAGCATCATGTGGGGCTATTATACTGTATGCAGCAGTATATGGGGCCATTATTCAGTATGGAGCAGTATATGGGGCCATTATTCAGTCTGGAGCATCATGTGGGGCTATTATACTGTATGCAGCAGTATATGGGGCCATTATTCAGTATGCAGCAGTATATGGGGCCATTATTAAGTCTGGAGCATCATGTGGGGCTATTATACTGTATGCAGCAGTATATGGGGCCATTATTCAGTATGCAGCAGTATATGGGGCCATTATTCAGTCTGGAGCATCATGTGGGGCTATTATACTGTATGCAGCAGTATATGGGGCCATTATACAGTCTGGAGCATCATGTGGGGCTATTATACTGTATGCAGCAGTATATGGGGCCATTATTCAGTATGCAGCAGTATATGGGGCCATTATTCAGTCTGGAGCATCATGTGGGGCTATTATACTGTATGCAGCAGTATATGGGGCCATTATTCAGTATGCAGCAGTATATGGGGCCATTATTCAGTCTGGAGCATCATGTGGGGCTATTATACTGTATGCAGCAGTATATGGGGCCATTATACAGTCTGGAGCATCATGTGGGGCTATTATACTGTATGCAGCAGTATATGGGGCCATTATTCAGTATGCAGCAGTATATGGGGCCATTATTAAGTCTGGAGCATCATGTGGGGCTATTATACTGTATGCAGCAGTATATGGGGCCATTATTCAGTCTGGAGCATCATGTGGGGCTATTATACTGTATGCAGCAGTATATGGGGCCATTATTCAGTATGCAGCAGTATATGGGGCCATTATTCAGTCTGGAGCATCATGTGGGGCTATTATACTGTATGCAGCAGTATATGGGGCCATTATTCAGTCTGGAGCATCATGTGGGGCTATTATACTGTATGCAGCAGTATATGGGGCCATTATTCAGTATAGAGCATCATGTGGGGCTATTATACTGTATGCAGCAGTATGTGGGGCCATTATTCAGTATGGAGCATCATGTGGGGCTATTATACTGTATGTGTGTCGACCCGCCACCACAATTGTGGGTTACCAGGGCAATGGGGTACTCAGAGCCGAGCCCGTAGAAGTCTATGGGGATTTTGTCACAGGTAGCTGTGGCTCGGTCTGTGGCCCGGGCGGTCTGGCGTATGTTGTTGTTGGGAATATTTACAGGGGATAACTATATACAGTTCGTGACGCCACCTGTAGTATTCTGGTAATTAGTACCAGCGCTGCTGTAGATCTCTGAGGGGATGGTGAGGCAGCTAGATGTCGGGTCCCCTACAGGTGGGACTCTTCCCTCAGGTCGGTAGTTAGGTAGGGATTGTGCAGGCATGCGGTAATAACTCAGTCTCACACAGTCAAAGTCTTTCCATACCTTTACTTGCAGAATGGTAAAGCAGGTCCCAGGGAGGCTGATGGGGTTGATGGAGGATGAGCTTTGAGGCAAACGGTTAAGCAAGTTAGGGGCCTCCTTTAACTCCAATGAAGCTGAGTACGACCAGCCTGAAGCGTAGTCCTCTCTATGATTCCAGCTTATCTTTAGCTGTTCTGCCCGATCAGTGTTGTGGTTGGAGCCTTTTTTGTGAGAAAGATGATTTCCTATATTGTCGTGCACTGACTCACGGTCCTCACTTCCTCTGACCCCAGTTACGTACTGACTATATGGGCTTATCCGCCGCGACCTAGGGTCCGGTAGATTTCTGGCTATCTTATCACCTTGCTTGAAACAAAGATGATTCTTCGGTCCCCAGTAACCGGTAGATTCGTGCAGGTATTCTTCACCTATAGCACTTCCTTGCTTTCTTCCACTTTTGCCCTTCGACTTGCTCAGTTCTCAGGAGATATTTCAGCCTGTTTCCAGTGGGGCACAGCTTTGACTAGGCTCGGGTACGTTAAAGTACCTATACTAGACTCCACAATTTAAGCTGAAGATAGAGCAGAGTCCCTAAGACGTCTTGTCTCTCCTAAGTCTGGACACACTCTCTCCTACTGACACTCCCTTCCACACCCCTACTGGGCGTGTTCGAAGGTACATGATGACATGAAGAACACTTAACCTTTACCTCTCCACTCATCCTCCTGGTATTGTGTACCAGGGCTACACATTCCCCCATGGTAAACGACAGCACTCCCGGGCTGTGGAATACAAAAGACAGAAAAATTTTGTTTATGCAATAACATCTGGAACAATAACATCTTCCCATCCGGGAGGTAAGAATACTTTAAACGTTACAAACTTTATAGAAAAATACAAATAGTATTCAATAAATAAATTTACAAGATACTTGTGAAGGACCCGCACCAAACCTTCAACGTGGGTCCTGGGTGGGCTGCAGGACATCCAAATGCAGACCTCACTCAGTGCCACACCACACGGGTTTTTGGTTCAGAGGTGAGTCAAGGTTTCATGTGAAACCATTAAAAAGGCACAAAGTGCAACTATTTACAGGATACAGTTTTTGGGCTGGCTCAGTCCTCAGCCTCTGAGTCCATTGTAAACGAAGCTTAATAGGGAAAAACACATTTATATATATAGACTTTTCACAATATATTTACATCAGTTCGTCATAACTATTGCTGATATCTAATGGGTAATTTCCCTTTTGTGATTCTCTCTGATCTACGTGGTGTAGTTTCAGGTAAATCAATTTGCGATCTGTCTGCACTATGAAACGGTAAACCATAGAACTGCCTTAACCTTTCTATGGATCTGGCAAGCGTACTGATGGCTGGGCGGTGTGAGTCAGCTTCACCAGGAGATCCCATAGTATGGGGCGCTGCTTCAGATGATCCATCTTGAGGTTCTACAGGTTGAGGTGTTGCTGGAAGGGGTAACTCCTGAGCGGGTTCAACTGGCACTACAGGCACAACTGGAGGTAAAACGTCCTCTTGTGGCTTATAAAACTGCAACACTGGAATTATCACAGCATCTCCCAGTCGGGGCCAATCCGCAGGAAAATCTCCCAGATCTGTGTGTATAACCTCTTCCTTTTTCTCTCTTTGATTGAAGACAGGGTTCTTGTCGCAACGTTTCAAGGGTTCCGGACATAGTTTCAAATGGTCTCTAGACACAGTGGTTGTTGTTTTTCCTCCGTCTTTACTGACGACACAAACTTTTCTGTTGTCGTATTTAGAATCTTGTATGACGTAGGGTTCTTGCTCCCACTGATTATCCAGTTTGTGCATCTTTCTTTTTCTTTTTAATACTACCTCCCCAGGCATCAAAGGCTTGGCAGGAGCATTTCGGTTGTAAACATTTTCCTGTTTCTCCCGTGCCTTATTAAGACTTTCCTCTACACAGATTTGTACTCTTCTGTATTGCTCTTGCCGATTGACGTCCCAGTTCTCAACAGCGTCGTCTGCCTCCGGTTCTACCACTCCAAGTTCTAGGTCCATTGGTAGTTTTCCAGGCCTTGCTCTCATCAGATAGGCTGGAGTGCAGTTAGTTGAGCTTACAGGTATATGATTATACAAATCAACCAAATCAGGTAGTAAATCCGGCCATCGATTCCTGTCTTCCAACGGTATGGATCTCAACAAGTCAAGGACAATATGGTTCATCTTTTCACAAAGACCGTTGGTTTGAGGGTGATATGGTGTTGTTCTTATTTTCTTGCACCCGTACATATGACAGAATTCCTTGAATAAATCAGCTTCGAAAGCAGGTCCCTGATCGGTTAAGACTTGCTCGGGATACCCATGCGGTCTGCAGAAGCTTGCTTGAAAGGTCTTCGCGGCCGTCACTGCGGTCTGGTCTTTCACTGGAACGACTACCAGAAATCTGGAGTAATGGTCCACCATGGTCAAGGCGTATGAGTATCCAGATCTACTCGGCGACAGTTTGACGTGGTCCAGGGCCACAATCTCCAGAGGACGAGTCGTCCGGATAGGTTGCAGGGGGGCCTTTTGGCTACCGTAGTCCTTTCTTCTGAGACCACAGGGTCCACAGTTCCGACACCACCTCTCGATGGAGCTGCGCATCCCTACCCAGTAGAACCGGCATCTCAACAGGGTCTCCAGCTTCCTCCAGCCAAAGTGTCCTGCTTGATCGTGGTACGCTTCCAACACCATTGGGACGTCTGTCTTTGGGACCACGATTTGCCAGACCATTTCATGGGTTCTGGGGTTGACGTATCTTCTGCACAACTTCTCACGGTACAGGAACAACCTGCTTCTCTCGTTCCACAGGAGCTTGGCGGGCATAGGTGCATCCTTTTCCAAGGAGGAGCCTTCTTGCTTTAACAACTCCTTGATGTGGCTGACCACTGGATCACTGTCCTGAGTCTCTTTCCAGCTGTGATGGGGTAAAGGATTTAATGTGGCACCATTTTGCTTTCTGTGGACTTGATGCTCGTGGACTACCCCATTTCGATGGAACGCGGGTAGCTCAATTTCTTCCAGGTCGTCCGATTCTTCTTCCGTATCAGAGTCATGCGGCATTCGGGACAACGCATCAGCATTAGCATTCTTTCGACCTGCCCGGTACTTGATAGTAAACTGGTAATTGGACAACCGAGCCATCCATCGCTGCTCCATGGCACCCAGCTTGGCGGTTTCCAGGTGCGTTAACGGGTTGTTGTCTGTGTACGCCGTGAACTTATTGGAGGCCAGATAGTGCTTAAATCTTTCAGTAATGGCCCAGACCAGCGCCAGAAACTCTAGCTTGAAGCTGCTATAATTTTCCGGATTCCTTTCAGTTGGCCTGAGTTTTCTGCTAGCATATGCGATGACTTTTTCTTGTCCATTCTGCTTCTGACTGAGAACGGCTCCCAACCCTTCATTACTGGCGTCGGTGTACAACAGGAACGGTTGGCTGTAATCAGGATAGGTTAAGATCTCATCACCTGTCAGGATCTCTTTCATCTTTTGGAATGCTTCAGCCTGTTCTTTACCCAATTAAAGGGAGGGTTTCTGCTCTTTAAGGATTGTCCTACCAGGAGGTCCTGTAAAGGAGCTGCCTTCTTCGTGTAATCTTTCACGAATCTCCTGTAGTAACCCGTTAGTCCCAGGAACTGTCGCACTTCCTTAAGGTTTTTCGGCTCCGGCCACTTCTGGATGGCAGTGACTTTCTCTGGGTCCGGCGCTACTCCTTCCGAACTGACGATGTGCCCCAAGTATTGTACCTTCTGCTTGAGTAGATGGCATTTTGAGGGTTTCAACTTCATCCCGTACCTGGACAGGGACTCAAACACTTCTGCCAGGTGCTTCAGATGGTCCTCATATGTCTTGGAATACACGATAACGTCGTCTAGGTATAGCAGCACGGTTTCAAAATTGAGATGTCCCAGACAGTTTTCCATTACTCTCTGAAATGTTCCTGGGGCACTACTGAGCCCAAACGGCATTCTGTCGAACTCACAGAGCCCCATTGGGGTGGTGAAAGCCGTTTTCTCACGATCCTCCTCAGCCACAGCCACTTGCCAGTAACCACTAGTCAGATCAAGGGTAGAAAAGTAGTTAGCCGTTTTCAGAGCAGCTAATGATTCCTCTATACGTGGTAGCGGGTATGCATCTTTGTGTGTTATGCGGTTCACCTGCCTGTAATCCACACACATTCTCATACTACCATCTTTCTTTTTAACCAGAACTAGAGGGGCTGCCCAGGGACTACAACTATCCCTTATCACCCCAGCTTTCTTCATATCATTCAACATTTCTTTAGCCTTCTGATAATGAGCTGGAGGTATGGGCCTATACCGCTCTTTGATGGGAGGATGGCTGCCTGTAGGGATATGATGTTGTACTCCCTTAATGATCCCAAAATCAAGTGGATTTTTGCTAAACACTTGGGCGTACTCATGCACCACCCGTAATACCCCTTGCTTCTGGTGAGCGGGAGTGGTGTCCGTCCCAACATGGAGCTGCTGACACCATTCCGCCACCTGAGTTGCTGGGTCATTGTCCTCCTCTATTTGACAGGAGTCTAAGGACTCAGCCGGGAGAATGGAATTATTGTCGACAGCATGAAGTTTAGCAATGGTTTGCATAACGGGGTAAATTTACCTCATCATCTCCCCAATTGAGAAGCCGTACAGGTACTCTCCCATTCACCACTTCTACTACTCCTCTAGCAGTCATAAGTGTAGGTCTATGTTCTGAATGGTGGGGTTCTACTACAGCTTGGTAATTCTGTCCTCTCAGACCTATGGCTGCCCTGCACCAAATGATCATTTCACTCATTGGGGGTATCACAATAGGATTCGAGTCAGTGACCCGTACATTACCAATTTCGCCGTCGGTAAGCTTCGCTTGTTGCTGACACACCAGGGCCCGGATCTCTCTTTGGATGACTCCTCTCTGCCTTGGTCGGGCAATCTCAGCGAGCTGTTGGAGCAAGAACACTACTTCTTCCAAACAATTACCAATAACATTAGTACCCAATATTATATTTAGACCATTCTCCTCATTTACAGTCTTCACTACCAGAAGTCCCTGGTCTTTCAACTCCTCTCTTCCCACCTTTACATCTACACATTTTGTTCCAAGTACTTCTACAGGAAGACCATTAGAAGCATACACGGTAAAGTCAAGGCTCGGGGGTTTAAGATCGTCCATTGACCAGTACTTGGTATATAGGGCATCAGGTATGAGGGTGACTTGAGACCCAGTGTCTAGCAATGCTGGAACAGCAATCCCATCTAAAATAATGGACAGGTAGGGTCGCCCGCCCACATACCTGCGGTTCCAGTCTAGGGGGCCTGGCGGGTATTCTCCTGGGTGTTGGCCCTTGGACCCAGGTTCTGCCCGTTTAAAGGACACTGTGGAGACAAATGACCTTTTCGGTTGCAGCGAAAACAGACGATCTCTCGACGAGAAGGGTGTTGATCAGAGGTTGCTCCTGGGGTGGCGTTGTCCTCCTCCGGGGGGGCACGTCTTCTTTCTTCTCCGGTGCATCCACGGGACGTCTTCTGGGCAGTCCGCTAGCAAGATTTTTCCTTCCTCTTCTTTCCGCAGTTGCAGGGCACTCATAACAGCAGCCAGATTTTTAGTCAGCTGGCGCACCTCTGAGCGCAGACATTCCAATTCACTAGGAGATGTCCCCTGCGCTTTGGCTTCAGCCACTAGCGGGGAACAGGGGGTTACTGCCGGTTCCAGAGTGACTTCACCCTGATGATGTTGGGTGGCCACCTCAGGTTTGCCCAGGGGCCGCAGCCCTTTTATTGCCATGTCCTTTAGGGCATCAAAGGTAGCATCCGGATGATCTAAGGACCACCAATTTACAGTTCTGCGTTCCTCTGGGGACCTCAATCCCTGTATAAATTGTTCTTTCAACATTTTATTCTCATGGAGAGCATTTAAATTGTTAATTTGCTTGAGTGCTTTCAGGGCTCCTTGCAATCGGCAAGCATAGTCCCGGATGCTGTCACCTGGCTGCTGTGAACAGTGATAGAAGGCCATCCGGAGATCCGTTTCTGTGCGGTCTTCAAATATGGCATTTAGTTTAAGAAAAATCGCAGGTACCGACTCCAGATCAACGGTATCCCAAGTCTCCACTTCCCTCTCAGCAGCGCCAGTTAACTGCCCTATTAACACAGCAGCTTTTTGTTTCTCAGGCATGGAGTACATTTCCAATAGGCTGCTTAACTTCCGCTTGAAGCCTGATAATGTGCCTGGCTCACCGCTGTACTGGGGAAGCCATTTCGCCCCAGGCATATATGGAAGCGTTAGTGGCATGATCGGGACTACCGGACTGGGTGCTGGGCCTGCGCCTCCATCTGGCGCTACAATACCAGACGGTGCGGGATTAAGCCCTCCGGCCGGGGCCGCACTGTCAGCCTGTTGTTGTGACATCTTAGCGCCCCCTTGGTTAAACGGAGCCTACCGGTTTCAGACGCTGCTTCTTCACAGGCACCGCAGTGGGAACAGGACCTTCGTCGCAGGCGCTCTGATGTCAGAGCGTTCACTTCCTGTCGCAGGACCTGCCGATGAGTCAGAGCCGGGGGCGTGTCCAAGACTTTGCGCGCTCTTTCAGGTACGCCCTCCTTCTTCTCCAACGCTTTAGGCGCGAATCTGGCGGCAAATATGGCGGTATTTGGCGCCAAACAACAGCAACAGTCTTTTTCACTCAAACAGTTACATAGGCACGCAGGGCTCGCAATCCTGCGAGTTTCGTATCCTGTTCGTGACGCCAAATAGTTGTGTCGACCCGCCACCACAATTGTGGGTTACCAGGGCAATGGGGTACTCAGAGCCGAGCCCGTAGAAGTCTATGGGGATTTTGTCACAGGTAGCTGTGGCTCGGTCTGTGGCCCGGGCGGTCTGGCGTATGTTGTTGTTGGGAATATTTACAGGGGATAACTATATACAGTTCGTGACGCCACCTGTAGTATTCTGGTAATTAGTACCAGCGCTGCTGTAGATCTCTGAGGGGATGGTGAGGCAGCTAGATGTCGGGTCCCCTACAGGTGGGACTCTTCCCTCAGGTCGGTAGTTAGGTAGGGATTGTGCAGGCATGCGGTAATAACTCAGTCTCACACAGTCAAAGTCTTTCCATACCTTTACTTGCAGAATGGTAAAGCAGGTCCCAGGGAGGCTGATGGGGTTGATGGAGGATGAGCTTTGAGGCAAACGGTTAAGCAAGTTAGGGGCCTCCTTTAACTCCAATGAAGCTGAGTACGACCAGCCTGAAGCGTAGTCCTCTCTATGATTCCAGCTTATCTTTAGCTGTTCTGCCCGATCAGTGTTGTGGTTGGAGCCTTTTTTGTGAGAAAGATGATTTCCTATATTGTCGTGCACTGACTCACGGTCCTCACTTCCTCTGACCCCAGTTACGTACTGACTATATGGGCTTATCCGCCGCGACCTAGGGTCCGGTAGATTTCTGGCTATCTTATCACCTTGCTTGAAACAAAGATGATTCTTCGGTCCCCAGTAACCGGTAGATTCGTGCAGGTATTCTTCACCTATAGCACTTCCTTGCTTTCTTCCACTTTTGCCCTTCGACTTGCTCAGTTCTCAGGAGATATTTCAGCCTGTTTCCAGTGGGGCACAGCTTTGACTAGGCTCGGGTACGTTAAAGTACCTATACTAGACTCCACAATTTTAAGCTGAAGATAGAGCAGAGTCCCTAAGACGTCTTGTCTCTCCTAAGTCTGGACACACTCTCTCCTACTGACACTCCCTTCCACACCCCTACTGGGCGTGTTCGAAGGTACATGATGACATGAAGAACACTTAACCTTTACCTCTCCACTCATCCTCCTGGTATTGTGTACCAGGGCTACACATTTGCAGCAGTATATGGGTCCATTATTCAGTATGGAGCATCATGTGGGGCTATTATACTGTATGCAGCAGTATATGGGGCCATTATTCAGTATGGAGCATCATGTGGGGCCATTATACTGTATGCAGCAGTATATGGGGCCATTATTCAGTATAGAGCATCATGTGGGGCTATTATACTGTATGCAGCAGTATATGGGGCCATTATTCAGTATGGAGCAGTATATGGGGCCATTATTCAGTCTGGAGCATCATGTGGGGCTATTATACTGTATGCAGCAGTATATGGGGCCATTATACAGTCTGGAGCATCATGTGGGGCTATTATACTGTATGCAGCAGTATATGGGGCCATTATTCAGTATGCAGCAGTATATGGGGCCATTATTAAGTCTGGAGCATCAGTGGGGCTATTATACTGTATGCAGCAGTATATGGGGCCATTATTCAGTATGCAGCAGTATATGGGGCCATTATTCAGTCTGGAGCATCATGTGGGGCTATTATACTGTATGCAGCAGTATATGGGGCCATTATTCAGTATGCAGCAGTATATGGGGCCATTATTCAGTCTGGAGCATCATGTGGGGCTATTATACTGTATGCAGCAGTATATGGGGCCATTATTCAGTATGCAGCAGTATATGGGGCCATTATTCAGTCTGGAGCATCATGTGGGGCTATTATACTGTATGCAGCAGTATATGGGGCCATTATACAGTCTGGAGCATCATGTGGGGCTATTATACTGTATGCAGCAGTATATGGGGCCATTATTCAGTCTGGAGCATCATGTGGGGCTATTATACTGTATGCAGCAGTATATGGGGCCATTATTCAGTATGCAGCAGTATATGGGGCCATTATTCAGTCTGGAGCATCATGTGGGGCTATTATACTGTATGCAGCAGTATATGGGGCCATTATACAGTCTGGAGCATCATGTGGGGCTATTATACTGTATGCAGCAGTATATGGGGCCATTATTCAGTATGCAGCAGTATATGGGGCCATTATTCAGTCTGGAGCATCATGTGGGGCTATTATACTGTATGCAGCAGTATATGGGGCCATTATTCAGTATGCAGCAGTATATGGGGCCATTATTCAGTCTGGAGCATCATGTGGGGCTATTATACTGTATGCAGCAGTATATGGGGCCATTATACAGTATGCAGCAGTATATGGGGCCATTATTCAGTATAGAGCATCATGTGGGGCTATTATACTGTATGCAGCAGTATATGGGGCCATTATTCAGTATGGAGCATCATGTGGGGCTATTATACTGTATGCAGCAGTATATGGGTCCATTATTCAGTATGGAGCATCATGTGGGGCTATTATACTGTATGCAGCAGTATATGGGGCCATTATTCAGTATGGAGCATCATGTGGGGCCATTATACTGTATGCAGCAGTATATGGGGCCATTATTCAGTATAGAGCATCATGTGGGGCTATTATACTGTATGCAGCAGTATATGGGGCCATTATTCAGTATGGAGCATCATGTGGGGCTATTATACTGTATGCAGCAGTATATGGGTCCATTATTCAGTATGGAGCATCATGTGGGGCTATTATACTGTATGCAGCAGTATATGGGGCCATTATTCAGTAGTTTTTTTCTTTCCCATCTTTCTTTCTCTCTGTTCTTTTTCTTTCTCTCTGTTCTTTCTTTCTTTCTCTCTCTCTCTGTTCTTTCTTTCCCCTCTTTCTTTCTCTCTCTGTTCTTTCTTTCTTTCTCTTTCTTTCCACTCTATCTTTCTGTTCTTTCTCTCTCTCTCTCTGTTCTTTCTATCTGTTTTCTTTATTTCTCTTTCTCTCTCTCTCTGTTCTTTGTTTCCCATCTTTCTCTCTATCTCTCTGTTCTTTCTTTCTCTCTTTGTTCTTTCTTTCCCCTATTTCTTTTTTTCTCTCTGTTCTTTTTTTCTGTCCCCTCTTTCTTTTTTTCTTTCTTTCTTTTCTTTCTTTCTTTCTTCTTTCTTTCTTTCTTTCTCTCTGTTCTTTCTTTCCCGTCTTTTTTTCTTTCTCTCTCTGTTCTTTTCTCTTGTTTTTTTCTTTTCCTTTCTTTATTTATTTCTCTCTCTATTTTCTCTCTGTTCTTTCTTTCTCTCTCCTTTCTCTGTTTTCTTTTTTCTCTCCTTTCTTTCTTTTACTCAGTGCCAGTGTGCCCATAGTACCAGTCACTGTGCCCTCAGTACCAGTCAGTGTGATCACCAGTGCTAAATGGGTGTGGTCGGGGCGTGGACATGGGTGTGACTAGTTGTGAAATGGGTGTGGTCGGGGCGTGGCCTAAAATTTGACGCGCCGCAACCTTCCTCGCTCGAATTGGGGGGCGCCGTTTTGCAGTTCGCCTCAGGCAGCACAGAGGCTAAGTTCACCCCTGGTCGGAGGCCCCAGCATCCTCGCCATCTGAGGTATCCCGGGGAACAGGGCGAGTTAGGGTGCCCCTAGTGTTAGGGCCAGGAAAGGTGCCCCTGGTCCCAGTTTACTTGCCAGTCCTATCGTGACAATTAATATGTGAATACGAGAAAATAATCCACAATAAAATGACAGGATGGGCCCACTGATTCCTATAGGGGGTGCAATATGGATCTGCTATATGCATGAGCCCTTACGGCCATTCCATATGTGACATGCAGAAATAGTGCTAACTGCTGTTGCTTCAAAAGTATCCAGCAACTAGAGGGGTTAACACAATCACAGGAGACAGGGAGTGGTTAGCAGAGCCCAGGGGGATTGTGGGAAACTTGTTTACATTCTGGCAGCAGCCAAGGGATGAGTTGTTTGATCTGTCTCTAAAGTACGTTCAGGCTAGTGAACCATAGCGACACCGGATTCCATTACAGAGTGGAGCAGGGGTACCCCTATACTAGGACTTGAGAAAGTCTATCAGGAGCAGGAAGATCAGTATGATAAAAAGTTGTGTTACAGGGATAGTCTCCTTCACCTAACCCTCCCCCTCCTCCATCTCACTGTGCTAGAAGAAATGCTGTGTGCTGCTGTGCCTTTGTAAAGAGTCTTGATCTGTGCTGAACTGTGCTAATAAAGGAGACTGTTAATCAATCTGCCTTTATGAAGCAGCTGTACTGTTATAAAACCTGTGCTTAAGAGACTTGAATTGTACTGAATGTGCTGTGATATTAAACCGCACTGTTCATCTGTTCATGAGGACTCTATCAATTGTATCTGTGTGAGCAAGTGGATCCATCTTGTGCCTTGCAGTACATGGTCACCCTGAGTAACGGTTCCCCCAGATTTCCAAAGAATTCATGAGACCTGTTCTGCCCCTATCTGAACCTATCGGCGTGCACGTAACACATAGACCACTATATACTATAGAGGACAGATGATATTTACCTTGATCCATTATATTTTATACACAGTGAGTAAAATGAATTGGACTTCTTTTCTATGTTCCTCATGAGATACTGCCATTAGGGCATATTGCTAATTAGGATGATCTTGTGTATCGTCATAAAAACAAGGCTGCAGCATAAGCATAATTATGTATTCCTGATTGTCAGAACAAATCAATCTTTTATCATTACTTGAGTAATTACCCTGTAATAGTTTAGCTTTTTTTTTTACATACATTGCTTGGCAGGCAACCAAGAATGACAGTAGATAATTCATTATGTCGCTCTTTTCCTGAGCAATGCGGTCTCCAATTTAATTACATTTCAGCCTTTTGTAAAGTAAGGCAGCACCTGGCATCTACAGACGCCGTGTGGGCACTTCTCACAGTCATTCTGAGGGCATTCATTTCACGAATCCTAAAATCTGGTGCAGACTGTAGTCCCATTTTTAAATTAACGGAAACTTGAAATCACCAAAAACACTATCTACAGACATAGTGTTAATCAGCAGATATAATTAGCGTTTTTGGTGATACGAGATTCACTTTTACGGGAACAGGAGTTCAGTGTGATGAGGAGAACATTATTTCACAAATATGGAACATTTACAAATTGTCTATACTCCCATGGCCATGCACCACTCCACAGTCTGTGCAATCTTGGTACACCTCTATTCATTTATGGCTTGATAAAGGCCCTATGTGGCTGAAACATTGAATGTTATTTGCTCTGTGTATGCTGTAATCAATAAAGTGATTCACTGGAGGAGAATGTGTGGTGCCTTGAATTTTGAACCTTTTACAAATATGGCACATATTACACATTTTCAGTCTTCCGTTGGGGGCCAGATCAGGGAAGTTTTCATTCTGTGCCATGATTCCTTGGCCCAGTATCCTGGGTGCCTTTGGCACTTACTATGTCCCACAATGTACGTCATGATTTCCAAATGATAAATGGTAGGAATTGAAAAAATAACTAAGCACTAGTAATCCATACATTATTCACTTTAAAAATTATGCATCTCAAGGGTTTAATCTGTCATTGCCGCCTATTGACTAAGTCTCAATGTCACTACCATGCGGAGCCAGGTGACTGCCATAGTAACTCAGAATGTCAGGCAGGAGTAAAGGCTGCCTGGATCCGACATTCATGGAAGACTAAACTGGACGCCAGGGCAGCGCAAATATTTTTGCTTAACTCTAACATGTTCATGTACAAGCCCAGATGTTTTTTGTCCCATTGACCCCACTGTATCACAGTTTTATATCTCAACCTGCAAAAATGGGTCCAGAATTAAACCGGTTAAAAAGGGATGGTTTACGCTACACCTCACCTCTAGATAAAACTGTAGCATCGTAAATCCATAATATAGCAGTATGCATGGCCTGGGCCTTTAATATGGATGTAAAGATTAATAACAACTATATCAGCCACAATTTATACACTGACTTACTGAAATTGTCTACCGTTCACCTCTGTCTTTGTCCAGGGAAAGCACAAGAATATGAATTTGTCATCTTATCCATGCCTTGTTTCCTTTGAGAGGATAGGCCAGTCCCATAGATTTTATATGGAAAGTCCAATGCCTTCCACTATCTTAAGGGTCATTCCCTAAAAAAAACCAAGCTGTTCCTTATCTGTAGAAAAGAGGATACTTTGTTGAACTCAGGAGGTCCTACAATTGGGACCCCCAAAGAGTCCGAGATTAGGCTCTGGACCCTTGGTAAGGGGGCTCCGCAGTCTGGCCTTGAATAGAGGAGTTGCGCTTTCTTGACTTTCACTCGTTGTACTCCGCTTTCTCCAGCAGATTCATTTTCAATTAATGAATATAGGCCGAGCATGTGCAACTCCAGTACATTCAAGACTGGGCGGCAGAGCAATTTCAGAACCGCTGGGGGTGCCAGCTATCCCATGGATAGGTTAACTTGTTTTCTTGTTTAATAATCCTTTAACGACCCTTTTAAATGTGGCAATAATTTGTATTTAAGAAAGTGCCGATCGACTTATTATAGCGTTGGTCAGTGCCCGTTCCATGTAAATATTTCTCAGTTGTTTTTTCTTTCCAGTGTCTTTGCAGTTAATACACCTAAAGTATATCAGCTGCTGTCTATTTGGCACGACTAATATTTATTCATAGATGCTAATGCTCAAAGACTTCATGAATTTCTAACTATGACAGAAGAAGCTTGATTTTCTAGTGGTGCCATCTGTCACTTATTGCTGATCCTAAAATGGATTGTAAATATTAAATCAGTTGGTGATTGACTTCTGTCAGCCACACTGATCTCTAGAATGGAGGACCCCAGTATCATTTACCAACCAACTGTATGACTATAGAAAAGAAGTCTTTGAATGGAGCTGAAGTCAAGCCAGCACACTGCCACTTCATCCATATGGCGAGGGACAGCAACGTTGGCATGTGTCCACAACTGGCAGAGTTTGATGTTTGCCTGACAAGCTGATTAGTGTGCACATAATACGGTGTGACCAGTAGCGGGGTGCAGTGTTTCGGCTGTGACTACATAGTCCACTTTTGCTAAAGTAAAAAACAGTCATTGGACAACGTAGGGTTCTGAAAGCAACAACAGCTAAACCCTGAACTAGCATGGCGGGATAACCGGGTGGGTATAATACTATATATACTGAGAAAATGTGGCTGAGGCTGGGAAAGTATGGTGTGCGGAGTTCATGCATCAAGGGACACTGTGCCTGGCACCAGAGCTGGCACTCAGCACTTTATTATCCTACTAAGTAATTATATTTAGGGCCTAAATGATATTGGTCTCCCTGGTAATTAATTCCATATCAAACATTATAACATAAAAATCTAAATGATTGATGTCTTGCAGGTGAGCAAATAAAGGAAAAGGTAACCACGTAGGTTGCAAACACAAATGCCAAAATAACCACATCACAGGTAAACAGCAGGCTCAATAGCTGATAACATACAAAGGAATCAGTCTTGTTCACACATTCAGTATTTTGTCAGAATTTCACATCAGTATTTGTAAGCGATAACCTGGAGAGGGACAGAGAAAGGGTATAATAGAAACATGTCACCAAACCAGGAGAAGGACAATCAGAAAAAAAGGTATGACAGAAACACGTCACCACTTCTGCATTTTTCACCCAAAATATAGGCACGGGAACGTTACCTAAGACTGATCATCTGTCCAGGCTGGGGTCACACAAATGACGATTCTCTCTTCAGAGAGAATTGGGCCGATTATGCTAAAGACACTTGGCTCAAACTCTGTCAGTTCACTCTGATCCGATTCTCTCACATGAAGAATAACAGCACGGGTTATGGAGAAGATGGAGAACTTAATTTCTCCATCTTCTCCTTGGTCTATGTCCATATAAATTGGACTGCACTCGTGTCATGTCAGTGTTCGTACATAGTTCCATATTCACTTAGTTGAGTGTTCTTTGCTATATTTTGGCTTAGAACAGTTGTGGAATAGGGCACTGTACAGACCTGTGCACCAACCCTGCCTCTGTAACACACATCTAATGGTGGCAAACACTGACCGGTGATCCCACAAATTAACTCAGAGTCATGACAATATCTGTTCTTAGGAAGCCATTCCAGGTGACTACCTGATGAAGCTGCTTGAGAAAATGCCAAGAGGTGTAAAATGGTCATCAAAGTAAAACAGGGGTGCTCGGAGGTACTTAAGGCTTATAACATATTCTATATTATTTATTTACTTCTGGGTTCTATATGTGTATCTTCATGTTCACATTCCAATAAGAATAAGAAAACCATTATATGAACAGGAGTGTACAAAATTTTGACTTGTTCTGTAAGTGTTAGAGTGTGAGCCTCAATGGGGACAGAGATGATAATATACCTGTATATCTGTAAAGTGCTGTGGAATATGATGGCGCTTTGTAAGTAAACGTAATAATAATGCTTCCCATGGTTCGGGCAGTATTAATCAGTTGCCATCAATTCACAAAAGACAGAACAGCGGAGGAACCAGACTGTCTTACTCAATGGCAGAATAATAATCATGAGGTGAAGTGAATTTGAGAGTGAAAATTTATATTCGCATGCTTTACATTAGCCATATATAAACCAAGTAGAAATGTTCTAATAATATTTCACATTTTAGAAGGATGTCCATTTGATGTTCTGTATTAACAGAATGTATAAACAGGATGTTCTGTATTAACAGAAGCATACAGTCTAGATCACGCGAGGTCATTATTGCCCTCTACTCCTCTTTGGTCAGACCTCATCTGGAATACTGTGTCAAGTTTTGGGCACCACATTTTAAAAAAGACATCAACAAACTGGAGCAAGTTCAGAGAAGAGCCACCAGAATGGTGACCGGTCTGCAAACCATGTCCTATGAGGAACGGTTGCAGGATTTGGGAATGTTTAGTTTGCAAAAAAGAAGACTGAGAGGAGACTTAATAGCTGTCTACAAATATCTCAAGGGCTGTCACATTGTAGAAGGATCATCTTTATTCTCATTTGCACAAGGAAAGACTAGAAGCAATGGGATGAAACTGAATGGGAGGAGACACAGATTAGATATTAGAAAAAACTTTTTGACAGTTAGGGTGATCAAGGAGTGGAACAGGCTGCCACGAGGGGTGGTGAGTTCTCCTTCAATGGAAGTCTTCAAACAGAGGCTGGGCAGACATCTGTCTGGGATGATTTAGTGAATCCTGCTTTGAGCAGGGGGTTGGACCAGATGACCCAGGAGGTCCCTTCCAACTCTACCATTCTATGATTCTATGATCCTGACTTTCACTTACAGTACTTTGCCAATGGTGCTGTTTATTATTAGCAGTGAATTAAATAAATCTAGTGCATCCAAATATCCAAATATTACTGACTAATAAAATCCAAGCTCATGAATCAGTGCAGCATTCCTGTCGTATGTGAGCGGGTCCTGCCCATAGCCGGCGAGCATTGGGGCGCTGTAATAGCGTCACACCCTGTGTCCACATCTGTGAGCACATTGTTTATCTAGGTCTGGAGATAGAAGAGGATGTTCTCCACCCTGGTGTGATAGATAAGGACACTCTGTCACATTAGCAATAATAAATCAATATACACTATATTGCCATAAAGCTCCTGCTGGAATTAAGAGACAAGAACAGGTAGGAAAAATGAAAATATACTGACGACGAGGTTTTTTTTTTTTACTTTTAGCATATGTGGAGCTACCAATATGTTATCTCTACCTACACAATATGAACAGGTCAAGGTGATATACCTAAACAAAAATCAACAAATGGACATAAATTATACAAACTACTGTATTCACAGATTTCCTCGTTTCCAAGTATAATGGTGTTGAAGGGGATATATTTTTATTACTGTTTTGTAGGCTCGGATAATACAAAATATTTGTTTTCCTTTTAGATGCAAAATAGCTATTTACCAAATTCTGATACATCAAAAATTGGTAATTGGTGTTAGAAAAATATTTAGAGTTGAGAGTCCTCAGTGGTTGATACCTTTTAATGGCTAACTGAAAAGATGGTAACAAATTGCAAGCTTTCGAGACTACTCAGGTCTCTTCATCAGGCTGAACTAATACAAAATCTGAAGAATCACATATTTATACACAAAAACACAGAAAAAATGCAATAGGTAAGACAAGTGACGTGAAGCAGAATAGTCATTATGGCAGAGGAATGAGCATAAATATTGGAACAATTCATAGATAAGGAGAGAAAGTTTTATTACCCTCTGATTGGGGTCTGGTAATGTTTTGTGATGTTTTCACAGGGTATTTGGAGTTAGCCATTAAAAGGTATCAACCACTGAGGACTCTCAACTCTAAATATTTTTCTATCTACTGGCTAACACGGTACGAAGATATACATCTTTACTGTATCTAATTGGTGTTAGAAAATTCTGAGGATTTTCAGATGTTTGGCATGTTTTAGATTGCATATATTTCATAGAGGCTACCAGGAGGAATTAAAGGGGTTTTCCCATTAGCAAAAGTTAATTTTTTGGAATAATAATAATTTCCACAACTGTAATGTTCCTATAAGGCGGATATAATCTTATAAATGTGCCCCTGCTGTGTACTGTGTAATGGCTGTGTCTGACCATGCAAGAATATGATCTGATCACACCACAGCTCCTGGGCAGGGAAGGAAGGAAAGGAGAGTGTACAGACATTGCAGCACAAGATCACAGCTGATTCTTTTGTTGTGAGATAAATCATTTCCCCTCCTGTTTTCAAACATTGTTTTACTTCAAAGAAAGAATTCTTTGCGATCCCAAGCTGTAATGTCTGTATACTCTTTTTTTATTCCCCCCAGCCAGTACCTGTGGTATGATCAGACCCTGTTCCTGCATGGTCAGACACAGATATTACACAGCACACAGCAGGGGCACATTTATAAGATTATCTCAGCACAGGAACATTTTATATAAACACATCCAGTTGTGGAAATTATTATTATTATAAGATCTAGTGATGAAAATGAACTTTTGCTAGTGGGAAAACCTTTAAGTTAATTTTCTTCTGGCAGCGGGGCTCTCTGTACGGGCGCTGGGCAGCTTCAGAACGCTATTATCCTGCAGCGTAACCCCATATCTGTAGGATAACAGTGTTTTTACATGACAGGTTCCCTTTAAGGAGGTTAACTGAGACATATGGCCCTCATGCACATCAGAATAAAGTCGGCTGATCTCCCTGAAATTCATGGTCTAATGTGTATGGGGTTGCCGGCTGATTGATGGTCGGGGGATGGCGATCACACATGATTGATTTCAGACTGCCAATCGCATTGTTCTCCCTGAGATATTGAGAATTTGTAGAATAGACTATCAGTGTCAGATTGGTGGGTGTTTGACACCCATACCCCCCAGAGATCAGCTGTTGTCTGCCCGGGGTGGTTGGATGCAAACAGTGGACGGAGCTGGAACAGCATACATAGCTTAGTGGCCGCTGTGTACTGCACCTTATCCCCCTACTCATCTGAATGAGAGATAAATTGCAGTACTTGGGATCAGCCACTAAGCAGTGTAAGGAGTCATACTGTTCCAGTGCTGTCCATTGTTGTATCCACCCAGAGCACATAACCGCTAATCACTGGGGGCTGCGGGGTGTCAGACGCCCACTATTCTGATATTGATGACCACTTCTAAAGATCGGCCATTAGTATGTTAGTCCTGGGCAACCTCTTTAACTGTCTAGAATCCAGTGATTAGTAAGTATCAAACTTATTTTTCCATAATAAAAATGCTCAATGTTTGTTATAAGGAAGCTTTATTAATACTGGGCGTCATATATCAGACGTAAATGAAAAGAATGCGGCAGGAAATTGCCCCAAAGGTATTAAGAAGCGCATGAGCACGAGTAGATTTGTTTCGCATTTTGTGCTATTTTTGTGATTAGAATCTGTCATCATACATTGCCTGTTACCTCTGTGCACATCTCTTGCCATTCTTTTCCTTAAATTTGCAATTTTTTAAATGCAAATTCTAGTACCACGCTGTTAATACTTTCTCTTATTGTCTATTGCAATGTATGAGGTCCATCGCACTGCTAGTTACACAATGAGTGTGCATGTGTTAGAAAATATTGCAAAAACTATTTTCTTTGCCACCTTTCCGATTAGAAAAATGACTGTAGGTCCAACCTGTCATTGTGTCAAGCCTGCACCATATTCCTCAACAATGTGGGGTGCACACTACAAAAATAGGAATTCTGTATTCCAAGTCTGAAGCAACACCTTAGAGGTCGTAAAGCACAGATTTAAGCAGTGCACCTTCATCAGTACGTCCTACTACTTTCGATTTTTGGTTGTGAGCCAGAAGCAGGAATGCCTGACAGGAATGATTTACGAGTGTCCTCTTTTTTTGGATCTATATCTAGTTGCTGTTTCAAAACTGCATTAACATGCAAAATGGGGTGCGGCAGAACATAATCTGCCAAGAGTTGATCACCTCAACCTAGTTGGCAGTCTGAGGTATCTCTTAGGGAGAGACACAATCCTCCTACTCCTGGTCTGAGCTAGCAGCATCACCATGTTCTGTGCAGTAGGAGGATTGTGCCCTCCTGGAGAGATAGGACTTAAGCCCCCGTCTCACACAGCGATCTCGCTAGCGAGATCGCTGCTGAGTAACTAGTTTTGTGACGCAGCAGCGAGCTCACCAGCGATATCGCTGTGTGTGACATTCAGCGACGATCAGCCCCCCTGCCGGGTATCGCTGATCGTTGCTGAAATGTCAGGACATTTTTTTGATTGCTGGTCTCCCGCTGACAGGCACGCATCGCTGCGGGAGACCAGCGATCCGCTGGTAACCAAGGTACACAGCGGGTTTCCAGGCGCGGGGCTGTGCCTAGAAACCCGCTGTGTACCTTGGATACCAGCTCTCTGAAGCAGGGAGCTGGTAACCAAGGTACACAGCGGGTTTCCAGGCACCGCGCAGCGCCTGGAAACCCAATGTGTACCTTGGTTACCAGCTCCCTGCATCAGGGCGCTGGTATCCAAGGTACACTGCGGGTAACTAAGCGATGTTACCCGCAGTGTCGCTTGTACTGATCGCTGCCTGAGCTGCCTGTTTGGCAGCGATAATGTAGCGATACACCAGCGATCCTGATCGTTGTCGGGATCGCTGGTGTATCGCTATGTGAGACCCAGCCTTAAGGCAATGTCCTCCTCCACAGAACATGGTGTTGCTGCACCACTGGCTGGCTGGAGTCAGGAAAGATCTCTAGCTGGAATCCAGCCCTCTCATTCCTGATGGTCTTCTGAAGGTGTTATCTCAGCTTGGAAGTTATCTAAAGACGCATTCCTGTCTGCTCTTGACTGAAAGCATAGACTCCTGTCTTTAAAATAAGACAATTACAAACCTAGCTGCTATTAGCCTGAGATACAGCCAGTTGCGGGGCGATAGGCGCAGCTGGGAGCAGACAGGTTGCAAGGACAGGAGGAGAATCTATGATGTGTTCTCTCTTCCCCCTGTATTACACCGGGTTCTCACTGGCCTCTTTTGGTAACAATTTAACACCTTATTTGTAATTTTTAAACACTAGAGATGAGTAGATCGATTCACGGAGGATCGAGTCGAATTTCCTGAAATTTATTGTTTTGTAAGAACTAAAAAAGTTTGAGATCTAATTTGTGGTTCACAAAAAAACTTACCTGACACCATTTTGTCATGCACAGCGTAGGAAAGACTAAGTGCAACACAAAGGGATGAGGGGAAGGGAGCTCAACACTAGGGAAGGTGGGAGTGGATCCCCTAGGCAGATCTAAGGTCACCCTGTGTGCCCTAAACGTCCCTATATAGGTTCTGCACCTATCACCGAGCAGAAACCTAATCCCTGCCTGACCCTGGCAATAAGCCCTGCTTAGGGAAGGATGGGGTAACAAGTATTCAGTCCCCACTATCACTTAAGACAGCTGGGATAGACAAACAAGGGGAACACTTATATAGAGTAGACTCAGAAATGTAACACATACGTCCTCCAGCAACACCAAAGAGGAAGATGGCCGACTGCTATAGGTGCAAGTCTCAACAGGGGAAAATTGAAATATCACGAGTGATTCCCAGCAGTAGGCTGGAGTCTATAAGCACCCAAGTCCAGGTGAGTCAATTAGAGCTGGAGGAAAGGTTGCCACTGGGTCAAAGAGTCAGAAGGGTTAAGAAGGTGCCTGAAAAGCCAAACGCAGAGACCTTCTGCAGCTAGATGCAGTGCGACTGTCTGCAGCTTCTGACATACCTGTGACACATTTCCTACACTGCTGAAGTATCAGAGAGCGGGATAACAGGGCTCCTTATAATGCCCTGCAGCTCTGACGTCCAGCAAATTATCATACCTTGTACAGGGGTGATCAATACCGGGGCCATCACGGATCAGTGGTTCCCAGCAGAGCACAGCTTGTCTGTCAGTCATTTTCCATCTGCAGAGTCACTGGCTAAGTCTGTCTCTTCTGTAAGTGTAAGCTGTTAGTCAGCTGTTTTCTTTTTCTCTCCCCAATGTGTATTTTCCACACAATTACAAGCTTTCCAATATTCCATTCACTGCAAATCAAATGGGGGGGAATTCAACAAATTCGAAATTGAAAAGATCAGCTTATCACTATTAAGCACATAATATACGGCAAAAACATATATGGTTATACAGCAAATTGACGTTGTTCTGCAAAGACGATTTTGACACTATCAATTTTGCGAATAAAACACATTATGAAATGTGTTTCACCTGTAAAAACTATGTTGTCGGAAGCTGCATCATAAAACCATAGCAATTTTTTGGTAAAAATATTACTTTTTTTTACCTGCTTCTTTATATACTTAACAAGCACACAAATAAAAGTGTTATAAACTGATACCATCCTGTGACAATGTAGTCTTAGAACCCATTTACACTGACTAGATTACTGAGAGAGCAGTCCTTGAAATAGTCAGTGTAAACAGGCCATAAACCACCCAACAACCAAGCAAAATGCCTGTTCATTGGGTGAAATTATTTTTAAGTTAGCTTAAAAATCATTGTTTTTGCAGCATCGCCCCGTGTGTAAACAGGAAAATTTAATACCAATAACTCAATTTTCTGTGGGGACAGAATTATTCTGGGTGCATGAAAATGCAGTCAACTGGTCTAATCAGGCTAATAAGTGTAGTCTACAGATGAAGATCGAAGACAGGAATGGACTCTAGAAGCTGGAATAGAGCTCTATCCTCTTCAGCGATGAATCCTGCTTTTGTTTTGGAATGATTGCTGGAGATTGGCCTGGAGACCAACATGAGCAATGCCATGAAGTGGTCTTTACGTGGGAATGTCACACTGGCCCTTCTCCTGCGATTATGGTGTGGGTTAGTAGAGGACCGGCTCCAGGTTTTTGTGGGCCCGGGCAAAAGAGTCTCATACCATAATTCATGATGCACACATACGGCAGAGAAATATAGGTATAGAACAATGACAAAGATTTCCACTTCTTACATTACATGAGTGATATCTATTGTAAATTCTACAATAGCTCAGAAACCAGACAGTATTATCCTCCATACAGTATTATAGGCACCACATAGTGCTCCATACAGAATAATGAGCCCCATATATTGCTCCATACTGTATTATGGGCACCACATAAGCTCCATACAGTATTATTGGCACCACATAGTGTTCCATACAGTTTTATGGGCACCACAAATGTTTCTTACAGAATAATGAGCCCCATGTATTGCTCCATACAGAATAATGGACCCCATACAATGCTCCATACAGTATAATGAGCCACATATATTGCTCAATACAGTAGAATGAGCCCCATATATTGCTCCATACAGAATAATGAGTACCATATATTGCTCCATATAGTATATAATAGGCCCCTTATATAGCTCAATACAGTATAATGACCCCATATATTGCTCCATACATAATCGGCCCCATATAATGCTGCATACAGTATATGATGGGCCCCATATAATGCTCCATACAAAATGGGCCCTATATAATGTTCCAGTATATGATGGGCCCCATATATTTCTCCAAACAGAATGGGCCCCATATAATGCTCCATATATCATGGGCCCCATATAATGCTCCATATATAATGGGCCCCAGATATGATGCTCCAGTATATAATGGGCCCAGGGCCGGCGTCAGCACCCGGGCAAGTGCCGGGGCCCTGGCGAGACGGGGGGCCTACTCGGCACCTAAGCAAGGTTTTTTGTTTTTTTTAGAAGTCCGGGGTCGATCCCCCGCTCCCCGCCTTCCGACAGACATCATACTCACCTCCTCCAGCGGTGCCTGCAGCTCCAATGGTCTCCTTTGTGAGCTCGCGGTCAAGTGGTACCGCTCATTAAGGTCATGAATATGGATTCCACTCCCATAGGCGTGGCGCCCATATTCATGATCTTAATGAGCGGTACCACGTGACGTGATCGCGCGCTCTCACAGGAAAAAGATACCAGCGCCTGGCTGGACACACATGCAGGGACAAACCGCATGAAAAAGAGCTTGAAAATCTGCATAAAAAACACACGGATTTGTACCTGCATTTTCAGGTATGTGCACACGTTGCGGATTCTGCTGCGGATCCGCAGTGGATTTGGCCCTGCGTTGTACAGTGCCATTATATTCTATGTAAAGTAAAAAACGCTGTGCAATGAACCGCAGCGTTTATGCTGCGGATTTTTCCGCAGCATAAACGCTGCGGGTTCATTTCATTATCATGTCAATTCTTTGTGCAGATCTGCAGCGTTTCTGCACCCATTGTCTAGCATTGAGTCGGGCGCTATCACTCATGTAAGAAGTGAAATTTGGCATTGTACTATACCTATATTTCTCTGCTGTATCTGTGCATCATGAATCGCGGTATGTGTTAAAGGGGCCCATTGAGACTCTTTTGCCCGGGGCCCTCAAAAACCTGGAGCCGGCCCTGAATGGGCCCCATATGATGCTCCAGTGTAAGATGGGCCCCATATAATGCTCCATATATAATGGGCCCCATATATGATGCTCCAGTGTATGATGAGTCCCATACATTGCTCCAAACTTAAAAAAATGAAATACTCACCTCTCCTTGCTGGCCGCTGCTCTACTCCGGACTCCTCAGCATCAGCGTCTACCAGCTCTCTGCACTGTGACTGTTCAGACAGACAGCGCACAGTAGTCATGTCATCGTGCCCTCTGACCTGAAACATCACAGTCAGGAGACGTGGTAGACGACGCAGTGGTGGAGAGCGGAGAGGTAAGTATTGAAAGTGCCGGGGCCCTGAGCAAGCGGGCGGGGGGGCCCACTCACTGGCGCCGGCACTGGGCCCCCATAGAGCATCGATGTCCCCAACAGCGAGGGCCACCCCCACCTGCTCAGGGTCCCAGCATTTGCTGGGTGCTGACATCGGCCCTGGCTTAGTATAATGTTTGGTAGCCAGGCCCAGGTTTGGCGAATGTCCAAAAATTCCAAGTCAAGCCATAAAAATTGGTCAGTTTTTTGCCCTATCTGTAAAAAAAAATTAAGACTTCTAGGATTTTTTTGAGGCTAAAGAAACTGATGCAACTTATTTTGATTGTAATTATCATCATTTTACAGTGAATGCAGTTGATGTCTTCGTATTAGTATTATGGGCTATAGACATGTATCACTTATATAATGAGTTTATTATATCTGTATTCTGCCTGATGTAATAATAAAATTTAAAATAATACAATCTTTTTGAGTGCCGAAGTCTACAATTCACTGACATCCATATTTTTTCTTCTGAACACCATAAACAAACAGTGAGCGTCCTATTACCTGATATATGGTTTTGACTGTTAACTCATTTTGCATGATGCCAAGTACAGTGATACATAGAGATTATTGAAGACATTTGGTTGCAACATTTTACGAAACACAATTGCCAAAAATGCATCCATCTGAGTAGAAAAAAAATGTCTCCAACGAAGTCCACATTCTTTGAAGGAATTGTGTCATCAGACAATGGCATACTGGTTATATATGCTATTGTGAAAATTGCAAGACTTATCATTTTTATTCCTAATACAGATTGTAATATTGGGATATTGGGGAAAAGACAACTTTGCCAAATAAAAAAACAAAAAAAAAAACACATTTAACACAAAAACGTGATTTAAAAATCACTTACTGTCTATATACCTAGTCACCAGTCCTATTCCTGTTCCCGACTGGGGCTATTTATGTTTGATTGATTTCTGATTTACATTTCCACCAATAAACAAAGTCAAATTCATGTCATTTTCCCAGCGATAATTCCCCATTTCCTAATCTAATGACAGATCTTGTGCTTCTGTTCCTTTCCCTGTTCCGTATATGCGCTGCATACATTTACTCTTACAAGAAAGGCTGCATTCAGACGGTCCCAAAAGAAGAAATAATGCTTACCTGCCACTGCTGATTACTCCTTACTGCACAGGTAGAATGGCGCATTGTGTTTCACAAGTACTTTTAGACATTGTGTTCCCTTGGCTCAGTAAGTCTCATTGCTATAGTTGCTGCCGGTAATTGCCTGCAGATTTAGCCCGTCTCCGCATTATAGAAGTATCAGAAACGAAGGCTCATAATAAATAAAAGAACAATGGAAGGAATAACAGGAAACAATAGTCCGGTACAGTATATAGATGGAGAAAGTGACAGATAATCATGAGAGTGACATCTTCTAGATACATGACTTTTGGATATAGGACGGACCCCCGCGCCACCATAAAACAGCTATAACTACAGTAAACCTGAACACTAGAATAAATACACAAAACACATTATTTTGGTTGTCAAAATGGCTTTACTTAAATCACAGGATTAAAACTATCTCATCCTCCACTAGTTAAAATGAATCCTGTTATGTTTCGGTAGCTGAGGAGAGCGGGCAAAAATGGCAATACACCAGAGAGGTTGGAATCTATTGGATTGCAGTACCCTGACTAACCACCACAACTAAAGGCAGCCGTGGAGCATTCCTACGTTGGTCCTAGACGCCTCTTCACAGCCTGAGAGGTTAACTACACCTAAAGATAGAAAGAGGAAACATAGTATGAGCAAACGCTGAGGCCCAATCTGCCTAGACAGAAAAGGATAGAAAGGATACTCACTGCAATCCAAAAAAAACCTAAAAAATGCCAACGCTACTAATTGCAAAAACACCTGAGATCACACGACCTCTACCACCTAAATCAGTTCTCTGGTGTAACAAAACTAAGCCGCAGCCACAGAAAAAACTGGAAAAGGCAAATGAACAAACAACAGTGGCTCCAGCGGAACTGAGAGGAGCCCAAGCCCCCCGGGGAGGGGAACCTGGCCAATCTCACAGAAATGCAGAGAAATATGCAAATGGCAAGCACAAAAACAAAAAACAGAAAATATCTTATCTGAGAGCAGGAGAAGAGGTAAGACTCAGCAAGCTTCCAAGTGAACCAGGAACCACAGTTGAGACAAGAACAATTGATCACCGGCAACCATGATGGGGGGAAACCTCCCTTATATCCAGCCAGTCTGTGATTCCTGATTGCCAATCCTCATTGAATGGTTCAGTACTGTTTGTAACCACCAGAGGGAGCTTCTGCTCAGAATTCATTTCTAAAACATTCATAACAGTACCCCCCCCTTGAGGAGGGGTCACCGAACCCTCATTTGTGCAACCAGGTCGGTCAGGATGAGCTCTGTGATACGCACGGACCAGTCTCCCAGCATGGATGTCCGAAGCAAACACCCAAGAATTGTCCTCCTGACCATAACCTCTCCACTTAACCAAATACTGGAGTTTCCGTCTAGAAAAACGAGAATCCAATATTTTCTCAACCACATACTCCAGATTGCCCTCAACCAAAACAGGGTCAGGGGGCGCAGCCATAGGAACCACTGGCTCGACCAACCTCTTCAATAAGGACTTGTGGAACACGTTATGGATCTTAAATGTCCCTGGAAGAAGTAAATGAAAGGAAACAGGATTAAGAATCTCCATGATCTTATAAGGTCCAATGAACCTAGGCTTAAACTTAGGAGATGCAACTCTCATAGGGATATTTCTTGAGGACAACCAGACCAAGTCCCCCACTTTAAACCGAGGACCATCAGTCCTATGCCGGTTGGCAAACCGCTGGGCCTTCTCCTGAGAGAGGGACAACCTCTCCACTACCTGGTCCCAAATCTGCTGCATACGCTCCACAACAGAGTCAACACTCGGACAGACAGAAGCCTCCGTCTGTCCCGAAGAAAATCGAGGGTGAAACCCAAAATTGCAGAAAAATGGAGACATCAAAGTGGCAGAGCTTGCCCTATTATTAAGAGCAAACTCAGCCAAAGGCAAAAAAGAGACCCAGTCATCTTGATCAGCAGACACAAAGCATCTCAGATAAGTCTCCAATGTCTGGTTTGTTCTCTCAGTTTGTCCATTGGTCTGAGGATGAAAAGCAGAGGAGAAAGACAATTGAACACCAAGTTTAGAACAAAAAGTCCTCCAAAATCTGGAAACAAACTGGACTCCTCTGTCAGACACAATGTTCTCAGGAATGCCGTGTAACCGAACCACGTGCTGAAGGAACAAAGGCACCAATTCGGAGGAGGAAGGCAACTTAGGTAATGGCACAAGATGTATCATCTTGGAAAACCTATCACAAATCACCCAGATAACGGTCATTCTCTGAGAAACAGGGAGGTCGGAAATGAAATCCATAGAGATATGGGTCCATGGTCTCTTGGGCACAGGCAATGGCATCAACAAACCACTAGAATGAGAGCAAGGCTTGGAGCGAGAGTAAGTCCCACAGGACTGCACAAACTCCCTGACGTCACGAGACAAAGTAGGCCACCAAAAGGACCGACTCACCAAGTCTCTGGTACCAAAAATTCCGGGATGACCGGCCAACGCGGAACAATGAATCTCAGACATCACACTCTTCTTCCACCGGTCTGGGACAAACAATTTCCCAACAGGGCAGCGCTCGGGTTTATCATCCTGACACCCATTCCAGAGCCAGTCTCAAATTGGGCGAGATGGCGGAAAGAACTACACCCTCTTTCAAAATAACAGCAAGATCAGATAACTCAGGAGAGTCCGCAAGGAAACTCCTCGAGAGGGCATCCGCCTTAACATTCTTAGTGCCAGGAAGAAAGGAAACCACAAAATTAAAAAGTGTGAAAAACAAGGCCCACCTGGCCTGTCTAGATTAAGTCGCTTGGCTGATTCCAGATAAACCAGATTCTTATGGTCCGTGAGGACCACCACCTGATGTTTGGCTCCCTCCAGCCAATGTCTCCACTCTTCAAAAGCACACTTCATGGCCAATAACTCCCGATTACCCACGTCATAATTACGTTCAGTTGGAGAAAATTTTCGAGAGAAAAAAGCACAAGGGTTACTTTTAGAGGTCTCAGGATCTCTTTGGGACAAAACGGCACCTGCCCCAATTTCAGAGGCATCAACCTCCACCTGAAATGGCAGAGAAACATCAGGCTGCCGTAGAACAGGAGCAGAAGTGAATCTCTGTTTAAGTTCCTGAAACGCAGAGACTGCCTCAGGAGGCCAATTCACCACATCAGAACCCTTTTTGGTCAAATCAGTCAATGGTTTAACAATAACAGAGAAATTACCAATAAATTTACGATAAAAATTGGCAAAACCCAAAAATCTCTGAAGAGCCTTCAATGAAGTAGGTTGGACCCAATCACAGATGGCCTGAACCTTGACCGGGTCCATTTCAATAACAGATGGAGACAAAATGAATCCCAGAAATGAGATCCTCTGTATGCCAAAAAGGCACTTTGATCCCTTCACATACAGAGCATTCTCTCTCAAAATCTGGAACACAGTCCGAACATGTTTCACATGAGAGTCCCAGTCATTGGAAAAAATCAAGATATCATCCAAATAAACAATCAGAAATTTATCCACAAAATCCCTGAAAATGTCATTCATGAAGGACTGGAAGACGGAAGGAGCATTAGTGAGCCCAAAGGGCATCACTAGGTACTCAAAATGCCCCTCTGGGGTATTAAACGCCGTCTTCCATTCATCCCCGTGCTTAATGCGAATAAGGTTATACGCACCCCTGAAGTCAAGCTTGGTAAACCAAGTAGCACTTTTCACCCTGGAAAACAGGTCAGAAATCAAGGGTAACGAATATTGATATTTCACAGTGATATTGTTCAGGAGACGATAATCAATACACGGCCTTAATGAACCATCCTTTTTGGCCACAAAGAAAAAACCGGCACCCAAGGGAGAAGAGGATGGTCTGATATGACCCTTCTCCAATGACTCCTTGATATAAGACCGCATAGCGTCATGTTCAGGTACAGACAAGTTAAAAAGGCAACCTTTAGGGAATTTATTACCAGGCACTAATGCAATAGCGCAGTCATAGCTCCTATGGGGGGCAAGGATGCAGATTTACTTTCGCTAAACACATCAGAAAAATCAGTCAAAAAGTCAGGTACATCTAGAGCCTGGGGAGAGGCAGAAAAAACAGGAGTGTTGGCATTAACACATTGGCAGCCCCAACTGGTTACAGACACAGATTTCCAATCCAAAACAGGATTATGAGACTGCAACCAAGGGAAACCTAGTACAATAATGTCATGCAGATTATACAGCACCAAAAATTTGCAACTCTCCTGATGATCAGGTTCAACCCTCATTATCACCTGAGTAGAGAACTGGGGTTTATTCTCAGCCAAAGGGGTAGAATCAATCCACAGTAGGGGAATAGACTTCCGTAGGGGTATCAAGGGAAACCCACAAAGTTTAGCAAAATCAAAATCCATCAGGTTAATAGCTGCTCCTGAATCAACAAAAGCCTGAGCAGAAAATGTGGACAGGGAGCAAATCAGGGTAACAGTCAACAGAAATTTAGTCTGAACACTACCCAAGACAACTGAGCGTGCAAAACGTCCTCCCCGCTCAGGGAAGACTGAAACAGCATGAGAGGCATCACCACAGTAGAAACATAACCCATTGCGTTTTCGAAATTCATGACGCTGTGCCCCAGAAGCCACTCTATCACACTGAATGGGTTCAGAAGCTGGTTCACAAGGCAACACCATTCCACGCATACCTCTACGCTCACGCAAACGTCTGTCAATTTGAATCGCCAATGACATAGAATCATTGAGACCAGAGGGAGCAGGGAAACCCACCATAACATCTTTTACATTCTCTGACAGACCCTTCCGAAAAAGGGCTGCCAAAGCATCATCATTCCATTTGGTCAGAACTGCACACTTTCGGAATTTCTGACAGTACAACTCAGCGTCTTCAAGACCCTGATTTAATGTCAACAAGGTTTTTTCAGCTTGATCAGTGACATTAGGTTCATCGAACAATAACCCCAGAGCCAGAAAAAATGCATCAACATTACTCAAAACAGGGTCCCCAGGTGTCAGGGAAAAAGCCCAATCCTGAGGATCGCCGCGCAGGAGAGAGATGACAATTTGAACCTGCTGTGCTGCGTTCCCCGAGGACTTAGGTTTTAAGGCAAAAAACAACTTACAGTTATTTTTGAAATTCAGAAATTTAGCTCGATCCCCCAAAAACAAATCTGGCATGGGGATCCTAGGTTCCACAACCGGCAACCCTGCAAGATAGGTAGCAATACTCCGAACTTCAGTGGCAAGCTGATCCACACGGCCAGACAACTGTGCAAACTCCATTGAGAGAGAAAAAAAAAATCCTCCTCAGCACCCAGAGAAAAAGAGGGAAAAAAAAATGCAGGAAAAAAATAAATCTCTGACAACTCTGACAACTTTTTTCTTTCCACACTATTTTTCCCTTCTGTGAGTACCATATAATTTTCAGTTTGGGCCGGTGATACTGTTATGTTTTGGTAGCTGAGGAGAGCAGGCAAAAACGGCAATACACCAGAGAGGTTGGAATCTACTGGATTGCAGTACCCTGACTAACCACCACAACTAAAGGCAGCCGTGGAGCGTTCCTACGTTGGTCCTAGACGCCTCGTCACAGCCTGAGAGGCTAACTACACCTAAAGATAGAAAGAGGAAAGCTATCTGCCCCGGAGCAGATCCCCAAAGAACATAGGAAGCCCCCAAACATGTAATGGCGGTTAGACAAGAGGAAATATAGACACAGACAGAAAATAGTATGAGCAAACGCTGGGGCCCAATCTGCCTAGACAGAAAAGGATAGGAAGGATACTTACTGCAATCAAAAAAAACCCTAAAAAAGCCAACGCTACTAATTGCAAAAACACCTGAGATCACACGACCTCTACCACCTAAATAGTTCTCTGGTGTGACAAAACTAAGCCGCAGCCACAGAAAAAACTGGAAAAGTCAAATGAACAAACAACAGTCGCTCCAGAGGAACCGAGAGGAGCCCAAGCCCCCGGGAGGGGAACCTGGCCAACCTCACAGAAATGCAGAGAAATATGCAAATGGCAAGCACAAAAACAAAAAAACAGAAAATATCTTATCTGAGAGCAGGAGAAGAGGCAAGACTCAGCAAGCTTCCAAGTGAACCAGGAACCACAGTTGAGTAGTGTTGAGCGATACGATACCGCAAGTATCGGGTATCGGCCGATATTAGCTGTATCGGACTTTCGATACTTAGTTTCGATATTTTCCATATATCGTATACCGGAATCGGATTTGTCACTGTCACTGTGAGTAAATATCAAAAAACTGACCGGCACATCCAAACATAGATTCAGTGTGAACAGGTGCTAAACCTAGAGTCACCAACTCATATACATACAAGAGAAAAAGGTAGCACACTGTAGCGCTATAGCTTGCAAACACGAAATATGAAAAATATGAAAAATGAATTGCATCATTACCTTAGAAATATGAAAAATTGAGAAGTCTTAGCGCATAAGATGGCCAAATTATGTGAGCCTGATAGCCACGTCAAGGCTCTTCTCGTATATCAGGTCCTAACTAATGCCTATCCTCGCTTAGAAAAGTCTGTCTGCATGGGAACGTATGAATCCTCTCTTCAGACTAAAATCTACATCTCTGTGGAGGGGTGATGAACCTGTTGTAATTAAAAAGCCTGTGACCACCAGGTGGAGTGCTCAGGTAGAAGGTAAATGAATACATATCAAAAAACTGACCGGCACATCCAAACATAGATTCAGTGTGAACAGGTGCTAAACCTAGAGTCACCAACTCATATACATACAAGAGAAAAAGGTAGCACACTGTAGCGCTATAGCTTGCAAACACGAAATATGAAAAATGAATTGCATCATTACCTTAGAAATATGAAAAATTGAGAAGTCTTAGCGCATAAGATGGCCAAATTATGTGAGCCTGATAGCCACGTCAAGGCTCTTCTCGTATATCAGGTCCTAACTAATGCCTAACCTCGCTTAGAAAAGTCTGTCTGCATGGGAACATATGAATCCTCTCTTCAGACTAAAATCTACATCTCTGTGGAGGGGTGATGAACCTGTTGTAATTAAAAAGCCTGTGACCACCAGGTGGAGTGCTCAGGTAGAAGGTAAATGAATACATATCAAAAAACTGACCGGCACATCCAAACATAGATTCAGTGTGAACAGGTGCTAAACCTAGAGTCACCAACTAATATACATACAAGAGAAAAAGGTAGCACACTGTAGCGCTATAGCTTGCAAACACGAAATATGAAAAATATGAAAAATGAATTGCATCATTACCTTAGAAATATGAAAAATTGAGAAGTCTTAGCGCATAAGATGGCCAAATTATGTGAGCCTGATAGCCACGTCAAGGCTCTTCTCGTATATCAGGTCCTAACTAATGCCTATCCTCGCTTAGAAAAGTCTGTCTGCATGGGAACGTATGAATCCTCTCTTCAGACTAAAATCTACATCTCTGTGGAGGGGTGATGAACCTGTTGTAATTAAAAAGCCTGTGACCACCAGGTGGAGTGCTCAGGTAGAAGGTAAATGAATACATATCAAAAAACTGACCGGCACATCCAAACATAGATTCAGTGTGAACAGGTGCTAAACCTAGAGTCACCAACTCATATACATACAAGAGAAAAAGGTAGCACACTGTAGCGCTATAGCTTGCAAACACGAAATATGAAAAATATGAAAAATGAATTGCATCATTACCTTAGAAATATGAAAAATTGAGAAGTCTTAGCGCATAAGATGGCCAAATTATGTGAGCCTGATAGCCACGTCAAGGCTCTTCTCGTATATCAGGTCCTAACTAATGCCTATCCTCGCTTAGAAAAGTCTGTCTGCATGGGAACGTATGAATCCTCTCTTCAGACTAAAATCTACATCTCTGTGGAGGGGTGATGAACCTGTTGTAATTAAAAAGCCTGTGACCACCAGGTGGAGTGCTCAGGTAGAAGGTAAATGAATACATATCAAAAAACTGACCGGCACATCCAAACATAGATTCAGTGTGAACAGGTGCTAAACCTAGAGTCACCAACTCATATACATACAAGAGAAAAAGGTAGCACACTGTAGCGCTATAGCTTGCAAACACGAAATATGAAAAATGAATTGCATCATTACCTTAGAAATATGAAAAATTGAGAAGTCTTAGCGCATAAGATGGCCAAATTATGTGAGCCTGATAGCCACGTCAAGGCTCTTCTCGTATATCAGGTCCTAACTAATGCCTAACCTCGCTTAGAAAAGTCTGTCTGCATGGGAACATATGAATCCTCTCTTCAGACTAAAATCTACATCTCTGTGGAGGGGTGATGAACCTGTTGTAATTAAAAAGCCTGTGACCACCAGGTGGAGTGCTCAGGTAGAAGGTAAATGAATACATATCAAAAAACTGACCGGCACATCCAAACATAGATTCAGTGTGAACAGGTGCTAAACCTAGAGTCACCAACTAATATACATACAAGAGAAAAAGGTAGCACACTGTAGCGCTATAGCTTGCAAACACGAAATATGAAAAATATGAAAAATGAATTGCATCATTACCTTAGAAATATGAAAAATTGAGAAGTCTTAGCGCATAAGATGGCCAAATTATGTGAGCCTGATAGCCACGTCAAGGCTCTTCTCGTATATCAGGTCCTAACTAATGCCTATCCTCGCTTAGAAAAGTCTGTCTGCATGGGAACGTATGAATCCTCTCTTCAGACTAAAATCTACATCTCTGTGGAGGGGTGATGAACCTGTTGTAATTAAAAAGCCTGTGACCACCAGGTGGAGTGCTCAGGTAGAAGGTAAATGAATACATATCAAAAAACTGACCGGCACATCCAAACATAGATTCAGTGTGAACAGGTGCTAAACCTAGAGTCACCAACTCATATACATACAAGAGAAAAAGGTAGCACACTGTAGCGCTATAGCTTGCAAACACGAAATATGAAAAATATGAAAAATGAATTGCATCATTACCTTAGAAATATGAAAAATTGAGAAGTCTTAGCGCATAAGATGGCCAAATTATGTGAGCCTGATAGCCACGTCAAGGCTCTTCTCGTATATCAGGTCCTAACTAATGCCTATCCTCGCTTAGAAAAGTCTGTCTGCATGGGAACGTATGAATCCTCTCTTCAGACTAAAATCTACATCTCTGTGGAGGGGTGATGAACCTGTTGTAATTAAAAAGCCTGTGACCACCAGGTGGAGTGCTCAGGTAGAAGGTAAATGAATACATACTGTGAGTGTCCGTCGGTCGGGTCTGTCAGGAGTCAGCGGCACTTACCTGGCAGAAGATCTCCGGTGGTCACGGCCTGGACTGGTTGATGGCCGCCATCATCTTTCCCCGGCGGTCACATGCAGTTTCTCGCGATAACTGCAGTGACTGCTGGGTAATCCCGGCCGTAAAGCAGTCAGTCCGATGACGTCACCGCCGGGGAAGCAGGTAATCAGCTGTGCTGCGCCGGGATGACAGCCTCTGCCTGTCATTCCGATGTAGCAGAGCTGGATCGTCGTGGGACAGTCGTTACTATGGACTGCGTCGGACAGGTGGTATACTGTTGGTTTTTTTTTTTCCTTTTTTTACAGGAGATCGATGGCGTCGCAGGAATGAGAGTATAATAAAATAAATGAAAACTGTGTTGTCTCTTTTATTTCATTAAAATACTTTTTTCTTGCTGTGTCTTTTTTTTATACATTTTAAAACTTTGGGATTAATAATGGATCGGTGTCTTATTGACACCTCTCCATTATTAACCGGGATTATTGTCACCGTGCAATCAACGGTGACATTAACCCCTTATTACCCCACTTGCCACCGCTACAGGGCAGTGGGAAGAGCCGGGTAAAGTGCCACAATTGGCACATCTTTTGATGCGCCAAATGTGGGGCTGCTGTAGCCTGGTATTATCAGGCTGTTGAGGGCCAAAATCCATGGGCCTTGACAGTCTTTTAATACCAGGCCGCAGCAGTCTGCATTTTACTTGGCTGGTTAACAAAAATAGGGGGACCCCTACGGCTTTTTTTTTTCGAGGGGATCCCCTATTTTTGTTAACCAGCCAAGCTAAGCAGACTGCTGTGGCCTGGTATTATCAGGCTGGCAAGGTCCATGGATATTGGATCCTTACCAGCCTGAAAAACCAGGCCTCAGCAGTCTGCTTCATCTGGCTGGTTAACAAAAATAGGGGGGACCCCACGTCTAATTTTTTTCGAGGGGATCCCCTATTTTTGTTAACCAGCCAAGATATGCAGACTGCTGTGGCCTGGTATTATCAGGCTGGCAAGCAGGGTCGGACTGAGGCACCGGGACACCGGAGAAACCTACGGTGGGCCCCAGCTCCTGCGTGGTGGGCCCTGATTTGAAAGGATAGGTCGCGGGGCAGAGGGGGCGGTGGCCCCGGGGCCCGCGCTCTGAGGGGGCCCACCCGGAGCTACGATACAGTTACATTCTGCGGCAGAGCAGGGAGAATCGCTCTCCCTGCTCTGCCGCCCGGAAGCTATGGGGCCTGAACACGCGTTGGGGGGCCCGGTGCCAGCAGTGGGCCCCCCACCCGTCATCGGAGGGTCAGCTGTATCGGCATCCAGCCGATAAAGCTGACCGCATAGAGAGAGAAGGAGAGCGCTCCTCTCCCATAGTCCCCCTCTCAGAGTATGACAGCGGGCGCAATAACATCACCTGCCGGCGCCCGCTGTCAGACGCTGAGAGGGAGAACAGTGAGCAGCACAGGAGCCGTGAGGTGAGTTTTTTTTTTATTTTTTTTTTAATGGGGTGCAGTCGAGTCCTGGCTGGAGAAGTCGTCATGTCGGTGTGGGCCAGATGGAAAAGACATGAAAAGTGAACAATTCCATTAGAAAGAACATCAGCGGTAAGTCATTATCTGTACCTGTGCTGTAATCTATATGTTCTGTAGGACTGGTATTATTTAACACAGACCATATGGCGGTAATATCAATATTGGTCTTTTTATATATAGATTATTTTGGCCACAGCGCGGTCATTTGCTGAGGTTCTCTGATGATGGGCCCACTCAGAAGTTTTGCCCCCACTAAACCAAAACCCTAGCTACGCCTATGGCTCTCTCTCTAGTCTTTCTTTCTCGCTCTCTGTTCTTTCCTTCTCGCTCTCTGTTCTTTTTTCTCTCTGTTCTTTCTTTCTCTCTTTTCTTTCTTTCCTCTTTCTTTCTCTGTTTGTTCTTTCTCTCTCGCTGCTCTTTCTTTCTTTTCCTCAGTACCAGCCACTGTGCCCTCATTACCAGTCAGTGTGATCAGCAGTGCTAAATGGTTATGCTTGGGGCGAGGATATGGGTGTGATTAGCTGTGAAATGGGTGTTGTCGGGGCGTGGCCTAAAATTTTCAGCGGCGCGCAACACGCGCCGCAGCCTTTAATCCTCTTTCCTGTCTTCCAAATTTGGGAGGTATGCTGTATGACCTCCCTACAACTTCTGGCCATGCTCCTGATGAGCGCGACGGATGGTCTCGTGAGGGATCTCCTCCCACACCTGGACTAAAGCATCCACCAACTCCTGGACAGTCTGTGGTGCAACGTGGCATGGCCTAAAATTTTCTGCAGCATGCACAGCGTGCCACAGCCTTTGTCCCTCTTTCCCTTATTCAAAGGTTGGGAAGTATGATGTTGGGCCGCAAGAATATATTTTCTCTGGTGGGCCCAAGGTACTCCAGTCCGACGCTGCTGGCAAGGTCCATGTATGTTGGCTCCTTAACAGCCTTAAATACCATGCCTCAGCAGCAGGGGCGTACATATAAATCATGGGGCCCCATAGCTAAAAGTCTGAATGTTCCCCACCCCCCCCAAAAAAAAAACCCAGAGGCATTGTAAATGTAAAGTGCCAGCACAGTGAGGGAAGTTGAGTCGCACAGAGACAGGGGTTTTGGGGGTACTCGGCACCGATCACGTCGACTTCTATGGGGGATGTCACGAGTAGCACAGCTCGGTCCGTGACCTGGGCGATCACTGGAATGTGGAATATTTCCAGGGGATGATAGAATGTTCGTGTAGTTTGTCGTGACGCCACCTGTAGTACCTGGTCAGGGTGTCCAGCGCTGCTGTGCAGGTCCTCTGGAAGGGATGGTGTAGTGCAGGTAGGTGAAAAGTCTTCTACAGGTAACACGCTATCCTTCCAGGGCAGATAGATGTGAGATAGAGCAATGGTGCAAAGTGATGTAGCAGAGTGGACTATGCGACGTAGTAAGAAAGCAGGAAACACTTCAAGTTAAACGTTGCATAATAAAATTTTTAATAATAACATTACAAAAGTGCAAATAGCATTAGTGCCGAAGTTCGTGGAGACTTCTTAGGACTACCCCCACCGGGGTAACTTCACAGTGTCCTTTACTTGTGCTTGTGGAGGACCCGCTCCAAACCTCCAACTGTGGTCTTGGGTGGGCTGCAAGACTTTCCTTGAGCAGACCTCACTTTCGGCCACACCAAACGGGTTTTTAGTTTCTGAGGTAGTTGAAAATAGTGCACAGTTAAGTTTTTTGTAAAACCAAGATGGAGCACCGAAGTGCCAACTATTTACAGAAAAGTTTGTGAGCCAGTACAGTTCATGGCTTCAAAGTTCAACATTTTGATTACAGTGAAACACCATTACCCAACCTGGGTATATTAAGGCAACAATAAACTTGTTCTTCTGAACATTCACCCGTCCGGGTACATCAAACCATTACCCAACCTGGGTATATTATGGCAACAATAAACTTCTTTTTATGAACATTCACCCGTCCGGGTACATCAATAATTTAACTATTTACATACAGAGACCCTGTCCGGGTTATTTAGACTTCTTTGGCTGGCCTCTTACAGGTACCACCTGGTACTGTTCTGGAGCTTGCCAAACATCCGTGACAGGAGGGTCCACCCAGACCTGATGACGTCGTGTGGCCTGTACAGTGACGTCGTGACCCGCTATCTGGGTCTGTGTGGCCACCTCTTTCGTCTCCCTCCGGGTCTGGACCCCTATGTCCCGGACTGAACGAACCCCAGGGGGCCTAACAGGCGCCGGGTACGGGCCAGCTATCATTATCATGTCCATAGCTGGGGCTGCTGAGGAGACCACTGAGGGAGGCTGGGGAGATTTACGGCGTGGGGTGGGCACTTGTGCAGAGGCCTGGTTGGGGGAGGCTGAAGGCTCGTAGGGTCTGTCAGTTTCCTGACACTCTGGGGAGTAGGGGTCGCACCTGGTAACATTTAGGGCGTACCATCCATTGTAACCCCAGTGTCGGGTGTAAGTCACCAAGTCTCCTGGCAACAGGTCCCTCCCCGGGTGTCCTTCTGGGAGGTGAGCCTCCACGTCCCGCCGGGTTACAAAAACTTCTAAATAAAGTCCAGGCTCCTGGATGAAGCCCCAACCACCTTTTAACTTAAAGTTCCGTACTGCACCCTTACGCCGCGGCTCCCTCAGCGTACTTTTATCCTTTCTCATACGTGCCTTCTCTGCCAGGTCCTTGTCCAGGTGACGTTGCCGAAGCTTTTGGGATTCTCTCTGCTCCCTTTGTCGCTCTGCTTCCCGCTCCCGACGTCTCCACTCTTCTCCTGACGCCGGTTGTAATTCTCCTCCACCAGCAGCTCCATGTCTCCACCATCAAACGCCAGCTTACGATGTCCGGTTTGCGGCAGCTCTCCTGGCGCCCGCCAGTCCTGGCGGCGCTCACCTGTGGCGGAAGCAGCCGGCTCTGGAACAGATGACGGTCGGGGCTCCGGTACAGGCAGGTAGAGCTCTGGTGCCTGCGCGGCCTCCTCCATGAGGACGGGTGTCGCTTCTTCTGCCTCAGCGACGGGGGCAGACAGCGGGATCTGGGGTGCTGGTGCGGCGTTTTCTGCAGGAACGGGTGCCTCCACTGTGATACTGGCAACCGGTTCAGATTGCAAGGGCTGGGATGCCCGCACGGCCTCCTCTACTGGAACGGGTGCCTCCACTGAGATACTGTCAACCGGTTCAGATTGCAAGGGCTGGGATGCCCGCACGGCCTCCTCTACTGGAACGGGTGCCTCCACTGAGATACTGTCAACCGGTTCAGATTGCAAGGGCTGGGATGCCCGCACGGCCTCCTCTACTGGAACGGGTGCCTCCACTGAGATACTGTCAACCGGTTCAGATTGCAAGGGCTGGGATGCCCAGCACGGCCTCCTCTACTGGAACGGGTGCCTCCACTGAGATACTGTCAACCGGTTCAGATTGCAAGGGCTGGGATGCCCGCACGGCCTCCTCTACTGGAACGGGTGCCTCACCTTCCGGTACAGACACTTCAGGGGTAAGAGGGATTGGCGCCGCTCCAATTGTAGTTTTAGGGCCCGCCAGCTCGCTTCCATCCTGGCGACTCCTCCCGGTGCCGGGCCAGGTCTCTCAGGGTATCCTCCGCTTCTTCCAGCGTAGGAGAGTTTCCAGGCCGGGTGCCAAACGGTGGCTCCGTGGCGATCGGTCGCTTCCGTGGGGGGAGAGCTCTGACTCCTCCATCCCTTCCCACTTCTGCTCATGTCCGTTCGCCATCTCTGCCAAGTCACATGTGTCGTTAGCATCAGGAGAGGCGCCATCTTTTGTAGGGAGGCGGGACCTTCGCGTTCGTTTCCGCCCACTGAGGAGGATGAGGAGGCGGAACTCCAGAGCTGTGGGGCACGATCTTACATTGCAGTAACATTTAGAGTGTGCGGACATCGTTTTCGCGCCACGGAGTGAGTGTACGCCCACGAGAGCACGCCCTTATTCTTCACCTGTGCCTCGTGGCGCAGATATGATGGAAAAATTGCAAATACAGTCTATGATGATTTTTGCAATTCTCAAGCAAAAAAACAGTTCAGTTAAGGCACACAGGACTCGCTTATAGCGAGCTTCTGAATCCTGTTCGTGACGCCAAAGTTGAGTCGCACAGAGCCACAGGTTTTGGGGGTACTCGGCACCAAGCCCGTCGACTTCTATGGGGGATGTGACGGGTAGCACAGCTATGTCCGTGCCCTGGTCGCTCACTGGAATGTGGGATATTTCCAGGGGATGATAGAATGTTTGTGTAGTTTGTCGTGACGCCACCTGTAGTACCTGGTCAGGGTGACCAGCGCTGCTGTGCAGGTCCTCTGGCAGGGATGGTGTAGTGCAGCTAGGTGATAAGTCTTGTACAGGTAAGACGGTATCCTTCCAGGGCAGATAGATGTGAGATAGAGCAATGGTGCAGAGTGATGTAGCAGAGTGGAGTATGCGACGTAGTAAGAAAGCAGGAAAGGAAACAATTCTTACTACAAAGACATGCAGCATAAGGCTGCCTCAACCCCTCCCATCCAACTAGCTACACCCTGTTCTAACCAGCCTGATCTAGACCATCCCATTGGGTCCGCCTACACTCAGCTGGCATAGTGTACTGTTGAATGCAGTGGTTGGAGTCAATGGGGTGTTTCCTCCTTACCTGAGAGTAAGTTGTCACACCGCTGGGTGCGATGCAACATCTCTGTGGCGACTGGACCCTCGGGTGCTTCTGTCTTTTCACAAATGCCGGCTTTACCCGGCAATTGAATCAGAGGCTATTTTACTATGTAGAAGTGAATAAACTATAAATATATGTATATATATATGTCACAATGACATGTATATATATATATATATATATATATATATATATATATGTATTCTAAGTGTGTATATTTTGTGTTTACAAGGAAAGAAAGTGTTTTTTTAGTTGCGATATTTTGTTCCCATAGACTTACATGGGACTTCCGGTATCGGTATCGGGTATCGCCGATATTTTAGTGATATCGGCGATACCATTCCGATCCGATATTTTTAGATATCGAGCAGTATCGCTCAACACTACAGTTGAGACAAGAACAATTGATCACCGGCAACCATGATGGGGGGAAACCTCCCTTATATCCAGCCAGTCTGTGATTCCTGATTGCAAATCCTCATTGAATGGTTCAGTACTGTTTGTAACCACCAGAGGGAGCTTCTGCTCAGAATTCATTTCTAAAACATTCATAACACTACTGCATGTACTGTAACCAACTCTAATAATTCATCAATTCACAATTTTTGGTTTTAGAAAACCTTTATAACGTACAGTAGCTAAGCCCACTGGCCAAACATGTATTTATTCTATTTATTTATTTATTTTTATAAACAACACCTTTCAATATTAAGTTCTTAAACCCACTTACTGCTAACAGAAAAGTGACAAGTATATATAAAGAGAAAGATATTATAAAGAGAGAGTACGTAAATGCCATATACAGTACAGACCAAAAGTTTGGACACACCTTCTCATTCAAAGATTTTTCTGTATTTTCATGACTATGAAAATTGTAGAATCACACTGAAGGCATCAAAACTATGAATTAACACATGTGGAATTATACATTACACTTTACAAAAAAGTGTGAAACAACTGAAAATATGTCTTATATTCTAGGTTCTTCAAAGTAGCCACCTTTTGCTTTGATTACTGCTTTGCACACAGAAAAGGTGAACGGATGGATTCTACATGCCTAGTTCCCACTGTGAAGCATGGAGGACAGGGCCGGCGTCAGCACCCGGCACACCCGGGCAAGTGCCGGGGCCCTGAGCAGGCGGGGGGGCCCACTCGCAGTCTGGCACCCCCGCGCCCGTTAGCGGAGGAGAGCGGTGTCAGCGCCGCCACTGGGCCCCCCCGCTTGCTCAGGGCCCCGGCATCAGCTGGCACAATACTTACCTCTCCCGTGCCTCCGCTGCCGTAGCTCCGGGCTCCAGGGGGCGCCGGCGCTTCCTCTCACAGCAGCGCCGCTGAATGACGTCATCATTCAGCGGCCGGCTGTGGCAGAGAGCGCGGACGCTGGACTGGTAAGACGTGTGTGTGTGTGTCTCTGTGTGTGTCTGTGTGTATGTAGTGCGGTGCTTTGTGTGTGTGTGTGTGTGTGTGTGTATATATGTATGTGAGAGAGTGCTTGTGTGCTGTCTGTGTGTGATGATGGGCAGGCATTGCTGATAATGGGGAGGCATTGATGATGATGATGGGGAGAAGATGATGATAATGGGCAGGCATTGATGATAATGGGCAGGCATTGATGATGGGGAGAAGATGATGATGGGCAGGCATTGCTGATAATGGGGAGGCATTGATGATGATGGGGAGAAGATGATGATAATGGGCAGGCATTGATGATAATGGGCAGGCATTGATGATGGGGAGAAGATGATGATGGGCAGGCATTGATGATGATGGGGAGGAGATGATGATGGGCAGGCATTGCTGAAAATGGGCAGGCATTGATGATGGGGAGAAGATGATGATGGGCAGGCATTGCTGATAATGGGGAGGCATTGATGATGATGATGGGAGAAGATGATGATAATGGGCAGGCATTGATGATGGGGAGAAGATGATGATGGGCAGGCATTGATGATGATGGGGAGGAGATGATGATGATGGGCAGGCATTGATGATAATGGGGAGGCCATGATGATGATGGGGAGGCAATGATGATGATAAGGAGACAATGATGATGATGGAGAGGAAATCATGATGATAATGGGGAGTCTTTCCACAGCGCCCTTTCCTGAGCCGTAACAGTGCAGAACGCAGTACAGCGCAGAGGAGAGCTCCATATTTTGTATGGAGCATTATATGGGGACCAGTATCCTGTATGGAGCATTATATGGGGACCAGTATCCTGTATGGAGCATTATATTGGGTCCAGTATTCTGTATGGAGCTTTATTTTGGGTCCAGTATTCTGTATGGAGCATTATATGGGGGGTGACATCCTGCATGGGGTATTATATGGGTGATGAGGGGGAGACTGTGGTGCCCATAATATTGTATGGAGGACTGTACTGTCCAGTCTGTTCTGTGCGCTGTGAGGATTTGGCGGTTTTTGAGCTATTGTACAATTTACAATAGATATCACTCATGTAATGGAAGAAGTGAAGTATTTGGCATTGTGCTATACCCATATTTCTCTGCTGTATCTGTGCATCATGAATCGTGGTCTGTGTTAAGGGGGCCCACTGAGGCTCTTTCGCCCGGGGCCCATAAAAACCTGGAGCCGGCCCTAATAGAGGAGGTGGTGTGATGGTGTGGGGGTGCTTTGCTGGTGACACTGTTGGGGATTATTCAAAATTGAAGCGGTGAGCGGTCCAGCTCACCCCAAACCATCTCGATTGGGTTCAGGTCTGGTGACTGTGGAAGCCAGGTCATCTGGCGTAGCACCCCAACACTCTCCTTCTTGGTCAAATAGCCCTTACACAGTCTGGAGGTGTGTTTGGGGTCATTGTCCTGTTGAAAAATAAATGATGGTCCAACTATACGCAAACCGGATGGAATAGCATGCTGCTGCACGTTGCTGTGGTAGCCATGCTGGTCCAGTATGCCTTCAATTTTGAATAAATCCCCAACAGTGTCACCAGCAAAGCACCCCCACATCATCACACCACCTCCTCCATGCTTCACGGTGGGAACCAGGCATGTAGAGTCCATCCGTTCACCTTTTCTGCATGCAAAGCAGTAATCAAAGCAAAAGGTGGCTACTTTGAAGAACCTAGAATATAAGACATATTTTCAGTTGTTTCACACTTTTTTGTAAAGTGTAATGTATAATTCCACATGTGTTAATTCATAGTTTTGATGCCTTCAGTGTGATTCTACAATTTTCACAGTCCTGAAAATACAGAAAAATCGTTGAATGAGAAGGTGTGTCCAAACTTTTGGTCTGTACTGTACATATAACATCAACATTAATAACTGGCCATTAAATAACAGTTATAATATTTGGACACAGTAATTGAAATAAACCTATAACAGAAAAATCCTATGAAAGCATTATTAATAACCCTGCCACTCCATCATTTTTTTGGCCCCTTGATGGCATTTACCCTTAGCCGCTTCCACCACCTTTGGAAAACCAAATAACAGCTACCTCTTACCCTCCCTTTCTTGTATATGTATTACAAAGATAAATATAATGACCAGAAGCAATGTATCTACATGACAGCTTATTCTGCAATTTTATTGAAAATGTAGGTATAATTCATTCATTTTTACTTTGCAATATTTTTTCTACACTTGCGTTAAACTTTTTCACAGTAATGTATGTACTGTGTATCTATGTGTGCACAGACACAGTAAGGTCTTATACAGGCGGTCTCCTCTTCTTCATTGTCAGAACATGACATTACTGTCCCGCAGAGTATGCTGCTGCTTCTTAGATATTTGGCTTCTTTTAGATATAAGAATTAACATTTGGCATATTAAAATTAGTACGGCTATTAGCAGAAGCCTGTAAACAGTATTTTTGAGAAGTACATGTAGATAAAAAAAGTCACAAACGACTCACCACAGGGGTGTGGGTACAGCCGCCACTCACTATGCTCTGATCGGTGACACACCGGCCACACCTCTATTACTGAAAGCCTGAGGCTGCAGGGAGGAATAAAGTTCATTTCCTCCCAGCAGCCAGGCTGCAATAACGGCGGCCGCACAACTTTAGAACGGTATTAACCTGCAGATTACCCTCATATCTGCAGGTTAATAGCATTTTAGGACATGACAGGTTCCCTTTAAAGCCAGAAGCTTAAAATCATACAGATAAACCCGCACTCTGACTTCTCTATACAAATGGGCGCTTTATTTCCTTACTTGACACTTAAAAACACTATCTCGGCATGCAAAACTGCTAATCTGTTTTTTACTTGTATGTCCTTACTCAAAAAACATCAGCACTTTTACAAGCAGTGATGGCATCTTTAATCATCATGTTAGGAAATAAAGTATCCACTTGTACAGAGAAAACAGAGGGACAGTTCAATCTGTAAAAACACATGTATGGTGAAACACATTCATATATGCCAAAAGTTCTTTTGGTATTGTATGGTAATATCTCACTTATCTTTTCCAGACTCCTCGTCAGTAGCATGGGAACAAGAGCCTTTTCTCATGATAGTATTTTCATACCAGAAGGGCAAGATGCAGAAGAGCAAGAAACTCAGGCGACATCGCAAGACCAGAGCGTGGGGAAAGTGAAGTCACTCCAGGTAAGAGCAGAATGCCTTCTACTAATAATTTTTTTTCCCAAAGGTGTAAAGAAGTGGAGGGGTGGAGGGGTGATGATTACCACTAGTGTAATTCACTGGGGTAGAATAGAGAGCTATTAGAGCTATTGTTAGTGTTTCTCTGCAGCTTGTGTATTACACATATATAGCTATACAGGATGCATATTATATACACTTTCTGCAGCGCACACATATACACTGCTGCATGTACAGTACAGGCACACTCAGCCCTCCTGCATGTGTGCACACACTGCTATGCTATATAAGCACAAACACACAGCTCTGCTATAAATACACACACATACACCTCTGATGCATACACAGTTCTGCTACAAATACTCACAGCTCTACTACACCCACACAGCTCTGCTACACATATACACACAGCTCACCTACAGCACACTCAGCTCAGCTACATCATCAAATCACACACATCTCAACTACAAGACTCAGACACACACAGTTCAGCTACAGCACACACACTGTATACATTACCCTAGTCTAAAGTTCATTCCAGGCATGGGACTCATTGCATGACATGAAACGTCCTTCAGCTACTCAGGATGTGCAGCATTCGTGCAGGTCCTGGAAGCGTCCTCTCCTGTCCTGCACTGATCAGACTGATCAGTGTGGGGCAGAAGGAGATATAGTAGCTCTCTCAGTGATCAGGAAGGACTCTGTGTCAGCATTCTACTCAGTCACAGAAGAAGGCTCCTCTGGGCATGTGCACACAATGAGTATTTGGGGAATTTTTCACCTGCGTATTTGCCCAAACCAGAAGTGGGTGATAAATGCAGAATTGGTGATGTGTTTCTATGATACATTTCATCTAACTGTTCCACTTCTGGTTTGACTTACTAATATTGAGATAAAAAAAAATCACCAAATACTCAACATGTGCATGGGGCCTGAGACGCACACACTTTTATCAGGATTTTTCTTGCTAAGAAGTGCGTCTTATGGTCCACACAATATGGTGTATGATATAGAGATCCCTTATATTTATCAAGATATATTCCGTGCACCACTCCACATTGTGCTAACTTGGTACAACCCTCCACAACGGCTTGAATTTTGGGAATTGATAGACATTCTTTATGTTATATCATAAAGAGTCAAATTAGTTATAAATCTCATGTAACATAACCTAATCTGATGAAATAAGAGTCCCTACAGCACGAACACACAAATGTAAGGAGTGGAAAATGGGTTGTTCTGTTGTGTCCTCAGTTTAGTCTCAGCAAATATTTACATACAGTCAATGTTAAATTCTAGCAACAACTGGGAAAGAATATTCGGTTTGGTCAACCACCGCCAGCCGGAAGTCCATTAAGGAGAATGCAAAATTTGGGAGCTACCAAAGAAGAAATTGAGGAAACACAGCACAGTACCATGGATAGCTTAGGAGAACGAAGTGGCAGTAAGGTAAGATTAAATTGTGTGACTGTAAGGCCATGTTCACATATTCAGTCTTTGGTCAGTAGTTTACATCAGTACAGGGGCAGACATACCGCCGGTGCAGCCAGTGCAACTGCACAGGGGCCCGAAGATGAAGGGGGGCTCCTGCAGGCAGGGGCGTACTGCCCATAGCGGCAGAGTATACAGCCGCTATGGGACCAGTGAGTCAAGATTACGGGCGGGAGTGAGAGGGGCCCGGTGTCATGCAGCATCGTGCCCCTCTCACTCCCTCCTGTAATCATGGGAACACCCAGAGCCGGGGAGAGAGCGGCGCTGAGTGCAGGAGTTCAAAAATGGGTTGTGTCATGCAGAGGGAGACGCTGGCCAATGAATGCTTTCCCCACCAGACTGATGAGAACACTCACTGGCTGCCGTCTCTGTCCTCCTGCATGACACGTCCCAATGATGAGTATTCACCTGTAGTCAGGGGATCCAGGCCGCACAGCACACAGAGGACCGCAGTGGAGGAAGAGCCGGACTTACAGGGGGTCTTCTGCTCCCTCCACTGTTCCTTTCCCAGCAGCATCTCCTCACAGAGAAAACGTCCGGGGAGGAGGTAGGCCTCTTTCACACATCCGTTTTTTTGTATCAGGCATGATCCGGGTGTTGCTAAAAAAAACGGATCCGGTACCGGATGCGTTTTTTTTACCATTGACTTTCATTTTCGCCGGATCGCGCCTGATGTCAGTGCGTTGTATCCGTTTTTGTCCGGATCCGGCGGAAATGTACATTCCGGCGGCCGGACAAAACGGTGCATGTAACGTTTTTTTTTTGTTTACTGGAGCCGCCTGATAGTGCCTGAAGCGGCGCATCAGGCGGCCGGAAACAATAGAAGTCAATGGAACCGGATCAGATTTTTGTGCAATCCGGCAAAAGTCTGATCCGGATTCTGGAAACCAAGGTCGTCTACTACTACTACTACATTTTCCAGTGTCTCCGGGCATCCAAAACCCTCTTTTTTCTGGGTTCAAAAGTTCAGGTCGGATCCAGCAAAAAAACGGATCCGTTGCATCAGTTTTTTTATTTCATTGCCGGATCCGTCCCTTCAGGTGTTCGACGGATCATGCCTGATACAAAAAAACGGATGTGTGAAAGAGGCCGTAACTGCATGGGATAGCACTGCAGCAGCTGACATCCTCTCTGCTGTGTCCCCATCCCCCACAGTGTTTTTTGCAGCCCTCTCCAGCTGATATCTGAACTATGAGGCCGACCTACTCCACGGCTCATCTGATCACTTGAGGTCATAAATTAGTATGTGTGTGTTTGTATTTGTGCATGTGTGTGTATGTACAGTATATATGTGTGTATCAATGTGTGTGTATGTATTTGTGTGTGTGTATGTACAGTATATCTATGTGTGTATATGTGTATCTATGTGTGTGTGTGTGTACATCTGTATATGTATGTGTGTATCTGTGTGTGTATGTATGTACAGTATATGTATAGGTGTATCTATGTGTGTGTATGTATTCGTGTGTATCTATTATGAGGCAGTGACCGGTGTTATATGCGAGGGTCGCTATATGTCCCCCAGGATGCACAAAGAAGTATATTGAGGCCGCGGGAGTGCTTGCAGTCACAGGCATAGCTATGGTTTCAATGCAGAATAAAAGTGAGTGTTGGTCTTGGGCAAGCTATTTGTCCAATGCAGATTTAGGAATACCTGCAATGGGCTTTTATTTTTTGAAATGGACTACTGGAAGGTAGCGGGGTGGTTAGTTTCCTCTACAACCCGGGTTTTCCATGTGGCCTACGGTCACAGGTTCTTTGGTAAAAAAAAACCCTGCAGCAGAGGGTTGGGTGTGTCAGCGTGGAGTTTGCAAGATGCAGAGCAGAAGGCTCTGCAAAAGCTCAGCCTGTGTGAGGGAACACAGAGTGAAGTGGAGCGAACTCCTGGCACCCCGCAGTGTGATACGGTGATGCAGTCGCCCTCGGCAACTGGACGTATTTATGGACTGTCTTGTTACTCTGTTGCAATCCGGAGGATACCTTGTGTTTTGTTTGTGAGTTTGGACATTAGCACTACGTTTACATTTGAACTTTCCTGGGTCACTGCCTCATCACTGCACAGTGAGGACACTGCTGCACTACACTATGTGCAGTATATGTATATGTGTGTATCTATTTGTGTGCATGTATGTGTCTGTACATCTGTGCATATATGTGTGTATATATGGTATATGTGTATGCATGCGTGTGTATCTATGTACAGTATGTGTATATGTGTGTATCTATGTGTTTGTATGTATGTGTCTGTACATCTGTGTATGTATGTGTGTACGGTATGTGTTTACTATATGTGTGTGTAACTATGTACGGTATATGTATATATGTGTGTCTATGTACGGTATGTGTGTGTGTATGTACAATATGTGTATGTATGTAGTTACGGTATATGTCAGTATGTGTGTATGTATGTATGGTATGTATGTGTATGTATGGTATATGTATGAGTATCTGTGTGTGTATGCACGGTGTATGTATGTACAGTTTTTGTATCTACGGTGTATGTGTGATCACTGGGGATTCGACCAATGAGCCCCCCAGAGATTCTGAGAACATGGCTCTGCAGTCTCGTCCTAGATGGAGCAGAGTTGTACATGCTCAGCCTCTTCTCTATTCATTATCTATAGAGTTACTGAGCGATGCGCTCGGCTATTTCCATCTGTTCCATAGACAATGAATAGAGCAGATACCAGATGATACAGATACCAGACATACAGTCATGGCCAAAAGTTTTGAGAATGACACAAATATTATATTTTCACATGATCTGCTGCCCTCTGGTTTTTATGTGTGTGTTTGACGGATATTTTTATCACAGACAGAAATATAATTGCAAACATATGAGTAACAAAAGCTTATATTGACAGTTAGAATGAGTTAATGCAGCAAGTCAATATTTGCAGTGTTGACCCTTCTTCTTCAGGACCTCTGCAATTCTCCCTGGCATGCTCTCAATCAACTTCTGGACCAAATCCTGACTGATAGCAGTCCATTCTTGCACAATCAATGCTTTCATTTTGTCAGAATTTTTAGGTTTTTGTTTGTCCACCCGTCTCTTGATGATTGACCACAAGTTCTCAATGGGATTAAGATCTGGGGAGTTTCCAGGCCATGGACCCAAAATCTCTATGTTTTGTTCCCTGAGCCATTTAGTTATCACCTTTGCTTTATGGCAAGATGCTCCATCATGCTGAAAAAGGCACTGTTGATCGCCAAACTGCTCTTGGAGGGTTGGGAGAAGTTGCTCTTGGAGGACATTCTGGTACCATTCTTTATTCATGGCCGTGTTTTTAGGCAAGACTGTGAGAGAGCCGATTCCCTTGGCTGAGAAGCAACCCCACACATGAATGGTTTCAGGATGCTTAACAGTTGGCATGAGACAAGACTGGTGGTAGTGCTCACCTTGTCTTCTTCGAATGAGGCGTTTTCCTGATGTCCCAAACAATCGAAAAGGGGATTCATCAGAGAAAATAACTTTACCCCAGTCCTCAGCAGTCCACTGCCTGTACCTTTTGCAGAATATCAGTCTGTCCATGATGTTTTTTCTGGAGAGAAGTGGCTTCTTTGCTGCCCTCCTTGAGACCAGGCCTTGCTCCAAGAGTCTCCGCCTCACAGTGCGTGCAGATGCACTCACACCTGCCTGCTGCCATTCCTGAGCAAGCTCTGCACTGCTGGTAGCCCGATCCCGCAGCTGAAACACTTTTAAGAGACGGTCCTGGCGCTTGCTGGTCTTTCTTGGGCGCCCTGAAGCCTTTTTGGCAACAATGGAACCTCTCTCCTTGAAGTTCTTGATGATGCGATAGATTGTTGACTGAGGTGCAATCTTTCTAGCTGCGATACTCTTCCCTGTTAGGCCATTTTTTGCATTGCAATGATGACTGCACGTGTTTCTTTAGAGATAACCATGGTTAGCAGAAGAGAAACAATGATGCCAAGCACCAGCCTCCTTTTAAAGTGTCCAGTGGTGTCATTTCTTAATCATGACAGATTGATCTCCAGCCATGTCCTCATCAACACCCACACCTGTGTTAATGGAGCAAGTCACTGAAAAGAGGTTAGCTGGTCATTTTAAGGCAGGGCTGCAATGATGTTGAAATGTGTTTTGGGGGATAAAGTTCATTTTCTAGCCAAATATTGACTTTGCAAGTAATTGCTGTTAAGCTGATCACTCTTTATAACATTCTGGAGTTTATGCAAATTGCCATTAGAAAAAGTGAAGCAGTAGACTTTGTAAAAATTAATATTTGTGTCATTCTCAAAACTTTTGGCCATGACTGTATAATGTAATATAATATTACAGTACATGGTCGGGCTCTGCCGGTTCCAGCAGTAATCACATAACCATGAGGAGGCGCTTTGCACACTTGCTGTCATGTGCCAACTAGAGAGTCAGCCATGTCTGTAGTGTTCTATTCACTGACATAGAGGACACTAGTTGTCACCTGACTGCAAGTCTGACTGCGCTGGAACCAGCAGAACCGAATGCTAATGGATATATATAGTTATTACACATACAGTATATATATATCTCCATCTAAGTGAAAAATATAAATAAATAAATATATTTTTATAGGTGTGGGGCCCAAATAGAACTTTTGCAATGGGGTCCTGTGATTGCTATGTACGCCCCTGAATGCATGGCGGTAATACTAAGGGCAATCTGCCTTGTTTCTCGGAGCCCGACGCTACAGGGGTCCCATTGCCAGATTGCCCTCATAATAAGCAGCGTGCCGGGCAGAGAGGGGGCCCACACACGTTTCTTGCACACAAGCCCCAAGCTGTCAGTGTCTGCCCCTGCATCAGTATCTGTAAGCCAAAACCAGGAGAGGGTGATAAATACAGAAGTGGTGACGTGTTTCTATAATACTTTTCCTCTGATTGTTCCTCTCCTGGTTTTGACTTACAGATACTAAGGTAAAAAAACTGAATGTGTGAATGTGGCCTTAAAATGTTAAACATAAAGATTGCAAAACCCAATGTAGTACTGTGTGACAGGAGTAAGAGGTTTGACTTCTAGGACCTGGAAGCTAAAGCTGTCCATATACAAGTGGCAGAAAATATTAGGGTATATTCACACTAAGTTTTTTCCAGACTGTCTGGGTATAAGAGTAGGATAAGGGTCCTCAGATTAGAAGCACCACTCCAGCAGTAAAATAAGTGGAGTGGTGCTTTAAGGTTACCATTGCACACCATTAGACTATGTTCACATGCAGTTTTTTGCTGTATTTTTTTCTGCAGTCAAAACCTGGTGTTTTGGCAGCAAAAATGTTGCATTCAAAATGCCCATATTCAGCATTTTTATGTTATTTTTCCTCAGCATTTTTGTCTATGTTTTTTGCAGCCATTTTGGGTGCGGATTACTTGTGCACTTTATCTACAATACAGTCATGGCCAAAAGTTTTGAGAATGACACAAATATTATATTTTCACATGATCTGCTGCCCTCTGGTTTGTATGTGTGTTTGACAGATGTTTTTATCACAGACAGAAATATATATTGCAAACATATGAGTAACAAAAGCTTATATTGACAGTTAGAATGAGTTAATGCAGCAAGTCAATATTTGCAGTGTTGACCCTTCTTCTTCAGGACCTCTGCAATTCTCCCTGGCATGCTCTCAATCAACTTCTGGACCAAATCCTGACTGATAGCAGTCCATTCTTGCACAATCAATGCTTTCATTTTGTCAGAATTTTTAGGTTTTTGTTTGTCCACCCGTCTCTTGATGATTGACCACAAGTTCTCAATGGGATTAAGATCTGGGGAGTTTCCAGGCCATGGACCCAAAATCTCTGTTTTGTTCCCTGAGCCATTTATTATCACCTTTGCTTTATGGCAAGGTGCTCCATCATGCTGGAAAAGGCATTGTTGATCGCCAAACTGCTCTTGGAGGGTTGGAAGAAGTTGCTCTTGGAGGACATTCTGGTACCATTCTTTATTCATTGCTGTGTTTTTAGGCAAGACTGTGAGAGACCCGATTCCCTTGGCTGAGAAGCAACCCCACACATGAATGGTTTCAGGATGCTTAACAGTTGGCATGAGACAAGACTGGTGGTAGCGCTCACCTTGTCTTCTCCGAATGAGGCGTTTTCCTGATGTCCCAAACAATCTAAAAGGGGATTCATCAGAGAAAATAACTTTACCCCAGTCCTCAGCAGTCCACTGCCTGTACCTTTTGCAGAATATCAGTCTGTCCATGATGTTTTTTCTGGAGAGAAGTGGCTTCTTTGCTGCCCTCCTTGAGACCAGGCCTTGCTCCAAAAGTCTCCGCCTCACAGTGCGTGCAGATGCACTCACACCTGCCTGCTGCCATTCCTGAGCAAGCTCTGCACTGCTGGTAGCCCGATCCCGCAGCTGAAACACTTTTAAGAGACGTCCTGGCGCTTGCTGGTCTTTCTTGGGCGCCCTGGAGCCTTTTTGGCAACAATGGAACCTCTCTCCTTGAAGTTCTTGATGATGCGATAGATTGTTGACTGAGGTGCAATCTTTCTAGCTGCGATACTCTTCCCTGTTAGGCCATTTTTGTGCATTGCAATGATGACTGCACGTGTTTCTTTAGAGATAACCATGGTTAACAGAAGAGAAACAATGAAGCCAAGCACCAGCCTCCTTTTAAAGTGTCCAGTGGTGTCATTCTTACTTAATCATGACAGATTGATCTCCAGCCATGTCCTCATCAACACCCACACCTGTGTTAATGGAGCAATCACTGAAAAGAGGTTAGCTGGTCCTTTTAAGGCAGGGCTGCAATGATGTTGAAATGTGTTTTGGGGGATAAAGTTCATTTTCTAGCCAAATATTGACTTTGCAAGTAATTGCTGTTAAGCTGATCACTCTTTATAACATTCTGGAGTATATGCAAATTGCCATTAGAAAAAGTGAAGCAGTAGACTTTGTAAAAATTAATATTTGTGTCATTCTCAAAACTTTTGGCCATGACTGTACATGTTTAGTACAATTAGTTTTATCCATCAAAAATTCTTCAAACTTATTTTTGCAGTGTTTTGTCACTTTCTCATTGCTTTCTTTAAGTAAAACAACACTGCAAAAACTCTGAAAGAATTGACATGCTGCAGATTTGAAAAATGCCGCAGTTCTCAAATTCATTCAGTAATAAAAACTAGTCCTGAAATCTCATAGCCTTTACTGACGCTATAAAAAGTAACTTTTAGTTTGCATAAAAAAACTGCAAAAACGCCATGTGTGAACATAGCCTTAGAGTTTTATTGTTGGGTTCCACTGATTCTGTCCGCAATCTAATGCTGTGAAGTAAAGTTTCCTTATAAAAAGGGCTGTACTTCAGTTACCTGAGTGTTAGCCATATCTAATTCACTCTCGGTTTGCCAAGACAAGAGCATTGTCAAGATCACCATCATTTTTAACTTATAAATCAAGTTTATCAGAGAAGTTTTCTTCTTTCACCTCCAGGATTAATCCGTTCCTCTCAAATCAAGGGTAAAATGTGCATTCAGTGAAGATAGATGTTATGGAGAGGAGCGAGAGACAGATACAGGCGTTCCACTGCAAGTTCTTTTTAAACGGCAATGTTGCAGTTCTCCATAGAACTTTATGAGCACCCACTGTCATCTCCTATCTCAATAATGGAGAAATCTGTATTCACTGAAGACAGAATTTCTGTGAATTGAGAATCAATTATCAGTTTGGGAAGATAAAAAGGTGGCTATGTCTGGTGATACAGTTATATGAAAAAGTTTGGGCACCCCTATTAATCTTAAGCTTAATGTTTGATAAAAATTGGTGTTTTTGCAACAGCTATTTCAGTTTGATATATCTAATAACTATTGGACACAGTAAGTTTCTGCCTTGAAATGAGGTTTATTGTACTAACAGAAAATGTGCAATCTGCATCCAAACAAAATTTGACAGGTGCATAAGTATGGGCACCCTTATCATTTTCTTGTTTTAAATACTCCTACCTACTTTTTACTGACTTACTAAAGCACTTTTTTTGGTTTTGTAACCTCATTGAGTTTTGAACTTCATAGCCAGGTGTATGCAATCATGAGAAAAGCTACTTAAAGTGGCCACTTGCAAGTTGTTCTCCTGTTTGAATCTCCTCTGAAGAGTGGCATCATGGGCTCCTCAAAACAACTGTCAAATGATCTGAAAACAAAGATTATTCAACATAGTTGTTCAGTGAAAGGATACAAGAAGCTGTCTCAGAGATTTAATCTGTCAGTTTCCACTGTGAGGAACATAGTAAGGAAATGGAAGAACACAGGGACAGCTCTTGTTAAGGCCAGAAGTGGCAGGCCAAGAAAAACATCAGAAAGGCAGAGAAGAA
>JARQOD010000001.1:96313867-96329387 GCA_033576555.1 Oophaga sylvatica
GTAAATGGTCGGAGAATGGGTTTTTTGGGTGGGAAGGGTAATGTGTAGTGGTAAAAAGTGTGGGGGATCAATGTGTGAATGGGTCAAGTGTAAAATTGGGTAATGTGTAAATGGTCAATGGTGAAGGGGTCATGTGAAGAATGGGTCAATGTGTAGAAGGGGTAATGTGTGATGGTCAATATGTAGAATGGTAATTGTTTTAAAACCAAAAAAAAAAAGAGCCTTTCCCTTTTAAAAACGGGGGATGGACATGGTTCCTTCCCCTTCAAGAGGTGTGAGGGTGGCAACATTTCCCATGGGTTGGGGGAAAAATTTTTTAGTCTGAAGTGGTTTTTTTTTTGTTAATATCTAGCCGTTACTTCGGATAAATGCAAGTTTAGGGGTAGGTTCGAATAAAAAAAAAATAAAATCTACTGGTAAATTGGATATTTTTTTTAAGTGAATGGTAATTAAATGTATGGAAATTTTTCTCTCCATGTTACGGTCACCCAGGAAATCATCAAAAAAAAAGACCATCTGGCCGATCGAATCTTAAATTTGGATGCTGTTTCCTCGATCTCTGCTTGTTTATAAATGCTGCAAAACAAAAAAACTTGCTGTCAAGCCAAAAAATCAGGGAGTGTCAAAGAACTCAGGGGATGCCCAGGAAAAGTATGAAGATGTGCTATTACTGCTGGCATAAGAGGAAAGGGGTTTAGATGTCTCCCCTTACTTTTCCATGCACTAAAAGGAGGAATAAGTGGTGTTGCAATCATTAGAATACAAAATTCCCTTTTTAATCTTGATTCCAAGATACAGAAAACTGCAACCCGGGGAAAGGGGTAGGGGGCCCAAAAAGCCATACATAATGAAAAAAACCAAAGCAAAAAATTTTAACCCAGGCCTGAAATAAATATTATTTTTAGAAATAAGATTATGAAAAAGTCACATAGAAAAAAGGCCTCCCCCCGGAAGTTTTTGTGAAACCATTGGGGTGTAGGTGAGAGAGCCTCTTATGTGTATTTTTTCCCAATTTTTGGGAATTACCCTGTGTGACCCCCAATCGAATTTTTGAAGGATGTGTTTTTAAAATTTATTAAATTTTATATATATATACTGTATATTATATACACACTACTATTTTTGGAAATTATATACCTCTAAATTTTCGAAAGCTGATATTTTTGATTGGTGCCTTTTTACTATTGTGGTCCCTTTTTGGGCTCCCCACCAATTTTCCTTTGTTGTTTTTTTGGGGAAATCTATCTACGTGGGTCGGAAAGTATTCAACCCCTTTAAATTTTTCACTTTTGTTTCATTCAGCCATTTGGTAAATTAAAAAAAGTTATTTTTTTTTTAAAATGTTCCTTGCACCCCACTTGACGGAAAAAAAAAGAAATGAGTTTTGCAAATGTATTAAAAATGAAAAACGTATATCCATGGGATAATTATTCAGACCCTTTGCTATTTTTGAGTAGAAGCACCCTTTTGAATAAAGGGCCCCCCCAAGACGGCATACGGTAATATTTTTCATTAAAATTTGAATATACCTCATATAAAATTTCTCTTCAATGACAAGACCTACACACTAGGGGGATTGTATGGGGAGCCCCTGTCCCCATCGTATGCTAACTCTTCCTGGGTGGGAGGAGATGGGGTGTTTCTTGAAGAAAAATGGTGGTTTTTATTTTGTTCTGATCAGATTTTAGATACCTTTTATTTTATGGACTGGCTCATAGGGTTTCCAGGTTTTTTTTTTTTTGTTAAATGTTTAAATGAAAAACCTTTAATATGAGGTTTACTCAGAAATCAAAAGAGACCTTTTACAATCCTGCCTCAAAATTAGAAGGTGCTGAGGGGGCTCATAAAAAAACCCTATAGGAAACAGACTCAACAAACATTACTACGGTGGGTACCTAACCAGGCCCACAAAAAGGGGGGAATCCCTAAAACCCAGTTTTTGCTTTTAAAAGGAATTGCTCTGTAATCGTGTTTTGTCACACAAGCTCAGACTGAAAAAAGGGGCCACAAGAGGGGTTCCCCGGGAAATTTTGGGGGGACCCACACTTATTTCATCCAGTACCAAAAGGGTAATCCCTGATTCCCCCCAATTATGGCAGTTTTTAAAAAAATTACCCCCGGGGCAAACAACTTGAAAAAAAGGGAAAAGGGGGGAAAAATTAATTATATTCCACATTCCCAAAATAAATAAAAGGGGGAAACAAACAAAAAAACCCCTTTTTAAAAAAACAAAAACCCAGGGGGGGGTTTTTGGTTTTAAAAAGCCAAAAATTTAAAAGGGGAAAAAGTTTTAAGGGGTTTTAAAAAAAAATTTTTTTGGGCACGTAACGAAAAATTTTAAATTTTGGGAAATTTTGCCCCCGAAACCCTTTTAAAAGGGGGTTTCTTAAATTTTTGAAAAGGGAGAGATTGGGGACCCTGGGGAATTTGGCTTAACCAAAAATCAAAAATTTTGTGTTCCCAAAATAACCAAGTGTTTTTGGCGGGGGGTGCCGGGGGTTGATTAAAAAGGAAGAGGGTTTTTAAAAGGCCGGGTGGGGAAAAGGGGGGTTTTTGGGGGTTTTTTTTTTTTTTTTGAGGGGGGAAGGAAAGATTTTTTTGGAAAAAATTTGCCCCCCCCCCCCCGGTTTTTTTTTTTTTTGGGGGGGGGGGGGGGTTGAAAATTTTTCCCCAAAGAAGGCCCCCTTTTTTTTGGGGGGGGGGGCCCGAAAAAAGGGAAAGGGGGAAAAAATTTTTTGGGGGGGGGGAGAAAAAGGGTGGGGGGTTTTGGGGGGAAAAAATTTTTTGGTTGAAAAGGGGGGGAAAAGGGGGACTAGGGAAAAAAAGGGGGGGGTGGGGTTTTTTGTTTGCTTCCCAAAGGAAAAAATTTTTAAATTTTGTTTTTTTTTTTTTTTTTTAAAAGTAGAAACCCGAAACCAAAAAGCCCGGGGAAAAAACCGGGGGGGAAAAACGTTTTTTAACGGGGGTTTGGATTTTTTTTTTGGGGTTTTTTTGGGAAAGGTGAAAAGGAAGGGGGAAAACCTGGTTTTCCCCCCCCCAAATGGGGGGGGAGGGGAGGGGGGGGCCCTTTTCTTAATGTTGGGGATTTTTTTTAAAAAAAACTAAACCGATGGCTACCCCAGCAAATTGGGGGTTTATTTCTTTTTTTACCCTATTACCAAGGACAATACCCAAAAATTTTGGTTTTTAAATTTACCAAGGAAAAATTTTGGGGGGCATGAAATATCCTACATAAAAAAAACCAAAAAAAGGGTTTTATGGTTTTCCCTACCCTTTTTTAAAAAAATCCCCTTTGCACCCGAAAGGCCCCCCCCAAACACCCTTCCCTTTTGGTGGGAAAGGTGTGGTTGCTTTCCTTTCTGGATTTAAAAAAAAAAAAAAGGGTCATGGAAAAAAGAATTAGAATCTTTTCTTTTTTCACACTTTTTGTAAATGAAATGTAAAATTCACAGTGAAATTTTTAGTTTTGATGCCTTCAGTGTTTTTCTACAATGTTCATATCAGAAAATACAAAAAATCTTAAATGAAAAGTGTGTCCAAATTTTTGGGTCTGTACTGTATTCTTCTTCGCGCTTTGTTGAGTAGTGGGCCCGCGCATGCGAAATTGTGTTTATTGGGGTTTTGGGTCATGTGATGCCTATACCTCTAGCATTTGTGGTATTGGAGCTGTGCGTTTTGTTTTTGGACAAGTTTCCTTATGCTAATAATAACTGGAACAGAAAACGGCCTCTTAGCTGATGTGTGTGGTTAGCTATTTAAGGAGGGGTGGTTTAGGCTGAAGGCTGCAGCTCATCTTATGGACAACTCTCCACTGCCATGTTATCTTACATCAAATCTCTCCTGATAAAACCCGTCTTTGGGGGAAACACGTCGAGAGTCTGTTAACTTATCTGAGAGTCCAGAGCATTATGGTCTTAGTCGCCTGTATGGAGTACCACAAGTAGACGATAAGTAAAATACATCTTTTGGACTTTTTGTCCCCATGAGGCTATCTGTCATGACGTTTAATTCAAATCTATATTGTGGTACACCTGTGCGCTGATTATCATCCCTTTTAGGGAATATCTGTAACTATCATATATGTGAGAGATACCGTATGTGTTGCTTTTGAGCTCCACTTTATCCTCTATGTGGCAGTTTCACGCCTATCATTGTATACTTGTATTTTTTTGTGGTGCCTATTTAGGACTGATACATCAACAGACTATTGTTTTTTCCCTATTTTTATACCAGTGGGTATTGTATCTATATATGTTTATTGATGGCCACTCCTTTATATATATTATGATTGGTCTATGAATGTAGCTGTTTCAACTATCTCTTTTTCACACATACTTTTTTTCATCTTTTATATCAAACATGTATTTTTGAATATACCTGCATGATTTCACCTATATCTATTGATGGAGATCGTTGGATACAGGGCATCTGGCTTTCTGTTTCTGACTATACGTCTTATAGGGTGAAATAGGAGCGGAGGGGACAGTCGACACACGAGCGGGGGCGCCAATTCTCGTACTCTTAGGGTGCCAACCTCGCATTTAGGTAGATGTTCAGATAGCTATGCATTTAGGGCTAGATCACTCATTTCTGCACATCGGCTGAGTGAAACTGAGAATCTTTTTGTAGCACGACAGAATATCACTGTTATGATATATTATCTTCTTAAGGAAATGAGCTAAATATTAGCTACCCTGGTATCTTAGAGTCATTTTTTGAGGCGTTGTGCTGTTTGGGCTAATCTTTGCTTTTCTAAAAAAAAATGTTCTTGGGCAAGATGTATATTAGCCAGAATAATGACATACTGGCAATTGTGGGTAGCCTAGTGGGATTTATTATCTCATTCACTTTCTTCCCCCTAGGCTTTATTTATCCCTTGCATTAATATTTTTTTTGTTTTTCCATTTTATTTTTTTTTTCAGCACTGTTTGCACCTTCACTTAGTGGGTATGGAGTTTTTTATTTAAAACTTAATAAAAGTTACATTTTAGAAAGGGTTTTTCTAGTTAGCTGGTGTTTGTTACCCTTCAGTATATCCAATTGTGTAAGACTAGAAGTGCCTTTTTGAGCTAGTACAGCCATGAGTCTTCTTGGGAAAGATGCAGCAAGTTTTTCACACCTGGATTTGGGATCCTCTGCCATTCTTCCTTGCAGATCCTCTCCAGTTCCGTCAGGTTGGATGGTGAACAGCCATTTTCAGGTATCTTCAGAGATGCTCAATTGGGTTTAGGTCAGGGTTTTGGCTGGGCCAATCAAGAATGGTCACAGAGTTGTTCTGAAGCCACTCCTTTGTTATTTTAGCTGTGTGCTTAGGGTCATTAGTTTGTTGGAAGGTGAACCTTCGGCCAAGTCTGAGGTCCAAAAGCACTCTGGAAGAGGTTTTCATCCAGGATATCTCTGTATTTGGCCACATTCATGTTTCCTTCAATTGCAACCAGTCGTCCTGTCCCTGCAGCTGAAAAACACCCCCATAGCATGATGCTGCCACCACCATGTTTCACTGTTGGGTTTGTATTAGGCAGGTGATGAGCAGTGCCTGGTTTTCTCCACACATATTGCTTAGAATTACCACTAAAAAGTTCTATTTTCGTCTCATCAGACCAGAGAATCTTATTTCTCATAGTCTGGGAGTCCTTCATGTGTTTTTTAGCAAACGCTATGCGGCCTTTCATATGTCTTGCACTGAGGAGAGGCTTCCATCGGGCCACTCTGCCATAAAGGCCCGACTGGTGTAGGGCTGCAGTGATAGTTGACTTTGTGGAACTTTCTCCCATCTCCCTACTGCATCTGTGAAGCTCCGCCACCGTGATCTTGGGGTTCTTCTTTACCTCTCTCACAAAGGCTATTCTCCCACGATTGCACAGTTTGGCTGGATGGCCAGGTCTAGGAAGACTTCTGGTGGTCCCAAACTTCTTCCATTTAAGGATTATGGAGGCTACTGTGCTCTTAGGAACCTTAAGTACTGTTGAAATTCTTTTGTAACCTTGGCCAGATCTGTGCTTTGCCACAATTCTATCTCTGAGCTCCTTGGCCAGTTCCTTTGACCTCATGATTCTCATTTGGTCTGACATGCAGTATGAGCTGTGAGGTCTTATATAGACAGGTGTGTGCCTTTACAAATCAAGTCCTATCAGTTTAATTAAACACAGCTGGACTACAATGAAGGAGTAGAACCATCTCAAGAGGATCACAAGGAAATGGACAGCATGTGACTTAAATCTGAGTGTTTGAGCAAAAGGTTTGAATACTTATGACCATGTGATATTTTGTTTTTCTTTTTTAATAAATTTGCAAAAAAAAATCTACATTTCTGTTTTTTTAAGTCAAGATGGGGTGCAGAGTGTACATTAATGAAAAAAAATGAACTTTTTTGAATTTACCAAATGGCTACAATGAAACAAAGAGTGAAAAATTTAAAGGGGTCTGAATACTTTCTGTACCCACTGTATGTCATATTAATATTTAATACTTCGTAAATCCAATGTTTTTAACTAATAATTTATATTATTTCAGTCTTGGCAGATATTTGTTTGCCTTTGGTTCTTACATACAATTCCAGTGACCATCTAAGCTGCCAAATTATATTTGAATAATGCTAGTAAAGTCACTAAATCACTATTTTTGTGACTGATGGATATGTCCTAACGCAGTGCTCAGCAGTCCCACAGGCAAGGAATGAAGCGGAAGTTGCGCATGCGCACGTCCTCTCCAGTAAGGATGTGCTGCAGAGCCTCATTCTTGAGGCTCATGAGTTCACAGCAGTGTGCAGAGCCCAGTGATCAACAAGATAGGGATAACTTGACTTTTTGGAGCTTATTTTTTAAGTTTTATGTTAGGGTTTCTGACAATGAACTTATAATTTGCGATTTACTACAAACCTCCTTTTACAACATTTTTAATCTTCTCTTCAGGATTGTTACAACATAGAAGATAATGAACATGAACCTGGACTGAATGTTCATCTATCTCTCAACAAAGCCATGTATCACTCAATGGATATTTCCCACCAAGATTTAATTGTGTCTCATATTTCTGAACCAAAAGCCGTTGGATTACAAGTTCCTGAGAATTCGCAAGTGGCCAGAGGACAACATGAAGTGAAAAAAGACTGGGAAATAAAACAAGAGGAGCCAGTCGCTTTTAAATCTGAAGAAAGTAGACAAATGGATAAAGTAAAGATGATAGAAGCTGATAAAATTAAAACAGAAGAGGAACAAAGAAGACAAGAAATAATTAAGAAAATTGAGCTAGAAAGGCTACAGTACAAGATAAGAGAACAGAAAGAAAATGAAATGAAGGAACAGCGTAGATGTGAGGAAGAGAAGAAACTGCGAGCTGAACAAATTTTGAAAGAAGCAGAACGAAGAAGACAAGATGAGCAAAGACAACGCGAACAGGAGGAGCATAGATGCCTCAAACTAGAAGAGCAAAAAACATGTGAGCAGGCTCAACAGAGAGCCGTAGAGCAAGCTGAGAAGCAGAAGAAAGAGAGGGAGCAGAAAACAGAGCAACAGAAAAGTATGCAGGAAGCTGAGGAACAAAAAACTCATCAAGCGGAGATGCAAAAGGCTCTACTGGTAGCAGAAGTCCAGAAAATGTGTGAAATTGGGGAAGTGAGAGCTCTGCAGGAAGCTGGGGACCAAGACAAATACAAATTTGGAGAACTTAGAATCCTTATGGTGGAAGAAAGAGTGGAAAAGTGTAAACCTGAGCAACAAAAAGCTCTTCAGATCACAGAAGAGAAGAAAAACTGTGAGGTAGAGCAGCCGAAAGTAATTCAAATAGATGAAGAGAAGAGGAACCGTGAACTGGAGCAGCAGAATGTGCTTAAGATCGCAGAGGAAAACAAGAAAGAACTTGAAATTGCACCAGGGCTGAGAGTGCATGAAATGGAGCAACAAAAAGAACTACAGGTAGAAGCACAGAAAATGTGTGTACTGGAGCTGCAGATGAATTCCCAGAAATCTGAAGAACAGAAGAAACATGAAGAGGAACTCCAAAAATCAGAAATAGAAGAAGAGGGTAAGAGGTGTGAATTGGAGGAACAGAGGGCCCATAAGGCAACTGAGGAGAACAAAGGGCTCAAAATGGAAGGCCAGAAGGATAAGAAATTTGTACATAGGGAACTATTACAAAAATCAGATCCTATTATTGAGGATGTAAAGAAGAATATGATCGAACCACAGTGTTCCTCCATGGATCATAAAAGCAGTATTCTAGAGAAACAACTCACCGAAAAGCCGAAATCAGAGGATGGAAGTAAAGGAAACGATGAGGATTTGAAACAGAGACTAACTAATGAAGAATTGCGATGGCAGGAACTTGACCAAAGGCAAAGACCATTTACATTTAAGGTCACATCAGGCGAAAAGCAGATGATATTCGAGAAAGTTAATTTGTCTCCAGTTACATTAAGAACGCAGCAAACAACATGCCCTGATACATCAGGCTCTAACGAGACTAAAATTAATATTAGTTCACAAGTTCTTCCATCCTCCCAGAGCATTCCCCACACTGCAATTTTGGTTACAGGAGCACAATTGTGCAGTACAGCAGTAAACCTTAATCAGATTAAGGACCCAGCTTGTAAAGCATTGCTTGGACTAAAAGAAGAGAAGAACTTAGATATTGCTGAAACCAAAAATGAAAGAAATAATGGCAATATCAGCAGTAACGCAAAATACACTTCAGAGACATTGGAAAATCAGTCTATCAGTGCAGAATTGGCTTCAGCTAGGTCAAAAATATTAAATAAATCTGAAAATACTGCCATGACTGAAAATAATAAAAGTGATCCTCGTATATCTAGTGATGACTGGACAGGAAAGGGTAAAGTGGAATCCCATAATCTCTTACGAAAGACAATGTCAGCCAGTGCAAAATTTTCTATAACACCAGCATGGCAAAAATTTCCAGAAACTGGAAAAACCGTTGAAGTTAGAAGTAAGGAACATATAGTGTCAGTGTTACCTGAAAACACGGCTCAGGGAAGGCCTGCAGAAAGAGCATTGAGTGTTCAAGAAGTGGTAGAATATAATCTGAAAAGCAAGGTATGCTTGAAGGTGGTGCAGAAGGTTGTATATTTTCTAAAGATCTTCCATCCTTTTTGGTTCCTAACCCACCTCAGTCTCCTCGTCGTCATTTAGAAGGACAATCTTCTTCGCCCAATGTACAAGTGCCCCACAGTATGAAAACAGATAAATTATTACAAATTTCAGAAGAAAAGGTGGCTCCATTTGGAATCAAACTAAGAAGGACACATTATTCCTTGAGATTTCATTCAGATGCTCAGAATGAACAGAAGAGGAAGAAACGATATAGTGCAGGAGACAGCTTTGAAGGTGTTCCTACTCCATTTTCTGCAGGAGATGAATCTGAAATAAGGACTTTACCAGACAAAGAAGTTTCAGAGTCCCTTACAATGTTAAGGAACGACAGTGCTGTTAAAGTTTTGACAGATACCTCAAACAACCCATCTGAAAGCATGCATGGTACCCCAATTTCTACACTGATCCCAGGTACAAGCCACCATCTGTCATCACCTAACAAAGACAGAATAGCTCCTAAGTCGCCCAACATCCAGAAGCCATCACTTGCACCCAAACCATCCAGCCCAACCCCACCATCCTCCCCACTTTCAAAACTTAGCAAAATAGATGTGAATGATCCTCATGGAGAAAGGCTGGACAAAACCAGACAAAGAAACCTAATGGAAGAAGTGAAATCGAGTGCTGCTTTGTCATCTTCAAAATACAGTGAAAGTCTTGAGCATGAAAAAACAGATAATGCAAATTTGCCATCGATCCCATGGCGAGATAAAGGGGATAAAAGACAGAGAAAACTAGAAGAGGTAATGTAATTAGATCTCAGTTATGTATTTTTTACTTACATACTGCAATTTTCAGGTCATGGATTAAAAACTGCCAATTGAAGTTACTTATAGAGAACCCGTCAGTACGATTTGTAATGTGAGATAAAGAGATTGCCATAATGGCGCTGTAATACTGATTACATTGATACCTTTGGTAAAAAAAAATCCACTTTGTGGTTCTTCTTTAATCACCATTTGAAATTTCCTGCTAATTAGATTTCGGTGCACAGGGGCCGGATTGTGCACTGGTTCTTCTCCTCTCTGTCTGTGATTCCTTTAGTCATGCAATGATACATCACTGCTGAGATTTAGAAGAGAGGAAGCAGGTCATTCACAGACCGGAGACAGACGGAGGAGCCGGGGATCACAGACAAGTAGGAGAAAACCCAGTGCACAGTCCGGCCCCTGTGCACCGAAATATAATTAGCAGAAAACTTCAAATGGTGATTAAAGAAGAACCACAAAGCGGATTTCTTTACCAAAGGTATCAATGTAATCAGTATTACAGCAACATTATGGCAATGTTTTTACTTTACATTACAAAATTATGCTAACAAGTTCTCTTTAAAGGGAATAAGTCACCTTGTAAAATGCTATTAACCTGCAGATATGGGTTTGCTGCCGGTACATAGTATTAAATGCTGCTCGCCTGCCTTACTGAAAGTACGGCTACCGGGAGAATTACTAATTTCTCCCAGGAGCCGCAGGTTTTCAGCCAGGGGGCATGCATAGAGAGGCTACAGTCTTTGCTCACAGCACCGCAGAAGATATTGTGGAAGGCGGCTATAAGTCCGCCCCGGCACTGCGATTGACATCCGGCTCTGCACAGATGCGCTGCACTGCGAGCTGTTAATTAAAGTGCTGATGAGTGCTTACTACAGCCTCTCACAATATCGTGTGCGGTGCTGTGAGCTGTGACTATAGCCGTCCCCATGACTTAAAACTGGCGGCTTTCAGTAATGCAGTCACACAGCATTGTAACGCCATTTACCTGCAGATTAACCTTTTATCTGCAGATAAATAGCATTTTCCAAGGTGACAGCTTCCCTTTAAAAGTGTTTTTTAAGCATATGACAATGATGACCTACCCTAGGATTTGTCATCAATACCAGATCGGTAGGGGTCTAACACCGGTGCACCCACTGATCTGCGGTGATTAGCTCCAGCAGTGGCCATGTGTAAACACTGAAGAGAGCTGAACAGCATGGCTATGTTTAAGGCCCCTTTCACACGTCCCTGTCTCCAGTACGTGTGGTGACAGTTTTCACACGTACCAGAGACAGGTACACATGTAAACCCATTCAAATGAATGAGTTTATGTAGTTATCAGTGTGTTTTCACAGACTATGTGCTATGTGTCCGTGTGCAAAACATGTCCGATTTCACACGGACATACGGACCGGAAAAAGTGCCGCACATGTGCACACAAAGAACAGTGCTCACCGTCCTACGTGTGCACAGATGGCCGCCGGGGAAGTAGCGGCTACTGTAAGCCGTTGTCCCCAGGCAGATGGTGCTGAAGCCGGCAGTCATCATTCTCCCTGCTCTGCCTGCAAGCAAAGGAGAGCAATGAGCATATATTAATATACCACTCATCATTCTCCTCTGCTCGCAGGCAGAGCAGGGAGAATGATGACTGCCGGCTTCAGCACCATCCGCCTGGGGACAACGGCTTACAGTAGCGCTACTTCCCCAGTGGCCGTCCGTGTGTCCGTGTGGTACTGATGCGGCACATGGGTGGCACACGTGCTGCTCGTAGTACACACATGGACACACGGACAATGATTTCTCGGGTACCGGTTTTTTCAGTACCGGAAATATCAGGATGTGTGAAAGGGGCCTAATGAGCAGTGTGCTACTGCTGGATACTGCGGATCAGCTGACATTCTCCTAAATAGGAGCTGATCTGCAGTACCAGCAGCAGCCACTATGCAGTGTATGGAGTTGTGCTGCTTTACATCTGATCACCGCCAGGGCTAATAACATCAGATCTGTGGGGCACCGGGTGTTGGATCTCCACCTATTTGTAAGTGGTGTAAGAATAGTAATGTAATTTTTGTTTTGAAAAAGTGGTGCCAGTGACTTGTGCTATATTAAGGCAAGCTCTGATGGCTGATTTGAAAAAAAAAAATGCAGGAAAGCGGCATGGCTGAATAACTATGTTCACATTGCCGTCAGAAGGTCAGTTTGCATTCAGCGCTATACTTCCTATCAAAAAGGCAGAGACCCCTACGGAACTTGATGGACCTCATTTAAGCCAATGGAGCCTGTCGGACATTATTGATATTTATCGTTTCTCTGCTCCATAATAGGAATCATCAAAGACCCAATAAAATGCAAAAATACTTTATTGAATAATTAAGCAATAATGTTTCATATGTAAGAACAATATTAAAATATTAAAATAACCAGTGAACACCACAAAGACAAAGGTGGGTCACCTGGACTAATAATGAATACAGTATATATATATGACTAACAATAGCAGTAAAAATATAAGCTATCATAGCAAAATAATCAAGGAGAGGCAAAAATACATAACTAACTTAAAATGGACACCGGTATAAATATAAGTTATAGAACAAGTGTATATACCATATTACCAATAGATGTTCAAATGTAAGAATACCATCAAAAGCCCATCCCTAGAGTAATAAAGTCATATACTTTACCTAATGTGGTCAGATTAGTCCAGGCACCCACCACACCCGACGCGCGTTTCGCATTGAAATGCTTCGTCCAGGTGACCCACCTTTGTCTTTGTGGTGTTCACTTGTTATTTTAATATTGTTCCTGCATATGAAACATTATTGCTTAATTATTCAATAAAGTATTTTTGCATTTTAATGGGTCTTTGATGATTCCTCTTTGGTGCAACATATTGATTTTTTGATTATTATAGGTGTATTGCACCATAATAGGTTAAAGCCACATTGATAGTGTGAACATAGACTCAATGACAATATTTTTGGTGTCCAATGAAAGCAGGTTGCTGGATGCAGTGACAGACAGAATGCAGAGAAAGGGTTAACAACTTTAATTTAACAATGAGGCACTCCACACAGGGAGGTAAGCAGTTAAATTGGGAAAGTAAACAGTTAAATGGCAGAAAGAGCAGTTCAAATGCAAAGGGATATGTTGGGTTAAAGAACAATCGATGAGGTTAAGTCAGTTCACTTGGGTAACTTATCCTGTCAGTCGTGTCTCAGGCCGTGGGTATTGCTGAACGGACGGTAGCGCCAACAACGGCTGGAGCTATGCTTGTCTGGTGAGGTCCTGTAGATAACGATGATCCTTCTTTTCTGCCGGCAGTGGTCGGTCTTCTGTATCTACCGCTGGGCCCCCAGTCCATTAATTGATGCAGCTGAGGATGAGAAAACCCACAGCACTATCCGAGTTCAATGTAGACCGGCTGGTATATACTGGCAGCTCAGAGCATAAACCTCTATCACGTACCCAGTCTCTCTTAGGCTGCGCACATGCTGTACTCACGGGCACGGAGTGTGCAGCCCCTGACTTTCTGGCAGTCACCAGGTACACTGCAGGTCTCTCTCAAGTCCCCGTTGGTGGCGGCGGGGGTGCTCGAGGGACGGAGCACTCCTCTCTCTCTGCTGTGCGCCGTCTGCTCCCACCAAACCCGACTGCTTCCGCGTGCACATTTGCTGCTGCCGCTTAGCTACACCCCTGCTTCCTGGTGCAAAGGTTTGTCCAGTCCCCTATTCTTTCCCCTGGACAACAGAGGAGACAGCACCGACAGTTCTGGACCCGGCTCAGAACAGGTACCTACAGTCCAGTCCTTCTCCTTACACTCACCTCTCCTTTAGCTCGCCATTCCATCTCTTGGATGATTCGCTGTCAAATATATTGGTCTTGTTTGTAACGGTTGGGTGGTACTCCTTCTGTTGTCCTTTCTGTGCGGCATAAGTCAGGTTGGGTAGTCAAGTCAGGTTGAGTGGTAGAGTCAGGTTGAGTGGGCAAGGACGGGGACGCGCCCAGGTCCAATGGAGCAGCCATCTCAGGAGTTTCAGACTCCTGTACCTCTTCTGGGTCAATAAGTGGCAGGTCGAAGAACTCTTCTCCTTCACAGTTGAAATCTGTAGAAAGGGGTGCTTAAGGAACGATTTGCACTCTCTGGTTGGTCTGGATCTCGTGACAAGCAGGGACATAGCATGTTTTGATGGACTACTCAAACGGGGGGCGTCTTCTTCCCCTTCCAGTTGACCTCATAGACAGGACTGTCGGATCTGATCCAGCGTTTCACCCAGTACGGAGTCTTCTCTCACCGGTATTCCAACTTGCCTCGAGGACGTTTGTCTCGGACCAATACTCGGTCTCCGGCCTTGAGAGCTGTCCCTTGCAGAGAAGTCTTTTCATGATGTTCAAGCTCCCGAAACTTGGTCTGCACAAGTCAATGTAGATTCAGCAAACGATGTCGATGTTCACGGACCCAGGTGGACACCCCCATCCGTGGGTAGTCTTTCTCTGAGTCCAATTCCAGCTGAGTGATCTCTCGCCCTTTTTGGCCAAACAGTAGGGTGTATGGCGTGTATGCAGTTGTGCGGTGCACCCGATTGTTGTATATCCAGACTAATTCAGCTACATACTCAGGCCAACAAACTTTCCTGTCTTCCTCCAACGTTCTCAACATCTGAATCAGCGTCCGATTGAAACGCTCACAGGCCCATTTCCTTGTGGAAGGTAGGGTGTTGTCCTAGATTTCTCAATCTGATACAGGCGGTGCAGCTCTTCCATCACTCATCCTTGAAAACAGGTGCCTTGGTCCGAGTGAATTCTCTTCGGACAACCGTACACTCAGATGAAGTCTCTGCAAATGGCCTGTGCTGCTAATTCAGCAGTCTGGTCCTGGGTTGGAGTCACCACAGCGAATTTGGTAAAATGATCAGTCATCACCAGACAGTGTTCATATCCAAGGTGAGCTGGACCCACAGTCAAGTAGTTGATCATTAACACCTCCAAGGGAGCAGAGGTCACAATGGTCTGCGTAGGGGCCCTCTGTTCCGGAGGCTTAGCTAGTTCACAGTTCCTTCATCGTTGACAAGCCTCCTCTACTGCATTCTTCAACCGAGGATGGTAGACCAGCTTCTGCAGCCACTGGAACGTCTTTTTCGGGCCAAAGTGAGCCCTTCTCTGATGAGCTTCGGTGGCCACCTCACTGAGCAACCCTTCTGGGAGCCCCTGGTGACTCCCAACTCTCGTGCTAAATGCTCCTTCCGATACAACAAGCCATCTTCCAACTAAAGCCTCTCCCACTGCCAGAGAATTTGCAGGGCTCCCGGGGACAGGGCATCTCTCTCTCTTTGAGAAGTTGTGTCAAGGCCACCCACTGCCTCAACTGAGCGAGCTCCCCATCTTCCTGCTGCAGCCGCACCCAGTCATCACGGGTTCGTCCCAGTGTCCCAAGACTTTAGACCCAGCCAAATACTCAGCGAACTTCTCGGTCATGACCCTCACTAAAGCCAGCAGTTCCAGCTTGAAGAAGCTGTAATTATCCGGATTTCGGAGTCGTGGAGAGACCAGCTCACAAAAGCAATCACCCTCTCTTTTCCATCCTGCATCTGTGACATTACAGCTCCTAGTCCATGTAGGCTTCCATCGATGTGAAGGATGAACGGTTGAGCGAAGTCAGCA
>JARQOD010000001.1:96329487-96403795 GCA_033576555.1 Oophaga sylvatica
AAGCTTGTGGGACTTCCTTCAATCCATTTTGGCTGCTTCGGCTCCGTGCGGTTTTCCCCTGCCACGGAGCCCACTAGTTTAACAGTCGGCGGTTAAGGGATCTCCCCCTGTGCGCGTATTTTCAGGCATAACGTCGAGTGTCTCCACATGCGAAACAAATTGGCCGCCTTTCTGCGCGAGGTTATCTCATTTCCTTGCAAGGCTTGGGGTCAGTTCTGCCTCTCGGGGGCCCAGCCTACTGGGGGGTTGTTTCTTAAGTCAGACCATTTCTCTTGCATGTTGTGGATTTCCTTCTGGAGTTCTTCCACCCAACCTGGTTCAGTTGCAAGTGGGATGGATACCTCTTCGCTCTGGACCTTCCCTGCTGGTGCGCGTGCGCCTCCAGAAAGGTCATACGCGGATTAACCCGCAAGTGCTCCTGTAAGGCCTGTTTGAGCAGCGCATTTCCAAGGCCTGCCACTAGCTGATCTCTTAGAAAGTTTTCAGGGGGTCCTACGCCTACGTCATTCCGACTAACAATTACAGCGTGGATTTCCTGCAGCGTGTTCATGTATTGGGCCACAGTCTTCCCCTCCCTTTGAACACGACTAAGCAAGTGCATGCACAACTCCCCCACGTCCGTGGGGTCCCCGTGCATCTCTTCTAGGATTTGTAACACCTTGGTAAAGGTGTTTCGCTCCTGCTGGGACCGGAGCATGATAGAGCACCTCGCTTCCCCGTCCAGGGCCATCATGGCAATCTCTGCCTCCGTTGCAGGGGTCATGGGATGCATCCTCAACATACCCCTGACCCCCTCAATCCAATCCCATAACAAGGTGTTGCTCCCTGTAAACTTCGGGATGTTGTTCATCATTGCCCCTGCGGTATGCTGGCCCTTGGGGCACCCACGACCGCTTGGTCTGTGTCTTCTGTGTCTGTGGACTGCATCCTGCTGACTACGCCAACTGAAAGCAGGTTGCTGGATGCAGTGAGAGACAGAAGGCAGAGCAAGGGTTAACAACTTTAATTTAACAATGAGGCACTCCACACAGGGAGGTAAGCAGTTAAATGAGGAAAGTAAACAGTTAAATGTCAGAAAGAGTAGTTCAGGCTTTCACTTACGGCGGCCGTCGCTGAATCAGATCTCTCCCGGCTCTGCTCCGTAGACTTCCAGTGGGTTGCCTGCGGTTGGAGCTGCTGGAGCACGTGTGCGACTCTCTGCAGCAGCAACACTCCACTTCCTGGCTCACCACTACACTGCCAGAACCAGCCGCCATCAGGTGAGACAGTCCCGGGACAATCCACAACCCCTACCTCAATCCAGAGCTGCTGGTGAATCCAGTGTCATGTCTGTGCTCTCCTCGCCTGGATAGCATCCCTGCAGCTACCGACAGGCAGACCCGAGGTCCTCTGTAGTCCCTGCCTGCATTAACGGCCTTGCTCCGGTGTTGCAGCCGGGTTGGACGTTCCCGCCTGCGACCCCCTCTCTTCTCCCTGTTTGGCCAGAGATTAGGCTTTTACTAAAAGTTATTAACCCAAATAGACGGCGGTATTAGCGCAGGCAGAGGCTTGATTGACAGCTTGAGTCTCCTGCACTGCAGCTGCCGCCGCTGAAGCACTCCTCTGAAGTTACTGTGGAGGGGCTCCGCAGACTCGGGGGTGATAACTGGACTGTGGGGCTTACCTGGGAAGTCTCCTGGACCCTTGTGGATTAGGCTGCCTGGATGTCCGCTGGAACAGGGAGAGGAACGATCGCAGCCTGCAGGAGAGCGGAGCTGCTTGGTCACTGATTGAATCGCGGCCTCTGCTGACATTGGATCATTGCCCAGGGTCGCCGGTGAGCCTGGTATCTTCATCTGTGATCTCAAGAGTCTACCGGGAGGCGAAGCCAAGGATTGGCCGCTTTCTAGTAAAGCTCTCCGCTGATTATCTCTCATTTGTGGCTATCCCTCAACTTATGAGAGGAGAAACAGTTTAATTAGCGGGGGAAATACCTGGACGGGGGACTTGTTTGTCAGGTCTACCTCTCCAGGTTCCTCGGGAGGCTCCAGGCGCCGGAGACGCCGCACAGCGTGATACGGGTCGCGGGACAGCTGGGCTACACATTCTAAATAGGAACTATATGTTACTAAGCAGATTCTAATGTAACGTTTCTTGTTTGAGACATCACCGTCATCTATCTTTTTACCAATGTCACTAAGCATGGATAAATTTGTGGACAAACAAACTAAAGGAGGCCGAGCTTCTACCCGAAATCAACAAGGATCATCATCGCCTAAATTCACCTCTGATACAAGTAGTGAGACCTCTCATTCAATAGTGGATGCCATCATGGAACGCCTTATGCCCGAAATAGACTCTAGATTTGCCACTCTTCAAACTTCGATGGATTCTATAATATCACAAGTTAATAGCCAGGGTACTCGTCTGGATGAGGCTGAACAACGTATTTCTGATCTGGAGGAGGTCACCAAGGAAATGGTAGAACGTTTAGAGGATAAAGAGAAAACGGTCACAGAGCTTCAATCCAAAGTGGACGACCTGGAAAATCGTTCCAGACGCAATAACTTGAAACTGATAGGTATACCTTAGTCAGTACAGCCCTCTGAATTGCTTAAATTAACATCTGAGTGGTTGCCGGGTGCCTTGGACATTCATCTAACATCTGGATCAATAGTGGTCGAGAGAGCACACAGAATAGGTCCACATAGGGGAAAGGACAATGATAGACCCAGACCGGTGATTTTCAAGGTCCTTGACTTTCAAGATAAAAATCGTCTACTTACTGCCTACAGGAAGAAAGCGCATCTGTCCTATGAAGGGCACAAAGTTCTGATGTTTCAGGACTATTCGGCCATGGTGACGACCAGACGCAGGGCCTTCAACCCGGTGTGTAAGTTGCTGGCTGACAAAAACATTAGGTTCGGCCTACAATATCCAGCAATACTACGCTTTAATCTATCTGGGAAAAACTGGGTCATTGACGACCCGGTAAAGGCTCTGGAGGTCGTCCGAGAAATCTCTCAGCCGCCATGAGCAAGATTCTGAATGGCTTACTGAGTGACACTTTCATAAATCACATAAGGTGATGTCAACTGACATTTGTTGTTATGTTGGTGTTTTTTGCTGTATTCTTACCTCTGCATCTAACGTTGAGATGCAGGTATGGGGGAAATGTTGAATATGGCACACTGATACAAATTTTGTGGGAGGGGAGGGTTTATTGGGGAGAAGATCTCTGCATTCGATTTCAGATAATCATTAATCCAGGGATTCTAATGCCTACTCGCTGGGATAGGCTGGACTCCTACTATTGTGTAACAGTTATATCTTATCATTTTTCCCGCACTGGTGTGGGTTAATGGTGGATATTAACAGGCAAAAAATGTCCGCTATGACATCTCTCCTTTGGTGCTCTTGGAATGTCAATGGCCTGAATTCCCCGGTAAAGAGGAAAAAAATTTTACATTATTTACATCAAAAAAATTTTCATATTGTACTTTTGCAGGAGACACACTGGGTGAAGGGTAACCATCCGGGGTTTTCTAGCAAAAAATTTACGGTGTGTGCGGAAGCCTCCTTTACCAAAAAGCAGAGGGGTGTCGCTATCATGATAAACAGAAATGTTGACCATGAAATAGTGGATGTGCTAGAAGATCCTTTGGGGAGGTTTGTTTGCGTTAAGCTGGTTTTAGAGGGGACAACTTACAGTGTCATTAATATTTACGTGCCAAATTCGTCGGATCCTTCCTTCCGGGCTAATGTGCTAAAGAAAATCGCAGGATGGGACACCTCCAATATGATTATAGGTGGCGACTTTAATGAGGTGCACGACATCGAGATGGATAGGTCTAATTCTCAATCCCCCCATATAACTACACAAGGGAGACTAATACAATCTCTATTAGATCACTTGGGTTTGTTGGACATCTGGAGAGTGCAACATCCTGTTGAGAGAGATTACTCTCACTTTTCACATGTTCATAACTCCCATGCTAGAATTGACTACTGGTTGTTGAATTCCTCACTCATGCCAAAAGTCACACATACTAAAATTTTGGACATACATATCTCAGATCACGCACCAATAACGTTCAACCTAAAATTAACTAAGCCAATCTGTTTTCACAGGAAATGGAGGTTCCCGTCATACTTATATCAATCAGATGATTTCAAAAAATTCATACAATTCTCATGGGATACGTACAAATCTGATAACCAAATACATTGTGAAACACCAATTCTTTTCTGGGATACCTCTAAAGCGGTGTTGAGAGGGCAAATAATTGCATATATATGTCATAAAAAAAAACAGTTGCGGGAGCGGACCCTGGCAGCTCAGAAGACTTTAACCTTAGCATATAAAAATTTTAAATTTAATAATTCACCCCTCACGAAAAAACAATATCTCGAGGCAAAAGAATCGGCGGATACGCTCGCTCATGAATGGGCCACATATAGTATTGATCTCCAAAAGCACAAATTTTTTAAGTGGGGTAATAAACCCGGTAAATTACTTGCATCTCTCACCAGACCATACAGAAAGGCCACAAGGATTCACAAAATTCGGTCCAAAGAGGGCAGAGTGTTGATAGAGAATGAGCAGATTGTAGAGGAATTTAGATCGTTTTTTGGTTCCCTTTACAAAGCAGAGAAGAGAGAGGGGGACGATATTCTTAACTTTATGCAATCGGAGGTGGCACCTTTACTAACAGAGGAACATAGGGAAATCCTTAATGCTCCTATTTCCCCTTCAGAAGTCATCCAAACTATCAGCTCCTTGAAGCTCTCTAAATCTCCTGGCCCTGATGGGTACAGTAATGAATTTTATAAGATTTTGGGAGGCAGTATAGGGACGCATCTTTGTGAAGTTTTTAATCAGATGGTGCGTTCAGGGCGGCTCCCGGACCGTTTCAATGAAGCAGACATAATAGTGCTCCCTAAACCGGGTAAAGATCCTTCATTAGTGGAAGGATACAGACCAATCTCGCTTTTAAATTCTGACTTTAAAATTTTCACTAAAATCTTAGCTAATAGAGTGCAAAAAATAATCCCCAACCTGATATTGCCTCAACAAATTGGGTTTGTCCATGGGAAATCCATAACATACAACATACGGACGGCCTTGGGTGCTATCTCTTACGGAAAATCTCATGGTTGCTTAGAGTCTATTGTGGTTAGCCTGGATGCCGACAAGGCGTTTGACAGGGTTGCATGGGACTATCTCCTAGACATCCTGGAGTTTAGAAACTTTGGTCCATGGTTCTGTGAGGCGATAAAGTTGTTATATAAGAATCCGGTGTCCAGGCTGGCCATAAATGGTTTACTCTCTTCCACATTTGAAATCCAGAGAGGAACGCGTCAGGGCTGCCCCTTGTCTCCCTTACTTTTTAACATTGCTTTAGATCCTTTACTTAGAACCCTCCAAAATTCTTTAATATTCAGAGGCATAGAGGTAGGCTCCACCTCTCTCAAAATTGCGGCATTTGCCGATGATATACTTCTTTTCATCTCCAACCCCAATGAGGCAATACCGGTTATCATGGAGGCCCTAAATCATTTTGGTAAATGCTCAGGCTTTAAAATAAATTATAATAAGTCAGAGGCCCTGGCTCTGTTTGAGCAAGGAAAATTAAATAATGCGACACTTCCTTTCCAATGGAGCACATCATCTATTAAATATTTGGGCGTCCACCTCCCGGCAGATCTGGCGTCCTTATATCACATTAATATTAGACCCCTAATCACGTCCATATCTAACCTTTTAAACTCCTGGAAACATTTTACTTTGTCCTTTTCGGGAAAATGCCACTTAATTAAGATGATAATATTTCCAAAAATATTGTACATTTTCCAGTCACTTCCTATTTTGCTGTCACGTACTGATGTTAATACTCTAAACACTGCTTTTAGGAATTTTATTTGGGGAGAAAAAAAGCGTACACGCATAGGTCTAATCAAACTACAAGCCCCAAAGGAGGAGGGTGGCATCAACTTCCCAGATATTGCAAAGTACAATCTAGCAGCAAATCTCAGATACGCCATTGACTGGTTGAGAGGTAGTTCACATTTCACAAACGTACTATTAGACCAACAATTAAGTCCCCATGTCTCTCTACCAGCATTATTACATATGACTATCGAGAACTTTATTGCAGAAATAAGAAACCACCCCACCTTATGGCAAACGATACAGACGTGGAGGAAATGCAGGAGACTATGTAATTTGAGAGGTGATGTCTCTCCCTTTGTGCCCTTTCTAGGTAACCCGGGCTTTATAAGAGGTAAACCACCCTTATCTTATATTGAGCTGGCTGGGCAGGGTTGCATCTTGGCAGCTGACCTATTAGATGATAGTTTTTCTATGCTCACATTTGACACAGCAGCACGGCGCTTCTCAGCATTTGTGAACAGGCCCTTCCTTTTTCTTCAAGCAAGGAGCTTAATCTTGAAAGGCATGGTGGCTGGGGGTGGAGAAAGAGGGAGGAATGCTTTGGATGGCTTCCTTAGGACCGCCAGGATGCAGATGGCCTCGACAAGCAGCATTTATATACTATTGCGTAAGCAGTGGTCATGGGAGGGCAAAAAGACAGGTCCAGCACCATGGGTCAAGGACATACAGAACATCACAGTTGGGGAAATTGTTATGTTTCGGTAACTGAGGAGTGCAGGTAAAAAAGGAAATACACCAGAGCAGTTGGAATCTATGAGATTGCAGTACCCTGACTAACCACCACAACTAGAGGCAGCCGTGGAGCGTTCCTACGTTGGTCCTAGACGCCTCGTCACAGCCTGAGAAACTAACTACACCTAAAGATAGAAAGAGGAAAGCTATCTGCCCCGGAGCAGATCCCCAAAGAACATAGAAAGCCCCCAAACATGTAATGGCGGTTAGACAAGAAGAAATACTGACACAGACAGAAAATAGTATGAGCAAACGTTGGGGCCCAAACTACCTAAATAGAAAAGGATAGGAAGGACACTTACTGCAATCCCAAAAAACCCTGAAAAGCACCAACTCTACTAATTTCAAAAACACCTGAGATCACACGACCTCTACCACCTAAATTAGTTCTCTGGTGTAACAAAATCAAAACAGCAGCCACTGAAAAAACTGGAAAAAGCAAATGTACAAACATCAGTGGCTGAACTAAACTGAGAGGGCAAAAGCCCCCGAAGGGGACCCTGAAGGCCCCCACAGAAGTGCAGGACAAAATGCAAAAATCAAGCACAAAAACAAAAAGAAGAAAATGTCTTATCTGTTAGCAGGAGATGCAGACACGACACAGCAGGCTACAAAGGAAACAAGAATCAAGGATTGAGACCAGAACAATTGATCACCGGCAACCCTGATGGGAAGGTGACTCCCTTATATAAGACCAGTCAGTAACATCTGATTCCCAATCCTCACAATCTTCACTGGACAGTCCAGTACCGCTTGTAACCACCAGAGGTAGCCTCTGCTCAGAACTCATTTCAAGTCCATTCACAACAGTACCCCCCCCTTGAGGAGGGGTCACCGAACCCTCACTTGAGCAACCAGGTCGGTCAGGATGAGTTCTATGATACGCACGGATGAGTCTCCTAGCATGGATGTCCGAAGCAAACACCCAAGAATTGTCTTCCTGACCATAACCTCTCCACTTAACCAAATACTGGAGTTTCCGTCTAGAAAAACGAGAATTCAAAATTTTCTCAACCTCAAACTCCATATTGCCCTCAACCAGAACAGGGTCAGGAGGCAAAGCAGTAGGAACCACTGGCTCAACAAACCTCTTCAACAAGGACTTGTGAAACACATTATGGATCTTAAATGTCCCTGGAAGAAGCAAACGAAAAGAAACAGGATTAAGAATCTCCATGATCTTATAAGGTCCAATGAACCTAGGCTTAAATTTAGGAGATGCCACTCTCATAGGAATATTTTTTGAGGACAACCAGACCAAGTCCCCCACTTTAAACCGAGGACCATCAGTCCTATGCCGGTTAGCAAACCGCTGGGCCCTCTCCTAAAGACCTGCGACTACCTGGTCCCAAATCTGTTGCATACGCTCCACAACAGAGTCAACACCTGGACAGACAGAAGCCTCCGTCTGTCCTGAAGAAAATCGAGGGTGAAACCCAGAATTACAGAAAAATGGAGACATCAAAGTGGCAGAGCTAGCCCTATTATTAAGAGCAAACTCAGCCAAAGGCAAAAAAGAGACCCAGTCATCCTGATCAGCAGACACAAAGCATCTTAGATAAGTCTCCAATGTCTGATTTGTTCCCTCAGTTTGACCATTGGTCTGAGGATGAAACGCCGAGGAGAAAGACAATTGAACACCAAGTTTAGAACAAAAGGTCCTCCAAAATCTGGAAACAAACTGGACTCCTCTGTCAGACACAATGTTCTCAGGAATGCCGTGTAAACGAACCACGTGCTGAAGGAACAAAGGTACCAATTCAGAGGAGGAAGGCAACTTAGGTAATGGCACATGTATCATCTTGGAAAACCTATCACAAATCACCCAGATGACGGTCATTCTCTGAGAAACAGGGAGGTCGGAAATGAAATCCATAGAGATATGGGTCCATGGTCTCTTGGGCACAGGCAATGGCATCAACAAACCACTAGAGCGGGAGCAAGGCTTGGAGCGAGAGCAAGTCCCGCAAGACTGCACAAATTCCCTGACATCACGAGACAAGGTAGGCCACCAAAAGGACCGACTAACCAAGTCTCTGGTACCAAAAATTCCGGGATGACCGGCCAACGCGGAACAATGAATCTCAGACATCACACTCTTTTTCCAGTGGTCCGGGACAAACAATTTCCCAACAGGGCAGCGCTCGGGCCTATCCTCCTGACACCCCTCCATAGCCAGTCTCAAATTGGGCGAGATGGTGGAAAGAACTACACCTTCTTTCAAAATAACAGAAGGATCAGATAACTCAGGAGAGTCCGCAAGGAAACTCCTTGAAAGGGCATCCGCCTTAACATTCTTAGTGCCAGGAAGAAATGAAACCACAAAATTAAAAAGTGTGAAAAACAAGGCCCACCTGGCCTGTCTAGGATTAAGTCGCTTGGCAGATTCCAGATAAACCAGATTCTTATGGTCAGTAAGGACCACCACCTGATGTTTGGCTCCCTCCAGCCAATGTCTCCACTCTTCAAAAGCCCACTTCATGGCCAATAACTCCCGATTACCCACGTCATAATTACGTTCAGCAGGAGAAAATTTTCAAGAGAAAAAGGCACAAGGGTTACTTTTAGAGGTCTCTGGATCTCTTTGGGACAAAACGGCACCTGCCCCAATTTCAGAGGCATCAACCTCCACCTGAAATGGCAGAGAAACATCAGGCTGCCGTAGAACAGGAGCAGAAATTAATCTCTGCTTAAGTTCCTGAAATGCAGAGACTGCCTCAGGAGGCCAATTCACCACATCAGAACCCTTTTTGGTCAAATCATTTAATGGTTTAGCCCCTTACTGCCATCGGACGTACTATCCCGTCCATGGTACCTGGGCCCGTATGACCGGGGACGGGATAGTACGTCTCGTGCGATCGGACGCGCTCCCGGGGGAGCGCAGCCGATCGCGGCCGGGTGTCAGCTGATTGTCACAGCTGACACCCATGACTGTGTGTCAGGAGCGGTCACGGACCGCTCCCGGCACATTAACCCCTTACACACCGCGATCAAACATGATCGCGGTGTACTGGGGGCACAGGGGAGGATCGCGCAGGGTGGGGGCTCCCTGCGCGCCCCCCTGAGACCCTCAGAGCAGCGCGATGTGATCGCGCTGTTCTGAGGGCTTCCTCCCTCCCAAGACCCGGATCCAAGATGGCGCCGGGGTCCTGGAGGGAGGCGGCTACCTCAGTGCCTGCCGAGAGCAGGCACTGAGAAGCCTGCTGCACTGCCTGAGCGATCGCTGGTGTGACAGAGTGCTGTGCACACTGTCACACCAGCGATCTGATAAAATACAGTGATGTCCCACCCTGGGACAAAGTAAAAAAGTTAAAAAAATAAAAATAAACATGTTTTAAAAAAAAATCCAAAATAAATAAAAAAAAAATATATATTGCCCAATAAATTCACTTCTTCCTGTAAATAAAAAAAACAAAGCAATAAAAGTACACATATTTGGTATCGCCGCGTCCGTAACGACCCCCCTATAAAATTGTCCCACTAGTTAACCCCTTTAGTGAACCCCTTAAAAAAAAAAAAAAACGAAGCAAAAAATCAATGCTTTATCATCATACCGCCGAACAAAAAGTGGAATAACACGCGATCAAAAAGACCGATATAAATAAACATGGTACCGCTGAAAACGTCATCTTGTCCCGCAAAAAACGAGCCGCCATACAGCATCATCAGCGAAAAAATAAAAAAGTTATAGCTCGCAGAATAAAGCGATGCAAAAATAATTATTTTTTATATAAAATTGTTTTTATTCTATAAAAGCGCCAAAACATGAAAAAATGATATAAATGAGGTATCGCCATAATCGTACTGACCCGAAGAATAAAACTGCTTTATCAATTTTACCACACGCGGAACGGTATAAACGCCTCCCCCAAAAGAAATTCATGAATTGCTGATTTTTGTTCATTCTAACCTCCCAAAAATCAAAATAAAAAGCGATCAAAAAACGTCACGTGCTCAAAAATGGTACCAATAAAAACGTCAACTCGTCCCGCAAAAAATAAGACCTCACATGACTCTGTGGGCCAAAATATGCAAAAATTATAGCTCTCAAAATGTGATGATGCAAAAACTATTTTTGCAATAAAAAGCGTCTTTTAGCGTGACAGCTGCCAATCATAAAAACCCGATATAAATAGTAAATCAAACCCCCCTTTATCACCCCCTTAGTAAGGGAAAAATAATAAAATTAAAAAAAAGTATTTATTTCCATTTTCCCATTAGGGTTAGGGTTAGGGTTGCGGCTAAAGTTAGGGTTAGGGTTGGCGCTAAAGTTAGGATTAGGGTTAGGGTTGGGATTAGGGGTGTGTTAGGGTTAGGTTTGTGGTTAGGGTTGGGACTAGGGTTAGGGGTGTGTTGGGGTTAGGGTTGGAGTTAGAATTGGGGGTTTCCGCTGTTTAGGCACATCAGGGGCTCTCCAAATGTGACATGGCGTCTGATCTCAATTCCAGCCAATTCTGCGTTGAAAAAGTCAAACGGTGCTCCTTCACTTCTCAGCTCTGCCATGCGTCCAAACAGTAGTTTATCCCCACATATGGGGTATCAGCGTACTCTGGACCCCAAGAGTTATTGTGCAATTTGTCCTATTTCTTCTGTTACCCTTGGGAAAATAAAAAACTGGGGGCGAAAATATCATTTTTGTCCAAAAAAAAATATTTTTTTTTTTTTTACGGCTGTACATTATAAACTTCTGTGAAGCACTTGGGGCTTCATAGCACTCACCACACATCTAGATAAGTTCCTTGTGGGGTCTATTTTCCAAAATGGGGTCACTTGTTGGGGATTTCCACTGTTTAGGCGCATCAGGGGCTCTCCAAATGCGACATGATGCCCCAGACCATTCCATCAAAGTCTGCAATCCAAAACGTCACTACTTCCCTTCCGAGCCCCAACGTGTACCCATACAGTAGTTTTTCCCACATATTGGATATCAGCGTACTCAGGACAAATTGGACAACAACTTTTGGGGTCCAATTTCTCCTGTTACCCTTGTAAAAATAAAATATTGGGGCAAAAAAATCATTTTTGCAAAAAAAAAAAGGATTTTTTATTTTTACGGCTGTGCGTTATAAACTTCTGTGAAGCACTTCGGGGTTCAAAGTGCTCACCACACATCTAGACAAGTTCCTTGTGGGATCTATTTTCCAAAATGGGGTCACTTGTGGGGGTTTCCACTGTTTAGGCGCATCAGGGGCTCTCCAAATGCGACATGACGCCCCCAGACCATTCCATCAAAGTCTGCAATCCAAAACGTCACTACTTCCTTTCCGAGCCCTGACGTGCGCCCATACAGTAGTTTTCTCCCGCATATTGGGTATCAGCGTACTCAGGACAAATTGGACAACAACTTTTGGGGACCAATTTCTCCTGTTACCCTTGTGAAAATAAAATATTGGGGGCGAAAAAATCATTTTTATAAAAAAAAAAAGATTTTTTATTTTTACGGCTGTACGTTATAAACTTCTGTGAAGCACTTCGGGGTTCAAAGTGCTCACCACACATCTAGATAAGTTCCTTGTGGGGTCTATTTGCCAAAATGGGGTCACTTGTGGGGGGTTTCCACTGTATAGGTGCATCAGGGGCTCTCCAAATGTGACATGACGCCCCCAAACCATTCCATCAAAGTCTGCAATCCAAAACGTCACTACTTCCCTTCCGAGACCTGACGTGCGCCCATACAGTAGTTTTCTCCCACATATTGGGTATCAGCGTACTCAGGACAAATTGGACAACAACTTTTGGGTTCCAATTTCTTCTGTTACCCTTGTGAAAATAAAATATTGGGGGCGAAAAAAAAAAAAAAGATTTTTTATTTTACGGCTGTACGTTATAAACTTTAGTGAAACACCTGGGGTTAAAAGTTCTCACCACACATCTAGATAAGTTCCTTGAGGGGTCTAGTTTCCAAAATGGTGTCATTTATGGGGGTTTCCACTGTTTAGGCAGATCAGGAGCTCTCCAAACACGACATGGCGTCCAGCCAATTCTGCGTTGAAAAAGTCAGACGGCGTTCCTTCCCTTCCAAACTCTGCCATGCACCCAAACAGTGGTTTACCCCACATATGGGGTATCAGTGCACTCAGGACAAATTGCACAATAACTTTTGGAGTCTTGTTACCCTTGGAAAAATAAAAATTGGGGTGAAAAGATAATTTTTGTGGAAAAAATATGATTTTTAAATTTTACGGCTCTACGTTATAAACTTGTGTGAAGCACTTGGGGGTTCAAATTGCTCACCAAAGATCTAGAAAAGTTCCTTAGGGGGTCTAGTTTCCCAAATGGGGTCATTTGTGGGGGGTTTCCACTGTTTAGGCACATCAGGGGCTCTCCAAATGCAACATGGCATCCAATCTCAATTCCAGCCAATTTTGGTTGGAAAAAGTCAAATGGTGCTCCTTCAATTCCGAGCTCTGCCGTGCGCCCAAACAGTGGTTCCCCCCCACATATGGGGTATCAGCGTACTCAGGACAAATTGGACAACAACTTATGTGGTCCAATTTCTCCTGTTACCCTTGGGAAAATAAAAATTAGTGACTAAAAGATAATTTTTGTGGGAAAAAAATAGGATTTTTTATTTTCATGCCCGGGCATTATAAACTTGTGTGAAGCACTTGGGGGTTCAAAGTGCTCACCAAAGATCTAGATAAGTTCCTTAGGGGGTCTAGTTTCCAAAATGGGGTCACTTGTGGGGGGTTTCCACTGTTTAGGCTCATCTGGGGCACTGCAAACGGAACATGACCCCCATCAACGTCTGCATTCCAAAACGTTACTACTTCCTTTCCAAGCCCTGCCGTGCACCCAAACAGTTCCCCCCCCACATATGGGGTATCAGCGTACTCAGGTCAAGTTGGACAAAAACTTTTGGGGTCCAATTTCCTTGGGAAAATTCAAAAATTTGGGACTAAAAAATCATTTTTGTGGAAAATTGTTTTTTTTTTTTTTTCACACCCAGGCATTATAAGCTTTTGTGAAACACTTGGGGGTTCAAAGTGCTCACAACAGATCTAGATAAGTACCTTAGGGGGTCTAGTTTCCAAAATGGTGTCACTTGTGGGGGTTTCCACTGTTTAGGCGCATCAGGGGCTGTCCAAACACGACATGGCGTCCAATCTCAATTCCCGCCAATTTTAGTTTGAAAAAGTCAAACGGCGCTCCTTCCCTTACGAGCTCTGCCGTGTGCCCAAACAGTGGTTTTCTCCCACATATTGGGTATTGGCGTACTCAGGAGAAATTGCATAACAACCTTATCTGTCCATTTTCTCCTTTTACCCTTGTGAAAATAAAAAAAAAGTTTGTAAAAGATCATTTTTGTGGCTAAAAAGTAAAATATTCATTTTTTCCTTCCACGTTGCTTTAGTTCCTGTGAAGCACCTGAAGGGTTAATAATCTTCTTGAATGTGGTTTTGAGTACCTTGAGGGGTGCAGTTTTTAGAATGGTGTCACTTTTGGGTATTTTCTGCCATATAGACCCCTCAAAGTGACTTCAAATGAGAGGTGGTCCCTAAAAAAAATGGCTTTGTAAATTTTGTTGTAAAAATGAGAAATCGCTGGTCAACTTTTAACCCTTATAACTTCCTAACAAAAAAAAATTTTGGTTCCAAAATTGTGCTGATGTAAGTAGACATGTGGGAAATGTTATTTATTAACTATTTTGTGTGATATATTTCTCTGTTTTAAGGGAATAAAAATTCAAAGTTTGAAAATTGCAAAATTTTAAAAATTTTCGCCATATTTGCGTTTTTTTCAAAAATAAACGCAAGTTATATCAAAGAAATTTTACTTCTAACGTGAAGTACAATATGTCACGAGAAAACAATCTCAGAATCGCGAAGATCCGTTGAAGCGTTCCAGAGTTATAACCTCATAAAGAGACAGTGGTCAGAATTGTAAAAATTGGCCCGGTCATTAACGTGCAAACCACCCTTGGGGGTGAAGGGGTTAACAATAACCGAGAAATTACCAATAAATTTACGATAAAAATTGGCAAAACCCAAAAATCTTTGAAGAGCCTTTAATGAAGTAGGTTGGACCCAATCACAGATGGCCTGAACCTTGACCGGGTCCATTTCAATAACAGATGGGGACAAAATGAATCCCAAAAATGAGATCCTCTGTACGCCAAAAAGACACTTTGATCCCTTCACATACAGAGCATTCTCTCTCAAAATCTGGAATACAGTTCGAACATGTTTCACATGAGAGTCCCAGTCATTGGAAAAAATCAAGATATCATCCAAATAAACAATCAGAAATTTATCCACAAAATCCCTGAAAATGTCATTCATGAAGGACTGGAAGACAGAAGGAGCATTAGTGAGCCTAAAGGGCATCACAAGGTACTCAAAATGCCCCTCAGGGGTGTTAAATGCCGTCTTCCATTCATCCCCGTGCTTAATGCGAATAAGGTTATATGCCCCCCTGAGGTCAAGCTTGGTAAACCAAGTAGCGTTTTTCACCCTGGAAAACAGGTCAGAAATCAAGGGTAACGGGTATTGATATTTCACAGTAATATTGTTCAAAAGACGATAATCAATACACGGCCTTAATGAACCATCCTTTTTGGCCACAAAGAAAAAACCGGCACCTAAGGGTGAAGAGGATGGTCTGATATGACCTTTCTCCAATGACTCCTTGATATAAGACCGCATAGCGTCATGTTCAGGTACAGACAAGTTAAAAAGGCGACCTTTAGGGAATTTACTACCAGGCACTAATTCAATAGCGCAGTCATAGCTCCTATGGGGAGGCAAGGATGCAGATTTACTTTCGCTAAACACATCAGAAAAATCAATCAAAAAGTCAGGAATATCCTGAGCCTGGGGGAGGCAGAAAAAACAGGAGTGTTGGTATTAACACATTGGCAGCCCCAACTGGTTACAGACACAGATTTCCAATCCAAAACAGGATTATGAGACTGTAACCAAGGGAAACCCAGCACGATAATGTCATGCAGATTATACAGAACCAAAAATTTGCAGCTCTCCTGATGATCAGGTTCAACCCTCATTATCACCTGAGTAGAGAACTGAGGTTTATTCTCAGCCAAAGGGGTAGAATCGATCCCCAGTAGGGGAATAGACTTCTGTAGGGTATCAAGGGAAACCCACAACGTTTAGCAAAATCAAAATCCATCAGGTTAATAGCTGCTCCCGAATCAACGAAAGCCTGAGCAGAAAATGAGGACAGAGAGCATATCAGAGGAACAGTTAATAAAAACTTAGTCTGAACACTACCCAAGACAACTGAGCGTGCAAAACGTCTTCCCCGCTTAGGGCAGACTGAAATAGCATGAGAGGCATCACCACAGTAGAAACATAACCCATTGCGCTTTCGAAACTCATGACGCTGTGTCCCAGAAACCACTCTATCACACTGCATGGATTCAGAAGCAGGTTCACAAGGCAACACTATTCCACGCATACTTCTCCGCTCACGCAAACGTCTGTCAATTTGAATCGCTAATGACATAGAATCATTGAGACCAGAGGGGACAGGGAATCCCACCATAACATCCTTTACATTATCTGACAGACCCTTCCGAAAAAGGGCTGCCAAAGCGTCGTCATTCCATTTGGTCAGGACTGCCCACCTACGGAATCTCTGACAGTATAACTCAGCGTCATCAAGCCCCTGATTTAATGCCAACAAGGCTTTTTCAGCTTGATCAGTGACATTAGGCTCATCGTACAATAACCCCAAGGCCTGAAAAAATGCATCAACATCACTCAAAACAGGATCCCCAGGTGTCAGGGAAAAAGCCCAATCCTGAGGATCGCCGCGCAGGAGAGAGATGACAATTTGAACCTGCTGCGCTGCGTTCCCTGAGGACTTAGATTTTAAGGCAAAAAACAATTTACAATTATTTTTGAAATTCAGAAACTTGGCTCGATCCCCCAAAAACAAATCTGGCATGGGAATCCTAGGTTCCACAACAGGCAACCTAGCAAGATAGGTAGCAATACTCCGAACCTCAGTGGCAAGCTGATCCACACGGCCAGACAACTGTGCAAACTCCATTGAGAGAAAAAATCCTCCCCAGCACCCAGAGATACAGAGGGAAAAAAAAAAAATGCAACAAACAGAAAAATATCTCTGACAACTCTGACAACCTTTTTTCTTTCACAATATTTTTCCCTTCTGTGAGTACCATTCAATTTTATTTGGGCCGGTGATACTGTTATGTTTCGGTAGCTGAGGAGTGCAGGTAAAAAAGGAAATACACCAGAGCAGTTGGAATCTATGAGATTGCAGTACCCTGACTAACCACCACAACTAGAGGCAACCGTGGAGCGTTCCTACGTTGGTCCTAGACGCCTCGTCACAGCCTGAGAAACTAACTACACCTAAAGATAGAAAGAGGAAAGCTATCTGCCCGGAGCAGATCCCCAAAGAACATAGAAAGCCCCAAACATGTAATGGCGGTTAGACAAGAAGAAATACTGACACAGACAGAAAATAGTATGAGCAAACGTTGGGGCCCAAACTACCTAAATAGAAAAGGATAGGAAGGGCACTTACTGCAATCCCAAAAAACCCTGAAAAGCACCAACTCTACTAATTTCAAAAACACCTGAGATCACACGACCTCTACCACCTAAATTAGTTCTCTGGTGTAACAAAATCAAAACAGCAGCCACTGAAAAAACTGGAAAAAGCAAATGTACAAACATCAGTGGCTGAACTAAACTGAGAGGGCAAAAGCCCCCGAAGGGGACCCTGAAGGCCCCCACAGAAGTGCAGGACAAAATGCAAAAATCAAGCACAAAAACAAAAAGAAGAAAATGTCTTATCTGTTAGCAGGAGATGCAGACACGACACAGCAGGCTACAAAGGAAACAAGAATCAAGGATTGAGACCAGAACAATTGATCACCGGCAACCTGATGGGAAGGTGACTCCCTTATATAAGACCAGTCAGTAACACTTGATTCCAAATCCTCACAATCTTCACTGGACAGTCCAGTACCGCTTGTAACCACCAGAGGGAGCCTCTGCTCAGAACTCATTTCAAGTCCATTCACAACAGGAAATCTTAGACGCCACTTTGATGCAACGGAAGGTGATCCCCTCCAGCAGTTATGCAGACATGTCTCTATTACTCCTCCATAGAGCTTATATTACCCCACATATTAAGTCTAGGATGTCTCCAGGGGGCACTTTCACCTGTTCCAAATGCTCGACAGGAAATACAGACATATTTCATCACATGTGGGGATGCCCCAAAGTGCAAAAATTATGGCAATCTATTCATGCTGAACTACAGAATCTTGGCGGGATAGTGTTCCCTCTGACTCCGCAATGGGCAATATTTAATATACTTGATAGCTCTCAACATAAACTCCCCAAACATGTTAAGGCCATGTTAATAATATGGGCCTCAGCTGCCAGGAAAAGTCTATTGCAACACTGGCTGGATCCATTGCCACCATCCAAATCTCTCATTTATTCTAAAATAATGTACATTTTTCAATGGACTGGCTGGATACCTTAACGAATAAAGAGAAATTGACCGGGAAATTTTTAACCACATGGTCATTCTTCATTCCATCTCTGACTCAAGACACTAGGGACAAATTAAAGTCAAATTTTGAAAATACTCAATGGTATCTTCTTCAGAAAATTAGTGGACATGATCCTATTCCTTAAAAATTTTGATGGTTGTCAATTGAATGCAGGGAAGTTATAGGGGTTTACATGTTGGGGGGATGGGAGGGTGGAGGGTAGCGGGGGGGACATTTACGAATATTATACTTATGTGACAAGTTTGACATCTTTAAATTTGTTTGACTTACTTGGTGGCAATGTTCCTTAATTCATCACATTGAGTTTTAAGTATGTAATTTCAGATTGTTACTTCATGACTTGTATGATTAAAAATTTACTGTAATACTTTTAAAATCAATAAAACATATTGGAAAAAAAAAAAGAAAGAGTAGTTCAAATGCAAAGGGATATGTTGGGTTAAAGAACAATCGATGAGGTAAAGTCAGTTCACTTGGGTAACTTATCCTGTCAGTCGTTTCTCAGGCCGTGGGTGTTGCTGATCGGACAGTAGAGCCAACAACGGCTGGCGCAGTGCTTGTTTGGTGAGGTCCTGTAGATAATGATGATCCGTCTTCTGACGCCTTTAAATTTTTCACTCTTTGTTTCATTGCAGCCAGGGGCGTACATAGAAATCATGGGACCCCATAGCAAAAGTCTGAATGGGTCCTCCCTCAAAAAAAATAAAATAATCAATATTTCCACCCCACCCTCTAAGGTGCAAACTGCATCTACAATTTAACCCCCTCCTCCACCCTCCAAATTGTGTGCAGGGGCCTGCAGGCAGAATATTTCCCTCCAGCGCCCCCACTCTATAAAGTCAAACTGCAGCAGTGCAGCCACGATTTACCCCTAAAACTTGTGTGCAGCAGCCTGACATTATTTTCTAAGAAGTGCCAGTATAGCGGCAAAGGGACACATTAAAAAAAAAATTTCACCGCCGGGCCCAGCTCACTGTCTTGAGTCTCCACACAGCCTCAGCTCCTCACGCTCCGCCTCCAACAGCCGGTAGCCACCCTCACATGTGCAACTACTTCCGGCCTGGCCCAGCATACACTGCTCTCTCTGGCTGTAAAGTTATGTCAACCAGGAGGCGTGGTGTCCTTATGCAAATCCAGCCAGAGAGTTCAGCCGGGAGCAGTGCAGAACTAGAAAGAAGGAGTTAGGAGGAGCCAGGTACAGAGTGATGGCGGCGCGCACATTTAATTAAAGGCACACTGCACAGCACAGCCATTGCGGTCCGACTCCGGCGGGCCCCCTCGCCCCTCGGGGCCCTATAGAAGTCACGTGGCCTGCCGCCATTGGCGGTATGCCACTGATTGTGGCCATTTGGTAAATTAAAAAAAAGTTCATTGTTTCTCATTAATGTACACTCTGCACCCCATCTTGACTGAAAAAAACAGAAATGTAGAAATTTTTGCAAGTTTATTAAAAATTAAAAACTGAAATATCACATGGTCATAAGTATTCAGACCCTTTGCTCAAACACTCATATTGTCATGTATAGTGTACAGTTCCTATAGCGTCTTGTGCTTGGGTGCGAGGAAAACACAGGAGACATAGGTTGAAATGAAATGACTTGTATTACTTCATACAAGCATGCTGAAAAGTTCACACAGTTTGCAGGAACAGCGACAGGAGACACAGCAGGCCAGAGTAACTTCAAGCACTACAATAAATCTCCAAAGCAGGTTCAGGATCTCTTCTCTGTACCGTAATTCCTCTGCAAACATGGATTCACCAAACAGCAGGTTTCCAGAGTCCAAAAGTGTTCCAAGGTTCCTCAGTAGGGAATAGCTGGAGTACAAGTCCAAGGCTTCCAGGAGTCAGGTCACAGACTGACTGAGGCTTGTTTCAGGAGCACTGATTGTTCAGCTGAGGCTGCTTAAGAAGCAAGAGGGAAGAATCAGGGCGGGAACATGAAAACTGGAAACTCCATATTAACTGAGGGCAAGAGCTGCAGAAAGACAGAAAGCAAAATGGCCGACAAAAACTGAGTTTCAAGGAACATGTCAACAGAGACAAAGAACCTTACACATATTTCAGTGACATGCTGTCTATTTCCTTGTTATCCTCCTTGAGATGGTTCTACTCCTTCATTGGAGTCCAGCTGTTTAATTAAACTGATAGGACTTGATTTGGAAAGGCACACACCTGTCTATATAAGACCTCACAGTGCATGTCAGACCAAATGAGAATCATGAGGTCAAAGAAACTGGCCAAGGAGCTCAGAGACAGAATTGTGGCAAAGCACAGATCTGGCCAAGGTTACAAAAGAATTTCTGCAGTACTCAAGGTTCCTAAGAGCACAGTGGCCTCCATAATCCTTAAATGGAAGAAGTTTGGGACCACCAGAAGTCTTCCTAGACCTTGCCGTCCAGCCAAACTGAGCTATCGTGGGAGAAGATCCTTGGTGAGAGAGGTAATGAAGAACCTCAATATCACTGTGGCTGAGCTCCACAGTTGACTTTGTGGAATTTTCTCCCATCTCCCTACTGCATCTATCACTGCAGCCCTCCACCAGTCGGGCCTTTATGGCAGAGTGGCCTGACAGAAGCCTCTCCTCAGTGCCAGACATATGAAAGCCCACATAGAGTTTGCTAAAAACACACGAAAGACTCCCAGACTATGAGAAATAAGATTCTCTGGTCTGATGAGACGAAGATAGAACTTTTTGCTGTTAATTCTAAGCGGTATGTGTGGAGAAAACCAGGCACTTCTCTTTACAGAGATATCCTGGATGAAAACCTCTTCCAGAGTGCTCTGCAGTCTGGACCTGAGACTTGGCGGAAGCTTCACCTTCCAATAAGACAATGACCCTAACCACACAGCTAAAATAACAAACGAGTGGGTTCAAAACAACTCTGTAACCATTCTTGACTGGCCAAGCCAGAACCCTGACCTAAACCCAATTGAACATCTCTGGAGAGACCTAAAAATGGATGTCCACCAACGTTCACCATTCAACCTGATGGAACTGGAGAAGATCTGCAAGGAATAATGGCAGAGGATCCCCAAATCCAGGTGTGAAAAACTTGTGGCATCATTACCAAGAAGACTCAGCTAGCTACTAGCTCAAAAGGGTGCTTCTACTCAATAGTGAGCAAATGGTCTGAATACTTATGACCATGTCATATTTCAGTTTTTCTTTTTTAATAAATTTGCAAAAAATTCTACATTTCTATTTTTTTTTCAGCCAAGATGGGGTGCAGAGTGTACATTAATGAGAAAATAAAATGAACTTTTTTGAATTTACCAAATGGCTGCAATGAAACAAAGAGTGAAAAATTTAAAGGGGTCTGAATACTTTCCATACCCACTGTATTTGAAGCAGTATATTGTATTGTATAGTATAGTATAAAACCCCAAAACTGAATACTTCGGGAGTAATGGGAATAAAATAAGAGCAAGAACTGGCCACTTTTGACCTGGTGAAAGGCCCCTCTTTAAGTTACAATTCACCACTGTTTTTTCCAAGATGCTATCCATTATGTTATTGGAAAAGTCTGCTGCAAGTGAGACCCTGGACTTCCAAGACTCTGCTGAACTGTACTTATCAACTTGGACATTTGGTTCAGTAGAACCAAGAAGGTTCCAATATTGGAGTTGTTTTATGGCCATAAGGAAAGCCTTAGGCCAGCCATATACATTAGATGGCTATTTGCCAAATTATGCTTTGACCCAGAGCCATCTCAGCCTACAGTTCCATACACAGAAGCCCTCACAGAAGCGCTCATGGGAAAGCTGTTGGCCGACATCTCAGTCAGTGGCTTTTCTCATGGAGAACAATGCGTTCTGAAGTCTGAAATCGGACATGCACGATTGACATCTGACCCGAACATCAGTCGGCCAGTGCCCTGTCCTTCAACATTAGAATGTCGTCGGAACCCGTTGATATCGGTGGGTTTGGCTGATTTTGTTCTGATGTGCATTAGGACCTTTTTGCTACCAACATCAGGTACATAGCTCACATCTTAAAATAGCAATCATGGTCACTGAGGGTGCGACGCGACCATCAGTGAACTCAGGATGCCTTCCGATACCAACTCTGAGATATACAGTGCGGGAAAAGTATTTGATCCCTTGCTGATTTTGTAAGTCTATATTTTTAAGGGTGGGTTAATTTTAAAATTGAGAGATAGAATATCAAAAATAAAATCCAGAAAATCACATTGTATAAATTATATAAATTTATTTGCATTTCCATGTACTTATTTCCCCCACTATATTAGTGGGCAGAGAACCGCCGGCTGCATGCACCACAATAGCTATACATGCCACCAACCAGTCAGAGGCCGTCATCTGATGTCAGTGTGCTCATGGGCTCATGTGCTTGCCATGCACGACTATGGAGTATGAAGAAGATGCAATGTGTGACATGGGAACAAGGGCAAGTGAGAGGAATCTTTTCTTTTATTTTTCATATTTTAAGAGAACATGATGGGGACATTATTATAGGAAGGTGGACTTTATTTCTGGATGGAGGCCAATGTGGGAGACATTGTTATTGGACAGGAGACATTATTACAGGAAGGGGCCAAGATGAGGGACATCATTACAGGATGGGGTATATTATTATATTATAGTGATCAAGATGGAGGACATTATTACAGGAACCCGTACATCTGACCAACATACTTGCGAGGACCCAGGTCTAAATTTTGCACTGGAGTCCACAGAACTCGAATTACAGTAGATTACTGCTTACAATATATTATATAATTATGCTTTCCATTTCCTTGTTTGTTCCTGTACCTTAGAACAGTAAATATAAAGAAATGCCTTATCAGCAATTTATATTGCTGCTACAATCCTAATTGTTGGTACAATTAAATTCACTTATTTTCTTCTGATTATTTTTCAGCCGTATTTCCTCTAACCTTTAACCTGTCTAGTGCATTTGGCCGTCACTGCGTTCTTTATCATGCTTGGAGATGTTGGCATTGATGTTCACCGCTGACTACAGTAACTCCAAAGCCTATTCATGTAATCAGTTGTGTATTTTCCCGGAGCTCGTCGGGGATCTGAGTAAATTATGATACGATGAAAGCTGTGGGCATAAAATGAATCAATAATACAGTAGGAGGCTTGCAGATTGAGATAACTTTATATTCATAACTTTGTTTAGGAACATCATAACTAACTAAAGTTGACGGGAAGAAAGAGTCAATTTACTGCCAATTAGTGTTTGCTGTTGCATATATATCTCCTGCATTGAACAACAACTGAGACAATCATCAAGAGAAAGGAAAATGATCTAAGATCCATTTAGGGATTCCATAAAATAAAAATGCAAATCGTTATTCCATACATTGAAATCCAATGTAGATCCAAAATGGAGAAAACAAAAATATAACATACCTACACGTTTCATACAAATAAGGCATACTGCCGAAACGTGTTGGTATGCTAATTTTTTTTTCTTTTCATGTGAGATTCATCTTGGAATTACATTGGATTTTAATTCATAAAATAAAGATTAGCCTTTTTATTCTACAGATTTCCTAAATGGATCTTGGATCTTTTTTCCTTTCTAGACCTGCTCATCCTGTAGGAAAAATATACCTTTATATCTGCTCGAAAATCAACCAAGAGCTTTCACATACACACTCTATATTTCTATTTCAAATACTAAGAAAATGCCTGAGGTCTAATTGGTACGAGTCACAATTCTAGATTTACTGTATACAATCTAACTAAAGTAATTACATTACAGATGAAAAGGTCAAATGTTTTATTCAGCACATTCAGTACGTATCCACAGTGCAGGGAGAAAAAGTAAGAAGCTCTGTGTTAATGTCTTCTCCAAGAGCTACCGTTATTGGCAAAATGAGTTTGTTAAGAAGATGAAATTGGAAGTGTTGGTTTCACAGGTAATTTGTCCATTACATTAAGGATGGATTCACATATCTATGTTTCATGGTCCGAGTAAGGTCTGGGATGCACAAATCGGCCGAACTCAACAGCCTCATATATGAGTCTATGTATATATGTCTAGTTGGGTTTAGGAGACCAGCAGCCTGTCTGTGCATCACAATCTGTACTGTGAACGCCAAAACATGGATTTGTGGACCGTGCTTAGGTACACAAGGCCATCAAGGAAAAAACTTTCAGAAGACTTGTTACATAAGAACATAAAGCTAGATGAGGCTACAAAAGCATCAGTCCTAAAGACCTGGGTTTACATTAATCCACGATTAGGCAAATACTAGTGGAGAAAATTCAGAACTGTTGAAGCTTTCCCTAGAAATGGGCATCTTGTTCCTCCTAAAGATGACAAAGTACCCAAGGGTAGCAGCAGAGGACCTACAGAAGACGCTGCAAACACCTCTGTTTATGTGTCTTCTAAAAGAAAAGCACTCAACATGAACGGTAGTAGTGGAAGGACATCACAATGAAAATATTATGGTCCATCTCAAATTTGCCCAAACTGGATGCTCCATAATGTTTCTTGTAAAAAGCTCTATGGACAGATGAGAGAAAAGTATAATTTGTAACACAAATGCTCAACTCTAAATTTGGAGGAAATATAAAGGAAAGTGAATTTAAGAAGCATGAAATAAATGAAAGGGGTTGTCTAGCCATACACAAAAAAACTAAATAAAGTTAAAAATAGTTTTATAACTTAGTAATATAGTTTAATTATGTCAGATGCCCTGAACCTTTTGTAGCTGCTCCAGTCCCGGCAGGTTAATTTCCAGTGCTGGGATCAACACGACAGTATTTCCTTTGTCGGCACATAACCATACCAGTGTGTGATGGGGACCGGCTGACTGGCTTATTTCAATATTTAAGCCAACTCCCTTCTCAGGAAACTGCTGGGATTCACCCAGGATTGTAGGGGCCACCAGAAGATCAGGGCACCTAGCATAATTGAAATATGCTGCTAAGTTATATAACATTTATTTGTTTCATTTTTGGGTTGCTGGACATTTTAATATTGGTTCAATATTTGGAAAATGTTGTAATTGATGCCATAAAATTTACTAAACAAAGCAATAATTTATGAGAAAAATACAGTGTGTTGGAATGATGGTTTTCTTGATAGACAGTAAAAGCTAACACCTTTGTGATTCTTTAAAAAAAATCTCCAATCCGTCAAGAGTTGATGTGTAGTCTCACCGGAATGACCTAAATGCTAAGTTTACTTTTTTCCACTATACCCATGTTGGTTGTATCTTTACTTATTTTTGGTTCTAAGCTGTAGGTAGATGTCAAGTTCTACGGCTCGTCTTCTAGTTTCTGACGAGGAGGTTGAGGAAGGTAAGATCACCGGTCTTTCTATCATGCCTGACATGCTGTGTGATTTGTTCTTACAGAGAGACCAGTGCTTCAAAGTCGGCATTCATTAGACGGCACAAGACTGATGGACAAGGTTGAATCCGCTCAGCCCCTCTGGATCACACTTGCTCTACAGAAGCAAAAAGGATTCCGCGAGCAGCAAGCATCCAGGGAGGAGAGGAGACAAGCTAGAGAGGCCAAGCAAGCTGACAAACTAGGGAAAGAAATTGTAATTTTGATTTATTATTTCTCAAATTAAATATCTAAACAAATAATACTTTATATATTAATATATTTAAATAATTAATAACACCTTAAAGGTGTGGTCCGAAACACAAAGTAATTTTCATCCTAAATCTCTATCTATGTAATGTCATAATCTAATCTATTTTCTAATATACACTGCTCAAAACATAAAGGGAACACTCAAAAATCATCAATGGATATCAAATTTATTAACCAATGGAGGCCTGGATTTGGAGTCACACCCAAAATTAAAGTGGAATGTAATGTCCTTAAAACAAGTCAAAATGATGCTCAGTAGTGTATGTGGCCTCTAGGAGCCTGTATGACCTCCCTACTGTACAATGTCTAGGCATACTCCTGATGAGGCAGCAGATGGTCTCCTGAGGGATCTCCTCCCAGACCTGAACTAAAGCATCCACCAACTCCTGGAGAGTCTGTGGTGCAATATGACGGTGGATGGAGCGAGACATGATGTCCAAGATGTGCTCAATCGGATTCAGGTCTGGGGAACGGGTGGGCCAGTCCATAGCTTCAATACCTTCATCTTGCAGGAACTGCTGACACACTCCAGCCACATGAGGTCTGGCATTGTCCTGCATTAGGAGGAACCCAGGGCCAACCGCACCAGCATATGGTCTCACAAGCGGTCTGAGGATCTCATCTCGGTACCTAATGGCAGTCAGGCTACCTCTGGTGAGCACATGGAGGGCTGTGTGGCCCTCGAAAGAAATGCCACCCCACCTCATTACTGACCCACTGCAAAACCAGTCATGCTCTCCACAGCATCTCCAGACTCTGTCACATGTGCTCAGTGTGAACCTGCTTTCGTCTGTGAAGAGCACAGGGTGCCAGTGGCGAATTTGACAATCCTGGAGTTCTGGGTGTTCTGTGGCAAATGCCAAGCGTCCTGCATGGTGTTGGGCTGTGAGCACAACCCCATGTGTGGAAGTCGGGCACTCTGACCATCCTCATGGAGTTGGTTTCTAACCGCTTGTGCAGACACATGCACATTTGTGGCCTGCAGGAAGTCATTTTGCAGGGCTCTGGCAGTGCTCCTCCTGTTCCTCCTTGCACAAAGGCGGAGGTAGCAGTCCTGCTGCTGGGTTGTTGCCCTCCTACGGCCCCCTCCACATCTCCTGGTGTACTGGCCTGTCTCCTGGTAGCGCCTCCAGCCTCTGGACACTACGCTGACAGACACAGCAAACCTTCTTGCCACAGCTCACATTGATGTGCCATCCTGGATGAGCTGCACTACCTGAGCCACTTGTGTGGGTTGTAGAGTCCATCTCATGCTACCACGAGTGTGAAAGCACAACCAACATTCAAAAGTGACCAAAACATCAGCCAGAAAGCATTGGTACTGAGATGTGGTCTGTGGTCCCCATCTGCTAAACTACTCCTTTATTGAGGTTGTCTTGATAATTGCCAATAATTTCCATCTGTCTATTCCATTTGCACAACAGCATATGAAATTGATTGTCCATCAGTGTTGCTTCCTAAGTGGACAGTTTGATTTCACAGAAGTTTGATTTACTTGGAGTTATATTCTGTTGTTTAAGTGTTCCCTTTATTTTTTTGAGCAGTGTACTTTAACTAAAAATTGCCTACATTCCCTCACTACTGTAACTGCTTTTTCTAACTGCTTTTTTCTACTTCTTTTTTGAGGACTCTTCACTTGAGAATCCTAGTGCATGCCAGGCTACTCAAACGAAGTGTCATAAACGAACAGTGGCTGCGGTTCCTGCCCCAGCCTCTGCCCCCTCCCTGAAACAAAGCATCACCAGTGACCTCTGTTTCAGGGGCTGGGCTAGCTCCTGTGTCAGTTGTCAATTCCAACTTATGCTCAGTAGATTCATGTCACTGTGCAATATGCACAATGACAGTGCGCTCGCTCGCCAACTCTGATTAGAAGGAACCAGCGAGAGTGCACTGTCAGTACGCATTGTAAGAAGAATACAATGCATGTAGAAACCAGCGTCACCCCCTCAAGTGGCATCGCTAATTTTTTCACTAACAGGACTTACTAGCAATTGTTTTATTTGTGAGAAATAGTATTGTTTTTTTTTTTATAAAAGGTACTTACTTATAGATATATATATTTTTTGCGATGTGAATAAACAAGAGATTTTTGCCATATTTTTTCCATTTGCAGTTCACTTTGAATATTATATTAACTTAATTTAAGTTATTAGCTATGTAGGTAGCTAGTCAGAGTGTTTTTTGTTTATATGTAGAGTATAAAATGTTATTTTCTTTGACAAGACTGCGCCTTTGTATTTTTTTCTGGATATCTTTTAAATATGATTTTACATTTTATCTTTAAACAATTGATATATTAAGATATTCATGTGTGCAGTCAATAGGATCAGTGTAAGGATCTGTTCACGTGTCCTGTTACGGATCCAGAATAAAAAAACATGGATCCCTTACAAACCGAGCACAAATGGATCCATTTACAAATGGACATTTTTCTTCTGTTTTGCATCTGTTTTTTTCCGTTTGTAATAGACGTGTTTCTGAATGGATCTCTCCTCCCTGCACATACTAGGATGGTCAGTCACGCCGCTGTGGGCATGATCCCAGTACGCTCAAGCGATGATGGCACAGTGGTCCCTTACTAGTCACCCTGCAGACAGGGAGAGCTGAAAAGTTTTCACATGGTTTTTAAACACTCCCATTTAGTGTTTAGGTAAAACACAGGGAACATTAAAAACTGTATTGAGAGGCTGATAAAGCACTCCTTATACTCACTAAGGGTCAATTCTGTGCCCAAGAGACCTTTAAGAGATTAAAATGTAAACTTTTTAACAAGCCTTGCAATGCTCCTCTGGGAATTTAAATATGCTAACAGGCTCTTCAGAGAAGAAGAGGACTTGATCTCTAGCGCCACCTATTGGATGTAGCTACCCTACAGGTGAAATGTTCCCCCATCAGAGGCTCTCATACAGGCAAATCAGATTTCTTGTTTTGCGCTGAGGAGGGGCAAACACCACGAAACACGTATCTGCAAATGGAGTTTCTGGTTTGGCTATTATCCTAAGTCATGTGACAAGGCTTGATACTGACTTTTATAATTGCTAGATACCATAGGTGGCGCTAGTGATCAAGTCCTCTTCTGCTCTAAAGAGGCTATTTACATATCTTTTTAACAGACGAAGTTCCTCTCACATCCATACTCAGCCCCATTTACGGACATGGACTGGTATAGTTCTCTGTATACAGTTAGGTCCATAAATATTTGGACAGAGACAACATTTATCTAATTTTGGTTCTAGACATTACCACAATGAATTTGAAACAAAACAAATCAGATGCAGTTGAAGTTCAGACTTTCAGCTTTCATTTGAGGGTATCCACATTAAAATTGAATGAAGGGTTTAGGAGTTTCAGCTCCTTAACATGTGCCACCCTGTTTTTAAAGGGACCAAAAGTAATTGGACAATTGACTCCAAGGCTATTTCATGGACAGGTGTGGGCAATCCCTTCATTATATCATTCTCAATTAAGCAGATAAAAGGGCTGGTGTTGATTTGAGGTGTGGTGTTTGCATTTGGAAGGTTTAGCTGTGAAGGAAACATGCGGTCAAAGGAGCTCTCCATGCAGGTGAAACAAGCTATCCTTAAGCTGCAAAAAAACAGAAAAAACCCATCCGAGAAATTGCTACAACTTTAGGAGTGGCAAAATCTACAGTTTGGTACATTCTGAGAAAGAAAGAAAGCACTGGTGAACTCATCAATGCAAAAAGACCTGGGAGCCCACGGAAGACAACAGTGGTGGATGATCGCAGAATACTCTCCATGGTGAAGAGAAACCCCTTCACAACAGCCAACCAAGTGAACGACACTCTCCAGGAGGTAGGCGTATCAATATCCAAATCTACCATAAAGAGAAGACTGCATGAAATTAAATACAGAGGGTTCACTGCACGGTGCAAGCCACTCATAAGAATCAAGAATAAAAAGGCTAGGCTGGACTTTGCTAAAAAACATCTAAAAAAGCCAGCACAGTTCTGGAAGAACATTCTTTGGACAGATGAAACCAAGATCAACCTCTACTAGAATGATGGAAAGAGAAAAGTATGGCGAAGGCGTGGTACAGCTCATGATCCAAAGCATACCACATCATCTGTAAAACATGGCGGAAGCAGTGTGATGGCTTGGGCATGCATGGCTGCCAGTGGCACTGGGTCACTAGTGTTTATTGATGATGTGACACAGGACAGAAACAGCCGAATTAATTCTGAGGTATTCAGAGCCATACTGTGTGCTCAGATCCAGCCAAATGCAGCCAAACTGATTGGTCGTCGTTTCATACTACAGATGGACAATGACCCAAAACATAAAGACAAAGCAACCCAGGAGTTTATTAAAGCAAAGAAGTGGAATATTCTTGAATGGCCAAGTCAGTCACCTGATCTCAACCCAATTGAACATGCATTTCACTTGTTAAAGACTAAACTTCAGACAGAAAGGCCCACAAACAAACAACAACTGAAAAAGGCCTGGCAGAGCATCTAAAAGAAGGAAACACAGTGTCTGGTGATGTCCATGAGTTCAAGACTTCAGGCAGTCATTGCTAACAAAGGGTTTTCAACCAAGTACTAGAAATGAACATTTTATTTACAATTATTTAATCTGTCCAATTACTTTTGGTCCCTTTAAAAACAGGGTGGCACATGTTAAGGAGCTGAAACTCCTAAACCCTTCATCCAATTTTAATGTGGATACCCTCAAATGAAAGCTGAAAGTCTGAACTTCAACTGCATCTGAATTGTTTTGTTTCAAATTCATTGTGGTAATGTCTAGAACCAAAATTAGATAAATATTGTCTCTGTCCAAATATTTATGGACCTAACTGTATACCACCCATGTAGGTTCCTTGATGTTTCCATAGACTCCATAGTTTATAATAGCCAGCACGAAGATGATTGTACCTGACCTAGAGGACAGACATTCATTTAAATCCAGAAAGTAACAGATATTATTGAAAAATAATAAACTCATTGAGAAAAAGAAGATTATGAATTTATCAGAAATTACAAATCAATATGTCCCCAAATATTGTTTTTATAGACATCCAGTGTGCAAGCAGGAGAATACAGAAGCAGATCAGGATCCCTGCAGAAGCCAGTGCTCCAGGAAGAGAAGAAGTGTGAGACGGTGGCGACGAGACTCCAGCGCAGGGAACAGCTGCAGAAATCCAACACTCTTCCAACATCAGTCACAGGTACAAGTGTGAACAGAGCCATGGGCAGGGCCATCAGCTGCGTTAATCTAGTCATCCAGTGGGCCACTGAAGGCAATGGTACAGGAAAGGAGTCAATACATTTCTTCACTATGATGAGGCTGCAGTGATTCCCACATGTGATTTAGGGCTTAATACTGTGTATGTCTGGGCCTTCATTTTAGTGTTCCTTTTCTGTGTAACATTTAAAAAAATAATGGCATAATTTATTTATTTATTTAATTTCCAGCATCATTAGTTTTTAATTCCAAAAGTGTCCCGTTCTAGACACCGAAATCATGGTAAAAAGTGCAGAACTGTGATCGTTTGCGTATAGATCTGACTGTAAGTAATACTGTGGTGTGTATCCAGCATCACATCCACAGGTAATGATGAAAAGCAAAGTGCTTAATTATTCCAAGTTGAAATTAAAGATAAAAACTATTTTTAAAAATAGTGTAAAAAATATTCGGGATGAACCTTACGCATTTCGAACAATTCAGTTCTTACTCAGTACAATCCAGTGGGCCACTGAAGTCAAAGTTTTGTTGTACTATTTTTCAAGAATGTTTTAAATCTTTAATTTTACCATGGAATAACAAAGGACTGTGATTTTAATCATTACCTGTGGGCACGATGCTGGATACCACCCAACGTTTGCATCTTTACCTACTGCTGACACAGCTTCCATCCCTGCAACGCGTAAGGACAATATCCACCACCTGCAATTCCACCAGGCGAGCTGGATGTCAACCTGGATTTCATGTCTTGTACTCCAGTCACATCCAAGCTGCAGTAACAGTATGTCTTATACTCCAGTCACATCCAGAGCTGCAGTAACAGTATGTCTTATACTCCAGTCACATCCAGAGCTGCAGTAACAGTATGTCTTATGCTCTAGTTACATCCAGAGCTGCACTAACATTTATATACTTAGCCATTATGTTCAGGGCGTAACATGAAGGTGTGGTGTATTTTTTTAAAGGGAATAGTTTATTTCATAAAATTTGGGGCCATCAGTAGTTTTGAAAAAGAAAAGTCCATCTAACTCACCACCAGGTGCGCGGATCACAGCTGTGTGTGATAAGAGGAAAATAAAGAATCTTCCAGCTCCCACCATCCAAATACAATAATGGATGACTTTATTGAATAATCCACAATAAATATGGAAAAGACACGGAGTGAAGATATGCAACGCATTGAGATCAACCATGGCAACCATGAAGGAGGATCATAATTGATCTGAAACGCGTTGCATATCTACACTCCGTGTCTTTTTCTTATTTTTATGGATTATTCAATAAATTCATCCATTATTTTACTTGGATCATGGGAGCTGGATGTTTCTTTCTTTTCCATCCATGATTTCTGGTTTAGATGTCCAGAAATAATGTAAATGTAGGTTAGGAAGCCTGAAGGGCTCACATGAGTCGCCCGCCAGGCCGTGGGGTACCCGGCACCGAGCCGTCGATTGCTATGGGGATGTCACGGTAGCTGCAGCTCGGTCCGTGGCCCTGGGACTCACTAAAAAGGGGGTTGTATTTACAGGGGATAATGTCACTTGAATCGTGACGCCACCTGTGGTGTTTGGGGAGGCTCACCAGCGCTGCAGCAGTCCACTGAAGCCGATGTTGTGGCAGCTAGATGGAATCGCTCCCCACAGGTGGAGCGGCCTTCAGGCAGCGTATGGGGATTGATGCAGGATGGAGGGGTCCGGCAGGATAGGAACAAGAAAGGGGAACACACACAAGTCACTTCGGTACCTTTAATGGAGATAATGCAGGAACATCCCGGGCACTGTAGGGTGAAGGGTGCACATCCAGATTCTCCCAGTGAGCAGGTATAGGCCTCCTGTTTCTTGCCTCTCTGTAATAAGTTTCCGACCTGCATGTAGCTAGGGCTGACTTTGTCTCTATCCTGCACCCGGCTGACCTTGTGGTAGGGCCTTCTCTTGGGGTACACTTTCCTTGCTTGCTTTTCCCTGCCTGCCGGGACTTCGTGTCCCCTGGCTCTGTTACGTATCAGCTCTGTAGTGCTCCTGAGACCTGTAGTCCTCAGAATTCCGGTTTTCTCCTACTGGATCGTGGGGATCCCTGTAGGCTCGGACCCGGCGTCCGGTATGTACTTGCTGGGGTGAGTTGGTAAGGCTCTTCTGCCCCTTTACTACTCTCACCTCTTGCCTTCGACCCTCACTAGGCTATACACACTGGCAGTTGGTGGGCTGCCTCTTCTGCCGCTCTCTAGAGCGTCGACACGCTCCTAGCTCTCTAGTCTGATCTGCTAGACTAGACTCCAGAATAAACTCCAAACTACTCCAAACTAGAATGAGCTCTCTTCCTGTCTTCACCCTCTTTTATATCCCTATCAGGCTCCCTCTGGTGGACTGAGGAAGGGTGAAGGTGTATGTAGTGAGACCTCTAGTGGACGAATCCTTCATGCACCCTTCTAGGATATGTGAAACCGAGCGCAGCTGGGCTCCACATTCCCCCCTAGTAGAGCTCAGCACTCCCAGGCTGAAGTACATTTTTTTTTTTTACAAAACATAACATTAAACAATTACCATCTACAATCTTCCCTTAATGGGAGGCGAGAACTCTTGAACGTTGCATCAAAAGATAAATAACTATATACATGGCAAAAGCAGTTAGAAAATGAGCAACCAAAAAGTCCGAGTCTCTTTTGGAAAGGTTACTCAAAGGGTAATAGAAAGCAATTGAGCAGTGTCCATTTCACTTGAATTGTCACTAGGAGAAAAAGACAAAATTAATAAGTAACTAAGTCAAGGCATAATAGAAATAACAATATGATACAATAATATACAGTACCCCAATGGCAACTGTTTACATCTGTTAGGAAGTCAACTAATCTCTATACCTAGCAGGGGTTTGACCTCTTGTGCTACGTATTGATCTGCGTGGTGCGGTGGTCTGAGATGTATCAGTTAGCCTGTCTGTTCTACGTGCGAGTGAGTTGTAGAATTGCCTTAACCTCTCTACGGGACTGGCAAGTATACTATGGGCTGGGCCATCTGGCTCTGTTTCTGCAGGGGATCCTTCTTCCTGGGATTCTTCTTGAGCAGGCTCTTCTGCGGCACTAGGCTCTTCTGCAGCACTTACAGGTTCAACTTGCTGTGGAGGTTCTTCTGGCTGTTGGAAGAATTGGAGTACTGGAATGATGACTGCTTCTCCGATTCGAGGCCAATCTGCTGGAAAATCTCCTAATTCAGTATGTATGACTGCTGCTTCAGGTTCCTCCAAGGTATTTAAAGGCACTTCTTCTTGGAGCTTTAGCAGATCTGGATACAACTTCAGGTGATCCCTGGATACAGTTGCAGTCGTTCTCCCTCCATCTTTACTGATCAAACACGTTTTTCTGTTATCAAACCTTGAATTCAACACAGTGTAGGGCTCTCATTCCCATTGATCATCGAGTTTGTGCATCCTTCTCTTTCTTTTCAGCACAACTTCACCAGGTGTGAAGGGTTCTGCGGGCGCACTTTTTTTGTAGTGATTCTCTTGCTTGTCCCTCGCTCGAGTGAGACTATCTTCAACGCAGGCCTGTACTTTTCTGTACTGTTCCTGTCTGGTCGTATCCCAATCCTCGGTGGTCACATCTGCTTCGGGCTCTACCACACCAAGCTCCAGATCCATGGGCAGCTTTCCTGGTCTTGCCCGCATGAGATAGGCTGGGGTGCAATTGGTGGAACTCACAGGTATGTGATTGTACAGATCTACCAGGTCAGGTAGTAGGTCCGGCCACTGATTTCTCTCAAGTGGTAAGGTCTTCAGCAGGTCAATGACGATGTGATTCATCTTTTCACAGAGACCATTGGTTTGTGGGTGGTACGGTGTGGTCCTTATCTTTTTAAATCCGTACAGATGGCGGAAGTCTTTGAACAATTTGGCTTCGAATGCTGAGCCTTGGTCAGTTAGCACCTGCTCAGGGTATCCATGGGGTCTGCAGAAATACGCTTGGAACGTCTTTGCTGCTGTCTCTGCCATCAGGTCTTTGACAGGGGCGACCACCAGGAACCTGGAGTAGTGATCCACCATGGTCAGGGCATAGGAGTATCCTGACCGGCTGGGTGACAACTTGACATGGTCCAAGGCCACGATCTCCAGGGGTCGAGTCGTCCTGATGGGTTGCAGAGGTGCCTTCTGGCTGCTGTAGTCTTTTCTTCTAAGGCCACAGGGTCCACAGTCTTTGCACCACCTCTCAATGGAGCTGCGCATTCCCACCCAGTAGAAACGACACTTCAACAGGGTCTCTAGCTTCTTCCAGCCAAAGTGCCCCGCATGATCGTGGTAGGCTTCCAACACCATCAGGATGTCCGTTCTGGGGACTACTATCTGCCATACCATCTCATGGGTTTTTGGATTGACGTACCTCCGGCACAGCTTCTCACGATAGATAAACAGCCAGCTTCTCTCATTCCACAGCTGCCTTGCTTGTGGAGGTGCATCCTTCTCCAAGGAGGAACCTTCTTGAGTTATCAGCTCCTTGATACGGCTGACAACCGGATCACTGTTCTGGGTCTCTTTCCAACTGTGGTGAGGCAGGTAGTTCAATCTCCTCCAGGTCGTCCACTTCTTCTGTGTCTGACTCGTGAGGCATCCTGGACAGGGCATCAGCGTTGGCGTTCTTGCGGCCTGCCCGGTACTTGATTGTGAATTGGTAGTTTGACAGCCGAGCCATCCAGCGTTGTTCCATGGCTCCCAGCTTGGCTGTTTCAAGATGCGTCAAGGGGTTATTATTAGTGTAGGCAGTGAACTTGCTGGAGGCTAGGTAATGCTTAAACCTTTCCGTGATGGCCCCGACCAGCGCTAGGAACTCCAACTTGATGCTGCTATAGTTTTTTGGGGTTCCTGACGGTCGGGCGGAGTTTCCTGCTTGCATAGGCAATGACTTTCTCTAGGCCATTTTGCTTCTGACTTAGGACAGCTCCCAGTCCTTCATTGCTGGCATCAGTATACAGCAGGAACGGTTGGCTGTAGTCAGGGTAGGCTAGGATCTCGTCACCTGTCAGGATCTCCTTCATTTCCTGAAATGCTTCAGCCTGTTCTTTACCCCAGTGGAATGGAGAATTTCTGCTCTTGAGGGACTGTCCCACCAGGAGGTCTTGCAGAGGTCCTGCTTTCTTAGTGTAGTCTTTTACAAACCTCAGGTAGTATCCTGTCAGTCCCAGGAACTGACGCACCTCCTTGAGGTTCTTCGGCTCCTGCCATTTCTGGATGGCAGTGACCTTCTCAGGATCTGACGTCACTCCCCCTGAGCTGACAATGTGTCCCAGGTACTGTACCTTTTGCTTGAGCAGGTGGCACTTTGAAGGCTTCAGTTTCATCCCATACTGGGACAGTGACTCAAATACCTCTGCCAGGTGCTTCAAGTGATCTTCATACGTTTTGTAGTACACAATTACGTCGTCCAGGTATAGTAACACAGTCTCGAAGTTGAGGTGTCCCAGGCAGCTCTCCATCACTCTCTGGAATGTTCTGGGAGCACTGGTGAGTCCAAACGGCATTCTGCCAAACTCACAGAGTCCCATCGGGGTGGTGAAGGCCGTCTTCTCCCGATCCTCCTCAGCCACAGCTACTTGCCAGTACCCACTAGTGAGGTCAAGGGTGGAAAAGTAATTAGCAGACTTTAAGGCAGCTAGGGATTCCTCAATATGTGGTAAAGGGTATGCATCTTTATGTGTAATGCGATTTACTTGTCTGTAATCCACACACATTCTCATGCTTCCATCCTTTTTCCTGACTAGAACTAGGGTAGCTGCCCAGGGACTACAACTATCCCTTATCACCCCTGCTTCCTTCATGTCACGCAACATCTCCTTGGCTTTCTGGTAGTGTGCTGGTGGTATAGGCCTGTACCGTTCCTTAATGGGGGGATGGTTGTCTGTGGGGATGTGATGTTGTACCCCCTTAATCTTCCCAAAGTCAAGTGGGTGTTTGCTAAAGACTTGTGCGTATTCCTGGACCACCCGATGTACCCGTATCTGGTGAGCTGGAGTGGTGTCTGTCCCAACATGGATCTGCTGACACCAATCCTCCACCTTGGTTGTCGGGCCGTTATCCTCCACTGGTTTTGGGGAGGTTAAGGACTCTGTCATGTGAATGGAGTTATTATCTACAGCATGTAACTTGGCAACAGTGGCATAACGTGGTAATTTGACTTAATCTTCCCCCCAGTTGAGAAGACGGACGAGCACCCTCCCATTGCGCACATCCACTACCCCTCTGGCAGTTAAGAGTGTAGGTCTGTGCTCTGAACAAAGGGGTTCAACTACTGCTTGGTAGCTCTGTCCTTTCAGACCTGCTCTACACCAAATAAGCATTTCACTCATTGTGGGAATCACAATGGGGTTCGGGTCTGTTACCCGCACATTACCAATCTCACCACCGGTCAGTTCCACTTGCTGCTGGCACATCAGGGCCCGGATCTCCTTCTGGATCACTCTCTTCTGCCCCGGTCTGGCAACATCGGCGAGCTGTTGGAGTAAAAACACAACCTCCTCCAAACAGTTACCAATAACATTAGTGCCTAGTACCACATTCAGTCCATTTTCCTCATTAACTGTTTTTACTACAATAAGTCCCTGGTCCTTTAATTCCACCCTCCCCACTTTTACATCTACGTTTTTAGCCCCCAGTAAGTCAAGAGGGAGGCCGTTAGAGGCGTATACTGCAAAGTCGGGTTTGGGGGTTGGAGACTGTCCATGGACCAGTATCTGTTGTAAAGGATATCAGGTATGATGGTTACCTGGGATTCAGTGTCCAGCAGGGCAGGTATTGCGATGCCATCCAGTATGATGGATAGAAAAGGTCTTACTACCACAAACCTGCGGTACCAGTCTGAGGGGCCTGATGAGTCTATTCCTGGGTGCTGGCCCTCGGACCCAGGGTTTGCTCGTTTAAAGGACACTGGCGTGCGGTGTGACCTTCTTTCTGGCAGCGGTAGCAAATGATCTCTCGGTGCGAAGGGCGTTGATCATTGGTCTTTCCTGGGGGTGGCGTTGTCCTCCTCCTGGATGGCGACGTCCTATTTCTCCTCCGGTCCATCCAGGGGACATCCTCAGGGCAGTCGGCTAGCAGGATCTTTCCTTCTGACTCCGGTCCCGTCCGCAGTTGCATGGCACTCATTACAGTGGCCAGGTTTTTGGTCAGCTGGCGCACTTCTGAGCGTAGACAGTCCAGCTCAGTAGGGGGCGTTGCCTGCGTTTTGGCTTCAGCCACCAGCGGGGAAAAGGTAGGCGCTACTTGGGTAAGAGAGGCCTTACCCGGTAATGCTGGTCTGCCTGATCTGCCATTTCCAGGGGTTGCAGTCCCTTTATAGCCATATCTTTAAGGGCATCAAAGGTGGCATCGGGATGATCCAAGGACCACCAACGCACGGTCCTGCTCTCCGCTTGGGACCTTAGCCCCCGGACAAATTGTTCTTTTAGCATTTTACTCTCTTGGTGACGCTCATTGGATTAACCTGTTTGAGAGCTCACAGGGCCCCTTGTAAACGGCAGGCATAGTCCCGAATGCTGTCCTCCGGTTTTTGGGAGCATTGGTAGAACCTCATCCGAGGTCTGCTTCAGTGCGGTCCTCAAAGGCAGTCTGTAACTTTTCAAAAATTGCGGGCACTGACTCCTGGTCTGCAGCCGACCAAGTCTCTACTTCTCTTTCTGCAGCACCAGTCAATTGTCCCACTACCACTGCAGCCCTTTGCTTATCTGACATAGAGTACATGTCAAGTATGCTGCATATTTTTCGCTTGAATCCCGACAGGGTGTCTGGCCTACCACTGTATTGGGGAAGCCACTTTGCTCCAGGCATGTATGGCAGCGTTATCGGTACTATCGGGGCCAAAGGCCCAGGTAAGGGGGCAGCTGCTGCGGCCGGCATGGTAGCGGTGGAGGGCTGATCACCAGGGTTGTCAGCCTGGGCCGTGCTGCTGGATGAGGGCTGCGACATTCTAGCGCCCCCCTAGTGAACCGTGGCCTACCTTCCTCTGTAGGCCGCAGCTCCGCAGGGCACATTTGCTGGAAGGACCTGCGTCGTCGGCACTCTGACGTCAGAGCGTTCACTGAAGCTCCCTGACAGGACCTGCCGCCGGGTCAGCGTGTGGGGGCGTGTCCAGAACTCAGCGCGCTTTTGCAGGTACGCCTCCTAGTTTTCGCGCGGGGACATAATAATGGCGGCAGATTCCAAAAATAGCGGGAAACCTTCGCCACTGCACAGCATACAGTATTTTTTGTAAAGGCGCACAGTACCCGGTGGCAACAGGCACAGGTTACTCCATTGCAGCGGGCACGCAATCCTGTTCATGACGCCAGATAGATGAGTCGCCCGCCAGGGCCGTGGGGTACCCGGCACCGAGCCCGTCGATTGCTATGGGGGATGTCACGGTAGCTGCAGCTCGGTCCGTGGCCCTGGGACTCACTAAAAAGGGGTTGTATTTACAGGGGATAATGGCAATTGAGTCGTGACGCCACCTGTGGTGTTTGGTGAGGCTCACCAGCGCTGCAGCAGTCCACTGAGGCCGATGTTGTGGCAGCTAGATGGAATCGCTCCCCACAGGTGGAGCGGCCTTCAGGGCAGCATATGGGTAGGGATGCAGAGCGGAGGGGGTCCAGCAGGATAGGAACAAGAAAGGGGAACACACACAAGTCATTTCGGTACCTTTACTGGAGATAGTGCAGGAACATCCCGGGGCACTGTAGGGTGAAGGGTGCACATCCAGATTCTCCCCAGTGAGCAGGTATAGGGCCTCCTGTTTCTTGCCTCTCTGTAATAAGTTTCCGACCTGCCTGTAGCTAGGCCTGAGTTTGTCTCTATCCTGCACCCGGCTGACCTTGTGGTAGGGCCTTCTCTTGGGGTACACTTTCCTTGCTTGCTTTTCCCTGCCTGCCTGGACTTCGTGTCCCCTGGCTCTGTTACGTATCAGTTCTGTAGTGCTCCTGAGACCTGTAGTCCTCAGAATTCTGGTTGTCTCCTACTGGGTCGTGGGGATCCCTGTAGGCTCGGACCCGGCGTCCGGTATGTACTTGCTGGGGTGAGTTGGTAAGGCTCTTCTGCCCCTTTACTACTCACTCCTCTTGCCTTCGGCCTACTCTGGCCCTCACTAGGCTATACACACTGGCAGTTGGTGGGCTGCGTCTTCTGCCGCTCTCTAGAGCGTCGGCACGCTCCTAGCTCTCTAGTCTGATCTGCTAGACTAGACTCCAGACTAAACTCCAAACTAGACTGAGCTCTCTTCCTGTCTTCACCTTCTTTTATATCCCTATCAGGGCTCCCTCTGGTGGACTGAGGAAGGGTGAAGGTGTGTGTATGTAGTGAGACCTCTAGTGGATGAATCCTTCATGCACCCTTCAAGGATATGTGAAACCGAGCGCAGCTGGGCTCCACATTCACACTTGCAAAAATGACATGACCATGTTATATGATGACTGTAAGAATGATTTATGATCAGTAAGACATACTAACCATGGTGCAAATGTAAGGAGGAAGACCGGGCTGCAGGTACCTGTATTGAGCCGGGTCCGGAACTGTCGAGGCTGCGTCCCATGTTGCCCGGGGAAAGGAATATGGGACCGGACAGGCCCCATGACCCAGGAAGAGGGGGCGTGTTTATACAGGAAGCAGAGCAAAAAGCGCGTGAAGCAGCAGGCAGTTTCCCGCCGTCAGGGAGAGTGCAGGAGGGTGAGCAGCGTGCTCCGCACCTCAAGCATCGGTGCTGCCACGGACTGCAGTTGACAACTCTCGGTACCACTAGCGGGACAGTGAGTAAAGAGCGCCGTGCGCCCAGTGACTGTGAGCACTGCGCGCGTGCAGGGAAGCAAGAGCCGGGTAAAGGACAGTAGCTTGCAGCCTTCTCTGCCATCTGTTACACATCAGCCCACGCTTAACCCCGGGATTGCTGCTGCCCTTTTTGCTTTGGCTGCATAGGCTCATGGACTAGGGGCTCAACGAGTAAAACCGGAGACCGCCCGTTGCCGCCAGAAGACTGATCATCGTTCAAGAGACTCCATTTGTGGACACTCCCCCTGCCGTTGCCGGCACTACACCCCCAATGGATCATCTGCAGCTGAGGACACTACGGACACGATAAGTTTATTAAGTGAACTGTTGTTACATTGCCAGCCTTTTTCCTTACTCCATTTACAATTTAACTGTCTCTCCCAGCGAGGAGTACCTTTACTGTTAAATTGTTAACCCTTGCTCTGTCTGCCTTGCATCACTGCATCCTGCTTACATTTGGCGTAGTCGGCAGGATGCAGTCCATGGGCGCAGAGGCAGCAGACCAAGCAGTCATGGGCACACCAAGGGCCAGCTTAACGCTGGGGGCCATGCTCAGCAATCTCCCAAAATTTACAGGGAGCAATTCACTGCTGTGGGACTGGACTGAACTGGTTAAAGGCATGTTAAAGATGTATCCCGTGACCCCTGCTATGCAGGCAGAGATTGCTCTGATGGCCCTGGATGGTGAGGCTAGGTGTTCTGTAATGTTCGCCCCCCTCATGAACAGAACACATTGACCAAGGTATTCCAGATCCTAGAGATAATGTATGGAGATCCCACTGATGTTGGGGAACTGCAGGTGGGCTTGTTCAGTCGTGTCCAAAGGGAGGGGGTAGTCCATGATGCAATACATTAATGCGCTGCAGGAAATACTAGCGCATATCGCCCGCCAGGATGATGTGGGGGTAATCGGAGCGGGGTACCCTGACGTGATATTGAGAGACCAGTTCGTGGCGGGCCTCAGAGACATGCCGCTTAAGCAGGCTTTGCGGGAGCGCCTGCGTGCTAGGCCGCGTATGACTTTCTTAGAAATTGGGGCAGAAGCGCGCATAAGGGAGCAGGAGCAGGCGACAGCGGCCTTGGCAGGGATCGTCCGGAGCAATGGGGTACCCATCTCCCCCGCAGCTGAACCCGACTGAGCCCGCGAGATCCGGAAAGAAATACGGGACATGAGAGAGGAGTGGTCCAGCCTCAGAAGGGTCCCCACTGCTGCAACAACTGTGCCCAGAGACGAGAGTGACTCAGAGCCCAGTTTGCTAGGTGAACACCACCCAGAAATGGAACAACCGCAAGCAGGGAGGAATCCAACTTGCTTCAACTGTGGTGATGTTGTGCATTATGCCCGAGGTTGTGCAAGATGGGGGCGGCCTCTGACTTGGCAACCGGTAAAACTAGTGGGCTCCGTGGCTGCTGGACACCGCCCGGAGCCTGAGAAACCAAGGAGGAGAGAAGGTAGTTCCAAAAGTTTTATTTCCGTGAGACCCCTTGTATGGGCTGAAATGGATGGTCGAGCCATCCACTGCCTAGTTGATACTGGTTCGCAGGTGACCACCATGCCAGAAATGTATTTTAGATGTCATTTTCCTGAAGCGACGTGACCAGAGTGGGCCCAGTAATCAAGTTAAAGGCGGCAAATCAGTTGCCCCTCCGGTCGCAGGAGTGTTCTGGATGCAAGTTACAGTGTGGGGCAAAGATGTGGTCCGGAAAGGAGTCTTGTTGACTACCGGAGATGCTAGCAACGGCCCTGCAGTGACTTTGGGGATGAATGTGCTGAAAGAACTCGAGACTCTTGAAAATCGAGTCAGCAGATGCTTTTCTAGACCAATGTAGCCCATGAACCCCCCCAGAGGAAGGTAATTCAACAACTGATTCGAGTTGCCCAGACCCAAGAAACGTCGAGTGAAGGGAAAGTTTTAGGAAAAGTGATACTCCCTGCCACTGCTAAACTCGTCCTATAGTCTGGGCAAACTATGCTTACACTGCCTGTACAAGCCTGCACACCCCTCGAAGAGGTGGAAGTCCAAATAGAGAAAACCTTAATGGACCAAATACCCTCGGGACTCCTTGTTGCCCGGACATTAGCAGTCTTTCATGACGGTAACATAGTGGTGCGGTGTGTCAACCTGGGAGAGGACAATTTTATACTCTCGCCCAAGAGTGAAGTGGCACAGATGCTGGGCATGCCGGAAGAACTGATGCAACTGGAAGCCAGTTAGCAGTGAAACAAGGAGATCCTTGGACTGTAGCCGTTACCATGTCCCCCAGAGCATCCGTCTGTAAGCTGGAAGGAAGGGCATCGAATCTTGGAGCAGATGCGGGCTGAACTGACGGGACTCTCACCACAACAGGTACAACAGGTGGAAGCTGTGCTGGAGAGTTACCAAGATGTCTTCGCCCGTCATGATGATGGCTTCGTGTGCACAACAGCCATAACCCACGATATGCCCACAGGAAGTGCCGCACCGGTCCGTGAGAGATATCAACAGATCCCGCCTCAGATGTACCAGGAAGTGAAAGAAATGTTGGCACACATGTTGTAGAGTGGAGTCATACGGTAGAGTCAGAGCCCGTGGGCAGCTCTCATCGTTCTAGTTCGAAAGAAGGACGGAACCCTGCGTTTTTGTGTCGACTATAGGCGACTGAATGCCTGTACAGTGCGAGACTGTTACCCCTAACGAGAATTGAGGAGTTGTTGTCCGCTTTGGGGAAAGCAAAGTACTTCTCGTCCCTAGATCTGGCCAGAGGATATTGGCAGGTGCCCGTGGCTGAGTATGATCGGCCAAAGACAGCATTCATACTGCCCATGGGATTATTTGAATTCAGTTGGATGCCCTTTGGCCTTACTAACGCTCCTGGAACATTTCAGCGACTGATGGAGAGATGTTTGGGAGATCTGAACTTTGAGGCTACCCTCATCTATCTGGATGACATCATCCTCTATGTAGTCACCTTTGAAGAACATTCTCCGGCGGTTGGAGCAAGTGTTGAGTCTGCTACAGAAGCACGGCCTGAAAGTGAAGCCCCAAAAATTCCACCTTTTCCCCCAGCAAATTGAATACCTAGGACACGTCGTATCCGCTGAGGGAGTGAGACCTGCATGTGAGAAGATAGCGGCAGTACAGAACTGACCCACCCCGAAGACAATGAAGGACGTTCGGGCCTTTCTCGGGCTTACTGGGTACTACAGAAGGTTTGTGAAGAATTTCACACATATCGCTAATCTGCTGCTGGAGTTACTAAAAGGAGTGCCGTCTGGTGCAAAGAATTAGACCATTCAGTGGGGAGGTAGCCAGGAAGAAGCCTTTCGAGCCTTAAAGATGGCCTTGACCGAAGCCCCAATTCTGGCCTATGCAGACGTCTCCCAGCCCTTCATCCTTCACATCGATGGAAGCCTACATGGTCTAGGGGCCGTGCTGTCACATATACAGGACGGGAAGAAAAGAGTGATTGACTATGCGAGCCCGTCCCTCCAAGATTCGGAACAGAACCCAGATAATTATAGTTCCTTCAAGCTTGAATTGCTGATGTTAGCGTGGGCGATGACCGAGAAATTCGCTGAATACTTGTCAGGGTCCGAAGTCTTAGTGCGCACCGATAACAATCCCCTGGCCCACCTAGAAAGTGCAAAACTGGGGGCCTTGGAGCAAAGATGGGTGGCCCGCATGGCAAAATATCAATACAAGATCGCATATTGGAAAGGAACCAAGAATACACATGCTGATGCTCTGTCGAGAGTGACCCATGAGCGACCTGGACGTGACCGAGACAAAGAGTTGAAGGCGGAAGAGATTCCTGGGTTTCGGGACCTCGCCAGGTTGTTGGCGGCGACGCAGGGACATATCGAAGAGGCGTTGAGAGAACAAGTACTGGATCGACCACGAGATGACTGGGTGCAACTCCAGCAGGAAGATAAGGAACTTGACCAGTTGAGACAGTGGGTGTCCTTAAAACGACTCCCCAGCCGGAGTAAAAGAGACGCTCTGGCCATGGGAACGCTGCAGATTCTCAGGCAGTGGGAGAGGCTCCAATTAGAAGATGGATTGCTGTATCGAAAAGTGCAGTTGGTACGGGAGTTGGGGGTCACCTGGCAAGTGGTACTCCCAGAGAAGTTGATCAGCGTGGTGGCTAGAGGCCCATGAGAGAGGGGCTTACTTTGGCCTGGAGAACACGTTCCAGTGGTTACAGAAGTAGGTCTATCACCTTCGATTAAAGACTGCAGTAGAGGAGGCCTGTCAGTGATGTCGGAGCTGTGAACTGGCTACACCTCTGGAACAGAGAACCACCACGCAAACCATCGTGACTTCTGCTCCCTTAGAGTTATTGATGATTGACTACTTGACCGTGGGTCCAGCTCATCTCGGGTACGAACATTGTGATGGCCGACCACTTTACCAAGTTCGCTGTGGTAACTCCGACCTGGGATCAGACCGCTGAGTCAGCTGCGCAGGCTATCTGTCAAGACTTCATCCGGGTGTACGGTTGCCTGAAGAGCATTCATTCTGACCAAGGTGCTTGTTTCCAAGGCCGAGTGATGGAAGAGTTAGATCGTCTGTACCAGATTGAGCAGTCAAGAATGACGCCCTTCCATCCCCAAGGGAATGGAGCCTGTGAACGCTTCAACCAGACTTTGATCCAGATGTTGAGAACCTTAGAGGAGGATCGGAAAGTCCATTGGCCTGAATAAGTACGTGGCTGAATTGGTCTGGGTGTCCAACAACCAGGTGCACAGCATCACATGATACACTCCGTATACTCTGCAGTTCGGGCAGAAAGGACGAAAGATCACGGAGCTGGAACTTGATCCAGAAGAGGACTACCCACGAACGGAGGGTGTCTTCCTGGGTCCAAGAACATAGATATTGGCTGCAGACTCCCCATCGGCTGGTGCAGACTAGATTTCGAGAACTCAAGCACCATGAAATGCCGCCCCTTCGGGGGACAGCTCTTAAGGCAGGAGATAGAGTGCTGGTCCGAGACAAGAGACATCGGGACAAGTTAGAGCATCAACGGGTGAAAGGCCGAGTGGGACATGATGGCCCAGTGTCTTAAATTCAACCTGAAGGGGAGGAGGAGGCGCCTACCCGAATAGTACACCGTAGCATACTGCATCCTTGCCTCTCTTGGGATCCTGAGGAAGAAAGGAGAGAATCAGGTCCTCCCGAAAAGCTTGCTCCCATGGCTCCCGATTTTGATGAGGAAGAACCGCTCGCATCACTCTCAGATCTGAATACTCCGCCACTCGCCAAGAGAAATGAGTAGGCATGAAACTTCAGAAATGGCTGATTCAATGGACCTGGATGTGCTCCTGTCGTCTGCTGCTCAATGTTATTCCGCCACTCCAACTAACTCTACCACTCAGTCTGAATTACACCGTACTGAGTGGACAACAGCTGGAATACCTCCCATTCGCTATGAACAAGACCAGTTTATTTGGCTGCGAATTGTTTGAGAAATGGAAGCGTGTCAACGTCTGCTAAAGGAACTCTCGCCCGTGGAATGGCGAGCCAAAGGAGAGGGGAAGTGTAAGGAGGAAGACCAGGCTGCGGGTACCTGTATTGAGCCGGGTCTGGAATTGTCGAGGTTGCGTATATGGGACCGGACAGGCCCTATGACCTGGGAAGAGGGGGGCGTGTTTATACAGGAAGTAGAGCAAAAAGCGCGTGAAGCAGCAGGCAGTTTCCTGCCATCAGGGAGGGTGCAGGAGGGTGAGCAGCGCGCTCCGCAACCCAGAGCACCGGCGCTGCGACAGACTGCAGTTGACGGCTCCCAGTACCACCAGCAGGACAGTGAGAGTAAAGAGCGTTGTACAGGGAACAACGTACAGGGAAGCGAGAGCCGGGTAAAGGACAGTAGCTTGCGGTCCTCTCTGCCATCTGTTACACATCAGCCCACGCTTAACCCCGGGATTGCTGCGGCCCTTTTTGCTTTGGCTGCACAGGCTCATGGACTAGGGGCTCAATGGGTAAAACCGGAGACCACCCGTTGGCGCCAAAAGACGGATCATCAATCAAGAGACCCCATCTGTGGACACTACTCCGGCCGTTGCCAGTACTCCAACCCAAATGGATCATCTGTGGCTGAGGACACTACGGACATAATACGTTTATTAAGTGAACTGTTGGTATGTTGCCAGTCTTTTTCCTTACTCCATTTACAATTTAACTGTTTATCTCCCTGCGAGGAGTACCTTTACTGTTAATTAAATTGTTAACCCTTGCTCTGTCTGCCTTGACTCACTGCATCCCACAGCCTGCTTACACAAGGACTTTTGGATGACTTATTGGAGTACAATTGGGTGGACAGCCTAGTTTTGCCTTAATGTTCCTATATACAACACTACATAAAAATAGCAATAAAAATAGATACAATGTATCACAATAAGCTAAGTGGATATATTGTACATGTGATTTCCTGTAAATAACATTACCTATCTTTATTTCTCCTACAGTGGAAATCACAGAGACTGTACCCATACCACATGCGAAGGATCTTCCAAAGAGGTTCTCCACTCCAGATGCCACTCCTGCCTCCTCAGAACCAGCGTGGCTGGCATTAGCCAAGAGAAAATCAAAAGCTTGGAGCGACTGTCCACAAATCATCAAGTAGATCCCTCGTCCTGAGTAGTTTGATTCCCCTTAGCTCCTCTCTGTGTACCGCTATATGGTTGTTGCGACAGACTTCTACAGTGATAACTTTTACGTATCTGGGGGGCTTACTCCGGAAACATTACTATAATTGTTATTTTGGTCAGATGTGATCATACAAATGACCTTTATTTGTACATTTCGAGAGACTGGAGTAATGGAAGGTCTGTGACATGTCATGGAGAAGATGACTTTAACAGGGCTAGGAGATAAGGAACCCAGCTACAAACCTGGCCATGCCGGTGGCATCACAGATCACTATAAATATTGTATTCAGGTAGTCGGATGGCTTGTGTATATGGCTGTATTGATGTTTCATAAGAATAGACTATGAGCATACATTTTTATCTTAGCTGAATGATGGCTGTCACAACCTGCACAAGATGATGTCTTCTCTGGACCAATATGGCCAATACCGGTTTGCACTTTTTCTTTTTGATGCACTCATATTTTGCACACTATAGTATTATGTGCCTCTACTGCAGTGCTATTAAATCAGATTAAACACATGGGCTCTGGTAATGTTGGAGCCCAACAGGATTTAGCAGAATCTGCCTAGAATATATTGCCAGCTTTAGGGTCCGTCGTGGTCACTTTGTCACAGTAGGTGGCAGACATGGTTTCTCTGTGGGTATAAATGCTAATTTTCTACCTGGTAAATACTTAAACACTGAGAGAAGAGGCTGCGGACTAAGAATATGGTTACAGACACCGGATTTGGAAGCTGACTAGCGAATTCGGAGGATGTTCTTTACATAATATGTGTGGCTACATGGGAAGGGAGGATATAATGCAGAAAACTTTCGGGTTAAGTTCCCACAATGAGTTTTTCATGAGTTTTTTATGCTACAAAGTTTCTCTGTACAAAAAACACAGCATCTTACAGTTCCAGCAAAATGGATGAGATTATCGAAATCTCAGGCCCACTGTGCTTTGTTTAGTCAGTGTAAACTGACCCACGGTGCATCTTTGAAATCCGCAACGTGACAATTTCTCTTGCCGGTACGCTGAGTTTTCTGTGCAGATTTTTCCCTTAGGGTACATACTTACTGGAGAGGAAAACGTCCGATGCTCGCATGTCAAATCCCAGCTCTGGTGCCGGCACTCGGGAGTGGAGTGCGCGGCTGCATGTATTTATATGCAGCCACACACTCAGCTCCCGAGTGCCGGCGCCAGAGCCTGGATTTGACATGCGAGCGTCGGATGTTTTCCTCTCCAGTGAGTATGTACCCTTAGATTTACATTTGATGCAGAAAATCTGCAAGTAAAATACGCATATGTGTTTTTAGTGCGTTTCCACTGCAGATATGCACTAAAACCAGATTTAATCCGCACACGATTGTGTCAATCTAGTGGTTTTCATAGCCAAATGCCAGAAAGTATAATAAAAGCAGTTTATTTAAAACATGACACAACAAGAGACAAAAAACAAACAGTCAAAAACACGATAAAACGCATTTAAAAAAATGAAAATGAACTCAAAGATGCAATGAAAAATACACAATCTAATTTACTCAGAAAATCTGCATAATCTAAAACGCACCAAATACTCATCGTGGGGACTTAATGTGTGATTCATCATTTGCAGCATTTTAAAAGTCACTTTTCATTTCCTTTTGGTCTCGTGGTATTCATTGATTTTTTTCACAAAATTCTTCAAAAAGGCATGTATTATATATAAATTTTGCGCAAAATGAAAAATGCTTTTTAATTTAATCTTTAACTTTTTTGCATCTTTTTATAAGCAAAAAAATGACATGTTCTTTTAAAATGTTGCACGCAGCTACACCATATGCTCAAAAATTACAGCCATGCAAAAAAAAAATCAACAAAAAAACCCACAAAACTTCAAGGGGTATCCAGGGTACATTGGAGCAAAAATGTTACTTTTTAAAAAGTCGCAATTGATGAATCGTCTACAAACGTCTAACAAACAAAGAACTTGTCCACAATGGAGAACAAAAAAAATAAAAAATAGGCAACACAAAATATACTTAAAAATAGCACAAACTAAAAGTAGAATTTGATGTAAATCAAAAACGGCTTAAAACACCAAAAAGTAGATTAAAAAAAATAGTGAATTGGGGCCTTAGTGCCCAGGATCTAATGGTAACTCCAATAATCTAGAGGGTTTTCCCCAAATATATTAAACTCAAAACTTTGTAACAAATAGATATGCGAGAGCTGATCATATTATTCCTATGCACAAAGTATACAATGTGAACATGTGGTCTTGTTTGGATTTAGTGCGCGACTACCATTATAAAAGAGCAAAAAGTTATCAGTATCCACAATAAAATGATTATTTTGTATGTGTATAAAATGTCTGTCTTTAGGGTGAAAATAGTATTGTTTGGGGCGGACATGTACTAGGGCTATGAGTCAGCGCTCAGACCTTGTAATGAATGACTGGGCGGTTCCAATGACAGTCACTAGAGGGCCTTACGCCTTTTTTTTTCTTTTGGTATTTTTTTTTTTAGTGGAAAAAGTTATTTATTTATAAAGTATTTTTTGTACAGTGAACAAAAATGGAGAAATCTTTAATAGGAAATATTAAGGAGCACTCCGGAAGCCGGATTTATACTTAGTGTATGGACTGAGGGGGCAATGCATGGCGCTGCTGCTTTAGTTTTGCCCTTTATTAGCCTTTTGAACAAAACACGTATACCCGTAACTTAATATCCCAATATGTAGTAATAATATATTAGCTGATACCTGCAATTAGAAATGTATTATTGTTCTTCAGATTCGCTATAATTGCTTACCACTCATATAGTGACAGTTAGTGGTTGTAACCATGGATACCTAAGCTACTTCAATGCCCTGCACTTGAAGTGAATCAGAAGAACTATGCTACATTTCTAATTGGAGGTATTTGCTAAAATTAATATACCTACTACATATTGGAATTGGATCTTGGAGACAGTAATACCCCTTTCATGATATCAGTAAAACAGATCTTCCTAAGGAATATGCTAATACTCACATATATCATAAGATTTCCATTTTCCTAGAGGCCTACATTTATGAAAAGATGTGTCCCAATATTTTATATAAGATTTTTTTTCAATCTTCGTTTTTGGTTAGTCTCAGGTCCCATAATTTTGTCCTAACCATCTACTGTAGTAATACTATCTCTCTACCTTATCACATACCAAGGAACTTAAAGATGATACCACTTGACACTCACCTTCTTCTTGCATAGTGCTCCTTGGTGTATGCAGTTCACAGTCATCGCTAGGTAGATTTTTCCCTTGCGGCCCGATTCATCAATACTGCTGATTTTCACACCAGTCTTGATGAGGGGGCATGCTGGAGTCAGACGCTGCCAATTCATTACGGGGTCCACACCTTTTAATGGATTGGGAACGTCTTACGAGTCTTGTGCGCTGCGCCACAAATCTTACTCCAGTCAGGCTCAGCTGGGTGAAACTGACATGAAAATGCCAACATTTTTGGCGCAACTATGTATAGCACAAATAACGTGGTGACTTTCTATGCCAGAATTTTGGTGATATTTATTTGATAAATCTTATTCTTGGTCTTTCAAAATCTTTTAAATAGGTTGTCCAATGAGAGAGTATTATTACCTATTGGCGGATTGGAGCTTTTTTTTTTTTTTTAAACCTCGATGGGACATTTTTAGCCTGGGTACTAAATGGTGTGGCTGGCTGGGAGCCCCAACCACCGCTCCAGTCATTGTCTATGGGGCTGATGGAAAAAGCCAAGTCTAGTGGCCAATAGCCCTATAAGGAATGAATGGCGCACCAGTCGAGCATGCAGACTGCCGCTTCATTGTAACAGGGATAAAAAGTTGGTTGCAGACCCCAGTGGTGGAGCACACAAGTCAAATTATAAGGGGGTTTTTTGGTGAAAAGTTAAAATATTTTATCTGACAAAACACAATGTTGTAGATGATTTTCCGAACATTATTGACTGTTGTTAATATTTATGGGCAACTTTATGTGATATATCTTCATTTGCCTTCAAAACAGGTTCATTTTCTCCATGGCAAAGTGCTGGAACCTTTCCTTGTAGATCTGTTGCGTGGAAATGTTGCAAATTTCCCTAACACAAGATACTAAGGGAAGTTTGTAGGACTGCGATATTATTGTACAGGTCAGTGGAGTTATCTCAACACATAACCATGTTGGATGCAGCCATGTTGTGGCCATCTGGGGCACACATGGTAGGCAACACTAAACTACTGAGGCTAAAAGCAGCTTGTCATGAGACACAAGGTCTAGACCTGCTACTACTTTGCCATTAAAGAAGTCCTCCCATGAAGTTTTTTTTTTTATATGTGTATATAGTGAAGTGTGAGCGTATTCATATACTCCGCTACCATCACCTACTACAGGATCCAGCACCATTCTTCTCCTCTTCTCAGTGACATCACTGCACTTCAGCCTACCTGGCTCACTGTGTGCGATCCGGAAGTCTATTTTACAATGTAAGAGCCTCATTCTGACACTTCATACACTTATTGTAAAAGCCACGTCCGGCTCATGCAGAATGCAGTGTGACATGGAGAGTATGAAGAGTGGTGACATCACTGAGAAGAGGAGCAGAACGGCACTGGACACCGGAGATGCTGAAAGTAGTTGAGTATATTACCTGTCTGCTCAACATTTGTCATCCTGTGCCCGTAAGTCACACAATATTCCTAGTCTAAGGTGATTAATGTGCACCACCACACATCATTTCCCCACCACCAGCCTGGACTGTAGACACAAGGCGGTTTGATGCTCCATGTTCAGAGATGTAGAGGTGCCAAGATCCAATATCCAATATACTGTCAACTTGAACAAGATTGATCGTTCTCCCCCAGTCTCTGTCATTAATAAGTCATTTGTGCCCGCTGGTGGCATTTTATTTAGCATGACATAGACCCATTTTGAAAACACCAGAGTTTAGCAAAGAGACATTTAAAGGGGTTTCTGGTTTAAACATCGTTGTCTGACACAGGAATCATCAAAATCACAAACACTTCATCCTAAAGAGTTCACTGTACTTACAGTGGGTACGGAAAGTATTCAGACCCCTTTAAATTTTTCACTCTTTGTTTCATTGCAGCCATTTGGTAAATTCAAAAAAGTTCATTTTTTTCTCATTAATGTACACTCTGCACCCCATCTTGACGGAAAAAAAAAACAGAAATATAGAAATTTTTGCAAATTTATTAAAAAAAACTGAAATATCACATGGTCATAAGTATTCAGACCCTTTGCTCAGACACTCATATTTAAGTCACATACATGCTGTCCATTTCCTTGTGATCCTCCTTGAGATGGTTCTACTCCTTCATTGGAGTCCAGCTGTGCTTAATTAAACTGATAGGTCTTGATTTGTAAAGGCACACACCTGTCTATATAAGACCTCACAGCTCACAGTGCATGTCAGACCAAATGAGAATCATGAGGTCAAGGGAACTGGCCAAGGAGCTCAGAGACAGAATTGGGCAAGGCACAGAATTCTTCTGCAGTACTCAAGGTTCCTAAGAGCACATTGGCCTCCATAATCCTTAAATGGAAGCAAACTGAGCAATCGTGGGAGAAGAGCCTTGGTGAGAAAGGTAAAGAAGAACCCCAAGATCACTGTGGCTGAGCACCACAGATGCAGTAGGGAGATGGGACAAAGTTCTACAAAGTCAACTTTCACTGGTATTCTTTGTCCCGACAATGGGTGTTTTGGAGAAAGGCAACCAATCTCCTGCAGTGCCCACTGCTCTACTGATACCTGTAAGCTAATAAACTTACAGCTTTCATGAGTGAAGTGATGGAAAGACTTTTGTTTTATCTTTGTTTTAATTGGTTGGTACTTTATACCAGTCGGGCATTTACGGAAGAGTTTTTCAAAAAACGACGGATTGTGACTGATGGCAAAAAAATGATGTGTGAAAGAGGCCTAACAGAAAGTTTTCAAAACAAAGCAGTTTTATTTCAAACAGGACATACCAAAAGGCGACAAAAACCACAGCTGAAAAAAAAACACAATAAAAACACATGGAAAAAATGCACTAGAAACTCAAGTAATCTAATTTAATTGGTACAGAAAGGCAGAAAATCTGCAACATCAAAAACTTACCAGATACTCAATGTGGGAACTGAGCCTTAGAAAGCTCAGAGTATTATATTTGATAAAGAATCTAGAACCTTTCCAGGATTATGTCTCTGTAGCCATTAAACAGGTTGGATGTGACTAATGACTGATCGGATCCAGCAGCAAGAGGGTTAAGGACTCAGGAACATAACTTACCAACAAGAAAAAAAGAAATCCACACAGTGTACAATACATTCTGTAATGACGCTCTATTGCAGTTATTCTTTTATACTCTATTACATGCTAATAACACAAGTGGACACTACCACAGGAGAACTAGATGAGAAATGCTGGCCATACACTTTAGATGGCTGTCCAGTTGCACTGGCCTCTAGTCCTCCAACGTCCACCATACACATGCACCTTGGGCGCGGCTGAGCCACCTTGTGTTTTGAATACTGAGCCATCTAGCATTGGTTTATCAGAAACCAAAGGATCGGGCATGTTGAAATCCAACAGCACATACCATTTCCTCCACCTCCAAATTTGGGAGACCCCCCCATTAATCTTCAATCGTTGGCTGGTCCTACTGACATCACATCACCTAATGTGTATAATCGGCCTAAGGAGTTTTCTCGCGAAAGGCGATTATCACCTATAGGTGATTGAGCTTCCGAACGCTAAACACTGTGTTCGATACACGAAATCCAATCATAAGTTTGGGGATCAAATATCATTTCTGGTAAAGTACTTTCCGATCCCACTTCATCTTCATTTTGTTCCCTATGACATACATCTGATTTCAGTAAACGGAGAGTATCGGAATGCTCAACACTATCTCCACAGAACAGGTCATAAACATCTGATTGTTGGAGATCCACTACAAAATGTCCAGACCTCACTAGAGTGTTGGGGTCTCTATAATTATCGGATTTTGAATGTACACCAAGTCACTACCCCACTGATCAAATATTGGAGGCCTGCCCTAAGGAAATGTCATCAATATAAAAGACGGTAAAAACTCTTTAAGTGTAAACTTGTTTTAGTAAAAAGGTTTCATGGAGCCTGAATTTCAGATGTAATAGCAGCAATTGTTCTAGCCACGATATATCCCGCACCAACGATCCCAAAGTTTAAGCCTCACCCTTTATTTCTTCATGTTGATGCATGATCTATAACACAACCAGACAGACATAAAATATACGAATTGTTGGGGCTGAATATATTGTGATTACTACTGTGGGAATCGGGCGCACCACACATTTCTGAGCACAAATAATATTAGCAAATACCTCCAATTAGAAATGTAGTATAGTTTTTCTGATTCGCTGTGTCTCTTTCTTCATGTGCAGGGCATTACAGGACCTTAGGTATCCATGGTTAGACCACTAGCAACTAGCTAACTGTCACTATATCAGTGGTCCAAACCATGGATACATAAGGTCCTACGATTCCTGCACATGAGGAAAGAGACAGAGCGAATCAGAAAAACTATATTACATTTCTAATCGGAGGTATTTCCTAATATTTTATTATTACAGCTACTACATTTTGGGATAGGATCTTAGACATAGGTTCCCTTTAAAGGGGTATTCCCGTCAGGTCGGATAATGCTATTAAAGGGAACTTGTAATGTCCCCAAACACTGCTAACCTGCAGATATGTGGTTAATCTGCAGGATAAAAGTATTCTAAAGCCATGCTACCACTGTACTGAAAGCTCGGCTACCGTGAAGAAATTAACTTAATTCTTCCCGGGAGCATCTGGCTGTCAGTCATAGAGGCGTGGCTTCAGACATTGATCAGTATATAGTGAGTGGTGGCTGTACCCACGCCCTGACACTGACTGTCAGCTCAGCAGTGCATTAATGCAGAGCCGTCTGTCAGTCAGTGCCGAGGTGTGGAGCAGCCGCCTTTTAGTCATATAGGTGTGCTGGCGCAGCTACAGTCACTGATCACAGCACTGAGAGGCAACGGTAATCCTGCCCCACCACTTTGTCTCACGTATGACTGAAAGCCAGTGGCTCCTGGGAGAAATAAAAGTAATTTTTTCCTGGGTGCTGCACTTTCGGTATGGCGGGCGGACACCTTCCTAATGCAAACAGGTTTGTCGTACTGCAATGCACAATAATTCCTAGGATATTCGTTTGGGAAATGTCATTATAGCCCGGAGTGATTTGCCAATATACAGATCATTGCTCTCGATAATTTACATGATTTTCTGGTCACATCTATAACCTGTACACGTATATCAAATTTCTTTAGGATCTAAACTACCATGGGATTAGAAGTGACATAATCAAAAAGTGAATCTACAGTACAGCATGTGGCAAATGTTTGGTGCTACTAAGAAGACAAGCGCTGGCAGAAATTGAAAATTGGTATTATTGGGGGAAAAAAAAACAAAAAAGTATTATACTTTATATATTACATTTAATTAGGCAATTACAAATGATCCTATATAAAGAGGATTATAGAAGCGTAGTAGGAGCAGATATTTTATTGACTTGAAGCCATTTGTTTACTATGCACCACATCCATCAGGCAATACACGAAGTTCGTAAGCGGAAACTTGTGTTGGTTTCCATATATTATGGTCATATGGTAATTAGAATTGTTGGTGTCCTAATTGAGTAGCCATATTTTTTATCAAATAAATATGCAAAAAAACTAAAATAAAAATCTGGACTGTAATGCCACTCCTAATCTGAAGGAGCGCTGTGCTGTGGGAGCGCCAGTTATACTTCTGCCGTTTTAGATGAACTTGGATTATGTAAAGATTGGTGCATTTCTAAAGGTTTACATTTAGGCAAATCTTCAATGTCTAGTTTAAAAAAAAAGTGAAAACCATTTTCCCTTAAAAGAAAAATAAAATGAAAAAAAAAAACCAAAACACCAGTAAATATAAGTCCATCGTTGTTCTTTTCTGCTAAGTCTTTTAACATTCAATATGGTGGGGTCTTGTTTTATAAGAATATCATTTTTTTCTCTTAAAGTCCTGAACACTCAGCTTTTTCTAAATTTCGGAAGGGCAAATCTGCCTCATTGATTTTTAGAATTTCCAATTTTCTGTAGGAATTGATAAAGTATATTTATTCTGCTTTGAAAATATGCAGAATGTTACATACATATAGCACAGACTGTAGAAAACATGGCTGACACTCCACATGTAACATAGAAGAACACTGCTCTCAATTGCTTTGGACGATTCTCCTTTTGGGTTAATATTACAGTTGTGTATAAATCTATTACCATGCACTGTTGTGCAGTTTTTATTTATTGTACTTTTTTTTATTTTTTAAGCAACATTGGTTCTTATAAATTCTTAGTTCGGGCTAAATTATTAGCAAACATTAAAAAAATGCAGTCTGTGATATCTCCTTATGAACACTTTCGAATTCAGGATTAAGTTTAACTGAACTTTGTGCAAAAGGAATTTTGGAAAAAGTACAAGAAAGATATATATATATATAATTCTTATATGTGTAATTTCTATTTCAGTTTTGTCTGACTGTTATGAACAGGTCCATAAAAAATCTACAGAAATGTCAATAAAAAGTATGAACTTTTCACGTTTCTTTATATTTTTTTTTATGCAGAGGTCAATTTCGTAAATTCAATTATACAATGGAACAATTGTAATATCATTACGCTCTGCTAGATACTACACAGCTAACTAGTCGTACAATACATATTGGATAAAGGTTGGCTGGACACACATTCAATGTAATGTGATATGGGGGCTCCCCGCACCAAGGATGTACGGTAGTAACTTTCAGACTTGACTCAGTACCACCTTGATTTTGACCCCTTGACTAAAATATCTATAATAGGGTAATAGGGTCCTTATTATGTGTGATATTAAAGGGGTTGGCCCGTACTTGCACAACCTCTTCTTGATCAAAATGTTCGTCCCACATAAAATATTAAAGGCTATACTCACCTCCCATGCTGGCACTCGCGGTCCCAGGGCTCTCGTGTGGTTGCTGTGACATGTGATGCTGCCACCGACGCCCAATCAGTGCCGACGTCACTGTCTCAGTCTTCGGACAAATCATATATGTAATGGAAGTCCGGCAGCAGCTAAACTCGGACTTCCTCTTCCTGCTCAATTCGACAGGAGGCGGGGACAGCGACGCAAGCACTGATTGGTCGCCGGCGTCACAACAACAGCACGGGAGCTACAGGACAGATAGTGGCAACACCACAAAAATGGCGCCAGCATTGGAGGCGAGTATAAGCTTTATTATTTTATGGAGGCCAAGCGTAGGGTATGATGAGAAGTTGTCCAAATAGTGGAAAACTGTAACTATCCAGACATTCATTGGGACAAAGAATCTTCTGATTGTGCTAAAAGCTAAAGGTTCTTATCCACATTTTAGGACAATTACCGCTCTCAGTTGGTAGATGACCCAACCAGGGGGGATAATCTTCTGGATCTAGTCCTGTCAAATAGACAATTTTAGATCTACAAGTCCAGGAGCATTTGTGTTGCAGTGACCATAATATTGTAAGTTTCAATGTAATAGTCAATAAAACATTTCAAAGAGGAAATGCAAAAACCTGGAACTTTAGGAAAATCGATTTCAACAAATTAAGGGAAGAGCTTAATCGTGTAGACTAGGACCAAGTCATGGTTAATGGGGATACCGATCATAAATGTGGCACGTTTAAGAATAAACTACTAGAAACCTATGGAAAATTTATACCATTTGGCAATAAAATGTCCAGGAATAAAAAGAAACCATTATGGATAAATAAGACAGTAAAAAGCTTAATAAGACTAAAACAAACATCATTCAAAACCTTGAAGAATTCAGAAATATCATTTCAGTAGTATAAATTTCTCAATTCAAATTAAATTGAATTAAAATTCAAGAAATGTAAAAAGCAAATCAAAGTTATCTCCAGCACTATGATACTACAATACCTACTGAAGTGAATGTGAACCGAGCTGCAGTACAAAGACCAGGCCACTAGCTAGCGCTGTGGTGTCTGGCTCTGGCCATGAGACCTGTTAGCAGATGATCGGTGGCATGTTACTATTAGGCGGAATCTATCACTCGATTCACGCTGCCTACAGCACGGGCAGCATCAATCATAGACTTTAAAGGGAACCTGTCATCAGAATTGGCCGATATAAGATACGGCCACCAGCTTTCAGCACTGATATACAGCATTCTATAATGTTCTATATCTTCCCCCAAACTGACCTGTAAGAGAAGAAAAATAACTTTTATTATACTCACCTGCGGGGAGGTCCAGTGGGCGTCGCTGGTCTTGATCCGGCGCCTCCTCTCTGCTTATGATCACTGTCCTCCAGCACTGCTTCGTATGGATGATGTGTCCTATATTATCCATATAGTGTCCCCGGCATAGCGTTCCTGTGCAGTCGCACTTCTCAAGGGCAGAGTAAAGTGCTGCAGTGCGCATGCGCCAGGGTTCTCTGGCTTTTTCCTAAGCATGCGCACTGCAGTACTTTGCCCTTGACAGGGCAGAGAGAAGTACGCCTGCGCAGGAGTGCGATCCTGGACACTGTGTGGATGACATGGGACGCATCATCCACAGAAAGCAGAGAAGGAAAACGGCATCTCAAGAAGAGACGAGGAACTGGATCAAGACAGCAATGCCCAGCAGACGCAACCGCCCCATAGGAGAGTATAATAAAAGGTCTTTTTCTTGTCTTGCAGGCTGGATTGGGGGCATTTAGAGAGCATATTAGAATGCTGTATATGAGGGTGTACAGGTACTGGCCTTACCTCATATTGGACAAACCTGGTGACAGGTTCCCTTTAAAGACAGGTCATTAGTATATTAGTCCTGAGACTACACAACAGACAGAACACCACTAATTGCCAGAGTTCACCATTGTACATCTGTTTCCGTACCAAGAACATTAGAAAGACGTTCCTTTTAGTCACTTTCCTATGATTTCTACAACTTTACAGGTAGACATACATAAATGTCATACAAATTAAAAGACAGCATACAAAAACAAAGACTAATCGATTACCCAGAAAAACCTGTCCTTCTCCTTGTTCCACCCTGACACCATCATCGTTCTGGACTTCTATCATGGTTCCCTGCAGGGGATGGCCCAGCGGCACTGAATCCATAAACCTTTAAAAAAGGAATACATGAAATCTAGAAAAGTTAGAATAGACTATAACTAATAATTGTATCACATTCACTACGATGAGAGATTAGAAAGTGAGAAGATAAAAGCATCATGTGCCAGTGGGTAGAAGGTCATTGCCATCTGTTTATGATGTATGTAATGGGCACTGACAGTACCCACTGGATTTCCAATGGAGGTGAAAATAAAAAAAGACTTATTCTCAGCCATTCCATGTTGGCTTTCCTTAGGAATAGGATGCCAGGGAAATGGGTTTGGCAGAGTAAAATGTACAAGATGGTGGGGTAGGGTTGAATTATCTCAGGGTGCAGTTTTATAGTGGATATTGTTGGGATTGGGAGGGAGTTATTACCGACCTCCTATAAGTCGTATATCATGGAACTGAACTACACAGGCGGCCTGGTCCGTATCAATCACCATCTAACCCCAGATCCTACTCATGCCAGACAAGTGACCTACACCAATGCCATATGCTCGGCTTATTCAGACAAGACCTAAACATTCATACCCAAAGTACAAGATGCCTCGCATTGATTAGAGGAGTGTACCGTACCCTGGTGTAGAGTTTAGCATGGTATCTGGGACTTCATAGTAAGTTGCCCAACTTGATACTTCGGTGAGCCATAAAGATTGAAGATACGAGTCTTGTTCTCAGGTTGTCTCCAACTTTTTAAAACACTTATTGGTGGAAACTGTTCTCCTCCAAGGGCCAAAACTCTAAGGGAGGTTTCCCTGGACAGCACAGAGGAACGAACTGAATGCGAGCCAAATCTTCTCAAAAACGTGGGTGTCACCTAAATAACAAAAGATTACTAACCGTGTGGTACCACAAATAAGCATGTCTGCAGCACACATTAGGAATAAGGGAGCGTCATAGTCAAAATACAGCTGAGAGATCCACTCGCTGTAAAATCCACAGAACCAACTGCAGACTGCGCTCCTCAGGAAGTTTCATGTAGAAGTTCATGAATCCTCCATATAATGACAGCAGCAAGTTTCAATCGTATGCTGCTTTTGAAGCGCGATAAAGATCATATAGGTCAAAATGCAGCTGTCATTTTATAGAGGAATACAGAAATTACGTATGAAACTTCCAAAGGAGCACGGTCTTCAATTAATGCAGACCCTTCGAGACACATGCCTGGGTCCACTGCGGAATATTGGGCAAAGGTGACTGACAGCAGCTTATCACTGTCTACTGTAAGAAATGTACATATCCAAACCCGGCATTTTTGGAGACATGAAAATAACAAGTATTTAGCCACAATAGCTATCCAATTTGTATGGCCAGCATGGAGGAGTCGCTGGATTTTAATGGGGGTCTGAAGGTGGTCACAGAAGTGAGATCTGAACTGACTGAAGACAGATATGACTCTATTTTTGGCTGCTGCTGATACAAAAGTGCCGCAGGCTCTGGTTCCAGCAGAGTGGTGCCCGCTCTCTCGGAGCTCAAACGTCAGGAGAGCCCACACGCCGCTTTACTCTGGCCTCCTTCGAATGCATGTGTTTGACGCGAGTCACGGAAGTAAATATATATACTACTTACAGTAAGTAAAGGGAGGTCAAACAATCCAAGGTCAGGTCCAGGAAAGGCGCAGTACGACAAAGGGAAGTCAGAGACGAAGTCCAATACACAAGCTGAGGTCAGGAAAGCCAGAGAGACAAAACAGTATACAGGGAGCAGGCACAAGCAAAGTCAGGTCATGAGCAAAGGGTCAGAGCCCAGGAAGAGAATCAAGTCAAGCTGGGTCAGGCACAGAGCGCAGAGGGATCAATGTTCCACAGGCAACAGCAAGTGTACGATTGACACTGGGGAGGAACTAGCATGCTTAAATAGAATCCTGATTAAGGAAAATGAACACAGGTGATTGAAGCATAGACCCAGCACAGACTGACAGCCCCGACAACTGATGTAGGTCGGAGAGCAGCCGCAGCGTTCACTTCTTCTGAGTGTCAGTTCTGTCCAAAATAAGTGAGAGTGAAGCGACGGCTGACTGGCTGCAGGGCTTGCATGACCTACACCCTGGGAGACAAGGCGCTGATGTCACCGAAACGGCGCCAGCACTGGAGGGGTGCGGTTATTATTTTACATGGGGTAACATGGGGATTGAGAAGAGGTTGTCAGAGTTGTGGACAACCCCTTAAAAAAAGGTTTCCAAAAATTAGAATTGAATTTACTCAGGATTTTGCTTTTGAAAACATCTGGGCACTTACCTGCAGCACAGTCACTTTATGCTGGTGAAACAACAGCTCGCACAACCTCTGAGGCATCATTTTAAGGGGGTCTGGCAAAACGAGCAGACAGGCCCCGGCAGATAGGGCCAAGAACATCTCAATGACAGAAGGGTCAAAGGTCAGAGGTGACAAAAGTAACACAATGTCATCTGGAGAGACATTAAGGATGGATCTGAAAAATACATCAATACATCAGTCAGAACACTTGTGCGATGTCCGGAGAACTTCAAAATTTGGTTAAAAAAAAAAAAAGAGATGAGGGAAAAAAAAGCAATGAGAGAATCCGCGGCCGGAGGTTTATATTCTGCTGCTCACAGACTGCCAAGAAGAGACAATCTAGTTGCTAAGAAACTCGCCCCCAGATCTTTGGCTTCAGATGTATAAAACCTCATCCGAGTACCTCACGACGAGATTAAATGTTCCTTTCCAATGAGCCAGTCAGGCACGGCTGACAATCCATCTATCACCGTTTGTTCGTGGAGAACGAGAAAATATCCTAAAAGAGCGAACATCCACCTGCAAACCGTGACTGAACTCTACTAATACCTCTCCAAGTAAGAAAAGGATTCAGAGCTCACCTTTCCCCACCTATTCCTGGCACGTCAGTAACAAGCAGCACCGAAAGTGACCCACAAAACAGCGACGACCTGGTGGGGTCACTCCTGGTGGGCTCATCTGGTGGGTCACTCCTGGTGAACAGTCATATTGCTAAACAGCTGCTCCACCTCACCAATAATCATTACTAATCCAAACGTTCAGCCTGTTACTAGAACAAAACTGCAACTTCTCCCAAAAGTCTTTACCTGAGATGAAGAATATTCGGCACGATGCAGCAATGTGGAATGCTGACTATTTTTGGGGTGCCTGTTGTCCCAGAAGTGTGGAGAACGTAAGCCAGGCATTTTCTGTCCGAAAGTCAATGTACTCCTCATCCTCAGAGCTCCCAATACAGTCTCCGCCACCAGGAACGTGCTCCGCTTCATTTCTGGCTTCTGTGTCAACTCTTCCATCACTTTTAACAGCCTCAAAAAGAGTGACGTAAGATGGCGCACTGCGGAGGAATCCTTTATGATCCAGCCGGGTGACAGCTTGAACACCTAGGGTAGGAGAGATCCCAAGCAATAGCGGAGGAACTTAGAGCACTCACATGAGACAAATAAGGGGGAGCAGCTGGTTTTGTAGGTGCTAATAACTGACACTATGGGGGGTCCCAGAATCAATGTTGGGGTACATTCACCACATAGGATTACCCGATGTGCTGATTGGCCGGGTAGTTTGGAGACAAAGCTTATTACAAAGCAGATTCTCCAAGAGGCATGTCCTATAGGGATTCCCTAACAGCTCCATACACATAGATTTCTGCGGGATCGACAACCATCTAATGTGTATGGGGACCTGCGGGCAGATGACATTGGTGAAGTGTTCAGCATCGGCTGATCCTTTGCTGCAGAGATAAGTCAATGTCGGAGGAGTCTGTATCACAGAGAACACAACAACCGTGTGTGGTGAATTTGGGGAGATAGTGGTCAGCAGAACAACCTAATGTGTATGTGGTCCTTTAGAATAACGCATACCGCTTTAAAGGGCTATTCCCATCTCCAAGATCCTATCCCAATACATAACAGGTGTAATATTAATAATATTAGCAAGTACCTCCAAAATGTACCGTAATATAGTTCTTCAGATTCACCATGTTGCTCACCCCATGTGCAGGGCATTGCAGTCGCTGAGGTATCCATGGTTATGACTAGTCATATAGTGACAGTAAGTTCTTAGTGGTCATAACTAGAGATGAGCGAATATGTTTGGAAAATGATCGCCGAATCAGAATTTAGCATACTCGTGCCAGATTTATGTTTGATGATCGGTTCTGAATATATTCAATCATCTGTACTCCCATTGACGCCAATGGCGTTCGGCAAAGTTCGGCGTATATTGTAAATACGGCGATCGCAATCCGAACCGAATATTGAAATATTCGCTCATCTCTAGTCATAACCATGAATACCTGAGCTACTGCAATGCCTGCACATGAGATAGGCGGCATAGCTAATCTGAAGAACTATTCTACATTTCTAATTGGAGTTATTTGCTAATATTATTATTACACCTAGTATATATACACTGCTCAAAAAAATAAAGGGAACACTCAAATAACACATCCAAGATCTAAATGAATGAAATATTCTCATTAAATACTTTGTTTTGTACAAAGTTGAATGTGTTGACAATAAAATCACACAAAAATCATCAATGGAAATCAAATTTTTGAGCCAATGGAGGCCTGGATTTGGAGAGAACCCCAAAATTAAAGTGGAAACAAGTCAAAATGAAAATCAAAACAAGACAAAATTAAAGTGGAAACAAGTCAAAATGATGCTCAGTATTGTGTGTGGCCTCCACGTGCCTGTATGACCTCCCTACAACGCCTGGGCATGCTCCTGATGAGGTTGCGGATGTTCTCCTGAGGGATCTCCTCCCAGACCTGGACTAAAGCACCCGTCAACTCCTGGACAATCTGTGGTGCAACGTGACGTTGGTGGATGGAGCGAGACATGATGTCCCAGATGTGCTCACTCAGATTCAGGTCTGGGGAACGGGCGGGCCAGTCCATAGCTTCAATGCCTTCATCTTGCAGGAACTGCTGACACACTCCAGCCACATGAGGTCTGGCATTGTCCTGCATTAGGAGGAACCCAGGGTAAACCGCACCAGCATATGGTCTCACAAGGGGTCTGAGGATCTCATCTCTGTACCTAATGGCAGTCAGGCTACCTCTGATAAGCACATGGAGGGCTGTGTGGCCCTCCAAAGAAATGCCACCCCACACCATTACTGACCCACTGCCAAACAGATCATGCTGAAGGATGTTGCAGGCAGCAGATAGCTCTCCACGGCGTCTCCAGACTCTGTCACATCTGCTGAGTGTGAACCTGCAGCCGGCAACATCCTTCAGCATGACCGGTTTGGCAGTGGGTCAGTAATAGTGTGGGGTGGCATTTCTTTGGAGGGCCACACAGCCCTCCATGTGCTTGCCATAGGTAGCCTGACTGCCATTAAGTACCGAGATGAGATCCTCAGACCCCTTGTGAGACCACATGCTGGTGCGGTTGGCCCTGGGTTCCTCCTAATGCAGGACAATGCCTGACCTCATGTGTCTGGAGTATGTCAGCAGTTCCTGCAAGATGAAGGCATTGAAGCTATGGACTGGCCTGCCCATTCCCCAGACCTGAATCTGATTGAGCACATCTGGGACAGCATGTCTCGCTCCATCCACCAACGTCACGTTGCACCACAAAACTGTCCAGGAGTTGACGGATGCTTTAGTCCAGGTCTGGGAGGAGATCCCTCAGGAGAACATCCGCAACCTCATCAGGAGCATGCCCAGGCATTGTAGGGAGGTCATACAGGCACGTGGATGCCACACACAATACTGAGCATCATTTTGACTTGTTCCCACTTTAATTTTGTCTTGTTTTGATTTTCATTTTGACTTGTTTCTACTTTCATTTTGGGGGTCTCTCCAAATCCAGGCCTCCATTGGTTCAAAAATTTGATTTCCATTGATGATTTTTGTGTGATTATGTTGACAGCACATTCAACTTTGTACAGAACAAAGTATTCAATGAGAATATTTCATTCATTTAGATCTAGGATGTGTTATTTGAGTGTTCCCTTTATTTTTTTGAGAAGTGTATATTGGGATAGGATTTAAGAGATGGGAATGCCCGTTTAACTGCAATGTTTGATGCATTTTTCCTTCCAATACTTTTTCAGTAAAAAAAAAAAGAAAAAAGACAATTTAAAAATGGGTTTAAAAAAGGCAAAATAAAAAAATATTAGTAATTTGTTCCACAAAGAGCCCCAGCTTAAGTGAATGGCAGGTGTCGTACACTTCCTACTTGGTCTGGACGGGCACTGGCTTCTGCAGGGACCATGCTGCTCTCATTGCAGTTTTTGATGCCTTCTTCTGCCTTTTTGGTCCTGTATTTAGCTAAAAGTAAAAAGTGTAACAAAAACTGTCCATGTGATTCCAGGCTTCCAGTGCGCTGCCTGCCGTCAGGTAGGAATAGATGCATGTTATGCACACCTTGTAGATGCCACTTCACAGAATACAAACGAGTGTCCAGAAGGTCAAACTCACACGTGGTCCTTTATAACAACGGCTTTTTCTTTTGGGGCTGCTTTTACTCTGAATTTCACGGGCTGCAATGTGTAGTGTTATCTGACCATGCTCGTGTAGTAACTGAGTGTCTTCGGCGTGCTCGAATACTGTTTGAGTCCCCGCGGCGGCATGTCTCACGGCTGTTTGACAGCCGCAACTCATGCACGGAGTGCCTAACAAACAGACAATCCCTGCATGTGTTGCGGCTGTCGAACAGCCACGAGACATGCAGCCGCGGGGACTCAACATCGCATTCGAGCATGGTCAGACATCACCTTATCCGAGCACGTGCGCTCAACACTAATGGCCAGGTCTTCTGCCTCCCTCCTTACTTCATGTTTAATTAAGACTGTCATGTGACCTCTGAAGCCAAACACTGATTGTCTGCAGAGGTCACTTCTCTGTCCATCCAGATCAGGACGTAGAGACCACCTGTGAATTACAAAAAAGTTATTCCAAAACTGGTGGTAAATGTTTAGTTTACACAGTCGTCTAGCTTCCATTTGATTTTTGGGTAGATCTCCCAGAGGAACATCGAGCAGAAGTTTGTACTCAGCTGTGGGGATAACGGAGAGGACTTCACTGTAGATTAAGGATGGCACCGCGTTTGCAACGTTTCTTATTTATCTTTCTCACCTCAACTTTGTCTTCCTCCACAAGGATGTACCGTATCTTACAGCGCTGGATTAATGAAGACGTGAAGGACGACGGTGCAGCGGGGTCTAGTGGAGAATATGCAGCCGGCACTCGGAGGATCCTGAGCAGGACAACAAATTGGGAGCATTCATTTTCCTATACTCCGAGTCCCTACACACTTGGAAGTTGAATTCACATTCCAGTGGGTATTTTTATTATCCATTAACTCTCAGTAACGTGTGTACGGTGCCTGACTACTTACCGGTCGCTGTCCTCTGCCGTTTCCAGCGCTGCTGCAGTCATGTTCTCCGCCAACTGGCCGAATATCTTTCTTGCTGGCTCAAACATGGACCGTTATTTCCTTTCTTAATGTAAGTCCATGAGAGTCTCGCTCTACTCTCAGACTTAGGCCTCATTCAGACATTCACGTTTTGTCATGCTCCAAGGGTCATCGGTGTTTGGTCAGTTTTTACAATCAGTGATTTTCACTTATGGAAAAATTAAAAAAAATAAAATTACAAGACGTCTCTTATCCTCCTTCGTAATGCTAATAACGGACCCAGATTCTAGTACTGGCACTTATGTGTGCCGCCAGTAAAAATCGGGCATGTCTCCGTGATTTTTGTATGGACACACAATCTGGGAAAACAGGCAAGTCCCATAGACTTTAATGGGCATGTGTTCTATCACAGAACATGAACGTGCAACATGAATGTCTGGACGAGGCCGAATACTGAGGAAGTGACTCTAGTCCACACAGAAACGCTGTCGGGAGTCGGCCGGTCACAGAGGACCGGAGCAGCGCTGGAAACGGCAGAAGACAGCAACCAGTAGGTATTATAATGCACTGAACACACGTTACTGATAACTACCGGAAGGTGAAAAGAAAATATATTAAAAAAATAATTCTGAAGTGATACTTTACATACACTACTCACAAAGAGTTAGGGATATTTGGCTTTCAGGTCAGATATTTGACAAGCTGTAATGTACCTGACCACACCACCCAAGCCAGAGAGCATCTACAATGGGCGAGTGACAAGCGGCTTCAGTGCTGTTCCGTAGTGATGAGCTCAAAACAAGCGGGGATTACCTGACAAATATGGGCAATCCCCGCATGTTTAGTGGGTTTAACAGTTGCAAAACATGCAGTCGCGGGGACTTGAACATGTCACTGGAGCCCCCGCAATACTCGATGCATACCCGAGCCCACTATGCAAACTTGAGTAACGAGAACTTGCGCTCATCAATACTGTTCACTGATGAAAGTCAATTCACTCTCAGCATAAAAGATGGCTGCCAACGATGAAGAGACGTCAAGGAGAGCGCTGTGCATCAGCCACTGTTGTCACCAGATGAGCCTTTGGTGGTGGTGTTACAGTGTGGGCAGGTGTGTCTAGTCATTACAAAACTGCCCTACCCTTTGTGAATGGTACAGTGCCGACCCCCTACTACTGAATAACATCATTAATCCGGTCATTGTGCCTCTGCATGAATCAGGCCTAAGTTCATCTTCATGGATGACAGTGCTCCAGCTCATCGAGGTCGAATCACTAGGGAACGGCAGCGGGAGACTGTGGTACGTCAAATAGAGCGGCCTACAATTTCTCCAGACCTGAATCTCAAAGAAAACCTATGGGATCAGCTGAGTCTCCGTGCAGAGGCTCGTAACTCTGTACCCCAGAACCTCAATGACCTGAGGGCCACCCTTCAAGAAGAGTGTGATGCCATGCCTCAGCAGACTCCACATGTGAAGAACACGAGTTGCCGTTGTCAAGCTGTAATTGATGCTCAAGGCCACGACACGTTATTGAGACAATGACATTTAGGGGTCTACCCCCCTCTATTGTTGGCTTTTGTCTCAATAAATTAGGATGAGGAAATCACCATTTCATTCCTCTAGTTAATGCCCTACTTTCATGATAAAATATCACTTTAAAGGGAACTTTTTACATTTTCCAGAAATTCCACCAGAAAGCCAAATATCCCTAACGTGTTCTGAGCAGTGTAGGTGTGTCATCATTACTTACCCCAGGATCCAGGACGGCAAATGGATTCCTTGATGGCAGTAAAGGCCAATAGTTTTATTTTCCAGATCACTGGTATGGGATTTTAGGAAAAGTGTCAGCTCTTCAGCCCTCTGGAGCACGTCGAGGTATGTGACGTAAACCGGAGTCTTGTCATATGGCTGAAAACATACTGCCCTCCTGTCTGCACATGAAGCGGCGGCCTGCACTACCAGGTCGTGCAGCGTATCCGCCATCTGGAGGTCAGCGACCTAGAACGTTAGAGGGAAAACGAGTATTAGGGACTGGTGGTTATAGGACACTATATTCTCCTGTGAGGCCACTGTAATAGGTACAAGGTGACAATGATGGAAGTCATATCTGCATTTGCGCCTTTTATTGCCTAGATTTCGCTGTTTCTCATGTGTGCCTTATTCTTTTAAATTGTGCCTTTTTTAAATCTATTTTATTTTAATGCTAATTTTATTACATTTCAGCAAAACATGCAACTTTTTGAGCTTAAAATAAATAAAAAAAAAAAAAAACATGAAAAAAGGTAAAAGGCTACAGAGCATTTTGACTTGGGGCAAATTAATGATCCAGATGCGACAATTTGGGAGTCGAAAGGTCACTTATGGGTGCAAACGACGCTCTGTGTGAATCTCTATGAATTTACTGATTGTCTTAATAAAGTTTACACTTTTGAATGAAAACACAAAGTGCAGTGGGAATCTCTCCTGGGCACTTCGGGACCCCATTTCCATCCACTAGCCCCTATAAGAAGGCGTGATTGCACTCTGATCTGTATGATATCGAGTCTTGGAAAATAAGTCTGCCAATGTAAGCTGCACCAGATGTATCACGAGACGCGCCGAAACAACACTCTGGCTTAAAGGGGTAATCTCAAGTTTGGAAGTTATCCCTTATCCAGGGCACAGGGAATAATATCCTGATCACTGGAGGTCCAACCACTGGGACCACCACTGACCCAAGAACGGGGACTCTGAAGATCCCGATGTGAACGGAGCGGAGGTCCATCATCATTCGACCGTCCCATAAAGGTGACTGAAGTAGAGGAGTCTGATAGACTGACGTCTGCGCTGTTCACACTGTGGGAAGGTTCGGCTCCTGCAGTCGGCCCCGGGTGGTCGGCAACTTATGCCCTGTCCAGTGGATACAGGATAACTTCCAAGCTTGAGAATGAATCTGTTGGGCGGTGACCATTCCCACTAAGGAAAGAGGGGAAACTTGTATGAATATGTCAAAATACGCAGAATGGCGCAATAATCTGCAACTTTCTACCTGGCGGAGGCAGCACAGCCTGTGTGTGATGCGTCACAGCTGAGCATCTGCTACAGTAACATCCAGTGCAGCCTGTGTGTGATGTGTCACAGCTGAGCATCTGCTACAATAACATCCAGTGCAGCCTGTGTGTGATGTGTCACAGCTGAGCTTCTGTTACACTAACATCCAGTGCAGCCTGTGTGATGTGTCACAGCTGAGCTTCTGTTACACTAACATCCAGTGCAGCCTGTGTGATGTGTCACAGCTGAGCTTCTGTTACAATAACATCCAGTGCAGCCTGTGTGATGTGTCACAGCTGAGCTTCTGTTACAATAACATCCAGTGCAGCCTGTGTGATGTGTCACAGCTGAGCTTCTGTTACAATAACATCCAGTGCAGCCTGTGTGTGATGTGTCACAGCTGAGCATCTGCTACAGTAACATCCAGAGCAGCCTGTGTGTGATGTGTCACAGCTGATCATCTGCTACAATAACATCCAGTGCAGCCTGTGTGTGATGTGTCACAGCTGAGCATCTGCTACAATAACATCCAGTGCAGCCTGTGTGTGATGTGTCACAGCTGATCATCTGCTACAATAACATCCAGTGCAGCCTGTGTGTGATGTGTCACAGCTGATCATCTGTTACAATAACATCCAGAGCAGCCTGTGTGTGATGTGTCACAGCTGAGCATCTGCTACAATAAGATCCAGTGCAGCCTGTGTGTGATGTGTCACAGCTGAGCATCTGCCACAATAACATCCAGTGCAGCCTGTGTGTGATGTGTCACAGCTGAGCATCTGCTACAATAACATCCAGTGCAGCCTGTGTGTGATGTGTCACAGCTGAGCATCTGTTACATAACATCCAGTGCAGCCGTGTGTGTGTGTCACAGCTGAGCATCTGTTACATAACATCCAGTGCAGCCTGTGTGTGTGTCACAGCTGAGCATCTGTACAATAACATCCAGTGCAGCCTGGTGTGTGTCACAGCTGAGCATTGTACAATAACATCCAGTGCAGCCTGTGTGTGATGTCACAGCTGAGCATCTGCTACAATAACATCCAGTGCAGCCGTGTGTGTGTGTCACAGCTGAGCATCTGTACATAACATCCAGTGCAGCCTGTGTGTGATGTGTCACAGCTGAGCATCTGTACAATAACATCCAGTGCAGCCTGTTGTGTGTCACAGCTGAGCATCTGTACAATAACATCCAGTGCAGCTGTGGTGATGTGTCACAGCTGAGCATCTGCTACAATAACATCCAGTGCAGCCTGTGTGGATTGTCACAGCTGAGCATCTGTACAATAACATCCAGTGCAGCCTGTGTGTGATGTGTCACAGCTGAGCATGACAATATGCACCTGTGTCACTTCAATACATCGTGCGCTGTGTGATTGTCACGTGTTGACAATAACATCGTGCAGTTGTGTGTGTCAAGCTGAGTTGTACATAATCCGGCGCTGTGTTATTCAGGATTACTAAATCCGCACTGTTACACACGAAAACAGGCGCCTTTATGTGCAGCCCAATCAGACGTGTGTGTGTGTCACACTGACTCTGACATACATCAGCAGCTGTTGTGTCGGAGCCTACATAACACGGCAGCTGTGTCACGCTACTGCATAACACAGTGACCTGTGTGTCACGCTGGTTGTACATACATCCGTGCTGTGTGTCACGGACTTACATAAATCCGGCGCTGTGTCACATAGCATTGCATAACAGTGCGCTGTGTGTTCAGCTGCATTGTACATAACAGTCACTGTGTCAGTGAGCATCTGACTAATCCAGTGCGCCTGTGTCAAGCTGTTGTATAATCCATGCAGCTGTGTGTCCAAGCAAACAGCTGTGGCTGACTAACTGCAGGTGTGCACAGCTAGTTACATACATCCGTCGCTTGGTTGGTCACAGCATCTCATACATCCATGCCTGTGATGTCGTGGCTTAACTCCGTCGCGTGTGTGTCACACGTCTGCACATAACATCAGTGCAGCTGTGTGTGATGGTCACAGCTGAGCCTGTTACATAAATCCATGCAGCCTGTGTGTGAGTGTCACAGCTGAGCATCTGTACATAATCCAGTGAGCCTTGTGTACACTGAGCATTGATAACACCATGAGCTGTGTATGCACAGCTGGATTGTACAATAACATCCAGTCACCAGTGCAAGCTGGATTGTACAAAACATCCAGTGCAGCCTGTGTGTGATGTGTCACGTGAGCTGACATACTAATGTGGGTCAACTCACGTGGGTGGAGTATACACGTACTTGTCAGTGATTGTACTAACGCCTTGTGAGGTGCACTGCTACAATAACATCCATGCAGCTGTGTGTGTGTCACGGAGCATCTCTACAATAACATCCAGTGCAGCCTGTGTGTCACGCTGAGTTGTACAATAACATCCTGCAGCTGTGTGTGAGTCACAGCTGAGTCTGTACATAACATCATGCAGCTGTTGTCACAGCTGAGCATCTGTACATAATCCAGTGCCCTTGTGTGATGTCACAGATCTGTACAATAATCCAGTGCCTGTGTGTCACAGTGACATCTGTACATAACATCCAGGCAGCTGTTGATTGTCACAGTGAATCGTACAATAATCAGGGTGTGATGTTCAGCACTTCAATAAACCAGGCAGCCTGTGTGTGTCACAGCTGACATGCACTACATCAGTCACGTGTTGTTTACACTGAGCTGTATATCGTGCACGTTGTTTACAGTACATCTCATTGTGCACCGTGGTTTAAGATCGTCATATCACAGCTGTTAACACTGGCTTGTTACAATCATGCAGCTGTGTGTCACAGTGAGCTTACAAAACGTGCAGCTGTGTTGTGTCAGCTGAGCATGTACATAACATCCAGTGCAGCTGTGTGTGGTCACAGCTGAGCATCTGTACATAACATCGTGCAGCCTGTGTGATGTGTCACGCTAGCATTGTACAAAACATCCAGTGCAGCCGTGGTGTCCAGTGAGCTCTGTACAAACATCAGTGCACTGTGTGTGATGTGTCACGTGAGCATCTGCTACAATACATCCGTGCAGCCTTGTGATGTGTACAGCTGGCTCTGTACAATAACATCCAGCGCCTGTGTGAGGCACAGCTGGCATTGTTCAATAACATCAGTGCAGCCTGTGTGTAGTTCACAGCTGAGATCTGTACATAACTCCAGTGCAGCCTGTGTGGTGTCACAGCTGAGCTCTTACATAAATCCAGTGCAGTGTGTCGCTAAATGTGCTGGTCACAGCTGAGCTCTACAATAACATCCAGTGCAGCCTGTGTGTGGTCACAGCTGAGCATTGTACATAACATCCAGTGCATTTGGTGTGTGAGTTCACAACATCGTCATTTAGTGCACACTGTTTGTCAAGCTGAGCTCGTCAGCTATCAGTGCACTGGTATTGTCAACATAGATCGATGTACATCCAGTGCAGCTTGTGTAGTACCAGGGCTTTACATAAATCCGCAGCCTGTGTTGCAGTGCTCACAGACATGCAGCCTTGTGTATTCACAGACTTCTGTACATTCACAGTGACTGTGTATTCACAGCGACATTGTAATATCATGCAGCTTGTGATCACAGTGAGTCTGTACATATCGTGCACGTGTGATGTACATACATCAGTCTCAGTGTGTGTGATGTGTCACAGCTGAGCATCTGCAATAACATCCAGTCCCTGTGTGTGTGTCAGCTGAGCATTGCTACAATACGGCGTGTGTTTGAGCTCTACATACACATGACTGTGTGTCACAGTGTTGTTACAATACACGTCTGTTGATTCCAGTGGCTCTTTAAATTGTGCCGTGATGTGTTCATACATTCATAAGCAGTGTGTGTTCAGATTTCCAATAACTCGTGCAGCTGTGTGATGTGTCACGTGAGCTTGACATAACATCAGCCTGTGGTGGTGTACACTGAGTCTGTTCAATAACTCCAGCAGCCTGGTGTGTGTTACAGCTGATCAGAACTGTGTGATGTGTCACAGCTGATGTAAATAAATCCGACAGCCTGTGTGTTGTGTCACAGCTGATCTGTTCAATAATACCAGTGCAGCCTGTGTGTGATGTGATGCTGCTTACATACACATCAGTGTGATTGTCACATGAGCATCTGCACTAAATTCCAGCGTGTGTGGTAATGCACAGCTGAATCTGCTCATACCAGTGTGTAGTGCACCTGGTTGTTCACTAGCAAGCGCTAATAATCCATGCAGCTGTGTGTGAGTCAACATGAACATCTGTAGCATACCAGCTGCAGCCTGGTGGATGTGTCACAGCTGGCATGTGTTTACATCCTGCAGCATTGTGCGTGTGTGTGCAGTGAGCATCTGCTTCAATAACATCCAGTGCAGCCTGTGGTGTGCCGGAGCATCTGTACAATAACATCCAGTGCAGCTGTGTTGTGTTCACGCTGGAG
>JARQOD010000001.1:96403895-96450623 GCA_033576555.1 Oophaga sylvatica
CTGAGAATCTGCCACAATAACATCCAGTGCAGCCTGTGTGTGATGTGTCACAGCTGAGCATCTGCTACAATAACATCCAGTGCAGCCTGTGTGATGTGTCACAGCTGAGCATCTGTACAATAACATCCAGTGCAGGCTGTGTGATGTGTCACAGCTGAGCATCTGTTACAATAACATCCAGTGCAGCCTGTGTGTGATGTGTCACAGCTGAGCATCTGTTACAATAACATCCAGTGCAGCCTGTGTGTGATGTGTCACAGCTGACATCTGTTACAGTAACATCCAGTGCAGCCTGTGTGATGTGTCACAGCTGATCATCTGTTACATAACATCCAGTGCAGCCTTGTGTGATGTGTCACAGCTGATCATCTGTACAATAACATCCAGTGCAGCCTGTGTGTGATGTGTCACAGCTGATCATCTGTTACAATAACATCCAGTGCAGCCTGTGTGTGATGTGTCACAGCTGAGCATCTGCTACAATAACATCCAGTGCAGCCTGTGTGTGATGTGTCACAGCTGAGCATCTGCTACAATAACATCCAGTGCAGCCTGTGTGTGATGTGTCACAGCTGAGATTCTGTTACAATAACATGCAGCGCTGCCGATCAGCTGCAGCAGTGCACAGTAGTGGAGTTCTGCTGCACGGTATCATCCTGCAGGCCAGCCATTGCATTGTCTGCACGGTGACAGTCGGTGAGCTCCACTTCTGCACGGTCCATGCCCTTCACTTCTGACACACGAGTCAGTGTGATCCATGCATTGCTGTCCTGAAGGAGGCACCGCTGACCGCACACGGTACAGCACACGGTATATGACGTCACCAGAGCCGCGGACTCCTCACATCAGTAGTTTTCCTTTGCCGGTTGACACTTGCAGCTAAAACTTGAGCTCCGCGGTAAACACATGGAGGGAGTTCTGCGCATGCGTAATTGTGGCTTCCGCTCTTTGGAACGCACGTGAAAAGGAAGTAGAAGGAACGTTAGTATTTGCGCATGTGTCAAGCGGCTGTGAGCATGACCCGGAAGTGATATCTACGGAGGGATACAACTTGCTTGAGCCTAGATGTATGGGCTCCTTCCAGTTGCCTGGCTGCAGCGAGCCCATACAGTCTAGCCGGCTCACTGGTGAAGACACTAGACTGTATGGGCTGCAGTCAGGACCTGGCAGGAGCCCATATATTCTGCTGGCTTAAATAATTTATACCTTGAAGGAGCACATTCTAGTGTCATGTATGGGCTGCAGTCAGGGCCAGGCAGCAGCCCATAAAGTCTGCTATCTTGAAGAATATATACCTGGAAGGAGCCCATACAGTCTAGCATCTTCAGTAGTGAGCCGGCTACACTGTATGTGTATGGGCTGCAGTCAGGCACCTGGAAGGAGCCCATACAGTCTAGGCTCAACCCAGTGTCTAATGGCAGCTTCAGCTTCTCTTCCTGGCTTTGGCAGAACACGCCCCCTCCTGGTATGACACGCCCCGGAAAAATGTCACACCTGGAAGGAGCCCATACAGTCTAGCATTTACCGATGTACGGAGGGCGGGATGTGCCATCTACATCCGGAGCGGAGCCCTCCTTGCCCCCTCCAGATCCGCCCCTCATTATCCCGACCCTCCCCCAGCATGAACACTACCCCCACCTGGCGGCGGCACACCCACTCTCCTCCCCCGTGGGTGCACCTGCAGCCGGTATATGGACTTACAGCCCATCCTGCCGTGGGTGAGATTGACACAGTACAGGGCACTTCACTGCACTCTCCAAGTAAGGCGTTATACCGGGGGAAGTGTGGGGGGCTGGTATACCATCACACAGATCTGTGTGCTGGTACACTGGGGGGAGGCAGATCTGTGTGCTGGTACACTGGGAGGGGGGCAGATCTGTGTGCTGGTACACTGTGGGAGGCAGATCTGTGTGCTGGTACACTGTGGGAGGCAGATCTGTGTGCTGGTACACCGTGGGAGGCAGATCTGTGTGCTGGTACACTGTAGGAGGCAGATCTGTGTGCTGGTACACTGGGGGAAGGCAGATCTGTGTGCTGGTACACTGTGGGAGGCAGATCTGTGTGTGCTGGTACACTGTGGGAGGCAGATCTGTGTGCTGGTACACTGGGGGGCAGATCTGTGTGCTGGTACACTGGGGGGCAGATCTGTGTGCTGGTACACTGGGGGGGCAGATCTGTGTGCTGGTATACTGGGGGGAGGCAGATCTGTGTGCTGGTACACTGTGGGAGGCAGATCTGTGTGCTGGTACACTGGGGGGGGCAGATCTGTGTGCTGGTACACTGGGGGGGCAGATCTGTGTGCTGGTACACTGGGGGGGGCAGATCTGTGTGCTGGTACACTGTAGGAGGCAGAGCTGTGTGCTGGTACACTGGGGGAAGGCAGATCTGTGTGCTGGTACACTGTGGGAGGCAGATCTGTGTGCTGTATAGCAGTATACGCTGCTGTGAGAACGCTACCTGGTGCTCTGTATATACTGTATAGCAGGTATACGCTGCTGTGAGAACGCTACGTGGTGCTCTGTATATACTGTATACCAGGTATACGCTGCTGTGAGAACGCTACATGGTACTCTGTATATACTGTATACCAGGTATACGCTGCTGTGAGAACGCTACGTGGTGCTCTGTATATACTGTATAGCAGGTATACGCTGCTGTGAGAACGCTACGTGGTGCTCTATATACTGTATAGCAGGTATACGCTGCTGTGAGAACGCTACGTGGTGCTCTGTATATACTGTATAGCAGGTATACGCTGCTGTGAGAACGCTACGTGGTGCTCTGTATATACTGTATACCAGGTATACGCTGCTGTGAGAACGCTACGTGGTGCTCTGTATATACTGTATAGCAGGTATACGCTGCTGTGAGAACGCTACGTGGTGCTCTGTATATACTGTATAGCAGGTATACGCTGCTGTGAGAACGCTACGTGGTGCTCTGTATATACTGTATAGCAGGTATACGCTGCTGTGAGAACGCTACGTGGTGCTCTGTATATACTGTATAGCAGGTATACGCTGCTGTGAGAACGCTACGTGGTGCTCTATATACTGTATAGCAGGTATACGCTGCTGTGAGAACGCTACGTGGTGTTCTGTATATACTGTATAGTAGGTATACGCTGATGTGAGAACGCTACGTGGTGCTCTGTATATACTGTATAGCAGGTATACGCTGATGTGAGAACGCTACGTGGTGCTCTGTATATACTGTATAGCAGGTATACGCTGCTGTGAGAACGCTACGTGGTGTTCTGTATATACTGTATAGTAGGTATACGCTGATGTGAGAACGCTACGTGGTGCTCTGTATATACTGTATACCAGGTATACGCTGATGTGAGAACGCTACGTGGTGCTCTGTATATACTGTATAGCAGGTATACGCTGCTGTGAGAACGCTACGTGGTGCTCTGTATATACTGTATACCAGGTATACGCTGATGTGAGAACGCTACGTGGTGCTCTGTATATACTGTATAGCAGGTATACGCTGATGTGAGAACGCTACGTGGTGCTCTGTATATACTGTATAGCAGGTATACGCTGATGTGAGAACGCTACGTGGTGCTCTGTATATACTGTATAGCAGGTATACGCTGATGTGAGAACGCTACGTGGTGCTCTGTATATACTGTATAACATAATCCTGGTCAAAAGTTTTGAGCCTGAAACACCATTTGGTTTTCTGCTTCTGTGTTTTTAGCTTGGAGATGATCTTGCAGTTTCTCCATCTCTGTGTTTGAGGATTGACCACAGGTTCATGACTTCGTCATGCTGGAAATAGTGTTCCTCATCACCAAATCCTTCGGGATGGTCGGGAGACTTTGCTCTCGGAGGATGTTTAGATATAAGACTTTTCATCTATGGAGGAGGATCGCTCACAATTTTGGCTAAGATGTCTGCCATGAATAAAGGATGCCATTCAGTCTCCCAACCAGGAGTAATTTGGTGATGAACAATTCTTTTTCCAGCATGATGGAGACTGTCACAAGGTAACACATGCAGGGATTGCCTAACAAACCCACAAGCCGCGAGATATTCAGCTGCAGGGACTAGAACATAGTATTCGATCACATCAAAATCACTCGGTTAGCACCCGAGCATGCTCAGATAACACCTTATCCCGGCACGTTCGCTCATCACTAGCGGTCGTCAGTCAGGATTTGGCCCAGAAGCGAAACATTCAGCTGCCAGGAAGGCGAAGGGTTCGAAAAATAAGGGACAATGCTGTAAATAGTCAGTGTTTCATAAACTTGATGTATTTGTCAATAAAAGTGTAAACATTTATGAAATGTCCCGGTTCGCCAGACAACTGAAAGTAACGGATCCGTTGCATTTGTTTGGAGACCGAGAGACTACTGATCAGTTTTTAGACGGATCCGTTATAAATATAAAAATGAAGGTCTGAAGCCGAGAAGTGCAGTTAGAGAGAGAGACGCTGTATGGCCGGGATGTGGATTGCTGATGACTCGGCCCATGGGAAGAAATCTACACATGTGAACTATTCCACAGCAGAAGCTGGGCTGACCCCAAGAAGAGTTTATTACAGCAATCTGGGTACAGAGGGAAAAATCCAAAATCGGGATTGGTTCCAAAAGAAAGTAAAAGTAGAATTTCCTTCCCTCCTGTATCACGGAGTTAGGGAGACGTGTGGCTGCCGGGCACCTCGAGCGCTGCTTATCCCTATAATCGGACTAGTAGGAATCCCTATGTGCTGACCTCACCGCCACTATAGGGTCACCATAGAATATTCGCTGCGACTGGTAAATCACACATTCTCCAGATAACTACAAGTCAAGGCAAATCTCATGTATGTAATGGCTGTGACTTGTAGTTCTATAGATTGCAGTGTGATCTCACATACATGTATGTACATGTGCGGCGCTGGCTTCTCCCTTTTTTTACTTGATGTTGGTTCGTGGTTGAGCACCACATGTTGCCGTGCGCTCTGGGTCATGCAGCAGTTCTATCTGTGTTTTTTTTGTGATTGACCTAGGCTGCTGTGCACACACACAGCAGCCCTGCCCTGCCTGGGCTCTGCTTGATTTTACACCTGTATCTGGGCCGGTTTCACCCTTCATCTGTGGTTGCTGGTCTGGCAGTGCAGAAGTCAGATCTGAAATGTCCATCTCCGGACCTGGTCGGCTTTCACCTTCCCTTGCCTTGCTGGCACCATGGGAGTGATACAGCAATGCTTCAGGTACTTTTGTTTTGATTTTTTGCAGTCTTGCTTTTATACATTCAGGAGGCCGTAATGGCACAGAGAATATAAAAAACGTAGAGTAGGACTGCCCCATATGGGAATGCCTTGTCGTGGCGGGGTGGCTCAAAGAATTGATTAATTATTTGCCAAATGTCTCATTTTTAATACAGTTAGAATCCATTATGTGCATATGCACTTTATGTATTGCATGCTGACCATGTGCGGCGCTGGCTTCTCCCCTTTTTTTTACCTAATACATGTATGGTGTTTCTTCATCACTGTGGTAATTCTCTCCATACCCAGTGATGATTACACTGGACGAGGTCCCACGCTCTCATGAATGCCCCTATTCAGAGAGTGGATGAAAGGCTCCATTTACTACCTGTACAGACGAGGTGGCCCGCACGTCGGGGTCTCCTGACAGTACATGTTAGGCCTCTTTCACACTTCAGTCATGCGACGTCAGTCAAAGTGTGAAAATGGCGGATCCGCCATTTTTTTTTGGCAGATCTGCTTTTTTCCCATTGACTTGCATTAGTGGCGGATTTTGACGGATGGTCGTCCGTTGGATCCGTTTTTTCACGGATCCGCCATAAATTTGGCGTCCGTCAGAAAAAAAAAAGCGTCCTCTGCAACATTTTTTTTGTCCGCCGAAAAAGCGGACCATGACGGATCCTCCGCCGATTTTTATAATGGACGCCTATGGGTGGCGGATCCGTTTTTGGTGGAATCCGCCAGTGGATCCGCTATTTCCATGCAAACTCTCTCACTCCGGACATGCAAACCTTACATTTTTCAGGTGAACACTTCATGGTGGATCTGTCAGAAAACGGATCCATTTGCATCCGTTTTTACACTTTTCTGGCGGATCCGCTATTTTAACACTTTGGTGGATGTCGCACGACTGAAGTGTGAAAGAGGCCTTAGCAGTGGAGATGATTAATACTAACTATAGTATTTATTATACACGTGTCAAACAATATTACTTTGTAACACTGTTTATTTTGTCCTTTAACTTTTAAAAAATTTTTGTAGGTACATCTGGTGATGGGTAGCCATTCTTTGCTTACATTTGCTACTGGGAAAGCTTGGTAGATATTCTTTGCTACATGTGCTACTGGGAAAGCTGTGTAGCCATTCTTCACTACATCTGGGAAAGCTGGGTATACACTCTTAGCTACATCTGCTACTGAGAAAGCTGGGTGGCCATTATTGGTTTATTTACTGCTACTTGGGAAAGCTGAGTGGCCACTTTTAGCTACTGGGAAAGCTGGGTGGCCACTCTTAGCTACATCTGCTACTGGGAAAGCTGGGTGGCTATTCTTCGCTACATCTGCTACTGGGAAAGCTGGGTGTACACTCTTAGCTTCTTCAGCTACTGGGAAAGCTGGGTCACTGCTTATAACTGTCACTCTTAGCTTCTTCAGCTACTGGGAAAGCTGGGTGACAGAGCTTACACCATTATCATCCAACATTTATAAACCTTATCCTTTCTCATCTCGGTGACATTCTGTTGGGCCATGTAATATATCGGAGCTCTGGCATACAGCCGACGTCCCCAGGGTCTCCCTCCTCCTTGTGACGTAGATTTCCTTCTCTGAACCCACACAGTGATAGAGCGAAGTATGACGTATGCACCAGATGGGGTGAGGGGCCCATTACTAATTTCCAGGGGCTGTGAGCAGCATGGGCCTCCTCTTCATGTACGAGCACTGGTAATGTAAAGCTGAACCTATGGAGAGTTACAGGTCTGGAGGGCTGGTCACATCTCTGATGTAAAGGACATCACTGTTCTGTAGGGTGAGCGGAGTCTGTGCTGTCTGTCTCCCACTATGTACCGTAAATGCAAATGTAGCAGAGCTCAGGAGATGCCTGCCATAGATAAGGCTACATTCACATATCTGTGTGACACCTCCTATTGCTTTCTTTTTCTAGGACCGCACATTGATCCGTACTCACACCTGTGATACTTGGAGCATGTCATATTCTCATCCGTTTTGCAGATCAGATTTGACTATTAAAGAGAATCTGTCAGTAGGATCGTCCTCCGAAACAGTCCGCATGGGTATGTAGGTCATAGAAAGCTGAATAAAGTGATACCTTTATCTGCGATCCAATGTTTTATTCCAGAGAAATCCATGTTTTCCTTAATATGTAAATGAGCTGTTAGATCTATAGGCCGGACAATGAGCACATGAGACTCTGCCTCCAGAGATTATTTTACATGAAAGGGGACGTTCCAGTATGAGACATGTAGATCAGGAGAGAAGACTGTCAGTCATTACATGTCTCACACTGGTAAGACATTGGATCACAGATATCAAGGTGTCATTGTATTCAGCTTCCTATGACCTACATGCCGATATAGACGTCTTAAGAGGGACAGTCCTACTGATAGATTCCCTTTAAAGTCTACGGGGATCCATGTAAATTGTGTGACACACAGAAGACAGACTTCTTCTGAGTTCTATCTGTTTTTAACTGTTATATCGTTAAGAGTCAATGGATAAAAAAGTTCAGGCAGTCTATCTGCTTCAGTGAAAAAGATAAAATGGAAGCAACTAAGATGACATCTGAGAGAAAAAATATCGTCCCTTTTTGCTTGGATGGTAATAGATGTGTGAATGTAGCCTTAGCGCTCACTCTCCCGAGCGTTTAACTCAGCCGAGTGCTCTCCAATGCTTTACCGGAGAGAACTCAGACCAGTGTTACACTATGAAGCAATGCAGATCTGTGCCTTTTTTTCCCCTCCTCCTACAGTCCCAATTGGTCTGTAATAAAATTATGGCATGCTGTGTGGGGCTGTGCATATCTGACCTACGCGCCCATTCCAGTCTATGGGTGCGTGTGAAACATCGGACTGCACTCGGATGTCATCATAGTGCAGTCCGAATACCGCAGACACAGACTATGGTGTAATTAAGTTCTCTGTCTTCTCCGTACCTTTGATACGACTCTCTTATCCGAGACAAGCAGATCTTGGTAAGATGGGCCCCTGATCAGAGTCTGAGCCGAGTGTTATTATCATATAATCAATCTGATTCTCTCAGAAGAGAGACTCCTGGCTCGTGGGAACCTTGCCTGTGTGCCCTGGGGTATTTTTATAGTTTGGGTTTCTTACTGCCTAGAGTGACTGAGAGCTCCGTCACATGGATACCACAATGGTGACTGTATTTATAATGAAGTTCAGCTCAGGTGATTCAGCGTTGGGGCCGGGCGTTGAGAGCCAAGCCTATATGTAGGAACCCACCATTGGCAATATGACATACATGGGGAAAGCTCAAGTCCCGAGCCATAATGATGAACCCCATGTGTGGGGCCCTACTGTACCTCCATTGCCTCCATTATTGTATTCTCAGCATTGGAGTAATGGATTCAAATCCCACCAAGGACAACATCTGCAAGGAGTCTGTATGTTCTCCCCGTGATTGTTTGGGTTTCCTTTGGGTTCTCCGATTAAATCCCACACTCCAAAGACATACTGATAGGGAATGTAGATTATGAGCCCCAATGGGGTCAGTGATGATGATGCGGAATATGATGGTGCTATATCAGAGCTTCTCTTAATATTTTCAGGTATATTCTGCATTACCGCCCCATTCATATGCCGCCACCATATTGCCTTTATAGTCCTTTATAACTGGACGGAGCGGGCGCATTACCTTATAATAACAATGTGATGTTAATGATTATTTTTCAGCATCACAATGTTTCAAATTAAGAAGATCTGCTGCATTGGTGCTGGATATGTTGGCGGTCCAACCTGTAGTGTCATCGCTCACATGTGCCCCGATATCAGGGTGACGGTGGTGGATGTAAACGAGGTGCGGATAAATGCCTGGAATTCAGACACCCTCCCTATATATGAGGTAAGGACTCTTCTGCAGATGGGGATTCGTCTTAAGAGCTTACTCTTAAGCTAACATCTGTTTGTAGTGATGAGCGAGGTTGGATAAGGTGTTATCCGAGTACGCTCATACCCTAGAGTATTTTCGGCGTGCTCGAAAAATGTGCTCAAATCCCCGCGGCTGCTTTTCTCATGGCTGTTTGACAGCCACAACACACACAGCGATTTCATGTTTGTCAAACAAATCATGCATGTGTTGCTTCTGTCGAACAGCAGACATGAGTGTGCTCAGATAACGCCTTACCCAAGCACGCTCGCTCATCACTAGTCTGTATCTCTGGTCTCTCCATCTATATCACACAGTCATACATCAGAGTATTGGACGTGATGAGCAGGTGCGGGTGACATTTCCATGGGTTGGACTCTAGCATTTGTTTTTCTGGTTCTATATTTCTTCGTTTATGCTGAGGAATAAATCCGTGGCTGAGTGTGATGTAAAGGTGCCACACACGGGAGCAAAAACCTAGCTGATCTCTGAACGATCAGTGCTCGCGTGCGGCTAAGCACACCTCCGTCCATATTCACCTCAAACTGGATTTATGGGTTCGAAAATACAGGACATCAAACCATGATCTTTCTGGGACTATTGCGGTACTTCATAAAAAGAGCCTTTTATAGATTTTTTTTTTTTCCTTGCAAGACATTACTGCCACATGCACACGTTCAGTATTTGGTCAGTTTTTTACTTCAGTATTTGTAAGCCAAAACCAGGAGTGGGTGATAAATCCAGAGGTGGTGACTTGTGTCTATTACACTTTGTTCCACCCCTCCTGGTTTTGGCTTACAGATTCTGAGGTAAAATACTGACCAAATGCTGAACGTGTGAAGGCGGCCTAGACTGGCTGCAAGATGGCTGTCTGCCAAATCGACCGTCTCTCCCTCCTTCCCTATACCCATGATCGCTTGACTCTGCCGAGTGTTCATCTACAATCGACCATCTCTCCCTCCTTCCCCATACCCATGATCGCTTGACTCTGCCGAGTGTTCATCTACAATCGACCATCTCTCCCTCCTTCCCCATACCCATGATCGCTTGACTCTGCCGAGTGTTCATCTACAATCGACCATCTCTCCCTCCTTCCCCATACCCATGATCGCTTGACTCTGCCGAGTGTTCATCTACAATCGACCATCTCTCCCTCCTTCCCCATACCCATGATCGCTTGACTCTGCCGAGTGTTCATCTACAATCGACCATCTCTCCCTCCTTCCCCATACCCATGATCGCTTGACTCTGCCGAGTGTTCATCTACAATCGACCATCTCTCCCTCCTTCCCATACCCATGATCGCTTGACTCTGCCGAGTGTTCATCTACAATCGACCATCTCTCCCTCCTTCCCCATACCCATGATCGCTTGACTCTGCCGAGTGTTCATCTACAATCGACCATCTCTCCTCCTTCCCCATACCCATGATCGCTTGACTCTGCCGAGTGTTCATCTACAATCGACCATCTCTCCCTCCTTCCCCATACCCATGATCGCTTGACTCTGCCGAGTGTTCATCTACAATCGACCATCTCTCCCTCCTTCCCCATACCCATGATCGCTTGACTCTGCCGAGTGTTCATCTACAATCGACCATCTCTCCCTCCTTCCCCATACCCATGATCGCTTGACTCTGCCGAGTGTTCATCTACAATCGACCATCTCTCCCTCCTTCCCCATACCCATGATCGCTTGACTCTGCCGAGTGTTCATCTACAATCGACCATCTCTCCCTCCTTCCCCATACCCATGATCGCTTGACTCTGCCGAGTGTTCATCTACAATCGACCATCTCTCCCTCCTTCCCCATACCCATGATCGCTTGACTCTGCCGAGTGTTCATCTACAATCGACCATCTCCCTCCTTCCCCATACCCATGATCGCTTGACTCTGCCGAGTGTTCATGTATTGTCAATACAGAGAGCAGAGATGGCGGCTGCCGGACTCCTTATCTCCCCTGAAAACATAGCAATCGTTAATGGAACTGCAACTTCCCAAAACGTCTCTCCCCCAACATCATTTGTCGGGGGGAGTTGAGACCCCTTATGCTCTGATAATGTTGGGCTGTAGGTATGTGAAGGGACTTGACAGAGGTTACAAAATCTAGAAAAATGCAGCTCTTGTGTGTGACCAGTAATTGTGCGACACGAAGAAGGTGATCACATCGTGCACGGCCTGAGGCGCCTCTGATGAGGAGATTTCTGCAGCAAACTTCCTGAGGATTCCAGCTGAGATCTCCGGAGTGCCAGCTCAGCACAGGAAGTGCGGCACGTCTGCCCCTAGGGGTCAGCACGAAAACTACACCTAGAAAAGCAGAGCAGTCCCAGCACTGGATATGCTGGAGCTCACACAAGGATATCCATCTGTGGTGCAGTAATAAATATAAACTATCCATATAAATTATATCCTGCAGCGTAGGACAAAAGCAGTGACATAAATTTGATGACCTGTTTGTTTCCGGTGGGATCAGTTGTGACCTCTTCTGCAGTGGAAAGAAGATTGCAGCATTTTTCTGTCCGGCTTTGGATGCCGGAGTTCAAGGTGAAGAACATCCAGCTGTAGACATGACGCCGGCATTGTCCTTTCGTCTTCATGAGATACCTTCTGAATTCTCCCTGGGTAGGGGGTCTGGCTGTGTTAACTCTTTGTGGGGGGCCGTTATTATAATAATTTTTTTTTTTTCTTGCAGCCTGGACTGAAAGAAGTGGTTGAATCCTGCCGAGGGAAAAACCTGTTTTACTCCACTGACATTGATGCAGCCATCCAAGAGGCTGATCTTGTGTTCATTTCTGTAAGTTATTTATTTTTATAGGTTCTCATTTTGTTAAATGGATAAAAATTACCTGTATAAAAAAGACGTGATATTGCAGTTTACTGTTTATTTAAAATCCTCTTCGCTCTCAAGAATGGAAGTATTTTTTTCTTCTATAGTTTACCGTTCACTGCCTAGGTTATCGGCCACCTCTGCAGTCTTGTCAGAAGTGGCCGGTGTCCTAGGCCAGAAGAGTGTGCTTGCTAGCTCTTGGCAATACAGCTTGCGGCTGCTGCTCTGAAGCTGGCAGATCGCTGGATCAGCAATGACCCTGCACGTCTCCAGTGCTGCGGAGGTAAAGCTTGCTCTGTTTTCAGCGTGAGCGCGCGAACCGTTCGGACTAGTGACACGACAACGCGATTGGTCCTAACCGTCAGTCATAGCCACTTACATGGAGTGCTAAGCCTCTAGATTCAGGAGCACAGCGCTCCTCTGCCTCTTGCCTAAAGGCAGTGTGCTCCTAAAGATAGAAGGTGAGCACACCGAGCAAGTGGCATACATCAGTCTCCTGTTGACGCTAAGTAATCTCCTTTTGGAAGATTTGAGCATTGTGTCAGCCTTAAATAAGGATGCTGACACCTTGCTATATATCAATTTTTAAAAAAATTTTATTTATTTTTTTAATTCTTTTTTTATATAGCGCTGTCTCTGGGTATTGAGGTTCTGAGTAAGGATTGAGAGGCCACACTTGTAAGGGTAGCTGTAAAGTCACACCTGTCTATTGTAGGGATTCAAGTAGTCTGGTAGCGGTTTGGGTACACAACGGCACTTTGTTCCTGTGTGGTACTGTCTTAGGTTTATTTGTCATAAACCATTAATAGAGGTCACATGAAGGCAAATAGCCTTTCCCTAGCTTAAACAAATAACACCGGAAGAAAACAGTCCCTTCTCTGCGTAGGCAAAAGGTACACCACGGTCTATCCGCTGCAGCAATCCATGCAATGCTTCTCTGTTTGATCAGCAAAAATGAATAGACTGCAGCCCCCACACACTACACACACTTGAGCGACTTCAGCTGCCCTTTATAGGACCTGCAAAACGCGGACTGAAGGTATGGGAGCCACCTTTCCCACCCATACTCTTTTGGTCGCTCCTAAATCTCGGACCCAAAATCCAGCCCCAATAAAAACATTCTCAGCAACCTACCATTGCTGCAATCTTTAATTCCGTGACTTGCATCACTGAAGCTAGCCACCTTGGTGATACGTACCTGCCATCCAGGACTTTTCCTCGTGCTCCTTTACAATATATATACAGTCATGTCCGAAAGTGTTGCCACCCTTGAAATTGTTCCAGAAAATGAAGCTTTTCTCCCAGAAAATTATTTCAGTTGCACAGAGACATAAAAAAAGGTAGACTACAGTTTGCCAAAATCCAACTGGGAAAGCGTTCTTGTGGATAGATAGAGACAAAAATAGAGGTTTTTGCTAAAGCACACTATTGTACTGTTTACAGAGAATGAGAAAAGAACATGATACCTACAGTTAAATATGGTGGAGGTTCAAAGATATTTTGGGGCTGTTTTGTGGCCTCTAGCATTGGGTGCCCATGATTGTGTGCAAGGTACATTAAATCTGAAGATTACTAAAGTATTTTGGGTCGCAATATTGTGCCCAGTGTCATAAATCTGGGTTTGTGTCCTTTCAGCCAGACAATGACCCCAAACATGCTCCAAGAAGCTCTCAGAAATGGATGGAAACAAAGCGCTGGAGAGTTTTGAAGCAGCCAGCAATGTCTGGATCTAAATCCCATTGAACACCCGTGAAGAGATCTTAAAATTGCTGTTGGGAAAAGGCGCCTTAAAATATGAGAGGCCTGAAGCAGTTTGCAAAAGACGAGTGCTCCAGAATTCCAGTTGAGATATGTAAGAATCTTGTTGATGGTTATAGGAAGCGGCTGATTGCAGTTATTTATTCCAAAGGGGGTGCAACCAAATATTAAGTTGAGGGTGCCAACAATGTTGTCTAGCGCATTTTTGGGGTTTGTGTGAAATCATGTCCAATCTGCCGTGTTTTTTTTTTTTTCTTCTGTGTTCTTCCAATACACACAATAAAACTAATGTGTAATTGCAGTAATTTTCTGGGAGAAATACTTAATTTTCTGGAACAATTTTAAGGGTGGCAACTTTTTCGGCCTTGACTGTATATAAATCCATATGTCACTACTCGTATAACCCGCCTGCTGCCCTTTCATCCAGTTCCAACATGTTAACAAGTTACATATTGTAAAGGATTGTTTGAAGTTGTCCAGTCAGGCTAATGGGATAAGGTTTATCCACGGTGCTTGCTAGTCATGAGCTTCCCAAAAGATAGGATCGCGGAGCCTCGCGATACCCTGTCCATAATATACCGAGCAGCCATTTGTACCTATTGGTTTTGCAGCCATTGATCAAGTCGAGGGGCACATCTGAGAGAAGTGATCCTTTTGACAGCTGTGTATTTCCAGTTGCCCTTTAGCTATAACTTCAGACACCTTTAGAGGGTAGGTAATAAGCCGGTTATATAACATGTATGCAAAGCAAAAAATGCAGTCAGGCATGTTTCCGTGTAATTTGCTGACTCCAGGCTTTTTTTTTGTTTTTTAACATTTCAGCAGAATTAAGTATTAATTTGAACTTTTTTTTTTTTCTGGGCAGGTTAACACCCCAACGAAAACCTACGGTATGGGAAAAGGCCGAGCTGCAGATCTCAAATACATTGAAGCTTGTGCCCGAAGGATTGTTCAGAACTCAAATGGGTACAAAATTGTGACAGAAAAGAGCACGGTGCCTGTGAGAGCTGCCGAGAGCATTCGTCGGATCTTTGATGCCAACACAAAACCCAATCTCAACCTCCAGGTATTCACAAAAAGGATTTTTGAAAAATTTTGCAGGATTCTAGAATATGGGAAGTTCCTCGCCGGAATGTTCATATGAATGAGTTCTCAGCCATGACTTGTATCAGTGGTGAAAGGGAGATAAATCCCTGCCGGACACTTACAACCAGGGACTATCTCCCGCAGAAGAAGGTTTAGGAACTCTCTCATCCTTCTCTTTACTTTGGGAGCCGCTCATACATATTAGATCACCGGTGGATCCCATCTAACGTGTATGGGCAGTAGGATATATGGCTACAGGTTCAGGGTTTGCAATAGATAACCATGTTAATACAAATGGTGGAAACGTCCACCTAGCCTTTTACAGTTCATATGTACTAATGGTTTGATCGTCTTTCCTCCAAGGTGCTGTCTAATCCAGAGTTCCTTGCGGAAGGAACGGCCATCAAAGATCTTAAAAACCCTGACCGGGTCCTGATTGGAGGAGATGAAACCCCTGAAGGACAGAGAGCGGTGCGTGCCCTGTGTGCTGTATATGAAAACTGGGTCCCTTCGGAGAAGATTATCACCACCAACACTTGGTCCTCTGAGCTTTCTAAACTGGTGAGGGCTCATATTTTTGTGGTATTTCCACAAGAGCATCATGGTTCGTTGACTTGCGTTCCGTCATGTTCATAGTGTTGTTTTTACCTCCTTTTAGGCCGCTAATGCGTTCCTCGCCCAGAGGATCAGCAGTATTAACTCTATCAGTGCCTTGTGTGAAGCGACTGGTGCAGATGTAGAAGAAGTGCTAGGGCTATTGGGATGGACCAAAGAATTGGAAATAAATTCCTTAAAGCCAGTGTTGGTAAGAATGACCCTAATAATGTGTGTGCATTGTATTAGTGGTTCTGTACCATAAATGTTACCTACCAGGAACCTATGATCGCACTGTAGAATTGGGGGGAAGGTGAAGCCTTGGGTATAGATGCACCTCTTGTAAGGATTCCTCCAGTAATAAAAATCTACACCTGCATCATACAGGCTGGTGGTGTCCTTACACCTGCCGATCCTGGCTGACAACCGCCTGTCATTTGTCTTCCATTTATGTGATCAACGGACCTTTAGTTGCAATATTCTTTGTGCTCAGAAGGATCATGAATACGGTGTGCATCCTCCTTATCAGCGCACATGTCCTGTTTACATCGGACGACGTGCTGCTGCATGAAAATAATCCCATCCCACAATTGACCCTTTTTCTCCATTCCTCGTATGATTGCCGACCTAGGAAAACACTTGTTTGCATATAACCTCTTCTTTTCTATTTTTGTAGGTTTGGTGGTAGCTGCTTCCAGAAAGATGTACTTAATTTAGTTTATTTGTGTGAAGTTTTAAATCTGCACGAAGTTGCGAAATACTGGCAGCAGGTAGGTTTCCCACTGGGTGTCATGGCAGTGGCTTGTATTTCTGGTTTCCTTGCGTTGGTGACATGTGAGATATTGTTCGTACCGCACCAGCACGATTACGCTGTACAGGCTCCGGACACAGTAGAGGTGCTGGGTTGGTGGTTGGCCGTGTGAGGGCCACTTGTCTTGAGTCTCAGGAAATCTAATATTCTGACTTGGTCGTGCACATAAGATGCTTGACAATCCTTCTAGTTCCTTGGAATATAATGTTGGTGCCAGTGCACATAATCTGAGGGAGCGTCTGCTGCCATATTTTACATAAAGATGATGGGATTGAGGTTGATTTCAGACCATTCGTATGGTTAGACTTCCAAGATCACATGTATCCAGCTCAGGATGTGCTGCCTTCTTGAAGTCCATGATGGACACAAGATTTGTGAAGGTATCCACAGCACGACCTGCTCAACCTCCCTTCTCATTCAGGTGATTGACATGAATGACTACCAGAGGCGGAGGTTTACCTCTAGGATCATCGATTGCCTCTTCAACACCGTAACTGACAAAAAAATTGCTGTGTTAGGGTTTGCCTTCAAGAAGGACACAGGTGACACAAGGTAGGTGACCTTCAGAGACACCTGACCTCAAAGCACAAAGAGAGATTTACAGCGACCGCTGGGTCTGAGAAAGAATTCGGTGCAGTAAATGTTCAGTTCCCATAATGAGTTTTTGACACTGTTTTTGCTGCCCCAAAATGCGTCGTATTACAGTTTCAGCAAAGTAGATGGGTGTAGAGAAATCGCACGGCCGCTTCAGGAGGAGATCCACAGCATGTCAATCTCTTGCGGGTACGCTGTGTTTTATGTGCAGATTTTCCCCATAGAATCGCATTAGAGACAGAAAATCCGCAAGTTAAAAAACACAAGTAATCCGCACATGACAAACAGGAGGTGTCCAAAACATAGCGGCTTTATGTAAAACCCGACATCCCAAAATGAGGCAAAATCCCCAGCATCAAAAACATGATAAAAATACATATAAAACCCCCCAAAGTAATCCAATTTGGCTAAAAAGGTGCAGAAATTCATCAACAAAAATGCTCCAAATACTAATTGGGAGAAGTTTATGGTGCATATACAATGGTTGATTGCAGCCATTAAATGAACACTAATTGACTTTGCAGAATGTGGTCGTTTCATAACGAACGTTTTTGCTTCTTTGTCTGGTGATTGGTGGCTTCTTTAGAAAGGCAAATAAATAGGAACAAAATAAATACTAATTCCCAATAATAGACCATTACTCCATAACGTGCCATTCTGACCCCTGTTGGTAGCCATGTAACCTTGTCCATGCTGCTCCATATTGGTTTTTAAGGTCCTTTGCCTACCAGCAGATTTTGCTATTTGAGATGTGGAACATTAAATAATCAAGGAGAGGATGAGGACTAGAACTACAGCTCCAATATTGGAAGTCGCAATCCTACGAGTCAATATCGACCCTTTTATGAGCCTTGCCACATGACTTGGGATAAAAGCCAAATCAGAATCTCAATTTGCAGACACATGTTTCGGGATGTTGCCTCTCATCAGTGCAAAGCACAAGATCTGATTTGGCTATATGAGAGGCTTAAGACTGGGGTCTAAGAAGTAACGTTTCTCCTTGTGGAGAGTGACAAGCCAAGCCTGGCAGTTCTTGCAATGATTGGAGACCTTTTCGTGGCTGCTCATGTAGATATATTAGTTGTGTGTGATGGAAATTTACTGAAACTGTTACTTTACTTTTCCTCAGAGAATCCTCCAGTATCTACATCAGCAAGTACCTTATGGATGAAGGGGCCGAGCTGCACATATTCGATCCCAAAGTACCAAAGGAACAAATCGTCATGGACTTATCCCAGCCCGGAGTGACTGCTGACGACAGAGGTGAGTGACCTGGGACTTCTGGAGAAATGGGCGACCTTACCTGCCAAGCATTGCACTGGTTGCTGGCTATCCTCACTTATTGGATGGCTCTGAACCTCCCAGATTAGTCATTTGCCCCTTTCTGACCTCATTACTAGATTAGATCACTATTATTTGGGGCAAAGATGGACAGAATTATTCCAGATTTTTTTAATATTATTATTCATTGACTTACCTAATGAGGGTTAATATATGTATCCATCCCCCCAGTGGAGAAGCTGGTCCATATCTCCCCAGATCCATATGAGGCCTGTGAGGGAGCGCACGCCATAGTTATCTGCACAGAGTGGGACATGTTTAAGGTGAGCAAAAAAATGCCGATCCTTTCCCTTTTTTTTTCCCTGATCCTCCTATGCTGGGAGCACTGGTTTGTACAGTTACATTGGCGCGGACGTTCCTATGCTGGGAGCACTGGTTTGTACAGTTACATTGGCGCGGACGTTCCTATGCTGGGAGCACTGGTTTGTACAGTTACATTGGTGCGGACGCTGTTCTGGGAGCACTGGTTTGTACAGTTACATTGGCTCGGACGCTGTTCTGGGAGCACTGGTTTGTACAGTTACATGGCTCGGACCTCTATGCTGGGAGCACTGGTTTGTACAGTTACATTGGCGCGGACGCTTCTGGGAGCACTGGTTTGTACAGTTACATTGGCTCGGACTCTTTCTGGGAGCACTGGTTTGTACAGTTACATTGGCTCGGACTCTCCTATGCTGGGAGCACTGGTTTGTACAGTTACATTGGCCGGACGTCTCCTATGCTGGGAGCACTGGTTTGTACAGTTACATTGGCTCGGACGCTCCTATGCTGGGAGCACTGGTTTGTACAGTTACATTGGCTCGGACGCTCCTATGCTGGGAGCACTGGTTTGTACAGTTACATTGGCGCGGACGCTATGCTGGGAGCACTGGTTTGTACAGTTACATTGGCGTGGACGCTCTATGCTGGGAGCACTGGTTTGTACAGTTACATTGGCACGGACGCTCCTATGCTGGGAGCACTGGTTTGTACAGTTACATTGGCGCGGACGTCCTATGCTGGGAGCACTGGTTTGTACAGTTACATGGCGCGATGCTATGCTGGGAGCACTGGTTTGTACAGTTACATTGGCGCGGATCTCCTATCTGGGAGCACTGGTTTGTACAGTTACATGGCGCGGAGCTCCTATGCTGGGAGCACTGGTTTGTACAGTTACATGGCTGGCCGCTATGCTGGAGCATGGTGTACAGTTACACTGGCGCGAATGCTCCTATGCTGGGAGCACTGGTTTGTACAGTTACACTGGCGCGTATGCTCTATGCTGGGAGCACTGGTTTGTACAGTTACACTGGCGCGTACTCTCCTATGCTGGGAGCACTGGTTTGTACAGTTACACTGGCCATATGCTCCTATGCTGGGAGCACTGGTTTGTACAGTTACATGGCACATATGCTGATATGCTGGGAGCACTGGTTTGTACAGTTACACTGGCACATATGCTGATATGCTGGGAGCACTGATTTGTACAGTTACACTGGTGCGTATGCTCTATGCTGGGAGCACTGGTTTGTACAGTTACATTGGCGCGGACTCTCCTATGCTGGGAGCACTGGTTTGTACAGTTACACTGGCACATATGCTGATATGCTGGGAGCACTGGTTTGTACAGTTACACTGGCACATATGCTGATATGCTGGGAGCACTGGTTTGTACAGTTACACTGGCACATATGCTGATATGCTGGGAGCACTGGTTTGTACAGTTACACTGGCGCGTATGCTCCTATGCTGGGAGCACTGGTTTGTACATTACATGGCGCTCTGTTTGTACGTTACACTGGCCATATGCTCCTATGCTGGGAGCACTGGTTTGTACAGTTACACTGGCGCATCTGGTTTGTACGGTTACACTGGCTCATATGCTCCTATGCTGGGAGCACTGGATCTTGTACGTTACACTGGCGCGTATGCTCCTATGCTGGGAGCACTGATTTGTACAGTTACACTGGCGCGTATGCTGCTATGCTGGGAGCACTGGTTTGTACAGTTACACTGGCGCGTATGCTGATATGCTGGGAGCACTGGTTTGTACAGTTACACTGGCGCGTATGCTGTATGCTGGGAGCACTGGTTTGTACAGTTACACTGGCGCTATGCTGATATGCTGGGAGCACTGATTTGTACAGTTACACTCGCGCGTATGCTGATATGCTGGGAGCACTGGTTTGTACAGTTACACTGGCGCGTATGCTGATATGCTGGAGCACTGGTTTGTACAGTTACACTGGCACTATGCTGATAGCTGGAGCACTGGTTTGTACAGTTACACTGGCCATATGCTGATATGCTGGGAGCACTGATTTGTACAGTTACACTGGTGCGTGCCCTATGCTGGGAGCACTGGTTTGTACAGTTACACTGGCGCGACTGCTGATGCTGGGAGCACTGGTTTGTACAGTTACACTGGCACATATGCTGATATGCTGGGAGCACTGGTTTGTACAGTTACACTGGCACATATGCTGATATGCTGGGAGCACTGGTTTGTACATTACATGGCGCGTACGCTCCTATGCTGGGAGCACTGGTTTGTACAGTTACATTTGGCGGCATCTGGTTTGTACGGTTACACTGGCTCTATGCTCCTATGCTGGGAGCACTGGTTTGTACAGTTACACTGGCGCATCTGGTTTGTACGGTTACACTGGCTCATATGCTCTATGCTGGGAGCACTGGTTTGTACAGTTACACTGGCGCGTTTGTCTATACACTGGCATGCTCTATCTGACATGTTGTACAGTTACACTGGCGCGTATGCTGATATGCTGGGAGCACTGTTTGTACAGTTACACTGGCGCGTATGCTGATATGCTGGGAGCACTGGTTTGTACAGTTACACTGGCGCGTATGCTGTATGCTGGGAGCACTGGTTTGTACAGTTACACTGCGCGCTTATGCTGATATGCTGGGAGCACTGATTTGTACAGTTACACTCGGCGCTTATGCTGATATGCTGGGAGCACTGGTTTGTACAGTTACATTGGCGCGTATGCTGATATGCTGGGAGCACTGGTTTGTACAGTTACATTGGCGTAGCGATATGCTGGGAGCACTGGTTTGTACAGTTACATGTGGCGCTATGCTGATATGCTGGAGCACTGGTTTGTACAGTTACACTGGGGGGACGCTATGCTGGGAGCACTGGTTTGTACAGTTACACTGGCGCGTATGCTGATATGCTGGGAGCACTGGTTTGTACAGTTACACTGGCGCGGACGCTCTGCATTTGTATCTGTACATTGACTGCCCACCATGTTGAGGATGTCCTGATTTGTAGTGAAGGCTGACCGCCATGTTTCTGTTATGGTAGGAACTGGATTTCCAACGCATCCATTCCAAGATGTTAAAGCCTGCGTTCATATTTGATGGCCGCCGGGTCCTGGACGACCTTCATGGGGAGCTGCAGAACATTGGCTTTCAGGTATATCAGTGTGAACATTGTTCCTGTAGTAAATGACACTTTTTTTTTTTTTTTTTACCTCTGCACACGTTGGATGAAATTCCGCCACACACGCTGACTTTTGGTTCGGACTGGCCAACCAGCTGGTGTGAATGGGGGGCTCATGACTGTCCCCCAACAGATAACCTCAGGGGACCGCAGGATCGTCCATTGAAATCCCAAAGGGGAGATGATCCGCTTCTAGAGGTATCTGGGAGCGACTTTTTCCTCTCTTCCTATTGGAAACGGCTGGAGTGCTCCTATATGGAGGATCTGCTGTTAGATGTTATCTGATGTGTATGGCCGGCTTCATCTCCTAAGTAAGGGAATGACTGTCCGCAGGCGGCAATAAAGCCTACAAAGAGAGGACCGGGCCATCAGGGACATGTGCCAGATTGCCACAGTATAAGTTACATGTGCATTTTGCGGCATATTTTCCACATTTTTACTCTTATTTTATTGACTTGCTGGAGATTTCAAAATCCATTTTGTCAGTGTTTGTAGTACTATGTTTTGGTCAATAGAGGTAATGGCTGCCGTGTAATAAAGACCCAGACTGCAGAGCCGGGGGCGCGGATAAATGGCGCCCCCAAGCTGTGGGGTCCGTGTGCCCTATTCTGCCTGTAGAAAGCCCTCTATGACCCTGTTTAGGCTGTCTGCCACCTGATGTGTCCTGTAGATTGTTAGCCTTCTCGGGCAGGGTCCTCTCTCCTTCTGTACTTATGTGTGTCCTGTATTGCTCATATTTATTGTACTTGTCTATATTCACCCCTCTCACATGTAAAGCGCCATGGAATAAATGGCGCTATAAAAATGTATAATAATAATAATGTGCGATTATCCGATATGTGTGAGTGTTGTATCTCCGGCTCAGCCACGAATGACCCGGACACGAGGCCTCGCAGGAAATTAGGATGATCTTTTCTTGTAGACACAATCCAGAATTTCCTTTTGACTCATAGACTCCACCTAAGTTGTGAAATTGATGCGATCGGTCACTGCACAGCCAGACAGTGTCCTCTGATAGAACGGTCGGTAATGTCCGATCTACACTGGTGGCGGTCACATACACGCAGCTTTTCTATGTTAAAAGCCTATAAATGGAGACATGAGAAATTCATCCCGTGGGCGACGCAGACTGTGAAGCTTGGGTGTAGCCATGCAGACCTTCTGCAATGAGGACATTAGTGACCTCAGGGAGCAGGAGACATTCTGGTTGTTTCTCTCGACGTGACTCCTACTGAAGAGTCAGAACCGACTCCTAATGACCTTCCAGCCTTCACTATATTAGCCACATGTATTACAAATGTAGTGTTTGTCTTTATATATCCATGGAGCTGCAGTGTGAGCCATACTTCTAAGGCCACGGTCAGTATTTCATATCTGTATGTGTAAGCCAAAACCTGGAGTGGGTGATAAATACAAAAGTGGTGATGTGTTTCTATTATACTTTTCCCACATTTGTTTTGGCTTACAACTACTAGGTGTCAAATACTGAAAGTGTGAATGTGGCCGAAGTGTAGCACAAACTTCTTTTGTATGCACTGACACCTACTGGCCAAATGCTGGAACTGCTCTCAGTCATATACAACAGATATATATATATATTTTTTTTTGTTTCTTTGTTTTTTCCCATCATTTAAATATTCTTATGATTTTACCTTTTATTTACAGGTTGAGACCATCGGGAAAAAGGTGGCTTCCAAGAGGATCCCTTTTACACCAACAGCTGACATGCCCAAGATCAGCCTCGGAGATGTGCCCCTCAAGAAGGCCAGAGTATAAAAGCTACTTCCCTCACTCCCTCAAGATGGCTGGACCACCATTGTATATACACACCTGTACTTTGTATTCCCCCACCTCATTGTAGATTGTAAGCTCTCACGAGCAGGGTCGTCTTATTTTGCTTTAATTATTGTTTTGTTAACGCTGTTACTTATGACTTGTGTTTTGAAACTGTTAAAATGTAAAGCGCTGCGGAATATGATGGCGCTATATAAATAAAGATTATTATTATTATTACTGGGTGGGGAAGGGTTAAGGATTTTTATTTTTTTACTGTATATATGCCTTTTGTGGCTGGAAATAATACAACCTATTGAAGCATAAATTCTGCCCTGATGAAGGCTTTACATGGACACTGTTGTTTGTGGAGCTGTGGCTGATCTGGGAGCGGTCTACACCTCCAGTATTCGGCCATCCTCAGTGTTACATTCTCTTTTTTCACAGCAGGTACGGAGAACTTGGCTGTTTCTCAATGTCACCAATAGATAATGTATTTGTAAACTATTACACTTCCAAAAAAGTGAACTCTAAAGACCAAACGATCATTTTTACTATTTGTAATATAATCACTTATTGAAGTTTCATGGCTTGTGTATGAAGGCTCTGCAGTAACTCATTGTCACCGCGGGAGGGGACTTTGTGCATTCTTTTTCTACGTGGTTATTTATAAGGGACACTTTTGAATCAGATCTATTTTTTGGAACATTTTTTATATTTTTATAATCGGCGATCACACATCATACTTGTTCTGTGCGTGCACCTAGTGCAGTGATGGCGACCCTTGGCACTCTAGCTGTTGGAGAACTACAACTCCCAGCATGCCTCAACTGCTGCAGGTTGCAAGGGCATGCTGGGAGTTGTAGTTTTACAACAGCTGGAGTGCCAAGATTAGCTATCACTGACCTAGTGACTGCGCTTGGGGAATGGGAATCCCAAAAAAAGTTTTTACTTTTTTTTCTAAACTTTTAATATGTAGGCATCATGTTTAAAATTTCTCAAAAAAAAAACCATGATCAGACAATTAAAAAAAAATTGATACTTAAACATTCCAACTTGGTACAACTTCAGGGACTTTGTTTATTTTACTTCAATTGTAATTAGACTAATACGGTAATATATTTTTTTTTCCAATTGGGACTCATTAAATCATTAAAAATTTGTTTGCAAGGTTTGGCCTTTACAGACTGTTTCCCTGCACATTCACGTTTGATGTGTTCATAAATCAGCTCAGAAAAAAGTTACAAACCTCTCCCGTCAGACTGTTAGAACGAGCTCACTGATAGATGGTCAGTTAACTCATTCTGTCGACAATGCAATGCAAAGGCTATAGAAAGTAAACTGTGCCAAAATTTTAATGAAACTCAATTGCACATTTTTTTTTAGCCCCAAAATACATGCATTTAAGTTTTAATTTTGTCCCTGAAGGAGAAGAACCCCTGTAACAAAATTGTATACATGGTTGCATGTGAAAACTGAAAAGGTGGCAATATGTGCAATAAAAAGGCCAGTGTCCTCTGAAGGTGTTACGGGATATGGCGACCAATATAGTAAGTTTTTACTATGTAAAGGAATGTATCTTTATATATACTGTGTGTGTGTATATATAATATATATATATATGTATAATATATATATACATATATATATATATATATTTATGTATTTTTTTTCCAAATAAAGTCGTTTCCCAGGACCTTAATACTGATGGCCTATTGTAATGACAATCAATCAATATCATGTTATCTGCTGACACCCACACCAAGCAGCTGATTAAAGGGGCGCAGCAATCCAGGAAGAAATGGTTTGTAGAAAAATAAATATTGCCAAAGAAATGCTAAAATTTAACATGATGTTTGTTTGCTAAGAGTGTGAGAGTCACTGGTAATGCGGTTTTCTTTCTCGGGGATCATGTTCGTTTGTTATACTTTGAAAGAAAAATGTGATTTCTAAAATAAAGAATTTCATCAATAATTTTGTCGTTTGTCCCATTTTTGGTGAACTTAATGACTCGAGGTGAGAATATGTGGCGACACGCTCCATCTGATGCGACTCGTGCAAGTCATTGGGCAGGGAGGGGGAGGAGGTGAGATGTGACCACTTACCTCAATGATGGATACTGTGTTGTTTATAAGGTCGATATAAACTTGGCTCCTAAATTTCCTTTGGGGACACCTCCAATCTTCTTGTTCACTTTTCATGCAATTATGCACTAAAACATCTCTCAAATTAGTACTGCGGGGACAAGTGATCAGCGGACCCCTATTGACTATATCAGATAACTCCGCATCTCTTTCCAATATATGCCAGTTTTTTCTTATAACTGAACAAATATAATGCAATATATAATGCAAATAAAGAAACTTTAGCCCCTTCAAGTCCCTCTATACCCTCCCACCTCAATCCAACTGAGTCTGCATTAATCCCTTTATGCACAGAACGCGCAGAGAGGGTGGGAAGAAAAAATATTGGCAATTACCACAAGAGAAAACAAGTTTCATGGAGATAAGGACTACGGAAGATCGACTTGAAAGCGTGGTGATTGATCTTACGGATCACGTTTTGAATGCGGCACATTATTCAGTATTATCCAAGGGACTCCGTTATTGTTTGCTGGAGGAATTTCATTTAATTGACTTTAAATTGATTTATTCAAGGCCGTCAGAAAGATCCATTTGCATAAATCTTTTGTGTCTTAACAGGTGTGTGAACCCCTTTTGACAGGGTAAACACCCTGCCATGTTGGTCCTTTGGGCTTCACGGCAGGTGATGATTCTTTGGCAGATATTCAGGAAGATGCTAATCTACTTTTCTCTCTCTTCTGGTATCTTTCCCTCCTCATTCAAACACGCCATTATACATCTATTACTTAAAAACCGTCCCTCAACCAAAACTGCCGCTAACTATAGACCGGTCTCTAATCTTCCCTTCAGCTCTAAACTCCTGGAACGCCTGGTCCACACCCGTCTTATCCGCTATTTCTCAGATAACTCTCTTCTTGACTCTCTTCAATCTGGTTTCCGCTCTTTACACTCTACTGAAACTGCCCTCACTAAAGTCTCTAACGATCTACTAACAGCTAAATCTAATAGTCACTACTCCATGCTAATTCTCATCGATCTCTCAGCAGCATTCGACACTGTGGACCATCAGCTCCTCCTCACTATGCTCCACTCCATCGGTCTCAAGGACACCGTTCTCTCCTGGTTCTCCTATCTCTCTGACCGTTCCTTCACTGTATCTTTTGCTGGTTCCTCCTCCTCTCATCTTCCCCTTACTGTTGGGGTTCCTCAAGGGTCAGTCCTAGGCCCCCTCCTCTTCTCTTTGTACACTGCCCCTATTGGACAAACAATCAGTAGATTTGGTTTCCAGTACAATCTCTATGCTGATGACACCCAATTATACACTTCTTCTCCCGATATCACGCCTGCCTTTTTATAAAACACCAGTGATTGTCTTACAGCTGACTCTAAAGGTACTGCCACACTAAACGTTCCCGCTAACGATCACGACGCTATCGTTGGTGTGATCGTTTTAAGGTCGCTAGTAGCTGCCATACTTGACGATCTCATTAACGACGCATCAGCAGTTAGCGATTTCTTTAACGACTTTGGCGGTCGTTGGGACGTGCCACACTGCATGTCAGGAGTCGAACCCAGTACCTCTTGTCTACTGGCCAGCAGCTCTACCATCTGAGCTATTCTGCTGGCTGCAAAGTTCCTTGCTGAACCCAGATACCATTGACTGTTCTTCCTGATTAGCTACACCTAGTGCTCTCTTGATTGGGCCTCTGATTGCCAATTACACACCCTATATAAACCTGGCCCTGTGGGTGTGTCATTGCGAGATTATTGAGCTCCAAGCCTTTAGTCAAGCGTTTCCTGCTGATCCATTGCTACAAACACTGCTCTCCTGTGAACCGACCTCGGCCTGCCTTCTGACTACGCTCTCCGCCTGATCCATTGCTACAAACACTGCTCTCCTGTGAACCGACCTCGGCCTGCCTTCTGACTACGCTCTCCGCCTGATCCATTGCTACAAACACTGCTTCCTGTGTACCGACCTCCGGCTGCCACCTGACTACGTAATCTGCCTGCTCCTCTGTTACCTAACTGCCTTTCCTGTGTACCGACCTCCGGCTGCCACCTGACTACGTTATCCGCCTGATCCATTGCTACAAACACTGCTTTCCTGTGTACCGACCTCCGGCTGCCACCTGACTACGCTACCTGCCTCTGCTTCCCCTAGTGTTTGCAGTAACATCGGCTCCAACCCAGACGGATCTTGACAGAATAATCTCGCGCCAAAATGGAGTCCGCTGTGAACACCCTGAGGCGGCAAGTTACGGAGCTTCAAAGTTTTTGTACTGACTCTCAAGGAAAATATGCCAAGTTACAAACTGATTTCACGGCGATACAACAGGAAGTAATTGAGCTACAAAAACAACTTCTGGACGTGCGCAATTCAGGGTCCGAATCAAACGCGCGGCTGCCGCTGCCTGCAAAGTTCAGTGGGGATCGCAAGCAGTACCGAGGATTCCTCAATCAATGCCGCATATACTTCCAGATGCAACCTGCTCCCTTTACCACTGAGAGGAAGAAAGTTTTTTTCATGATAAATCTCCTGACGGATGAAGCTCTTGCTTGGGCTTCACCTTATGTAGAAAAGGACTATGCCCTCCTTAATGACCTGGAAGCTTTCATCGCAGCTATGAATCAAGTTTTTGATGACCCAAACCGCTGTGCCACAGCAGAAACCAAATTACATAATTTGCGCCAAGGACGTCGCTCTGTTGCGGAATATACATCGGAGTTCCGTCGCTGGGTGGCCGACACCACCTGGAATCCAGCGGCCCAGAGAAGTCAATTTCGACGAGGGTTATCAGAACCAGTGAAAGACGAGCTTGCCAGGGTTGAGACCCCTGACCAGTTGGAGGACTTTATTCAACTATGTATCCGGATTGACCAGAGACTTACTGAAAGGAGAAAGGAGAGACTGCGAGCACTTGGGAATAGCCCTGGCTTCTCATTTTCAGCATCGGACCACCAAGAAAAGACGCAAGGCGTGTCTGAACCGATGCAGATCGACGTCATCCGAAGACCACTCTCTGCACAGGAGAAGGAGAGGCGACGTGCAGAACATCTCTGCCTCTATTGTGGGGACCCTGGACACTATGCCATCAACTGTCCTAACAAAAGGACTATAGCCTTTACCAACAACAGGTCTGCCAGCAATATGGACCTTTCTCAGCAGTCGGATTCCATCTTGCAGACTATCTCATCAGTAACGCCAGAAATAGACAAAATACATTCTACATCATCTCATTTTGTAATCTCCATTCAGGTTGTAATGGGCACCCAAAAAATACAATGCTCTGCCCTGTTGGATTCGGGAGCAGGAGGAAATTTTATGGACTTAAAATTTACACGTGATAATAATATTTCCAGTAGGACCAAATCCACACCAATTGAAATGGAAACTGTGGATGGATCACCCTTGTCTTCTGGACCTGTCACGCATGAGACAATCGAACTGGAGATTTGTATCGAACCGGATCATCATGAAGCTGTCAGTTTCCACCTTATTTCATCTCCGAAATTTCCGGTTATTCTAGGGATCCCCTGGTTTTCAGTCCATAACCCTTCTATCAACTGGGCATCAAGGACCATCACCTTTCCATCTGACTACTGTAAGAATAATTGTCATAAGGAACCCCCTGTTCTCCAACAAGTCCAAATCTCTGAGATTTCGCATGAGAAGGAAGAGAAACTACCACCTCAATATCAGCAGTTCTCTGATGTCTGCAGTAAGAAGAAAGCAGATCAATTACCTCCTCACCGTCCTTACGACTGTCCCATTGAATTGCTGCCAGGAGCAACCATTCCATTTGGACGGATTTACAATCTTTCCGAACCTGAATTGAAGGTATTAAGAAAGTTCCTGGATGAAAATTTAGAGAAAGGCTTTATTCGACCTTCCACATCTCCAGCTGGGGCACCCCTGTTCTTTGTTGAAAAGAAAGACTCCACTCTGCGGCCATGTATTGACTACAGAGAGATGAATAATATCACTGTCAAGAATCGCTACCCGCTACCCTTGATTCCTGAACTATTTGAGAGACTCCGTTCTGCGAAAATCTTTACGAAGCTGGATCTTAGAGGGGCTTACAACCTCATACGGATTCGCCCAGGAGATGAGTGGAAGACCGCCTTCAGAACGAGATATGGACATTTTGAATCTCTGGTTATGACCTTTGGTCTTAGCAATGCCCCAGCCACCTTTCAACATTTTATTAATGATGTATTTCGAGATTTCTTGGACCAATTCGTTGTGGCTTATCTCGATGACATTCTTATATTTTCAGACACCTTGGAAGAGCATCGCAGGCACGTCCAGTTAGTCTTGGAACGACTACAGGAGAACCATCTTTACATTAAACTTGAAAAATGTGAGTTTGAACAAACCAGTATCCAATTTCTGGGATATATCATCTCCCAGAAGGTCTGAGCATGGATCCCGGCAAAATCAATGCTGTAGTGGACTGGCCTGTTCCAAGAAATTTAAAAGACGTCCAGCGTTTCATAGGATTTGCAAATTTTTACCGAAAATTTATAAAGAACTTTTCACGGATCATACTACCAATTACTACACTAACAAAAAAGACCAAAGCATTTTTCTGGTCTCCGGAGGCACAGGGGGCTTTTGACAAATTGAAAACTCTTTTTACGTCTGCTCCATTGTTAGTACACCCAAATCCTGAATTGCCATTTACTGTCGAAGTGGACGCCTCGGACTCTGCAGTGGGAGCCATTCTGTCTCAGCGAGTTGGGGACAAAATGCAACTTCACCCATGTGCGTTTCTTTCCCACACCATGTCATCTGCAGAAAAGAACTACGACATCGGTAATAAAGAACTGTTAGCCATTAAAGTTGCCTTCTCCGAATGGAGACATCTTTTGGAAGGTGCCAATCACCCTGTGACTGTCCTCACGGACCACAAGAATCTTGAATTCCTCCGTACAGCAAAAAGATTGTCTGCAAGACAAGCACGATGGGCCTTATTTTTCTCAAGATTCAATTTTATAATTTCTTACCGGCCTGGTTCAAGAAATGGCAAGGCTGACGCCCTGTCCAGGATGTGTTCGGAACCTCAGGAGAGGTCTAGTAATGACGATACAATTCTAGGCCCTAAAAATTTTTTGGGAATATTGCACTCTAGAGGACTATGTAATAGAATTAAAGATGGATATCAAGAGGACTCTTTCCTTAACCATCCTTCGGAAGACGTCGATCTTTCATTCAAAGAGGGGTTTTGGATGCAGAAACACAAAATATATGTACCTGAATCTTCTCGCCTTGAAGTCCTCAAAAGTGTCCATGATTCTAAACTGGCAGGACATCCTGGAGTTGCAAAAACACAAGACTTACTACTTCGTTTCTTTTGGTGGCCTAATTGTAGGAAGGACGTGAGGAAATATGTTTCAACCTGTTTAACATGCGCACGAAACAAGACCCCACGATCGTCTCCTCTAGGACTCTTGCAACCACTTCCAGTTCCATCCAGGCCTTGGGGATCTATTTCCATGGATTTTATTGTGGAACTACCCCCTTCCAAACAGATGACCGTCATCCTTGTCATAGTGGACCGACTCACAAAAATGGCCCACTTTATTCCAACTGAAGGAATTCCTACTGCTGAAAAAACTGCAGAACTGATAATCAAAGAGGTATTCAGGTTACATGGAATTCCTGACAGCGTGGTGTCTGACAGAGGCGTTCAGTTTACGTCAAAATTTTGGAAGAGTTTCTGTACAGCCTTGGGAGTCACGGTGAATCTTTCTACCGCTTTCCATCCTCAGTCCAATGGCCAGACGGAGAGAACGAACCAGACTTTGGAGCAATACCTCCGTTGCTTCATTTCCTATCTTCAGGATGACTGGGTGGACTATTTACCAACAGCAGAGTTTGCCTACAACAACTCCATACATAGCGCTACATCTCAAACCCCATTTTTTGCTAATTATGGAGTACATCCAGTATTTATCCCTAATCTGCCAGTGAACACTCCCATTCCTGCTGTAAATGACAGGCTTGCAAAATTACAGGAATCCCAGAAGGAATTATCAGAGATATTACTCAAGACCCAGGAAGTATATAAGGAAGCAGCAGATAAACATCGGAGAGTGCCCCCTGCTCTTCAGGTTGGAGACAAAGTTTGGCTGTCCACTAAAAACCTTAAGACACATGTGCCATCCTCCAAATTGGGTCAGAAATTCATTGGACCTTTTCAAATTTCTGCAAAAATTAACCAGGTTGCTTTTCGTTTAAACTTCCCAACAATCTAAAGATTCATCCAGTGTTTCACATATCCTTGCTCAAACCCTTCTGTGAAAACCCATTTCCAGGAAGAATTCAGCCACCTCCTCCACCAGAAAGGATCCGTGGTGAAGAAGAATACATTGTGGATAAGATTCTGGACTCCCGAAAATTCAGAGGTAAACTGCAGTATCTGGTGCAGTGGAAGGGTTACGGACCAGAGGAAAATTCATGGGAACCAAGGGACAACGTCCATGCTCCTAGACTAACAAGAGCCTTTCATCAGAGGTACCCGGATAAGCCAGCTCCTGAGATGTCCAGAGGCCATCCTGGAAGGAGGGGAGTACTGTCAGGAGTCGAACCCAGTACCTCTTGTCCACTGGCCAGCAGCTCTACCATCTGAGCTATTCTGCTGGCTGCAAAGTTCCTTGCTGAACCCAGATACCATTGACTGTTCTTCCTGATTGGCTACACCTAGTGCTCTCTTGATTGGGCCTCTGATTGCCAATTACACACCCTATATAAACCTGGCCCTGTGGGTGTGTCATTGCGAGATTATTGAGCTCCAAGCCTTTAGTCAAGCGTTTCCTGCTGATCCATTGCTACAAACACTGCTCTCCTGTGAACCGACCTCGGCCTGCCTTCTGACTACGCTCTCCGCCTGATCCATTGCTACAAACACTGCTCTCCTGTGTACCGACCTCGGCTGCCCTGACTACGTTATCTGCCTGCTCCTTGCTACAAACACTGCTTTCCTGTGTACCGACCTCGGCTGCCACCTGACTACGTATCTGCCTGCTCCTTGTTTACACTAACCTGCTTTCCTGTGTACCGACCTCCGGCTGCCACCTGACTACGTCTCCACTCTTCGCCCACTGGCATAACTCCATTACCCACGTCTACAAAGAAATTTCAAACTAGACTTTCCTAGATGTATCCTTTGACCTCCGGCATGCCAATGAGGCATCACGCTACCTGAAATTAGAGCCTCGGCTGCCGTCCCCAGTGTTCTGCAAGTGAATGCATCTCAGGAGCTCCAACATCAGAACTTTTGGAAATCTTAATGTTTCATAACGAATTACTGTGATAAGATCAAACAAATCTTGACCTTAAATAGGTGACCATGAGGCGAACCTTTTGACGTCCTTCATACAGATTGGTGGATCCAAAATAGATCTCTGTCAAAAAGATACTTTGATCCCTTCACATCAGACTCTCCTCAAACTTGGAATAAGTGACTGTTTCGAATGAGATCCGTTCATAAAAAAATCACGATAATCAGTCACATCCCAATCCATTGCTCATCAGAGGTGAGCAGAAGCGTGAGCCCAGATCACAGGTATCAAAATGCATCCGTCTTCATTTCCCCGTGCTTTGCTAAGGTACTGTGGGTAAGCTTGTACTGGCATTTTCCGGCTCAAAATCAGAACTATTTCAGAGTTGTGTCATGGGTGCATCGCCACGAAGATCGTCGCGATTGCACATTCTGACTTCTCACAGCTGAGCTGCTGTTTCTTTGTTTTTTGGTAATGAGAGAGTTAATTTTCCTAGCTCTTTGCTAAGGCTAGGTGCAGCCTCGCCCGGCTGCTTTTGATTATGTTCTAATTAGTTTCCTTTATATTCTGCCAGTCTGGGTGTTAGACGCCGGTGAAAGCATTCATGTAGTTAGCAGACTGGATCGGTTCTGAGAATATTTAAGCTAAGAGCTCCTTAGTTGTTTTTACTCTTATAGCTTATAGTTTATCTCTGAGACCTTAGGTGTTCCTACTGTGTGTGAGTGTTGTATGTAAGACTTTATTTACTTTATTTCTTGTCTTTCTTGTATGTCTTTCTGTTCATTAACCGTTACCTGTTCATTCCCTTTGGTGGTATTCAGGGTCCTTCTTAGGACTAGAATACAGTTGGCAGGGATTGATAGGAGACAGGGTTTACGCTGGTGGCCTGGACCTCTGTACCTTTAACAGTACCTCCAGGTTGAGGGATTAGTTAGGACCCCAGTTTAGGGTCAGCTTAGACCCCGGTCACCCTCTAGCCGGAGACAGCGTATAACGATTCCGTTTTGACCCACTGGACATTCTGTCAGGTAAATCTATGTTATATATATCTATGCGCATGTTATATAGTATGTTGCCCTTTTGATATAGATTACTGACATCACATATATATATCTGCTATACAGCGTGACATTTTCACCGGCCCAAACTAAAGATTCTCCCCAGCTGTCATGGATCCAGTAGCCCAGCTGGCCCGGCAGTTGCAGGGGTTGTCCATGGAATTTGCAGACATTAAGTCCAAGGTTTTGTCCCCCCCGGAGCAAACCAGATCTGAACCTAAGGTTGCTCTCCCGGACAGGTTCACTGGTGGGCGGGACAAATTTTTTACTTTCCGGGAGGCATGTAAATTGTACTTTCGGCTGCGGCCTCGGTCATCTGGGAGTGAAGAGCAGAGGGTGGGAATTGTTATCTCGCTCTTACAAGGGGACCCTCAATCTTGGGCGTTCTCTATTCCTCCAGGCTCCCCAGATCTCCAGTCAGTGGATCGATTTTTTACTGCCCTGGGTCTGGTATATGATGATCCGGATCGAGTCTCCCTTGCTGAAACAAGGTTACGTAAAATACGGCAAGGAAATCGTCCAGCGGAGGAATATTCTTCTGAGTTCCGTAGATGGGCAACAGATACTCAGTGGAATGACCCAGCTCTTAGGAGCCAGTTTTGTCAAGGGTTGTCTGACAAATTAAAAGATGTGTTTGGCTCAGTATGATTCTCCTCCATCACTGGAGGCTGCTATGGCCCTCGCTATTCGCATTGATAGACGACTTCGGGGAAGACGCGAGGTAACTCCGCCCCCCATGATGACTCCACCTACTACTAAAGTCCCTTATACTGAGGTTCCCCTGGTCTGTTCTGAGGAACCCATGCAGTTGGGAGGGACATCATTTTGTAGGAGGGAATCGGCGGTGCGCCGCAAGACTAGAAGGTGTTTCTTTTGCGGGAGAGAGGGACATTTTGTTGGGGGGTGTCCATCCCGGACCTCTTTGAGCCAAGGAGTTAACCTGGGAGTGTGTATTTCGTCCCCAAATCCCCTCAGTTTCTCGTGCCTGCGGAGGTGGTGATTGGTACTAGAACTGAGAGGATTTCTGTTTTTCTTGATAGTGGGTCCGGGGCTAATCTTGGTGGACGCTCGGTTTGCCCAGGTGCATGGTATGCAACTGAGTGTATTGGCCAAACCGGTCCCTATACTCTCTATTGATTCTAGACCTCTTGGTCAAGGTAGCTTGGTACAAGCTGTTCATAACATAGATCTTCGAGTAGGGGCAATACATAAAGAGCAATTGTCTTGTTATGTGTTGGAGGGTCTGCCTGCTCCTATTGTGTTGGGACTTCCTTGGTTGGCTAAACATAACCCAGTGATTGATTGGCAATCCAGAAAGATAAGCCAGTGGGGTGAATTTTGCAAGAATAACTGCATGAGCACGGTCATCGGTGCGGTTGTGCCTAGGACTTTGCCTCCTTTTCTGGAGGACTTTTGGGAGAAGTTCTCTGAGGAGGGGTGTAAAGAGTTACCTCCTCATCGCACATATGACTTCTCAATAAAGTTGCTTCCTGATGCCTTATCTCGTACTTTCCCAGGGGTCGGAAGACGGATGATCCGGTTCCTATTCCTCAGGAGGGAGTTGTAGTGTCAGCTGTATGCTCTGAGCTTGAGGGGGAGGTATTGAGGGCTCAGGGGACGCCCCTGTGGGACTTCCAGGGAGACTGATAGTTCCAGATCGCTTAAGACTGAAGGTTACGGAGAACCCTTACAAACGGATGGCTGATAGGAGGAGAGTTTCTGGTCTAGATCTGAGGGTGAACGATCTGGTGTGGTTGTCTACCAGGAATATAAAACTTAAAGTTCCCTCCTGGAGGTTGGGTCCCAGATTCATCGGGCCATACAGGATCAGTTCCATAATTAATCCTGTGGCATTTCGTCTGGACCTCCCTCCTACGTTTAAAATTCATAATGTGTTTCACAAGTCATTACTTAAAAAGTATGTGGCACCAGTCATACCGTCACCTCTACCTCCTCCTTCAGTGGTAGTCAATGATAACGTGGAAGTTCATTGGAGGGGGTATGGTCCTGAGGAGAGGACGTGGGTCCCTGCGTCTGATGATAACGCAGATCGATTGGTTCGGACCTTTCACACAATTTACCCGGACAGACCTGGTCATGAGGGTCCGGAGGCCCCTCGTAGAAGGGGGGTACTGTCATGGGTGCATCGCCACGAAGATCGTCGCGATTGCACATTCTGACTTCTCACAGCTGAGCTGCTGTTTCTTTGTGTTTGGTAATGAGAGAGTTAATTTTACCTAGCTCTTTGCTAAGACTAGGTCCAGCCTCGCCCGGCTGCTTTTGATTATGTTCTAATTAGTTTCCTTTATATTCCTGCCAGTCTGGGTGTTAGACGCCGGTGAAAGCATTCATGTAGTCTAGCAGACTGGAGCGGTTCTGAGAATACTTAAGCTAAGAGCTCCTTAGTTGTTTTTACTCTTATAGCTTATAGTTTATCTCTGAGACCTTAGGTGTTCCTACTGTGTGTGAGTGTTGTATGTAAGACTTTATTTACTTTATTTCTTGTCTTTCTTGTATGTCTTTCTGTTCATTAACCGTTACCTGTTCATTCCCTTTGGTGGTATTCAGGGTCCTTCTTAGGACTAGAATACAGTTGGCAGGGATTGATAGGAGACAGGGTTTACGCTGGTGGCCTGGACCTCTGTACCTTTAACAGTACCTCCAGGTTGAGGGATTAGTTAGGACCCCAGTTTAGGGTCAGCTTAGACCCCGGTCACCCTCTAGCCGGAGACAGCGTATAACATATTCCGTTTTGACCCACTGGACATTCTGTCAGGTAAATCTATGTTATCATATATCTATGCGCATGTTATATAGTATGTTGCCCTTTTGATATAGATTACTGACATCACATATATATATCTGCTATACAGCGTGACAGGTTGCTACGTTGTACGTTGGAGTTTTTGCGATCCAGTCTGTGGCGTATCCTCTGCGATCCAGTTTGTGACGCTAGTTTCCCTATTTTTTTTTTTTTCAGAATCACACAAGTTTTGTAAGGTAAGTAATTTTTTTTGTCACATTTATTTTTTCTTTTGTCTTTAATTGTACCGATCCATTTTAGATCTCTGCTGTTGTTAACCATTGTCGTCCATCATGTTTTTTCATTGTTTTGTTCAGGCACGCCCACCATTTTATGATCCCAGCTCTGTCTATGTTTACTCCTGCGTCGCCCACAACCACCATTTTGTGATCCCTGCTGTGTTCTATGTTGTAGACTATGTAAGCATTTTATTTAACCATTCTGCTGTTCTCACATAATCATTTTTTTATTACAGATGGCTGATAAGCAGGAGTTTTTGCGTGATTTTATCGAGCTGTACCGCACAATGCCGTGCCTCTGGAAAATAAAGTCTGCAGATTAGTGTAACCGGTTGAAAAAGAAGGACGCATACCAAAAACTCGTGGAGCTCTGCAGGAGCCGTTACCCTGATGAACCGGCGGATGAGTCAACGGTTAAAAAACGGATTCAGGGCCTCCGCACAGTGTACAAAAAAGAGCTCAATAAAGTTATAAATTCTACCAAATCTGGAGCGGGGGCCGAATATGTTTATGTCCCCCAACTGTGGTACTTTGATCTGTTCGCTTTTACAAGGGACCAAGAAGTACCCAGAGAAGGGACATCCATTTCGGATCTAGACCCAGTGATCCAGCCGGACACCCCTGTCGTACATGTAAGTACCTTTGTATTAAAACACATTTTAATGTACATGCCAAAGTGGACTTAAATTTAAAAAATATTATTGTGAAATGTAGATAAAATGGCAGAATTTATCCCTTCATGTACTGATAATTTATCTAGCTCAACGGTTGAGGCCTATCCATTTACAAGTGTCGTTTTCACAATTTTGCTGTATATGGGTGTTATAGTGTGAAGATTAATTTCTTTGTCTTTGTGATTTACCATTTGTTTTTTGTTCATGCAGGACACAGAAGAGGCGGTCTCCACACCTCCAACTGAACAAGACAGCATGCCGGATCACATAGACGAAGTAGTCGAGGCACCATCATCTGTGCGGAGGCGGCTTTCACTTTCAGGAAGGAAAAGGAAGGCTCCCACCTCGGCTCCCACCTCGGCTACTCCTGAATTGGTGGAAATTGCGAAAAAATTTCTTACGGTAGAAAAAGACCAAACAAAAATAACAGGGTTTGCATACTTCGCTAATGAGAAACTGCCAACACTGGATCCTGTACAGCGGATTCATGCTGAGAGACTCATGTTTGAGGTACTGACTCAAGCGTCTTTTGGAAACCTGGATAACAGATATGTTGTCATGCCAAGACCGCAGTACCCGGACTACTCATGGCCGCACAATCCTGTGCCGAAGCCAATTGGGATAAATCCTGCAAACCCAAACGCTGGTGCTCTCCCTTATTTTTATACACCGCAGAGGCAGCGTGGTAATGGCAACGATCCATCTTACCAGCAGTTGTAGTTTTTAAAATGTTTTACAAAATTTTTTTTTTGTTTATGTTTTTTTCACATTGTTACCTTTTTTAATAAAAATCTTATTTATCTAATGAATTGTGGTCTTTTATTATTGTTATGTGATGGCAACTGTTAAAAATGTGTATTTTTATTACATCTACTTGTCACACACGGGGTCATGGGAATACCAGCTGTAAATTTCAAAAATTAACATATCTTTTAAAGGCCCCTGGTCACTTGTGCTAAAACCTTTAAATAAAAAATAAAACACCACACACACCTGCGTAGATAAACGTAATATATATAATATATATTAATTTTCATATATATTATAAAATATATATATATAACAGTAAAAAAAACAAAAAAAAACAATGAAATAGAAATAATAATAATAAAAAAACAACAAAACAAAAAATTAAATACTGGCCCCCCTTTCTAGTGCAGCCAGAAAACTCTCCAGCATCACCCCGTGTTGTTGCACGGCTTCCATCATCCGGCGCTGGGACCTCCGCAGGTCCTGGGCAGTGGGGATTTCTGTGGAGGTAATGGTAAGGCCGGCGTTAGACACAATCACAAAAAATCGGTCCGTTTTAGTCTGTCGACAATCGGATCAAAATAAAAACATCACACATCCTTCTGGCATCCGATTTTCCTTCAAAGATGCGATTTAGTCGCATCTGACCATAGATGTAACATCCGATTTACATCCGACTTGCGAGAATTTATCGCAGGCTTGCAAAACTGACATATAATGGATCCAAAAGAATAATATTTAAATGACAAAAGAAAGAATAGATATATACACATAGAGCACATATATATATACATATGTCATTGTGACATATATATATATATATATATATATATATATATATTTTATAGTTCTTACACTTCTACATACTGTAATAGCCGCAAATTCAATTGCCGGCTTTAGTGAAATCACAGAAGCCGACATGAAATGATACATTGTTTTGACACAGTTAACCATGTCATTTCCTGTATTTTGATATATGTTTTTAACTTACAATTACATAAGTATATTTGTGCAAAATTTCAGACATGTAGGGGTTAATTAAAGGTGTAAATTCGTTGAAAAAAATGTGTTTTTTTACAACGAATTTACACCTTTAATTAACCCCTACATGTCTGAAATTTTGCACAAATATACTCATGTAATTGTAAGTTAAAAACATATATCAAAATACAGGAAATGACATGGTTAACTGTGTCAAAACAATGTATCATTTCATGTCGGCTTCTGTGATTTCACTAAAGCCGGCAATTGAATTAGCGGCTATTACAGTATGTAGAAGTGTAAGAACTATAAATATATATATATATGTCACAATGACATATATATATATATATATATATATATATATAATGTGGATTCTGTGTGTGGATATGTATTGATTCGATTCTTTATTAAAGCTGTCAGTGTGATTTTACAGTATAGGCAGGGATGAATTGCCGGCTTTTCTAAAGGACACCGATGCGATTTAATCGCAAGTCACACAGTGCGGTCCGTTTGTAATCCGATTTTTCATCGCTCCCATAGACTTGCATTGGCGATAGTCGACCCACAATCGGTGACAATCGCAGCATGCTGCGATTGCACACGGACGTTTAAAACGGACCACAAAAAATCTGATACTGGGAGCTGCTCCATAGAGTAACATAGGTCCGACTGCAATGCGATATTTCATCGCATTGCAGTCGTCCGATTTTGTCGCCAGTGTGACGCCGGCCTAATAGTTAACAGGGAATTCAGTTGCAACATCAACATGTACACTTTCACACTTGCGTTAATGTGCCGGGAGCGGTCACGGACCGCTCCCGGCACATTAACCCCTGGCACACCGCGATCAACATGATTGCGGTGTACCGGGGGCACAGGAGGATCGCGCAGGGAGGGGGCTCACTGCGCGCTCCCCTGACACCCTCAGAGCAGCGCGATTCCTCGCTGCAGGACCCCAGATCCAAGATAAAAAAAATCATAACAAATAAAATTATCCCACAATAAATACATTTTTACCTGTAAATTAAAAAAAAAAAAATACAATTACACTTATTTGGTATCGCCACGTCCGTAACAAACCCCCTATAAAACTGTCCCACATCATTATCCCCTTTAGAGAACCTCTTAAAAACCCAAAAAAAAACAAAAAAATCAATGGTTTTTCATCATACCGCCGAACAAAAGTGGGAATAACACTCGATCAAAAGACGGATATAAATAAACATGGTACCGCTGAAACGTCATCTTGTCCCGCAAAAAACGAGCCGTCACACAGCATCATCAGCGAAAAAAAAAAAAGTTATAGCTTGCATAATAAAAAGATGCTAAAATAACATTTATATAAAATTGGTTTTATACTATAAAAGCGCCAAAACAGAAAAAAATTATATACTGTGCACTTACGGTTTTGGGGTGACTGCATATCCCCCGACGACCCACTTACGGCCCACCCAGAACCTGCGGCAACGCCAGCTAGTGAAAAACAGAAAAATAGATATATCACAACAGCCATTTCACATTTTAAGACCTAACAAAGTTGTCAAACTTGTCTGAAGCTTATATTATGTGCGTAAAATTACCTGATGGCGAGCCAGCAAACATGTCACGGGGTGGCACTGGAAGAAATCCTTGAGGGGATGTGGATGGGGCTGGGGACCATGACCCCAACAGTGGAGGCGGGGTAGCTGCAGGTGAAGGGGTGCGGAGAACTGGTGATGCGGGGGCTGCAGGTGAAGGGGTGCGGAGAACTGGTGATGCGGGGGCTGCGGGGGACGGTGGTGCAGCTGCAGGTGGTGCTGCAAATAAAAAATACAATTCAGTGAAATAATCCTTCTACTAACCCCGTTACTGCCAGTACTTCCATCTATGCCTGTAAACCCCCTCACGACTGGTACTCCCATCACTACCTTGCCCCATCACTGCCGGTACTCCCATCACTGCGGGTGCATTGATATAGGTAGATAAGGCTACTTTCACACTTGCGTTTTTTGCGCAGCCCAACTTGCGCTAACGGACGCATGCGCAATGTTCCCCTATCTTTAACATGGCGGGCGCAGGGTCTAGCGCTTGTACGTGTTCATGTGCGTTTGTCGTGCGCTGCGCATTTTCCCGGTGTGCGCCCATACGCGCTAGACGCTACATGTTGCATTTTTTTTTCCGGTCAAAAAAGACAGAGATGATAGAGCCAGAGATGATGGAGATGATGGAGACAGATGATAGAGCCAGAGATGATGGAGACAGAGATGATAGAAATGTGACACATAGACAACGCATGCGCCAAAAAAACGCAAACGCATGCAAAAACGCATGAAATCGCAGCCAAACGCTGCGTTTTTTTGTCGAAATGCGCATGCTGATGCGACTAAATATTGCAGCTTTTACAAGCGTTTGCATGCGTTTTTTTAATGCGCTTCATGTGCGATCGAAACGCAGCGCAAAAAAACGCAAGTGTGAAAGTAGCCTAACCCACAAAACATAACCTCTCAAGATACCCTCATCAATACTCACTCAGAGGCCTGCGGAGCTGGGCCCGGATGCTGGCGACCCTCTCGCGTGAGCGGTATCGCAGGTCCGCCAGCTTCTTTCTGATTTGTTGCGTGGTCCGCCGCACATTGAAGCGCCTCTGCAGGCCCCGCCGGATCCTCTGCAGGCATACCCTTTTGTGGCGCCTTGGATGCGCCACAGGTAGCCTGCAGTAGTAATCCATCTTATCGGTTTTTTTAATTAAATACCGCACCTCCTCGTCACTCCATTTCGGCCCGCGCTGTCTAGCCGCCGCCATCGCCGCCATTACAAAACACACCACACTGGGCGACGCCAGCGTCATGACGTCACAGCGTGCGCACGTTACGTACGCGACGCAAAACTGTATTGCGATTGTTAAGTGACCGCAGCAGCCAAGCGCCAGCCAAGCACAAGATATGAGATGCTGTTGCGATCGCAATACCACTGTTCCAAGCTAGGCGATCAGAATGGCGTCTCACGTCTTTATGGCTGGAGCTTGTGAGAATCTTCACCTTGCAAATCACAATGGCTTTGCAAATCTTTATATCTGTATAGCTGGAGTCTATACTATCCTCGCAACAACGCAAAAAGAGACCCATAAAGTGCTCTGGAAACAATGGATGGGGGCGTGGTTATTATAGCTGAGATGATGTTGTAGTCACCAATCGGATCTGTAGGGCGTTAACAAAAGAAAACAAAGTCCCGCCTGCGCCGCTGACTAATGCGTCGTTAACGAGGTCGCACATCGTTCACAAAAGGTGCCAGACACAGCGATATAGCGTCACCAGCGGGATGCCAACGATCAAAATACGGTCCAGAACTCTAGTGAACGATCAGCGAGATCACAGCAGGGGCCACGTCGTTGCTACATGCCACACACAACGACGTCGCTAACGAGATCGCTAAATAGTGACGTATTTTAGCGATCTCGTTAGCGATCTTGTTTAGTGTGGCATACCCTTAACATCATGTCATCCCTCTATCTCAAACTGAACCTGTCAAAAACGGAACTCCTCGTGTTTCCTCCCTCTACTAACCTACCTTTGCCCGACATCGCCATCTCCATGTGTGGTTCCACCATTACTCCCCAGCAACATGCCCGCTGTCTTGGGGCCATACTTGATTCCAAGCTTTCATTCACCCCCCACATCCAATCACTTGCTCGCTCATGTTATCTGCACCTCAAAAACATCTCTAGAATTCGACCTTTTCTTACTTTCGACTCTGCAAAAACCCTTACTGTTTCTTATTCATTCTCGTATGGACTATTGTAACTCTCTACTAATCGGTCTCCCTCTTACCAAACTCTCCCCTCTCCAATCTGTCTTGAATGCTGCCTGCAGGATCATATTCTTCATCAATCGTTATACCATGCCTCTACCTTGTGCCAATCATTACACTGGTTACCCATCCACTCCAGAATCCAGTACAAACTTATTACCCTCACTCACAAAGCACTCCATGGGTCAGCACCACCCTACATCTCTTCCCTCATCTCAGTCTACCACCCTACCCGTGCCCAGGGGCGTGCTGGCCCACCGGGACACCGGGACGTGTCCCGGTGCGCCTCGGAGTCGGCCGGCGCCTCCGAATCCGATCCGGGGTGGGCGCTCCATCCGCCGCAGGACGGAGCCGCAGGGCCGGCGTCAGCACCCGGCACACCCGGGCCAGTGCCGGGGCCCTGAGCAGGCGGAGGGGCCCACTCGCAGTCTGGCACCCCCGCGCGGAGAGCGGTGTCAGCGCCGCCACTGGGCCCCCCCCGCCTGCTCAGGGCCCCGGCAGCAGCTGGCAACAATACTTACCTCTCCCGTGCCTCCGCTGCCGCAGCTCCGGGCTCCAGGGGGCGCCGGCGCTTCCTCTCACAGCCGGCCGCTGAATGATGTCATCATTCAGCGGCCGGCTGTGGCACAGAGCGCGGGGACGCTGAACAGGTAAGACGTCTCTGTGTGTGTGTCTCTGTGTGTGTATGTAGTGCGGTGCTTTGTGTGTGTATGTATGTGTGTGTGTGTGTGTATGTATGTGAGAGAGTGCTTGTGTGCTGTCTGTGTGTGATGATGGGCAGGCATTGCTGATAATGGGGAGGCATTGATGATGGGGAGAAGATGATGATGATGGGCAGGCATTGCTGATAATGGGGAGGCATTGATGATGGGGAGAAGATGATGATGGGCAGGCATTGCTGATAATGAGGAGGCATTGATGATGATGGGGAGAAGATGATGATAATGGGCAGGCATTGATGATGGGGAGAAGATGATGATGGGCAGACATTGATGATGATGGGGAGGAGATGATGATGGGCAGGCATTGCTGATAATGGGGAGGCATTGATGATGATGGGGAGAAGATGATGATAATGGGCAGGCATTGATGATGGGCAGAAGATGATGATGGGCAGACATTGATGATGATGGGGAGGAGATGATGATGGGCAGGCATTGCTGATAATGGGGAGGCATTGATGATGATGGGGAGAAGATGATGATAATGGGCAGGCATTGATGATAATGGGCAGGCATTGATGATGGGGAGAAGATGATGATGATGGGCAGGCATTGATGATGATGGGGAGTCAATCATGATGATAATGGGGAGTCTTTCCACAGCGCCCTTTCCTGAGCTGTAACAGTGCAGAACGCAGTACAGCGCAGAGGAGAGCTCCATATTTTGTATGGAGCATTATATGGGGACCAGTATCCTGTATGGAGCATTATATGGGGACCAGTATCCTGTATGGAGCATTATATTGGGTCCAGTATTCTGTATGGAGCATTATTTTGGGTCCAGTATTCTGTATGGAGCATTATATGGGGGGTGACATCCTGCATGGGGTATTATATGGGTGATGAGGGGAGACTGTGGTGCCCATAATATTGTATGGAGGACTGTACTGTCCGGTCTGTACTGTGCGCTGTGAGGATTTGGCGGTTTTTGAGCTATTGCACAATTTACAATAGATTTCACTCATGTAATGGAAGAAGTGAAGTATTTGGCATTGTACTATACCCATATTTCTCTGCCGTATCTGTGCATCATGAATCGTGGTCTGTGTTAAAGGGGCCCACTGAGGCTCTTTCGCCCGGGGCCCATAAAAACCTGGAGCCGGCCCTGGACGGAGGACAAGGACCTGCGGCTGCGGTGACGCGAGACGGCGAGAGGGCGGGCGGGGAAGAGGCTGCGGGAGCAGTGGCGAGGGTCACATGACGGGAGTGGGCGGGGCTTCTGCGCTGTGCCCGTTGCCATGGAGAGACTTCTCCTGTGTGAGGGCGGGAAGGCGAGGCGGTTGTGAGTCACCTCTGAGGAGCTGAACCCTGTAAAGCACAGTCAGGGGCTGTCTGTGTGAGGTCAGGTGTATTATAGAGGTGGGGGTCTTTGAAGTGTATATACTGTAGAGGTGCTTGGGGGACTGTGAGATGTATATAGAGAGGTGCATCATGGGGGGTCTGTGAGATGTAAATACTGTAGAAGTGCATGGGTGGGGTCTGTGAGGTGTATATACTGTAGAGGTGCATGGGGGGCTGTGAGGTGTAGTATACACTGTAGAGGTGCATCATGCACCTCTACAGTGTATACACCTCACAGCCCCCGGCCCCATGCACCTCTACAGTATATACACGGTCTGTGAGGTGTATATACTGTAGAGGTGCATGGGGGAGCTGTGATGTATATAGAGGTGCATGGGGGGGGCTGTGAGGTGTATATAGAGGTGTATATACTGTAGAGGTGCATGTCCTTCACAAGAGCCGGTGGTTGGGGCAGAGAATAGGCGGGGAAGGGGCGGAGAATGGGTTGGAGCATGGCACCCTCATGACTATACTATCACCGCCCTTTTCATAAGCCAGCACGCCCCTGCCCGTGCCCTCCATTCTGCTAATGACCTGAGGTTAGCATCCTCAATAATCAGAACCTCCCACTCCCGTCTCCCAGACTTTTTGCGTGCTGCGCCAATTCTTTGGAATGCACTACCCAGGTTAATACGATTAATCCCCAATCCCCACAGTTTTAAGCGTGCCCTAAAAACGAATTTGTTGAGACTGGCCTACCGCCTCAACGCATTAACCTAACTAGCCCTCTTAGCACATTCAAAAATTTTTTTTACCATAATCAGGTACCTCATATTATTGTGAAGGACTAAACTAAGAAAGATCAGGACTGAATGCTCCATTTTGTGCTTGTAACTCCATCTTGTCTTTATGAGATAAATTCTGTTACTAGGCAATAGTTTCTGGCTGGTAAAGAGCCAAATAGTTTTTTCTGATTTTAAGTAGAGTAAAGGTTATGGGCTGTAATAAAACCAGACTGCTCCAGTTTGGACAAGATATGAGACCTTGAGTGGTATCACTGTAGAAATGTTTTGAGAACTGAGTACGATATTGTTCTTTCCTATGTTACGTAGACATGACCATATATGTAGTTTCCTATTTTCTTGTATTCTTATAGGTTAATTATCCTGTAATTCTTATAGGTCAATTTTCTTGCATTTTCATAGGTTAATTGTTGTAGGTGTAGTTTTATACTATTGGTTGAAATACAAACTTACTGAATACTATAAAAGATGATGATATAATACATGGGATAAAAATCTACTTTGATTCTCCCAAATAGAGACAAGTCTCTGTGTGGTCATTGCCGGCAATACCCTGTGAAATAATTTGGAAGTCACTTGGTCAACCGTGAAGGGTCACTTCAGATCCTCCCTCAACAGTTGGCGCCAAACGTGGGGCCCCCATATAGGACACTTCTACCCCCGGAGGACAGCAAGACAAAGGACTCTCGGACCGGACACAGGCACTGGAAAATTGGGACTGATCACCCCCCACAAACCACGGTAAGATGGCAGTTATACTGTTCAGACTGACCGTTTGGTGTGGTTTTCCTGTGTTTGTTGCTGGAAAGAGGATCTGAGGTTTGTCCCCGATGGTGGGGTGATTCTCGGGTGGAATCATATAGAGGTGTAGTTCCGTTGGGGGCCCAGTGTTCGAACCATACCTCATAAGGGATGGACACCCC
>JARQOD010000001.1:96450723-96482015 GCA_033576555.1 Oophaga sylvatica
AATTGATACTTAAACATTCCAACTTGGTACAACTTCAGGGACTTTGTTTATTTTACTTCAATTGTAATTAGACTAATACGGTAATATATTTTTTTTCCAATTGGGACTCATTAAATCATTAAAAATTTGTTTGCAAGGTTTGGCCTTTACAGACTGTTTCCCTGCACATTCACGTTTGATGTGTTCATAAATCAGCTCAGAAAAAAGTTACAAACTCTCCCGTCAGACTGTTAGAACGAGCTCACTGATAGATGGTCAGTTAACTCATTCTGTCGACAATGCAATGCAAAGTAAACTGTGCCAAAATTTTAATGAAACTCAATTGCACATTTTTTTTAGCCCCAAAATACATGCATTTAAGTTTTAATTTTGTCCCTGAAGGAGAAGAACCCCTGTAACAAAATTGTATACATGGTTGCATGTGAAAACTGAAAAGGTGGCAATATGTGCAATAAAAAGGCCAGTGTCCTCTGAAGGTGTTACGGGATATGGCCGACCAATATAGTAAGTTTTTACTATGTAAAGGGAATGTATCTTTATATATTTATATATATATATATTTATTGTATTTTTTTTTTCCAAATAAAAGTCGTTTCCAGGACCTTAATACTGATGGCCTATTGTAATGACAATCAATCAATATCATGTTATCTGCTGACACCCACACCAAGCAGCTGATTAAAGGGGGCGCAGCAATCCAGGAAGAAATGGTTTGTAGAAAAATAAATATTGCCAAGAAATGCTAACATTTAACATGATGTTTGTTTGCTAAGAGTGTGAGAGTCACTGGTAATGCGGTTTTCTTTCTCTGGGATCATGTTCCTTTGTTATACTTTGAAAGAAAAATGTGATTTCTAAAATAAAGAATTTCATCAATAATTTTGTCGTTTGTCCCATTTTTGGTGAACTTAATGACTCGAGGTGAGAATATGTGGCGACACGCTCCATCTGATGCGACTCGTGCAAGTCATTGGGCAGGGAGGGGGAGGAGGTGAGATGTGACCACTTACCTCAATGATGGATACTGTGTTGTTTATAAGGTCGATATAAACTTGGCTCCTAAATTTCCTTTGGGGACACCTCCAATCTTCTTGTTCACTTTTTATGCAATTATGCACTAAAACATCTCTCAAATTAGTACTGCGGGGACAAGTGATCAGCGGACCCCTATTGACTATATCAGGTAACTCCGCATCCCTTTCCAATATATGCCAGTTTTTTCTTATAACTGAACGAATATAATGCAATATATAATGCAAATGAAGAAACTTTAGCCCCTTCAAGTCCCTCTATACCCTCCCACCTCAATCCAACTGAGTCTGCATTAATCCCTTTATGCACAGAACGCGCAGAGAGGGTGGGAAGAAAAAATATTGGCAATTACCACAAGAGAAAACAAGTTTCATGGAGATAAGGACTACGGAAGATCGACTTGAAAGCGTGGTGATTGATCTTACGGATCACGTTTTGAATGCGGCACATTATTCAATATTATCCAAGGGACTCCGTTATTGTTTGCTGGAGGAATTTCATTTAATTGACTTTAAATTGATTTATTCAAGGCCGTCAGAAAGATCCATTTGCATAAATCTTTTGTGTCTTAACAGGTGTGTGAACCCCTTTTGACAGGGTAAACACCCTGCCATGTTGGTCCTTTGGGCTTCACGGCAGGTGATGATTCTTTGGCAGATATTCAGGAAGATGCTAATCTACTTTTCTCTTGCTCTCTTCTGGTATCTTTCCCTCCTCATTTAAACATGCCATTACACCTCCATTACTTAAAAAACTGTCCCTCAACCAAAACTGCCGCTAACTATAGACCGGTCTCTAATCTTCCCTTAACCCCTTCATGACCCAGCCTATTTTGACCTTAAAGACCTTGCCATTTTTTGCAATTCTGACCAGTGTCCCTTTATGAGGTAATAACTCAGGAACGCTTCAACGGATCCTACCGATTCTGAGATTGTTTTTTCGTGACATATTGGGCTTCATGTTAGTGGTAAATTTAGGTCGATAATTTTTGCGTTTATTTGTGAAAAAAAATGGAACTTTGGCCAAAATTTTGAAAATTTCGCAATTTTCAAATTTTGAATTTTTATTCTGTTAAACCAGAGAGTTATGTGACACAAAATAGTTAATAAATAACATTTCCCACATGTCTACTTTACATCAGCACAATTTTGGGAACAACATTTTTTTTTGTTAGGAAGTTATAAGGGTTAAAAGTTGACCAGCGATTTCTCATTTTTACAGCAAAATTTACAAAACCATTTTTTTAGGGACCACCTCACATTTGAAGTCACTTTGAGGGGTCTATATGGCAGAAAATACCCAAAAGTGACACCATTATAAAAACTGCACCCCTCAAGCTACTCAAAACTACATTCAAGAAGATTATTAACCCTTCAGGTGCTTCACAGGAACTAAAGCAACGTGGAAGGAAAAAATGGACATTTTAATTTTTCCAACAAAATTTTTCTTTTAGCATCAATTTTTTCATTTTTGCATGGGCATCAGGATAAAATGGACCCTAAAATTTGTTGGGCAATTTCTCCTGAGTACACAGATACCTCATATGTGGTCATAAACCACTGTTTGGGCGCACGGCAGGGCTCAGAAGGGAAGGAGCGCCATTTGACTTTTTGAATGGAAAATATGCTGGAATATTTAGCGGTTGCCATGTCGCATTTGGAGAGTCCCTGTGTGCCTAAACATTGGAGCTCCCCACAAGTGACCCCATTTTGGAAACTAGACCCCCCAAGGAACTTATCTAGATGCAGAGTGAGCACTTTGAACCCCCAGGTGCTTCACAAATTGATCCGTAAAAAAAGAAAGTACTTTTTTTTTCACAAAAATTTTCTTTTAGCCTCAGTTTTTTCATTTTCACATGGGCAACAGGATAAAATGGATCCTAAAATTTGTTGGGCAATTTCTCCTGAGTACACCGATACCTCATATGTGGTCATAAACCACTGGGCACACGGCAGGGCTCAGAAGGGAAGGAGCGCCATTTGACTTTTTGAATGGAAAATATGCTGGAATATTTAGCGGTTGCCATGTCGCATTTGGAGAGTCCCTGTGTGCCTAAACATTGGAGCTCCCCACAAGTGACCCCATTTTGGAAACTAGACCCCCCAAGGAACTTATCTAGATGCAGAGTGAGCACTTTAAACCCCCAGGTGCTTCACAAATTGATCTGTAAAAAAAAGAAAGTACTTTTTTTTTCACAAAAATTTTCTTTTAGCCTCAGTTTTTTCATTTTCACATGGGCAACAGTATAAATTGGATCCTAAAATTTGTTGGGCAATTTCTCCTGAGTACACCGATACCTCATATGTGGTCATAAACCACTGTTTGGGCGCACGGCAGGGCTCAGAAGGGAAGGAGCGCCATTTGACTTTTTGAATGGAAAATTAGCTCCAGTCGTTAGCGGACACCATGTCATGTTTGGAGAGCCCCTGTATGCCTAAACTTTGGAGCTCCTCCACAAATGACCCCATTTTGGAAACTAGACCCCCTAAGAAACTTATGCAGATGCACAGTGAGCACTTTGAACCCCAGGTGCTTCACAAAACTTTATAACGCAGAGCCGTGAAAATAAAAAATCATTTTTTTTTCTCAAAAAATTATTATTTAGCCCCATATTTTTTATTTTCACAATGGTTACAGGAGAAATTGGACCCCAAAAGTTGTTGTCTAATTTGTCCTAAGTACGCTAGTACCTCACATGTGGGGGAGAACTACTGTTTGGGCACACGTCAGGGCTTGGAAGGGATGTAGTGACGCTTTGAAATGCCGACTTGATGGAATGGTCTGCGGGCGGGCAGAGCCCCTGATGTGCCTAAACAGTAGAAATCCCCCACAAGTGACCACATTTTGTAAACTAGACCCCTCAAGGAACTTAACTAGATGTGTGGTGAGCACCTTGAACCCCCATGTGCTTCACAGAAGTTTGTAATGCAGAGCTGTGAAAATAAAAAATCATTTTTTTCCTCAAAAACTGATTTTTTTAACCCGCAATTTTTTATTTTCACAAGGGTAACAGGAGAAATTGGACCACAAAAGTTGTTGTACAGTTTGTCCTGAGTACACTGGTACCCCATATGTGGGGGGGAACCACTGTTTTGGCGCATGGGAGAGCACAGAAGGGAAGGAGCCCCTTTTGGAATGCAGACTTGATGGAATGTTCTGTGGGCGTCATGTTGCCTTTGCAGAGCCCCTGATGTGCCTAAACAGTAGAAACCCCCCACAAGTGACCCATTTTGGAAACTAGACCCCCAAGGAGCTTATCTAGATGTGTAGTGAGCACTTTGAACCCCCAAGGGCTACACAGAAGTTTATAATGCCGGGCCATGAAAATAAAAAAATCATATTTTTTCCACAAACTTTTAGTCCCCAATTTTTTTATTTTCCCAAGGGTAACAGGAGAAATTAGACCTCAAAAGTTGTTGTCCAATTTGTCCTGAGTATGCTGATATCCCATATGTGGGAGAAAACTACTGTATGGGCACACTTCGGGGCCCGGAAGGGAAGTAGTGACGTTTTGAATTGCCGACTTGATGGAATGGTCTGCGGGCGTCATGTTACGTTTGCAGAGTCCCTGATGTGCCTAAACAGTATAAACTCCCCACAAGTGACCCCGCAAGGAACTTATCTAGATGTGTGGTGAGCACTTTGAACCCCCAAGTTCTTCACAGAAGTTTATAACGCAGAGCCGTGAAAATAAAAAATCATTTTTTTTCCACAAAAATAACTTTTTTAGTCCCCAATTTTTTTTCCCAACAGTAACAGGAGAAATTAGACCCCCAAAGTTGTTGTGCAATTTTTCCCGAGTACGCTGATACCCCATATGTGGGGGTAAACCACTGTTTGGGCACACGTCGGGGCTTGGAATAAAGGGAGCACTGTTTGACTTTTTGAACGCAAAATTTGCAGGAATCAATGGTGGCGCCATGTCGCGTATGGAGATCCCCTGATGTACCTAAATAGTGGAAACCTCTCAATTCTAACTCCAACCCTAACCCCAACACACCCCTAACCCCAACCCTAACCCCTACACACCCCTAACCCTAATACAAACCCTAACCATAACCCTAACCCCAACACACCCCTAACCCTAATCCCAACTCTAACCATAAACCTAACCACAACCCTAACCCTAATCCCAACCTTAACCCTAATTCCAACCCTAACCCTAATTCCAACCCTAACCCTAGTTCTAACCCTTACCCTAGTTCTAACCCTTACCCTAGTTCTAACCCTAACCCTAGTTCTAACCCTAAGGCTGAGTTCATATTGCGTTTTACCAGCCCGTTCAACACGTAGCGTTGACGGGCTGGTAACGGTATAGCATAACGCGATCGCGTTATGCTATACCCGCTAGTGCAGAGGAATCAGCGATGATTCATCTGTGCTAGCGGTGATGGAGCCCAGACGCTGCAGCCTGCGTCCAAGGCTCCGTCACTGAATGACGACACGTTGCGAACGCATGCCGCTTCATGGCATGCGTTGCGATGCGCACACAAATGGGGTGAATGGCAGCGTTAACGGACTGCGTTACACCGCGTTATACCGCGGTGAAACGCAGTCCATCTAACGGACTGCCATAATGCAATATGAACCCAGCCTGACCCTAAGGCCCCGTGCACACGTTGCGGATTCACTTGCGGATTTTTCTAAAATCCGCAGGGTAAAATGACCTGCCTTTTACCTGCGTATTTAGCGCGGATTTGCTGCGGTTTTTTCTCTGCGGTTTTACACCTATAATGGAATAGGTGTAAAATCGCTGCGGAATCCGCACAAAGAATTGACATGCTGCGGATTTAAAACCGCAGCAAATCCGCGCTGAAAAATCTGCAGCATGTGCACAGCGTTTTTTTTACCATTTATTTGCATTGTACTGTACATGGTTTCTGGATCTGCTGTGGATCCGCAGCGCCAAATCCGCTGCGGATCCGCAGCAAAATCCGCTGCTGATCCGCAGCAAAATCCGCTGCGGATTAGCAGCGAAATCCGCTGCGGATCAGCAGCGAAATCAGCTGCGGATCAGCAGCGAAATCAGCTGCGGATTAGCAGCGAAATCCGCTGCGGATCAGCAGCGAAATCAGCTGCGGATCAGCAGCGAAATCCGCTGCTGATCCGCAGCTGATTTCGCTGCTGATCCGCAGCTGATTTCGCTGCTGATTGCGCTGCTGATCCGCAGCGAAATCAGCAGCGGATCAGCAGCGAAATCAGCTGAGGATCAGCAGCGAAATCAGCTGCGGATCGTCAGCGAAATCCGCTGCGGATCAGCAGCGAAATCCGCTGCGGATCAGCAGCGAAATCCGCTGCGGATCAGCAGCGAAATCAGCTGCGGATCAGCAGAGAAATCAGCTGCGGATCAGCAGAGAAATCAGCTGCGGATCCACAGCAAAATCCGCAACGTGTGCACAGGGCCTAATAGGAAAAAAAAAAATTCTTTATTATTTTTCCCTACCTATGACAGGGGGGGTTCACTTACTTTTTTTTATTTTGATCACTGTGACAGTTTATCACAGTGATCAAAATAATTTTTTTGACTAGGCAGGGCGCACTGCGCATGCGCCCGCCATTTTCCAAGATGGCGGCGCCCATGAAGAGGCCCGGGCGGACGCCGGGACCGATCCAGGGACATCGGTGGATCGGGAGAGGTGAGTAGGGTGGTCGGAAGGTTAGGGGGGGGATCGGAAGGTGGGGGCACCGGAGCAAAGGAGGAGGGGAGCTGTTAGTGACGGCGGTGACCGATCGCTGCCATATTTCGGTGGCGGCGGCCGATCGCCGCCGTGAATCCGTGTGGGGGGGTCAGGGCTCGGTGTCCAGCCATGGGAGATGCTATTGCAGCATCGGCCATGGCTGGATTGTAATATTTCACCAATTATATTGGTGAAATATTACAGATTGCTCTGATTGGCTGTTTCACTTTTAACAGCCAATCAGAGCGATCGTGGCCACGGGGGGGTTAAGCCAACCCCCCTGTGGTGAAGCACAAAGGGTCCTGTGCCGGCGGGTCGGGTGACCTTTCAGTGACCCCGGTCACCCGACCCGCAGGGACGCGATCCTTTCATGACCCGACATAGGCGTCATGGGTCGGATTGGCACAGGTTTTCATGACGCCTACGTGGCGTCATGGGTCGGGAAGGGGTTAATCTCTAAACTCCTGGAACGCCTGGTCCACACCCATCTTATCCGCTATCTCTCAGATAACTCTCTTCTCGACCCTCTTCAATCTGGTTTCCGCTCTTTACACTCTACTGAAACTGCCCTCACTAAAGTCTCTAATGATCTACTAACTGCTAAATCTAATGGTCACTACTCCATGCTAATTCTCTTGGATCTCTCAGCAGCATTGGACACTGTGGACCATCAGCTCCTCCTCACTATGCTCCACTCCATCGGCCTCAAGGACACCGTTCTCTCCTGGTTCTCCTCCTATCTCTCTGACCGTTCCTTCACTGTATCTTTTGCTGGTTCCACCTCCTCTCATCTTCCACTTACTGTTTGGGTTCCTCAAGGATCAGTCCTAGGCCCCCTCCTCTTCTCTTTGTATGCTGCCCCTATTGGACAAACAATCAGTAGATTTGGTTTCCAGTACCATCTCTATGCTGATGACACCCAATTATACACTTCTGCTCCTGATATCACTCCTGCCTTTTTAGAAAACACCAGTGATTGTCTTACCGCTGTCTCCTACATCATGTCATCCCTCTATCTCAAACTGAACCTGTCAAAAACGGAACTCCGTGTTTCCTCCCTCTACTAACCTACCTTTGCCCGACATCTCCATTCCGTGTGTGGTTCCACCATTACTCCCCAGCAACATGCCCGCTGTCTTAGGGTCATACTTGATTCCGAGCTTTCATTCACACCCCACATCCGATCACTGGCTCGCTCTTGTTAACTGCACCTCAAAAACATCTCTAGAATTCGACCTTTTCTTACTTTTGACTCTGCAAAAACTCTTACTGTTTCTCTTATTCATTCTCGTCTGGACTATTGTAACTCTCTACTAATCGGTCTCCCTCTTACCAAACTCTCCCCTCTCCAATCTGTCCTGAATGCTGCAGCCAGGATCATATTCCTCACCAATCGTTATACCGATGCATCTACCTTGTGCCAATCATTACACTGGTTACCCATCCACTACAGAATCCAGTACAAACTTATTACCCTCTCTCACAAAGCACTCCATGGGTCAGCACCACCCTACATCTCTTCCCTCATCTCAGTCTACCACCCTACCCGTGCCCTCCATTCTGCTAATGACCTGAGGTTAGCATCCTTAATAATCAGAACCTCCCACTCCCGTCTCCAAGACTTTTCATGTGCTGCACCAATTCTTTGGAATGCACTACCCAGGTTAATATGATTAATCCCCAGTTTTAAGCGTGCCCTAAAAACGCATTTGTTCAGCCTGGCCTACCGCCTCAACGCATTAACCTAACTATCCCTCTTGGCACATTCAAAATTTTTTTTTACCATAATCAGGTACCTCGTATTATGTTCTCACCCACTTTATGCATTTAATAGCCCTCTGTGTCTGTACTGTTGCATACTTTGGCTGTTAACTGGTTCATGCAGAATTACATGAACACCCGATTCTTAGGCTGTGTTTCCACCGTCAGGAAACACAGCGCTTTGGAGGGAGTGGAAAGTCCGCTCCGCCCAAAGCCCCGCCCCCTTGTGTACGCGCGGTGAATCCGGATTTGCTCATTGAAACACATCCGGAATGACCGCAGCGCTACATAGGCCCTGTATTATTTCCCTTGCGGCGACGGAGCGTCGCCGCAAGGGAATAGGACATGCTGCTATCTGAAAAGACGTGCAGCATGTCCGTTAACGCAGGTCTGCCGCCTGCGTGTTTTTACGCATAGTGGAGACGGGATTTCTTGAAATCCCCTCCACTATGCTGTAACATCTGGACGCTGCGTGTTTGACGCTGCGCCAGCGCACAGCGTCAAACGCAGCATTTACTGAAGGAAACCTGATGGTGGAAACACACCCTTACACTATGGCTGGTCCGAACAATGAAAGCAATTGTTACCGTTTACCTTTTGTGTCTCCCCTTTTTCCTCATAGACTGTAGCTTGCGAGCAGGGTCCTTATTGGTATCTACTTTGATCTGTGTTTATTGTTATGCTGTAATGTCTATTATCTGTACAAGTCCCCTCTATAATGTAAAGTGCTGCGGAGTATGTTGGCGCTATAGAAATAAAATGTATTATTATTATTATTACTGCATCACAAGAAAGAGAGAATGGAAATTCTGGGCATTATTCTGTAAAACTTTTACAGGTGGAGTAAAATCCACCTAAATACCCCCCATTTCCCCTGGAAATGTTATTGATTTACTTGAAACTCTGGTCAATAAGGATATAGAAGCTTTGGTTTACCATAAATTACAGTTAAATTTGACATTTGTGGAAAAACAGGCTTTAGCTGATATCAAAGGGTGAACAGATGCTATTGTTGGGGCGGCCGACAAAGGCGGCAATACTGTGCTGTTGTCGAGAGAGTATTATCTTTTGGAGGCCGACAAACAATTGTCTGATGTTAATACATATTCAAAATTACGGCAGGACCCCACAAATAAATTCAAGGATGAGTTACGTACCTTTCTTATAAGACTAGTAGAGTGGAGAGTCTTATCTAAAAAGAAGGCAGAAAAATTACTGCCTGAGTTTCCCCAAAAACCCCATTGGTGTCACACCCCAAAAATTCATAATTCTATAACCAAGCCTCCAGGTCGCCCCATTGTTTCTGGGACAGGTTCTCTCACTGAGCCCCTATTCCAGTACATAGATTGGCTGCTTCGCCCTCTATTACGAGATATTCCTTCATATGTCATTGACACAAAAGATTTTTTGAAGTCTCTATGAGATTTTTCCTGGCAGGCTTCTCTTTGGTCTCAATAGACGTAGAGAGCCTTTATACCAGAATACCACATAGTGTTGGAGTCGAATCGAAGGGGTCAGCGGCGTTTTGGGGAGCATTGAGAAACAGGCTGATTTTGCGGAATTTGTGAAGGTTTTGCTTTTATTTGCAAGAATAATGCGTTTATATTTATGGATACATGGTACCTCCAAAGTGTGGCAACTACGTTGGGGACACCGGTAGTGTGCACTTTTGCCATAACTTTTTTGGCTGTATTCGAGGAAAGGTCCATTTATTCTCTGGATAATTGCTATTTAAAGCATATTAAGTTGTACATAAGATATGTGGATGACATCTTCATGCTGTGGGATGGAACGCATGATGCCTTCACAGGTTTTGTGGAGCACCTGAATCTTTCCAACATCATGAACGTGAGGTTCACATCAAATTTTTTGGGCTCATCTTTAGAATTTTTAGACGTAAAATTATGCATAGATCAGGGGGTCATTAGTACAGAGCTCCATTGAAAACCATCTTCTACTAACTCTTTATTACACTTCAACAGTGCTCATCCTCAGTATACCAAACAATCCTTACCCTATAAGACAATTTTTGAGATTAAAAAGAATCAATAGTAATTCCAGTGCTTTTGAAAGACAATCGTCAGATCTATATAAAAGATTCACTAGTAGGGGATATCCAAGTTCCATACTTGATATGGCATTGGGTAGGGCAAACAATTACACACAAGACAATTCAGCCATAAGTTCCAATATGAGAAGGAATAATAAAGAAAAGAGATGTGTTCTGTTTTAAATACGGCCCCATGGACAGTTATATTCGTTCAGTTATAAGAAAAAACTGGCATATATTGGAAAGGGATGCGGAGTTATCTGATATAGTCAATAGGGGCCCGCTGATCGCTTGTCCCCGCAGTACTAATTTGAGAGATGTTTTAGTGCATAATTGCATGAAAAGTGAACAAAAAAGATTGGATAAGAGCAGGTGTCCCCAAAGGAAATTTTAAGTGTGGACATTGTTCTTTCTGTTTCTTTCGGGTTACAGGATGGTCCATCAAAGTCGGATCTATTTTCTATCAAATACAAGATTTTCTCTCCTGTAGAACTAGGTATGTTATGTGGCATTCTGCCCATGTAAATTCTTCTATGTTTGTAAAACAATTCGGCCTCTTTTTGTCAGGTTCAGAGAACATTTTAATTCTATTCATTCAGGTAAAGGAGTCCCACGTTTGATTACTCACATGAGGGAATCTCATGGAGGGAACCCAGAAGTGTTACAATTTGCAGGCTTAGAAAAGGTCACCTTACCGTCCCAGGGAGGTGATCTTCATAAGCTTCTTCTCAGAAGAGAAGCAAGGTGGATTCTGCGCACTCGCGAATTAGAAACAACAGATTTCAATGACAGAATAGACATGTCCGTGTTTCTATGATAAATCTATGGCAGGTTCCAGTTTGTGGTTATGTCATGTATTGTTCATTTTTATTTGTATGTTATCACTTTTGTATGGTGTTTCACTCTAGTAGGTGGGTAGTTGAGATTTGCTAATAATGTAAAGACGTCACAATGGGGGAGAGACATTGCCGATCTCAGGTATATGGACCCCGTCATTAGGACCCGTAGAAGCGTAATCACGCGAAACGGCCATCGTCCGTGTATCTCACACATTACTCCCCTGCTGAAGATGTTTTAATTGTCTCAATAAATTACGGATTTTACAGGACGGTGAGAGCCACCCTTATCTTTTCTCTTGATATGGACTTTTGGCGATGTTCCTTCTTTGGGTGAGCACCCGTATGTCCAGGCATGTATGCCTACAGCGTTCGTGACCCTGCAATTAGGTGGACCGGCTTGAGTGGTGCAGCAGTGCGGATTGCTTGTTTCTTTGCATGAACTTTCACTACTGATCACTAGAGCTTGTACTGAGCAGTGTAAGATCTAAGCAGAGGCAGAGAAGGGAGACTGTTATGTTTCGGTAGCTGAGGAGGACAGGAACAACAGCAGGGCAGCCGAACACCTGAAATGTTGGTAACTGATGGGTTGCAGATTCCTAAACTAACGACACAACTAGAGGTAGCCGTGGAGCGTTCCTACGTTGATCCTAGATGCCTCGTCACAGCCTGAGAGATAACTACACCTAAAGGCAGAAAGATGAAAGCTATCTGCCCCGGAGCAGATCCCCAAAGAAAATAGGAAGCCCCAAACATATAATGGCGGTTAGACAAGATGAAAATACAAACATAGGCAGAAAATAGACTGAGCAAACGCTGGGGCCACAAGCTGACTAAATAGGATAGGACAGGAGAGATTACTTTCTGCAACCCAGAAAACCCTACAAAAATCCAACAATTCTGATTACAAAAATACTGAGATCACACGATCTCGCCACCCACTAAATCAGATCTCAGTGTGAACAAAAACCAAGCCACAGCCGCTGAAAAAACAGGAAAAAGCAAATGAGCCAATAACAGTGGCTGCAGATAAACTGTAAGGAGCTCAGGCCCCAAGAGGGGACCTGGCTGACCTCCACAAACGTGCAGAAAACAATGCAAAAAGCAAGCACAAAAATAAAAGCAAAAAATATCTTATCTGAAAGCAGGAGATGCAGGCAAGACTCCAGCAAACTTCCAAATGAACCAGGAACCCCAATTGAGACAAGAACAATTGATCACCGGCAACCATCATGGGAGGTAACCTCCCTTATATCAGACCAGTCCGTGATCCCTGATTGCAACTCCTCGCTGAAAGGTTCAGTACTGTCTGTAACCACCAGAGGGAGCCTCTGCTCAGAAACCATCTCTAGCACATTCATAACAGTACCCCCCCTTGAGGAGGGGTCACCGAACCCTCACTTGTGCAACCAGGCCGATCAGGATGAGCTCGGTGATAGGCACGGATCAGTCTCCTAGCATGGATGTCCAAAGCAAACACCCAAGAATTGTCCTCCTGACCATAACCTCTCCACTTAACCAAATACTGGAGTTTCTGTCTAGAAAAACGAGAATCCAATATTTTCTCAACCACATACTCCAGATTGCCCTCAACCAAAACAGGGTCAGGAGGCGCAGCCATAGGAACCACTGGCTCGACAAACCTCTTCAATAAGGACTTGTGGAACACGTTATGGATCTTAAAAGTCCCTAGAAGAAGCAAACGTAAGAAAACAGGATTAAGAATTTCCATGATCTTATAAGGTCCAATGAACCTGGGCTTAAACTTTGGAGATGCAACCCTCATAGGGATATTTTTTAGGACAACCAAACCGAGTCCCCCACTTTAAACCGAGGACTGTTATGAATGTTTTAGAAATGAATTCTGAGCAGAAGCTCCCTCTGGTGGTTACAAACGGTACTGAACCATTCAATGAGGATTGGCAATCAGGAATCACGGACTGGCTGGATATAAGGGAGGTTTCCCCCCATCATGGTTGCCGGTGATCAATTGTTCCTGTCTCAACGTTGTTTCCTGGTTCACTTGGAAGCTTGCTGAGTCTTGCCTCTTCTCCTGCTCTCAGATAAGATATTTTCTGTTTTTTGTTTTTGTGCTTGCCATTTGCAATTTTCTCTGCATTTCTGTGAGGTTGGCCAGGTTCCACTCCTCGGGGGGCTTGGGCGCCTCTCGGTTCCTCTGGAGCCACTGTTGTTTGTTCATTTGCCTTTTCCATTTTTTTCTGTGGCTGTGGCTTAGTTTTGTTACACCAGAGAACTAATTTAGGTGGTAGAGGTCGTGTGATCTCAGGTGTTTTTGCAATTAGTAGCGTTGGCTTTTTTTAGGGTTTTTTTGGATTGCAGTAAGTATCCTTCCTATCCTTTTCTGTCCAGGCAGATTGGGCCCCAGCGTTTGCTCATACTATTTTCTGTTTGTGTCTGTATTTCCTCTTGTCTAACCGCCATTACATGTTTGGGGGCTTCCTATGTTCTTTGGGGATCTGCTCCGGGGCAGATAGCTTTCCTCTTTCTATCTTTAGGTGTAGTTAGCCTCTCAGGCTGTGACGAGGCGTCTAGGACCAACGTAAGAACGCTCCACGGCTGCCTTTAGTTGTGGTGGTTAGTCAGGGTAGTGCAATCCAGTAGATCCCAACCTCTCTGGTGTATTGCCTTTTTTGCCTGCTCTCCACAGCTACCAAAACATAACAGTATCACCGGCCAAACTGAAAATTATATGGTACTCACAGAAGGGAAAAATAGTGTGGCAAGAAAAAAGTTGTCAGAGTTGTCAGAGATTTTTTTTTTTCTGTTTGTTGCAATTTTTTTTTTTCCCTCTTTTTCTCTGGATGCTGAGGAGGATTTTTTTTCTTTCAATGGAGTTTGCACAGTTGTTTGGCCGTGTGGATCAGCTTTCCACTGAAGTTCGGAGTATTGCTACCTATCTTGCAGGGTTGCCGGTTGTGGAACCTAGGATCCCCATGCCAGATTTGTTTTTGGGGGATCGAGCTAAATTTCTGAATTTCAAAAATAACTGTAAGTTGTTTTTTGCCTTAAAACCTAAGTCCTCAGGGAACGCAGCACAGCAGGTTCAAATTGTCATCTCTCTCTTGCGCGGCGATCCTCAGGATTGGGCTTTTTCCCTGACACTTGGGGACCCTGTTTTGAGTAATGTTGATGCATTTTTTCTGGCTCTGGGGTTATTGTACGATGAACCTAATAATCTTTATTTTTTTTTATATAGCGCTAACATATTCCGCAGCGCTTTACACATTATTTACACATTATCGTCGCTGTCCCCGATGGGGCTCACAATCTAGATTCCCTATCGGTATGTCTTTGGAGTGTGGGAGGAAACCGGAGTACCCGGAGGAAACCCACGCAAACATGGGGAGAACATACAAACTCCTTGCAGATGTTGTCCTTGGTGGGAATTGAACCCAGGACTCCAGCGCTAGTTGCATTTTTTCTGTCTCTGGGGTTATTGTACGATGAACCTAATGTCACTGATCAAGCTGAAAAAACCTTGTTGGCATTAAATCAGGGCTTGAAGACGCTGAGTTGTACTGTCAGAAATTCCGAAAGTGGGCAGTTCTGACCAAATGGAATGATGATGCTTCGCAGCCATTTTTCGGAAGGGTCTGTCAGAGAATGTAAAAGATGTTTTGGTGGGTTTCCCTGCTCCCTCTGGTCTCAATGATTCTATGTCATTGGCGATTCAAATTGACAGACGTTTGCGTGAGCGTAGAGGTATGCGTGGAATGGTGTTGCCTTGTGAACCAGCTTCTGAACCCATGCAGTGTGATAGAGTGGCTTCTGGGGCACAGCGTCATGAGTTTCGAAAACGCAATGGGTTATGTTTCTACTGTTGTGATGCCTCTCATGCTATTTCAGTCTGCCCTAAGCGGGGAAGACGTTTTGCACGCTCAGTTGTCTTGGGTAGTGTTCAGACTAAATTTCTGTTGACTGTTACCCTGATTTGCTCCCTGTCCACATTTTCTGCTCAGGCTTTTGTTGATTCGGGAGCAGCTATTAACCTGATGGATTTTGATTTTGCTAAACGTTGTGGGTTTCCCTTGATACCCCTACGGAAGTCTATTCCCCTACTGGGGATTGATTCTACCCCTTTGGCTGAGAATAAACCCCAGTTCTCTACTCAGGTGATAATGAGGGTTGAACCTGATCATCAGGAGAGTTGCAAATTTTTGGTGCTGTATAATCTGCAAGACATTATTGTACTAGGTTTCCCTTGGTTGCAGTCTCATAATTCTGTTTTGGATTGGAAATCTGTGTCTGTAACCAGTTGGGGCTGCCAATGTGTTAATGCCAACACTCCTGTTTTTTCTGCCTCTCCCCAGGCTCAAGATGTGCCTGACTTTTTGACTGATTTTTCTGATGTGTTTAGCGAAAGTAAATCTGCATCCTTGCCCCCCCATAGGAGCTATGACTGCGCTATTGAATTAGTGCCTGGTAGTAAATTCCCTAAGGGTCGCCTTTTTAACTTGTCTGTACCTGAACATGACGCTATGCGGTCTTATATCAAGGAGTCATTGGAGAAGGGTCATATCAGACCATCCTCTTCACCCTTGGGTGCCAGTTTTTTCTTTGTGGCCAAAAAGGATGGTTCATTAAGGCCGTGTATTGATTATCGTCTCTTGAACAATATCACTGTGAAATATCAATATCCGTTACCCTTGATTTCTGACCTGTTTTCCAGGGTGAAAAGTGCTACTTGGTTTACCAAGCTTGACCTCAAGGGGGCATATAACCTTATTCGCATTAAGCACGGGGATGAATGGAAGACGGCGTTTAATACCCCAGAGGGGCATTTTGAGTACCTAGTGATGCCCTTTGGGCTCACTAATGCTTCTTCCGTCTTCCAGTCTGTCATGGTTTGCTGAGTTTGTGGGAAAAGGTAGGTTAAGGGTTAATTTGGATGGCCTCACTCTGGGATTCTGGGAGGCTTCTTATAGCCTCATTGTGGGGCCATTCCTTGTCGCTTATACTTTGACCCTTGGCCGAGTGTGTGTGACCCTGTGTTTTGTGCTTGTGATTCTTTATGCTTGCTTGGTTTTGACTTGGTTCTGTTCCCGTTGCGAGTTCTGCCTGCCCCTCCTGTACTGCGTTGCTATCTCGTGTATGACCTCTTGCCTTTGTCCTGACAATTCTCTACTTATCCCTCCTGTACTGCGTTGCTATCTTGTGTATGACTCCTGGCTTATGTTCTGACTATTCTCTGCTCGCCCCTTCTGTACTGCGCTGTCCTCTCCGTGTATGACCCCCGTTTGTCTGACCTGTTTCCCTATTCACTAATCCAGGGTCCCTGTAAAGTCCTGCACTCACCTCCAGTAGCAGAACGCTAGGCCCCGCCCCCTGTGGTCACATGATCGCAGGTCTTTTTGCTTACTACTACTCTCACCACGCTGCTCTGGTCCCGTCTGCCGGAGTCCCCCCTGCGGCATCTGACCCCGGGCCCTTCCACAGTGTGGGTGAGTCACCCTGCTCAGCCGTGGCAGTTCGCTGGCGCTGACAGGGTCGTTACACAGTCCTTCATGAATGACATTTTCAGGGATTTTGTGGATAAATTTCTGATTGTTTATTTGGATGATATCCTGATTTTTTCCAATGACTGGGACTCTCATGTGAAACATGTTCGGACTGTGTTCCAGATTTTGAGAGAGAATGCTCTGTATGTGAAGCGATCAAACTGTCTTTTTGGCATACAGAGGATCTCATTTCTGGGATTCATTTTGTCTCCATCTGTTATTGAAATGGACCCGGTCAAGGTTCAGGCCATCTGTGATTGAGTCCAACCTACTTCATTAAAGGCTCTTCAGAGATTCTTGGGTTTTGCCAATTTTTATCATAAATTTATTGGTAATTTCTCTATTATTGGTAAACCATTGACCGATTTGACCAAAAAGGGTTCTGATGTGGTGAATTGGCCTCCTGAGGCAGTCTCTGCGTTTCAGGAACTAAAACAGAGATTCACTTCTGCTCCTGTTCTACGGCAGCCTGATGTTTCTCTGCCATTTCAGGTGGAGGTTGATGCCTCTGAAATTGGGGCAGGTGCCGTTTTGTCCCAAAGAGATCCTGAGACCTCTAAAAGTAACCCTTGTGCTTTTTTCTCTCGAAAATTTTCTCCAACTGAACGTAATTATGACGTGGGTAATCGGGAGTTATTGGCCATGAAGTGGGCTTTTGAAGAGTGGAGACATTGGCTGGAGGGAGCCAAACATCAGGTGGTGGTCCTCACGGACCATAAAAATCTGGTTTATCTGGAATCAGCCAAGCGACTTAATCCTAGACAGGCCAGGTGGGCCTTGTTTTTCACACGTTTTAATTTTGTGGTTTCCTTTCTTCCTGGCACTAAGAATGTTAAGGCGGATGCCCTCTCGAGGAGTTTCCTTGCGGACTCTCCTGAGTTATCTGATCCTGCTGTTATTTTGAAAGAGGGTGTAGTTCTTTCCGCCATCTCGCCCAATTTGAGACTGGCTCTGGAGGGGTGTCAGGAGGATAAACCCGAGCGCTGCCCTGTTGGGAAATTGTTTGTCCCAGACCAGTGGAAGAAGAGTGTGATGTCTGAGATTCATTGTTCCGCGTTGGCCGGTCATCCCGGAATTTTTGGTACCAGAGACTTGGTGAGTCGGTCCTTTTGGTGGCCTACTTTGTCTCGTGACGTCAGGGAGTTTGTGCAGTCCTGTGGGACTTGCTCTCGCTCCAAGCCTTGCTCTCGCTCTAGTGGTTTGTTGATGCCATTGCCTGTGCCCAAGAGACCATGGACCCATATCTCTATGGATTTTATTTCCGACCTCCCTGTTTCTCAGAGAATGACCGTTATCTGGGTGATTTGTGATAGGTTTTCCAAGATGATACATCTTGTGCCATTACCTAAGTTGCCTTCCTCCTCCGAATTGGTGCCTTTGTTCCTTCAGCACGTGGTTCGGTTACACGGCATTCCTGAGAACATTGTGTCTGACAGAGGAGTCCAGTTTGTTTCCAGATTTTGGAGGACTTTTTGTTCTAAACTTGGTGTTCAATTATCTTTCTCCTCTGCTTTTCATCCTCAGACCAATGGACAAACTGAGAGAACAAACCAGACATTGGAGACTTATCTGAGATGCTTTGTGTCTGCTGATCAAGATGACTGGGTCTCTTTTTTGCCTTTGGCTGAGTTTGCTCTTAATAATAGGGCAAGCTCTGCCACTTTGATGTCTCCATTTTTCTGCAATTTTGGGTTTCACCCCCGATTTTCTTCAGGACAGACGGAGGCTTCTGTCTGTCTGGGTGTTGACTCTGTTGTGGAGCGTATGCAGCAGATTTGGGACCAGGTAGTGGAGAGGTTGTCCCTCTCTCAGGAGAAGGCCCAGCGGTTTGCCAACCGGCATAGGACTGATGGTCCTCGCTTTAAAGTGGGGGACTTGGTCTGGTTGTCCTCAAGAAATATCCCTATGAGAGTTGCATCTCCTAAGTTTAAGCCTAGGTTCATTGGACCTTATAAGATCATGGAGATTCTTAATCCTGTTTCCTTTCGTTTACTTCTTCCAGGGACATTTAAGATCCATAATGTGTTCCACAAGTCCTTATTGAAGAGGTTTGTCGAGCCAGTGGTTCCTATGGCTGCGCCCCCTGACCCTGTTTTGGTTGAGGGCAATCTGAAGTATGTGGTTGAGAAAATATTGGATTCTCATTTTTCTAGACAGAAACTCCAGTATTTGGTTAAGTGGAGAGGTTATGGTCAGGAGGACAATTCTTGGGTGTTTGCTTCGGACATCCATGCTAGGAGACTGATCCATGCGTATCACAGAGCTCATCCTGACCGACCTGGTTGCACAAATGAGGGTTCGGTGACCCCTCCTCAAGGGGGGGTACTGTTATGAATGTTTTAGAAATGAATTCTGAGCAGAAGCTCCCTCTGGTGGTTACAAACGGTACTGAACCATTCAAAGAGGATTGGCAATCAGGAATCACGGACTGGCTGGATATAAGGGAGGTTTCCCCCCATCATGGTTGCCGGTGATCAATTGTTCCTGTCTCAACGTTGTTTCCTGGTTCACTTGGAAGCTTGCTGAGTCTTGCCTCTTCTCCTGCTCTCAGATAAGATATTTTCTGTTTTTTGTTTTTGTGCTTGCCATTTGCAATTTTCTCTGCATTTCTGTGAGGTTGGCCAGGTTCCCCTCCTCGGGGGGCTTGGGCGCCTCTCGGTTCCTCTGGAGCCACTGTTGTTTGTTCATTTGCCTTTTCCAGTTTTTTCTGTGGCTGTGGCTTAGTTTTGTTACACCAGAGAACTAATTTAGGTGGTAGAGGTCATGTGATCTCAGGTGTTTTTGCAATTAGTAGCGTTGGCTTTTTTTAGGGTTTTTTTGGATTGCAGTAAGTATCCTTCCTATCCTTTTCTGTTCAGGCAGATTGGGCCCCAGCGTTTGCTCATGCTATTTTCTGTTTGTGTCTGTATTTCCTCTTGTCTAACCGCCATTACATGTTTGGGGGCTTCCTATGTTCTTTGGGGATCTGCTCCGGGGCATATAGCTTTCCTCTTTCTATCTTTAGGTGTAGTTAGTCTCTCAGGCTGTGACGAGGGGTCTAGGACCAACGCAGGAACGCTCCACGGCTGCCTTTAGTTGTGGTGGTTAGTCAGGGTAGTGCAATCCAGTAGATCCCAACCTCTCTGGTGTATTGCCTTTTTTGCCTGCTCTCCTCAGGTACCAAAACATAACAGTATCACCGGCCAAACTGAAAATTATATGGTACTCACAGAAGGGAAAAATAGTGTGGCAAGAAAAAAGTTGTCAGAGTTGTCAGAGATTTTTTTTTTTTTTCTGTTTGTTGCAATTTTTTTTTTCCCTCTTTTTCTCTGGGTGCTGAGGAGGATTTTTTTTCTTTCAATGGAGTTTGCACAGTTGTCTGGCCGTGTGGATCAGCTTTCCACTGAAGTTCGGAGTATTGCTACCTATCTTGCAGGGTTGCCGGTTGTGGAACCTAGGATCCCCATGCCAGATTTGTTTTTGGGGGATCGGGCTAAATTTCTGAATTTCAAAAATAACTGTAAGTTGTTTTTTGCCTTAAAACCTAAGTCCTCAGGGAACGCAGCACAGCAGGTTCAAATTGTCATCTCTCTCTTGCGCGGCGATCCTCAGGATTGGGCTTTTTCCCTGACACCTGGGGACCCTGTTTTGAGTAATGTTGATGCATTTTTTCTGGCTCTGGGGTTATTGTACGATGAACCTAATGTCACTGATCAAGCTGAAAAAACCTTGTTGGCATTAAATCAGGGCTTGAGGACACTGAGTTGTACTGTCAGAAATTCCGAAAGTGGGCAGTTCTGACCAAATGGAATGATGATGCTTTGCAGCCCTTTTTCGGAAGGGTCTGTCAGAGAATGTAAAAGATGTTTTGGTGGGTTTCCCTGCTCCTCTGGTCTCAATGATTCTATGTCATTGGCGATTCAAATTGACAGACGTTTGCGTGAGCGTAGAGGTATGCGTGGAATGGTGTTGCCTTGTGAACCAGCTTCTGAACCCATGCAGTGTGATAGAGTGGCTTCTGGGGCACAGCGTCATGAGTTTCGAAAACGCAATGGGTTATGTTTCTACTGTTGTGATGCCTCTCATGCTATTTCAGTCTGCCCTAAGCGGGGAAGACGTTTTGCACGCTCAGTTGTCTTGGGTAGTGTTCAGACTAAATTTCTGTTGACTGTTACCCTGATTTGCTCCCTGTCCACATTTTCTGCTCAGGCTTTTGTTGATTCGGGAGCAGCTATTAACCTGATGGATTTTGATTTTGCTAAACGTTGTGGGTTTCCCTTGATACCCCTACGGAAGTCTATTCCCCTACTGGGGATTGATTCTACCCCTTTGGCTGAGAATAAACCCCAGTTCTCTACTCAGGTGATAATGAGGGTTGAACCTGATCATCAGGAGAGTTGCAAATTTTTGGTGCTGTATAATCTGCAAGACATTATTGTACTAGGTTTCCCTTGGTTGCAGTCTCATAATTCTGTTTTGGATTGGAAATCTGTGTCTGTAACCAGTTGGGACTGCCAATGTGTTAATGCCAACACTCCTGTTTTTTCTGCCTCTCCCCAGGCTCAAGATGTGTCTGACTTTTTGACTGATTTTTCTGATGTGTTTAGCGAAAGTAAATCTGCATCCTTGCCCCCCATAGGAGCTATGACTGCGCTATTGAATTAGTGCCTGGTAGTAAATTCCCTAAGGGTCGCCTTTTTAACTTGTCTGTACCTGAACATGACGCTATGCGGTCTTATATCAAGGAGTCATTGGAGAAGGGTCATATCAGACCATCCTCTTCACCCTTGGGTGCCGTTTTTTTCTTTGTGGCCAAAAAGGATGGTTCATTAAGGCCGTGTATTGATTATCATCTCTTGAACAATATCACTGTGAAATATCAATATCTGTTACCCTTGATTTCTGACCTGTTTTCCAGGGTGAAAAGTGCTACTTGGTTTACCAAGCTTGACCTCAAGGGGGCGTATAACCTTATTCGCATTAAGCACGGGGATGAATGGAAGACGGCGTTTAATACCCCAGAGGGGCATTTTGAGTACCTAGTGATGCCCTTTGGGCTCACTAATGCTCCTTCCGTCTTCCAGTCCTTCATGAATGACATTTTCAGGGATTTTGTGGATAAATTTCTGATTGTTTATTTGGATGATATCTTGATTTTTTCCAATGACTGGGACTCTCATGTGAAACATGTTCGGACTGTGTTCCAGATTTTGAGAGAGAATGCTCTGTATGTGAAGCGATCAAAGTGTCTTTTTGGCGTACAGAGGATCTCATTTCTGGGATTCATTTTGTCTCTATCTATCTGTTATTGAAATGGACCCGGTCAAGGTTCAGGCCATCTGTGATTGGGTCCAACCTACTTCACTAAAGGCTCTTCAGAGATTCTTGGGTTTTGCCAATTTTTATCGTAAATTTATTGGTAATTTCTCTGTTATTGGTAAACCATTGACCGATTTGACCAAAAAGGGTTCTGATGTGGTGAATTGGCCTCCTGAGGCAGTCTCTGCGTTTCAGGAACTAAAACAGAGATTCACTTCTGCTCCTGTTCTACGGCAGCCTGATGTTTCTCTGCCATTTCAGGAGGAGGTTGATGCCTCTGAAATTGGGGCAGGTGCCGTTTTGTCCCAAAGAGATCCTGAGACCTCTAAAAGTAACCCTTGTGCTTTTTTCTCTCGAAAATTTTCTCCAACTGAACGTAATTATGACGTGGGTAATCGGGAGTTATTGGCCATGAAGTGGGCTTTTGAAGAGTGGAGACATTGGCTGGAGGGAGCCAAACATCAGGTGGTGGTCCTCACGGACCATAAAAATCTGGTTTATCTGGAATCAGCCAAGCGACTTAATCCTAGACAGGCCAGGTGGGCCTTGTTTTTCATACGTTTTAATTTTGTGGTTTCCTTTCTTCCTGGCACTAAGAATGTTAAGGCGGATGCCCTCTCGAGGAGTTTCCTTGCGGACTCTCCTGAGTTATCTGATCCTGCTGTTATTTTGAAAGAGGGTGTAGTTCTTTCCGCCATCTCGCCCAATTTGAGACTGGCTCTGGAGGGGTGTCAGGAGGATAAACCCGAGCGCTGCCCTGTTGGGAAATTGTTTGTCCCAGACCAGTGGAAGAAGAGTGTGATGTCTGAGATTCATTGTTCCGCGTTGGCCGGTCATCCCGGAATTTTTGGTACCAGAGACTTGGTGAGTCGGTCCTTTTGGTGGCCTACTTTGTCTCGTGACGTCAGGGAGTTTGTGCAGTCCTGTGGGACTTGCTCTCGCTCCAAGCCTTGCTCTCGCTCTAGTGGTTTGTTGATGCCATTGCCTGTGCCCAAGAGACCATGGACCCATATCTCTATGGATTTTATTTCCGACCTCCCTGTTTCTCAGAGAATGACCATTATCTGGGTGATTTGTGATAGGTTTTCCAAGATGATACATCTTGTGCCATTACCTAAGTTGCCTTCCTCCTCCGAATTGGTGCCTTTGTTCCTTCAGCACGTGGTTCGGTTACACGGCATTCCTGAGAACATTGTGTCTGACAGAGGAGTCCAGTTTGTTTCCAGATTTTGGAGGACTTTTTGTTCTAAACTTGGTGTTCAATTATCTTTCTCCTCTGCTTTTCATCCTCAGACCAATGGACAAACTGAGAGATCCCGGGATGACCAGCCAACGCGGAACAATGAATCTCAGACATCACACTCTTCTTCCACTGGTCTGGGACAAACAATTTCCCAATAGGGCAGCGCTCAGGTTTATCCTCCAGACACCCTTCCAAGGCCAGTCTCAAATTGGGCGAGATGGCGGAAAGAACTACACCCTCTTTCAAAATAACAGTAGGATCAGATAACTCAGGAGAGTCCGCAAAGAAACTCCTCGAGAGGGCATCCGCCTTAACATTCTTAGTGCCAGGAAGAAAAGAAACCACAAAATTAAAACGTGTGAAAAACAAGGCCCACCTGGCCTGTCTAGGATTAAGTCGCTTGGCTGATTCGAGATAAACCAGGTTCTTATGGTCCGTGAGGACCACCACCTGATGTTTGGCTCCTTCCAGCCAATGTCTCCACTCTTCAAAGGCCCACTTCATGGGCAATAACTCCCGATTACCCACATCATAATTACGTTCAGTTGGAGAAAATTTTCGAGAGAAAAAGGCACAAGGGTTACTCTTAGAGGTCTCTGGATCTCTTTGGGACAAAACGGCACCAGCCCCAATTTCAGAGGCATCAACCTCTACCTGAAACGGTAGAGAAACATCAGGCTGCCGTAGAACAGGAGCAGAAGTGAATCTCTGCTTAAGTTCCTGAAACGCAGAGACTGCCTCAGGAGGCCAATTCACCACATCAGAACCCTTTTTGGTCAAATCAGTCAATGGTTTAACAATACCGGAGAAATTAGCAATAAATTTACGATAAAAATTGGCAAAACCCAAAAATCTCTGAAGAGCCTTTAATGAAGTAGGTTGGACCTAATCACAGATGGCTTGGACCTTGACCGGGTCAATTTCAATAACAGATGGAGACAAAATGAATCCCAGAAATGAGACCTTCTGTAGCCAAAATGTCACTTTGATCCCTTCACATACAGTGCATTCTCTCTCAAAATCTGGAACACAGTCCGAACATGTTTTACATGAGAGTCCCAGTCATTGGAAAAAATCAAGATATCATCCAAATAAACAATCAGAAATTTATCCACAAAATCCCTAAAAATATCATTCATGAAGGATTGGAAGACGGAAGAAGCATTAGTGAGCCCAAAGGGCATCACTAGGTACTCAAAATGCCCCTCTGGGGTATTAAACGCCGTCTTCCATTCATCCCCGTGCTTAATGCGAATAAGGTTATACGCCCCCTTGAGGTCAAGCTTGGTAAACCAAGTAGCACTTTTCACCCTGGAAAACAGGTCAGAAATCAAGGGTAACGGATATTGATACTTCACAGTGATCTTATTCAAGAGACGATAATCAATACACGGCCTCAATGAACCATCCTTTTTGGCCACAAAGAAAAAACCGGCACCCAAGGGTGAAGAGGATGGTCTGATATGACCCTTCTCCAATGACTCCTTGATATAAGATCGCATAGCATCGTGTTCAGGTACAGACAAGTTAAAAAGGCGACCTTTAGGAAATTTACCACCAGGCACTAATTCAATAGCGCAATCGTAGCTCCTGTGAGGGGGCAAAGATGCAGATTTACTTTCACTAAATACATCCGAAAAATCAGTCAAAAAGTCAGGAACATCCTGAGACTTGGGAGAGGCAGAAAAAACAGGAGTGTCGGCATTAACACATTGGCAGCCCCAACTGGTCACAGACACAGATTTCCAATCCAAAACAGGATTATGAGACTGTAACCAAGGGAAACCTAGTACAATAATGTCATGCAGATTATACAGCACCAGAAATTTGCAACTCTCCTGATGATCTGGTTCAACCCTCATTATCACCTGAGTAGAAAACTGGGGTTTATTCTCCGCCAAAGGGGTAGAATCAATGCACAGTAGGGGAATAGACTTCCGCAGGGGTATCATGGGAAACCCACAGCGTTTGGCAAAATCAAAATCCATCAGGTTAATAGCTGCTCCTGAATCAACGAAAGCCTGAGCAGAAAATGTGGACAGGGAGAAAATCAGGGTAACAGTCAACAGAAATTTAGTCTGAACACTACCCAAGACAACTGAGCGTGCAAAACGTCTTCCCCGCTTAGGGCAGACTGAAATAGCATGAGAGGCTTCACCACAGTAGAAACATAACCCATTGCACTTTCGAAACTTATGACGCTGAGCCCCAGAAGTCACTCTATCACACTGCATGGGCTCAGAAGCTGGCTCACAAGGCAACACTATCTCACGCATACCTCTGCGCTCACGCAAACGTCTGTCAATTTGAATAGCCAATGACATAGAATCATTGAGACCAGAGGGAGCAGGGAATCCCACCATAACATCCTTTACATTCTCTGACAGTCCCTTCCGAAAAAGGGCTGCCAAAGCATCATCATTCCATTTGGTCAGGACTGCCCACTTTCGGAATTTCTGACAGTACAACTCAGAGTCTTCAAGACCCTGATTTAATGCCAACAAGGTTTTTTCAGCTTGATCAGTGACATTAGGTTCATCGTACAATAACCCCAGAGCCAGAAAAAATGCATCAATATCATTCAAAACAGGATCCCCAGGTGTCAGGGAAAAAGCCCAATCCTGAGGATCGCCGCGCAGGAGAGAGATGACAATTTGAACCTGCTGTGCTGCGTTACCTGAGGACTTAGGCTTTAAGGCAAAAAACAACTTACAGTTATTTTTGAAATTCAGAAATTTAGCCCGATCCCCCAAAAACAAATCTGGCATGGGAATCCTAGGTTCCACAACCGGCAACCCAGCAAGATAGGTAGCAATACTCCGAACCTCAGTGGCAAGCTGATCCACACGGCCAGACAACTGTGCAAACTCCATTGAGAGAAAAAAAAATCCTCCTCAGCACCCAGAGAAAAAGAGGGAAAAAATGCAACAGACAGAAAAAATAAATAAATAAATAAATAAATCTCTGACAACTCTGACAACTTTTATCTTTCCACACTATTTTTCCCTTCTGTGAGTACCATATAATTTTCAGTTAGGGCCGGTGATACTGTTATGTTTCGGTAGCTGAGGAGGACAGGAGCAACAGCAGGGCAGCCGAACACCTGAGATGTTGGTAACTGATGGGTTGCAGATTCCTAAACTAACGACACAACTAGAGGTAGCCGTGGAGCGTTCCTACGTTGATCCTAGACGCCTCGTCACAGCCTGAGAGATAACTACACCTAAAGGCAGAAAGATGAAAGCTATCTGCCCTGGAGCAGATCCCCAAAGAAAATAGGAAGCCCCCAAACATATAATGGCGGTTAGACAAGATGAAAATACAAACATAGGCAGAAAATAGACTGAGCAAACGCTGGGGCCACAAGCTGACTAAATAGGATAGGACAGGAGAGATTACTTTCTGCAACCCAGAAAACCCTACAAAAATCCAACAATTCTGATTACAAAAATACTGAGATCACACGATCTCGCCACCCACTAAATCAGATGGCCCCAGGAGGGGACCTGGCTGACCTCCACAAACGTGCAGAAAACAATGCAAAAAGCAAGCACAAAAGAAAAGCAAAAAATATCTTATCTGAAAGCAGGAGATGCAGGCAAGACTCCAGCAAACTTCCAAATGAACCAGGAACCCCAATTGAGACAAGAACAATTGATCACCGGCAACCATCATGGGAGGGAACCTCCCTTATATCAGACCAGTCCGTGATCCCTGATTGCCACTCCTCGCTGAAAGGTTCAGTACTGTCTGTAACCACCAGAGGGAGCCTCTGCTCAGAAACCATCTCTAGCACATTCATAACAGGAGACATTGAAGAGCTGTCAGTCTGCCAAGTGGGTGGAGAGTGACTTAAACTTTTGAAAATCGTCATAGAGCTAATCACAAGGTGTCTTACTACTTGGAGTCTCAGCAGTCAGCTCTAATTTGTGGAGACCCAGAAAGTGTTAAAACACAACAGTATAGTTAGGACAAGATGGTGTGAAATAAGGCGTTCACCATTGTAATCCAACAAATAAGGTAGCTGAAAAACTTTAAAAACGATACAAAACTATATATTGGATCATATTTGAATACAAGAGTGAACAACACACATGTAAAAACAATTAAATAACGCAACAGTGTGCGCCATCAAGACATGACACATAATAATAATAAAGTCACCACCCAAACCTCCAAATTACTAAGAATAAGGGTACACAAAATGAGTAGGGTGGTAAGAACCAAAGAGATGTAGTTCACACACTTACCTGTAGAAATCACAGCGTAAGTCCATAATAGGCACTCTGCCAATAAAATCATAGAATATGGACAGACCTGTAGTGCTACACCATAAAATAAAGTCGAGGCCAAGGACACTGCCCCATAAGACCCCCACAGACAAGGACACAGCTTCATAACTCCCCCATCCCCCACAGACAAGGACACAACCACCATAAAACCTACCTATTTGAAAAACACATAGATGCTCAGACAAAGGATAAGACCGCACACGTATATTGACTGAAAGTTTCTTTCCTGCATTGTGATGCTTATCTCTGCCTGAATTTAATGCTCCTTTATTTACCCCCAGATCTTGGATTTTGCACGGTGCTGTCTCCTGAGGCCGCAGCTCAGTTTTCTGCTCATATCTTGGGACTAAGTAATTGCCAGTTTTGGTCCAAGCTGCGCTCCTGCACTCTCAATAAGTAGATCTCTGTGAAACAAGCGGACGAGAAGCTGAGGGACTGCAGCATATAATCTCGTTTTTTTTGGGTTTTTTTACTGTAGAGCTCGGTCATTATCTGGAGTCCGTACTGTTGTAAGCTTTGCTTTTTGTATATTAGTCAGTTAGACTAAATTGTAAGTGGACATTAATTGTAAAGAGCTTTGGAATATGATGGCGCTATAGAAATAAAATTATCAAGTTTAAATGTTGAAAATGTAAAATCTGTTGGTGACTTAAGGCTGGGTCTCACATAGCGATACACCAGTGATCCCGACAACGATATGCACTTGTCAGGATCGCTGGTGTATCACTACATGATTGCTGCTGAGCTGCCAAACAGGCAGCTCAGGCAGCGATCTGGGACAGCGACACTGCGGGTAACATCGCTTAGTTACCCGCACTGTACGTTGGATACCAGCGCCCTGATGCAGGGAGCTGGTAACCAAGGTACACATCGGGTTTCCAGCGCTGCGCGGTGCCTGGAAACCCGCTGTGTACCTTGGTTACCAGCTCCCTGCATCAGGGAGCTGGTATCCAAGGTACACAGCGGGTTTCTAGGCACAGCCCCGCACCTGGAAACCCGCTATGTACCTTGGTTACCAGCGGATCGCTGGTCTCACGCCTGTCACACGCAGCGATGCGTGCCTGTCAGCGGGAGACCAGCGATCAAAAAAATGTCCAGGACATTCAGCGACGATCAGCGATATCCAGCAGGAGGGCTGATCGTCGCTGAATGTCACACACAGCGATATCGCTGGTGAGCTCGGTGCTGCGTCACAAAACTAGTGACTCAGCACCGATCTCGCTAGCGATATCGCTATGTGAGATGGGGGCTTTAACTGCTTCCCAATATTTTCACGTACATGTACTCCATAATGGAGAAGTTGTTCCTGCAATATGATGTACAGGGAGGCCATGGTGATCATGTGGGCTCAGGAGCTTTGCCTGCACTGTCGGGACCTTGGCTTAACAAACAGCCGAGCTCCTGAAGCAAAAGCCAGGGCCGATGTTCCACTCCTTCCTTGGCTGTTTAACCTCTAGATACAGCGGTTCAAAATAACCATGACATCTACAGTGGATATAAAAAGTTCAGAAAAATGACGCTGAGCATTCCTCCAAATCAACAAAAATGGCTTCTCCAGAAAAAGATTACAGTTTTGGAACGACCCAGCCAGAGTCCAGACCTGAATCCAATTAGAAATCTCTGGGTGACGTGAAGAGGGCGCTGTACTCAGGAGATGCCCTCGTAATCTGACGATGTGGCGCTACGGTACTGCAAGGAAGAATGGGCAAAGATTGCCAATTCTAGATGTGCCACGCTGATAGACTCCTAACCAAAAATACTGAACGCTGTCATAAATCGAAAGGGTACTTCAAAAACAGCATTAGTTTAAGGGTGTGTGTGATTATACGACCACATTATTTTAGTTCTTTATTTGAATTTATTTCAGGTGGAAAAATAAAGTCTATTTTTCAATTGAATTGCATAGATTATGGATAGCATTAAACGTAGAAAAAGTTCTGAAATTTTTCTTACATTTTTTTTTTTTCACATGACGAAACATTCCATTTTAACCCCTTCCCAACATGTGTCGTACATACACTGCTTTGCGGGAGCTGCTTTCCCATAAACAGCAGTATATGTACGATGCTGTGATCGCGTGGCCTCACGCTGAGCACCACAGTGATTAGGAGCGGGTCTCAGCTCTGTGCGAGAGCTGACACCCTGCAGAAACGCCCAACTTCGGTGCTAGCACCGATTGTGGGCTTTTAACCTCACTGATTCCACTGTCAACAGTGACAACGCCATCAAGGGATCGCAAACAAGGGGAGGGGTTCTCTTCATGCATCTATCAGAACCATGTGATGTGATCGTATTCTGTGTCTCCATAGAGACTCACGGCCCCAAGATGGCAGCAGGGTAATGTAGGAAAGGTGGCTTGTGAGCGCCTTCTAACAGCAGGTTCTGATATGCCTCCTTCCCTGCCTGTCAGATGCTGATCTGATACCATACAGAGATGTCCCATCCTGGAACAATGTAAAACAAAAAAGAAATGATTATAGTTTAAAAATATATTTTACAAGTCCCCAAATAAAGAACAAAAAACTAATATTTTTTTCCAATAAATACGTCTATGTAAAAAAAATAAACAGAAAAAGTACACATATTTGGCATTGCCATGTCCGTAACGACCTGCTCTGTAAAACTATCCCAATAGTTAGCCCCTTCAGTACCTCCTTAAAAAAGGGCAAAAAAATAATGTTTTACCACTGCACATAATAAAACAAGATCAAAAAGATGGATATAAATAATCATGGTACCACTGAAAACATCATCTTGTCCCTCAAAAATCAAGCCGCAATACAGCTCCATCAGCAGAAAATTAAAAAATTATAGCTCTCAGAATAAAGTGATGCAAAAATATTTTTTTTCTATAAAATAGTTTTTATTGTGTTAAACCGGCAAAATATAAAAAAAAAAAAAAAATGTGGTATCGCTATAATAGAGGAATAAAGCTGCTTTATCAATTTTACCACACACGGAACGGTATAAAAAAAATTCCTGAATTGCTGGTTTTTGTTCATTTTGCCTCCCAAATATCAGAATAGAAAGCGATCAAAGAACGTCATTTGCCCGAAAATGCAAAAATGGTGCCAATAAAAACGTCGACTCGTCCCGCAAAAAACTAGACCTCACGTGATCTTTTGGTCAAAATATGGCAATATAGCTCTCAAAATATGGGGATGGAAAAACCAGTTTTTGCAATGAAAGGCGTCTTTTACTGTGTGACAGCAGCCGAACATAAAAACCCAATATAAATCTGATATTGCTGTAATCTCACCGACCCAAAGAATAAAGTCGTTTAATCACTTATACCGCACGAGGAACAGCGTATAAAATAAAACCAATTCTTCACATGCTGTTGATTTGTTCATTCTGCATCCTAAAGATCACAGTAAGGCTGGGCGCATATTTATTCTGCGCTGAGCGCTTACACCGGGGTTTCCGTGTAAATCTCTGAAATACGTGATTCAGACGGAACCCCCAGCGGAAAATTCCCTATAATGAGGCAGATGGAGGCACTGTGGACGCAATAGGACCTGTGATCCGGCGGAGATCACCGAGAGCTTCTACTGCCCAGGTGCGGGTGGCGCCATCTTGGAGG